>JAYKQN010000002.1:14335000-15535000 GCA_036785175.1 Eupleurogrammus muticus | reverse complement strand
AAAAGTGTTTACATCAGCCAAACTTTTCTACATTTAGAACATAAATGCATGTCAGCGATTTTGAGTTTAAATTCTATTTTCGATGGCACACATCTGTATGTTGTACCGAAGGTTGTTGAAATGACTATTTAAATCAATGGCAAAGTTTCAATAACAAGGTCTATGAACGAGAATAATTTTCTGAAACATACAGTTCTTTCACAATCTGATATTTCCTCCCTGTTTAGCCTGTCACATCAGGCCTTCCCTATACTCCTGTTGTGTGTGTGTGTGGTGTCGTCACTAACTGTTGAAATCATACAGATGGCTAATTTGTTGTAATCCTCAGTGCAAATGAACAGCAAAGGAAGCTTAGTGTGGTACGTGTGGCATGCCTGCAGAAAGAAGCAAAGGGCCATTCTTTCTGTTGTGGTTGTATTAGCCGTCCTGAGGCCGTTGGATTACGGCTGGCTGGCTGTCGCTCGTACTGCCATTTCAGCAATGTGGGCCCTCGCGTGGGCCCTCGTTTGCAAAGAGTTACATATGCTTGAGTTGCACTTTCTTTTCTGTGTGCCTCCCCTTTCACGTCCCACTGTTTATTTCACAGAGAGGATTAACGGCATGGCTAGTGAGTTCATGTCACCTTTTCTCCGTTGCTTTGTGTTTTCTGTGCACATGTGGACACTTGCGTCGCACTGTATGGTGTTTCCCCTAGAACTGTGTGGGGTGGAGCACAACTGCAGGAAAAAAAATGTTAATAGTATTAACATTTAACTTGATAAAGAAAATAAAAAATAAATATTCATGAAATAAAATTAGAGAATTGGCAAAAAAATATTGATATATAAGTTATCTACTCTACTGTAATAGCACAGTAAGAGGATATTGCACTCTTAAGTGAATTTTAATTCTGTAGGAGAACACCCAGGTAAAAATTAGCCTTTTAAAATAAACATGAACGAAAGGAGCCACTTGTTACCGACAATGCTAATGGCCATGCTAGTTGGCTAACATTAGTTAATTACATGTTTCAGATAAGTTATGTTTGAAAGTGACAAATGATAAGCAAACACACTAAATAATTTGTGATTTCCTGCACGCCAACAATAACTTTTTAATGACAAGGTGCAGCTCCCAGATGGAGTTTGAGGTATCATGATTGTTGATTTGCTTAATGTTTTTTATTTGCTTAGTTTAGTGACAGGTCAAAGAGTGATAGGTCAAACTCATAGTGAAGTTTAAGAACATCTCCAAAACGCCTGTTGGACTCATAGGACCACCAGTCAGGCCTCTGAGGAAAAGAAAACTAAGAATCGTGGTGTAGGGTTATTGGTTATTTACGCCTGATTGCTGTGTTGAACAGTGCTGCTGCTAAATATTGTCAGTGCCGAAATTTTACCTTGACTGCAAGCCACATGCACTTTCTATACCTCAAGTAACTGATTAGCCCTAGTGGGGGGAAAAATGATGTTTGCCTCTCTCTGCTCTCAGTGCCATTATATTGGAGGGAGGGGCTGACACACACACACACACACACACACACACACACACACACACACACACACACACACACACACACACAGAGCAGAGTCCATAGCGAACAGAAGGAAGATCCTATGAGAAATTTATCAAACAAATTAAGGAAGCAGATGAGCAACAACTTGAGTTGGTGACTGACTTTATATTGACAGAGGTCAACTGTTGTCTCATCCTTGACCACTATATTAAGCTTGGCTGATTAGATGAAGATATTGGCGATTGATTTTTGTTCTTTCCAACTTTATTTCACAAGCTAATGCTGTAATGTCTTTTGTTTTCTATTAGAGAAATTTTAAGCTCTCTGGCTTCATTCATAAAACCGGCAAGTGCTCTTGTGTGGATTTGAGGCTAACTCTATTTGAGAGAAAGAGATCAATCCATCTAAAGACAGCATTGATATAAAAAAAAATAGCACCACTTTTCTGATGGAGAAACTGTGAATGCTTTAAATGAAACTTGAAACTATGATGGAAAATGTAGCTAGAAAACGATTATATTTAAATTTCTCAAAAATTTAACTATAATAGGCCCAGTCAATAGTGTATAACCACATAAAAATAATATGCTCCACCAGATAGTAACAATGCTCCATAATTATGTGCCGTTTCAAAAACTGAAAGAAAAAAATAAATTGTGCAAATCCTAGAAAATAACATACAAAACACAGTCCAATAGACTGCTCTTCAGATGTGAGAATTTTCACAAGTAAAACACAACCTTTTTTCCCTACACACAGTTGACACACATGACTAACGTTACACACATCAATGTCACCAGTCCGTGAAATGCTGCAGCAACAAAATGTGTGGCGCAGTAGTCCGTGTCGCTGCATATTGTATCTAACTGCTGTTAAATAAACCACTGAACAAAACATCTAATTTAACTCAGAATGAGCATGTTAACTCTGCAACAGCATCGAAGGATTTAACATTAAATAGCAACAATTCTACAACTTTAAAGTTTAGAACTATTAATTTGCAGACTAATTTACTACTGATATCCATTTTATTATACATTATAATGGCTTCTCAAGGAAAATACGGTAATTTCCCAAGATACAAACATCCGACTTACATTCTTGGATACAAACTGTTGCCATAAATGTTCTTAAAATATTGTATTGTGTTGTAGTTTGAACCCTATGCAACATGCAACAATTCAGCTTATGAACAACCTCTTGCAACCTGTTGTGTTCTGTAGTTGAGCCCTGTCTGTATTGACATTGCAATTAATCACAGAGCATGTACGAACACTTTTTTCTGTTTATTTTGAGAAGTGTATTTGAGAATACTGCCCTTTTTTCAGCTAATTGTTGTATTGATTTCTCCCTACAGTACATCTTTGGGGAATTCAGCCCTGATGAGATCAATCAGTTTTTTGTCACCCCACGATGTTATGTCGAGGTAAGGTACTGGATTAAAAAGTAACTCTAAACCAATGTAATAAAAATGGTGGTAACCAAGAATGTTAATGTCAGTTTTACTTGAGCAAATCATTGATTTATTGTGTCTGACAAGACAAATTGTTGGCCAGCAATATCTCTTTGAATGGGAGCAACAAAATTCCTGGGAGATTTGTTCTAACAATGAGATTACAAATGTGTCACCATTAACCAATAATGAGAATAGGAACCAGCTTGTGTTAAAATCACAACCTCTTCTCTTTTTGTAAATTTCTCAGAGAGCTTCAAAACAAGAGATTGTGATATTTAACACAACAGACATCATGATGTTAAACTGATTGTTATGACTGTTTGTTGTTGTCTGTATGTTTTTGTCAGAACTGGGAATGGATAAAGTTATTTGTTCTTCTTGATCAACTCTGACACACATTGTCCGCCAAGAAGCTTTTTCTTTTGCTATATTTTAGTCTGTGGTCTCTTACATGGCTTTATTCACAAAGACTAACTGCAATCTCCTCAGTGCATACTTTGTCACATAATGTAACGCACCTTCGTAATTTTTTGAAGTAGCATATGAAAAGTAAGGCACATTTGTTTGATGCAACAGAAAGTCCACTAAAACAACATCCCACTTGAACATCTCAAGTATATTATTTGCTAAAGTGTCAATAAACCTGGCTGCTTTGTTTTAACTATATCTTTAACTTCCAACTTTGCCTTTTGTCTCACAGCTTCCTCCTTTCAATGACAAAGTCCCGTGCGTCACTCAGGCTTCTGGTATGTACATTTCACATTAACCAGTTTGCGTATAATATGTATTTTTCAAATTCATTGGCATCAAGATACCCTACCTTCTCTTTTAGGAGCGGGTTGTTCTCATGCTTTTATTCACTATCATTGTAGTTTCTAAGAGCAGGTCTTTTATAAATGTAAGAGAAGCCCAGGCTGAGCTGACCTGATCTGCCTGGCAGGGAGATGTTTTTCATGCTATTTTCAGTATATCTTTAAACACAAAATATGTATTAAATTACAAATCCCTTTTTGTAAGAATATGTTAGGCTTTTTCATTTTTTTTTCAAGCCACCAAATCATACATACTGTAACTACCAGCCACCTCTTTTTTTAAATGGTACCTATATGCACATGACATTTGCCTTACCCTGATTTGTATTGATTATTTAGGAAGTTACTGCACTCCTGCTGTACCTTATATTATGGAGTCTATGGGACTGCAGGTTTGCGGTGAGTTGAGGAGTCCGACACCTTGTGGCTTGAATAGCTGTTGTACGTTTGCTGTAAAACTGAAAATCCAGGTTTCAAAAACTGGTGGCTTTCTAAACCTTGTGCCTGTATTCTTTCTCTTGCCTGTTGGTAAAATCTGTAGAGCTTTGCATGCTCAAGATACTGTTAAGTATCTTACCCTATCTTGCATATAATGCATTTTCACCACTGCAGGGCTCCAGGATGACTTAAACTCAGATTGTACTTTTGTATGATTTAACAATCAGTTTATCTACTAAGGGCATAGTCATGGTTTCTCGGATTGCTAACATTTGTGTGCATATCAGCCTTAACATTGTTAAGGTTTTACTGCTAAATGCATTTACAGTTGAATTGTGGTTTCAGTAACACTAACCGAGGACTTTTCTAATCCCGGTAGACAAGGTAACAGCTGTCTTCACCCTCTTAACCCTTGTGGAATATCAGGGTTTACAGTTTGGGCGACCAATCAACCGTGTCATGAAGAAAGGCACTTGAATGATTTTTCTGACTTGCACTTACTAATGTTTCCTGTTTGTTCACTTTTTTCACCTTTTGCGCCTCACACTGCATAATCATTTACCGTTGAAGCTGCCATGCAACACATTAAAACTAAACAACATGTTTGTTTGATAATGTTGACATATGTGTGTTTGTGTACATTGTTCTACATTGCTGAAACTTTAATTGCTAATGGAAAAATATTCCATTTCCCAGAAGTTCTGTATTTGTATGTCTTTCATGTGCCTTCTATTGTATCCAGACCATTTCACTTTTGGTACACCTCTACCATCAAATATTTAGGAAGTTGAAATGCATTACTTTCATTCCAACTTCATTTCAGAGCATAAGAGTGATAACACAACTGAGGACATTTGTGAATGTGAAACAACCACGTTTTTGTAAATAACCAACTAGCTTCATTTGGGATAAATTTCCACAAAACAGATGACATAAAAAAAAAAAAAAAACTTAGGTTAAGCAGATGCCTTCATCGGAGTATATAAACCTAATTACATATATGGCTCACCGGTAGTTGCATTTAATTTATGGATGAAAGAGAGTCTAGTCCTGAAATCAGAAAATAGTACTTGTTTCCTTTCGTCACAGTTTTAAAGGAAATGCTGTTTGAAAATGTTTGAGTCAAGAGTTGGACTTGATTATCACAAAAGAATGTGGAAAACTTCAATGATGGTTCATGTTATATTTTGCGTGCTGTAGTTCTTTCACTTTTACAAGAAGCTCAAATAATTTGTCAAGGGACCAGTATCTCATTATTTATAAAGGCAAATTTAATACTTAAAATTCACAAAAAATGACTTTTGAAACCAAACCATGAACCAAGCTTAAATAATGCAAAGTGGTCATTAAGGCCCTTTGTGGAAAAACAAGCAATCAATTCTACATTAAAATAATTTTTTATAAATAAATTTAAACAAATCATTTAGTCTGGAAATGTTATGGCTGTCTGCTGTTCATGTGTCATATGTAAGCTTTAGCTTTAACTTTTCCTTTTATGCCTAATAGGAATTTCTCCTACATTTATTAGCTCAGCAATAACTTATCCTTGGAAGTCAAATGGAATGTGTGTTTAGTCAAGCGTAGACACAACAGTAGTTGTTGGAGCTAAAAATAGGTCCAGCAGATTTTTTCTTACTATTGGTATGTCACATTCAGGCAGAACTGTATTTGAGGACAAAACTTTGCGTTTCTAATGCATTCTGTGTGATGTTGTCTACAGCAGAAGACTATCAGCGTATTGAGTTTGGCGTTGACGAGGTGATGGACTCCAAGCCTGTTGGGTTGAATGATCCTTTATACAAAGTGTCAAGCACCCTGAACCCCCAGGCTCCTGAGTTCATCTTGAGCTGCCAGTCAGCCCAGAAGGCCCAACAGGCGACTCCTCCAGAAGCTGATGTCCCCGACGGAGCCCACTACGACGGAGCGGACTCGCTGGAGGGCCCTGACTCGGAGGCCTCCACCTTGGACAATCACCAGGCCTGCCAGGACATTGACGGCCTCCCCGGCAGCATGGGGCAGCGAGAGAGGAAGAAAAAGAAAAAGCGACCACCGGGTTACTACAACTACCTGGACCCGTCAACCGGCGGCAGCAGCAGCAGCTGTGCGGCAGACGGGACGCCCATGACAGCACTGGTGAACGGACATGCGCTTGGTGTGCCACACCACGGCGCTGAGGATGTGGACGGTAAGGCGTTGTCAGGGGCTGAACTTTCTGGCCCGGCTCTCGTCTCCACTGCGACGGCTGCGGTGTCGGCGGCCAAGTTTGCCCCCACATCCCCTGCCAATCAGAGGACTTGTGATAGCCCTGATGACTCTTCTTTGGACTTAACAAGTGGAACTGCCTCTTTATCAGATGGCAACAATGCAACTTCCTCCTCTTCATGCTCCTCTCAAAGCAGAGGGATGACAGAGGGACCGAGGACTGCAGACCAGCAGCCAGATCATTTGGCTCCACAGAGCCCTGAACTTTCAGATACTCCACATAGCCCTCGCTCCAAATCACCTCTTCCTCCTTCAGCTGCTGTGGCCACAACCTCTGCTGCCGAATCCATTACGACTACTGAACTGGAGGGAGGGGAGGCAGCAGACAGTGGGGTGGCCAACGGGCTAGCGGAGCCTGATGCTCCTGTCAGTGCAGACGGACACAAAGAGGACTGTGAGAGTGGGGAGGAGGCTCAGCGGGTCTCCCCAGACTCTGCTGCCCAGCCAGTAGTGACAGAGCAGGCCCATTCGCCTGCGATTCCTGCTGCACCTACTGCCAACCTCCCCAAATCATGGGCTAGCCTCTTTCACAACTCCAAGCCTTTGCCTGGGGGCCCTCAGGCCTTTGTGGAGGTAAAGAATGTTGTGGAAGTTGTGGTTCCTTCCCTTGCTACGCCAGAGCAGCCAGAGAAAGCTGTGGAGGTCAAGGAAGGCCCTGTCCATGTATCAGAGGATCCTATGGCCCCTAAACTTGCAGGTATTATATACAGATGCCTCTAAAAAATAGCCCATTGTACCTGTTTTATGCTACAAGAAACTAAGATATTGCTGCTAAATTCACTCTGTCCACTTGGGGTCAGTGTTACAACTGTACTGTTCTTTCTTGTATCATGAAATAAGTGTAAGCTTTTAAATAATTTATGTTTAGGAGCATTAGAAATAAATGACCCAATTTCTTATTCTATAGCCAATGATCCCCTTATATGGAAATCTAAGCTGGCTAGTTAGCTCATTAACACCATACCTCAGGGAAATGTTTAGTGCACATTATATTTATGCTCAAGAAATGAAACGAACACTAGATGGTGGTACTACATCTAGAATAGCCATCAGATACTAAGTCATTTTAATTCATACCCCATATCTAGCCTAACTCTGTTAGAGGAATCTTCCCCTCACACAGGTGGACATCAATCATGGGTAGAAGTCTATCATCTTACATTGTATAGATTTTTTTAAGAACATAATCTTGTGGGTAATGCACACATTCCCTTTAAGTGTGATACTTGAAGATGAACATGCTGTTTACTTTGCAATAAGGAATAGTCAAGTTAAGTCCATTCCTACATTTAAAACAGATTTATTTATATTTGTATATCAATTACACTACAATATACTACACATACCGATGCGTTATGTTTATAGAAAGAGTAGAAGAGTTACAACTTTAATATTCACTTATGCTGTATCTTAGCCATTAGAATAGAAACCATTTCTTGAAGGATCCCATTAATTAGGGCAGGCTAGAAAAGAAACCAAGGCCAAATTTGTGGTTTGGATACAATGACATGAAGTGACCACACAGTTTACTGAGATTCAAAATGACATTGGGTTTCAGTCATTTGAGAACCTGCAAACTGTTACAAAATGCAAATAATTTTGCAGTGCCGAGTTGTGAGCTATGTTCTAGGCTCAGGATGTGCATGGTCAGCCTGTGGGTTGGTCCAGACGACTGGATGGATTTCATGAACTTTTGGACATATGATAATGGTTACCAAAGAATGAATTTTGATTTAGGATATCTCCTTTATTTTCCTCAAATGCCACAAAGAAGCCTCCCATTTTGTTATTTTGGTAAAATATCTCAAAATTTACTTGGATGGATTGCCATGGATTTTGGCTGACACTTCCAAGTGCCTAGATGATGCATCCTAATGACTTTGGTGATTTATGTGTCTTTTCTTTTACTGCCATCATCACAATTTGTTATTTATCCAGTCCGTTGGGTAAAGTCAAAAGCCACTAACGTCGTTCACCCTCGGCTGAACTTTAGTGGTCATTGGTAAACTAACATGTTCAACTAAGATGAGCCTGGTATGTTAGCATTTACCTCACAGCCCTGCTGTGTCTTTAGTACAGCCTCACAGAGCTGATGGTACAAGCTGCCTTTAGACTCTCTAGTAGGTGTTTTTTTTCTTAAAAGTAAATTTCAACATTTAATCTATGTAGGTTTATACAAAAATAAATTCTGTTAGGTCAAAATTGAGCATTTACAAAACACTTTATCTAAACAGTCCAGTAGTTATTGAGAATGATTTGATGCAATGTTTTCATATTACAACTAGTGTGCCCCTTAAAACAAATACGAAATTAGTTTTTACCCTTTTGTGCAGAAAATAGTGGGGCTGTATTTTTCTTGCACAGTCTCTTAACTTCATGGGTGTCAGTCAATGACAGATTTTCTAAAACATTAAAACATTCTGATTACATAAACTGAAGGCACCAGGGGATCATATTGATCCCCACAGACAGCTTTTGTTGTTGTTGGAGAATGGAGAGATGGATGGAAATGTGCCTCCACGGTTTGGATTATTGTGCATTTTAGTTCCTTAGCAGTTTTTATTTGAATGTGTTTTATAGTGTTTAGTCTGCTCCGGTGTTTAGTACCATGGAGCTCCACGTGAGAAACATTTTGAAATGGATCAGCACACCGTCACAGACGACCTGTTTGTATAATCTCTACAACTGATTGGATCCATTGACACAGAAATACAACAGGCCTTAGCTTTGCACCAATTATTAGCTTTTAATATGTAAGCTTCTGGGACATGTGAACAGGACAGTGAACAATCCATTACTTGAAATAGATGATCACAAGTGCGCAAATATCACAAATTAAGACCGTGAGCAGATCTATAATCATTGACTAAAAGTGGACCATATGTTTGTTTGTTTTTTTGTTCTGTGCATTTTCTGTATGTAAAATAATGGTCAACAGGGGTTTGATCAAAAGGGGCTTTAAATTGACAAACAAATAGTAGACAACTGACTTGAATGATGTGGGGTATCTTGCACCAGCTACATTCATGTGTTTATGCGTGTTATTGAACATCACTGTTTTTTGTTTTAAACCACCTTTTTACCCACGTTACCATGGGAGCTGTGTTTGTGAATGACAGTCTCCCTTCCTAGGCGTGGTACAGCATATTCTATACTCTTGCTCTCATCAGACAGTCTCTAGTGCTGTTGTCACAAGAGGCAGGATCGGAAGAAGAAACACTTTTTTTTTTTCAATGAAAAATTGCTTGTCATCAAGAAGCAGTCTCCTATATTTACCATTATCAGATTTTTATGGAATTATGCACTGCAAAAAGGATATTGTAGTTTTTTTTTTTTTAAATGTTGTTGCAGTGTGCTTCCTATCTAAGAACATTCTGTCTGTTTGAATCCCCAGAACTTATTGAGAATGTGAAGTTGATACATAAACCAGTGTCTTTGCAGCCGAGAGGACTGATCAACAAGGGAAACTGGTGCTATATCAACGCTGTATCCTTTCACTCCATTTTGTTGTTTCGGGTTTATTCACACGCTTAGAACTGTCTTCACATCTTTAACAGCTTGGTGGTTTTCAGGGTTGGTGTAATGTTGGAGGAATCAGAAGATGAAGAGCAGGCAATGCTGTTATATATGCCATTGTGTTTTTTTCATAATTTTACAGCTCGGATTGGAAAGTTCTTTGAATGCCAAATGACATTTTTTGTTTTAAAGAAAGCAAAAAACGTGGTAACGTTGATTAATCTTGCTGTGTTTTTTGGAAGCTGAAGCTGAAATACAAGACTTTTCCATCCTGGAGCTTGATTGGAAATTCAAAATATAAAATGACACCTGAAGATAGTTTAATTATACAAGCTTCCGAATTACATCACGTTTCATTACGTTAGGACTTATCCATTCATCATAATCATATTAAAAATGTAACTTGTTACATTGCTTTTCCTACACGCGGTTTCCTTCCTGACTCTAAACACTCAGACCCTACAGGCCCTGATCGCATGCCCTCCCATGTATCACCTGATGAAATCCATTCCTCTGCATAATGAAACACAGAGACCATGTACCTCCACACCCATGATAGACAACTTGTGAGTAATGTTGCTGCAAACCGCTGTTGAAATGTGTATTGGTATGCTCCATCAAATGTGTACAACTCATCACCCTTCTTTCTCTGATAGTGTAAGGCTGGTAAATGAGTTCAACAACATGCCTGTGCCATCTAAAGCCAAACAGCAAGGTACATTGTTTGAGACCCTATCCAAAAAAACGTCTTCATTTTATTTTCTGTCTGTATACCTGATGTACGATTGGAATCTGTGTTTGCAGCTGTTGGCGATAAGGTCATGAAAGACATTCGACCCGGAGTACCTTTTGAACCGACTTACATTTATAGACTTCTGACTCTCATCAAGTCCAGTCTCTCTGAGAAGGTAGGATATGCCACCTCATGATCTCGTAAATTACAGAATTGCTGCAAAACCTGTCTTTTTTTTTTTTTTCTCCAATGATTATTCTCTTTGATACACTTTTCTGGAACAGTCAGTGCTTGAAGGAAATGTTCTTGTTTTTCGCAAGAAATGCACTTTTTTTCAGTTGGTTGAACATAATTCGACACCTCACCTGAATACAGGCAGTTTATGCGTCATGAGCTGAGTCAATCATGATTCATGGTTTAAATTAATGAAATTTACTGAAACGCCAAATGATACTGTAAACATCTTTATCTATGTCCTGCACTCTCTTGTCTGCTTGCCTCAATATAATACTGTGTGCGCACATCCATTTCAAGTCATCAGTCTTTTATTTGACACTGGGCATTCTTGGTGTTTTAATTGGTGGTGAAATCCTCATATTTTAATCTCAGGGTCGACAGGAGGATGCGGAGGAGTACCTTGGCTTCACTCTCAATGGATTGCACGAGGAGATGCTGGCATTGAAAAAACTAATTTCACCTCAGGAAGAGAGTAAGCATGGTTGTTGCTCACCTATCCAAATCTTATCACAAAGTACACATACTGTCTAATTAGATTTACCTGAAACATGTTGCTGCTCCTTTGTTTAAAGCTGACACTCTTAACTTCATGCATAATCAGTTACATAATGTTTTTTTGCTTTTATTTGTTTTAAATTAAATACAAATTTAGAAACATCTCTGCCAAAGTTAGTAGAATGATTAAGAAAATAAGAGAATATTGTTTCTGTATTTTCCATGAATACAGGTTAAAATTGCATAATTAGAAAATTCTGTTAGTGTATTTTTATTGTCTGATGTGGATTATGTAGCCACAGCATCGTCATTTCAATAATGTGTGTTAAACATGGTTAAATGAGATTTTAAACCAAATTTGAATGCAACTATACCCACGTTACCATGGGAGCTGTGTTTGTAAATGACAGTCTCCCTTCCTAGGCGTGGTACAGCATACTCTTGCTCTCGTTCAGACGGTCTCTTGTATTGTTGTCACAAGAGGCAGGAATGGAAAAAGAAATATATTTTGTTCAAGTGAAAACTTGCTTGTTCATCTTGAAGCAGTCTACTATTTCTTTATCATAACCAGATTCTTATAGAGGAGCGCTAATGACTGAATGTATACATTCCCAAAATGCTGCTGACATACGGTTTTTATTTCTCGTTGTATTTAGGGGCTACCTTTTTAAAACATTGTCTGTTTAAATCCCCGGGACTTTTCAAAAAAATTACTTGTAAACTTTCCCTTTTATCAGAGATTATTTTCAGTAGATTTCAAGGTAGTTTTAATCTCCTTGGTCACTGGACAAGTGTTTTTATTGATTGATTGATTGATTTTTTTTTTTTTTTTTTTTTATTATCGAACAGAAGCTCCTACGCCCAATGGACCAGAGTCCCAGCCAGGTGTGGAGGAAGATGTTGCTGATAAGGAGGAAGAGGGTAGTGATGATGAGTGGGAGCAAGTTGGCCCCAGAAACAAGACTTCCATCACTCGCCAAGCTGACTTTGTCCGCACGCCAATCACTGACATATTCGGTGGACACATCAGGTACGCTGGCAGAGTTTTATTTTATTTCTTTTTATTGGTCCTGTGTATATGAAGAGTAATTGTGACTGGTGGACTTGTGGCCTTGTTTTTTTTATATATATATATATATATATATATATATATATATATATATATATATATATATATATATATATATATATATATATATAAATCCTCTATTCATGGTAGCATCACACATGGGTCTGTCACTAGCCACCCCCACCTTTCATCTAACTAGCACCACAGTCCTTCAGAAAAACAGCCACTGTGGGCCGAATGCGGTGAGAAGTCTCGACAGCAAGACGTGGGGCACACATCCACAAACAAAGGTCTTAACTTTCAGACAAATTTGAAAGTTAAGAACCTGTGCGGGCGTAGCCTGCCTAAATAACATGCTCCATGAGGTTCTGGTCTGGCACAGTTCAGGTCTATACTAGTTGTACAGTGGCTCAGAGGATTATTTTCTCAGAAATGGCTGCGACCAGAGAGAAATGGAATACAGAAGTGTATGTTTACGGAGTGTGGTGTGTACACCCACTGCGCTTGGCTATAAACCATGGCTTTTTTTGGAGGCTCTAGCTAAAGTAATTGGTTTGTCTTGGGGAATCACTCGTGAGTTTACATGCACTTAAGTAACCAGGTTAGATTCAGTTTTCTCCAGAAAGCTGTTCTATATATTTAAAGGCCCAATCCACTCAAAATATATTTTTCCTGTTTCTATAATTAAAGGTTTGAACATCACTGTGCAGAATGATGTATGTGCAAAGCTTGACACTAGAAGGTTTTTTTTTTATTTTATTTTTATTTTTTTAAATCACATCAATATAGTAATATAATTTAATTTGACGAAAGCTGCTTTGTTTCTCTGTCAGATCGGTGGTGTATCAGCAGAATTCTAAGGAGTCGGCCACACTGCAGCCCTTCTTTACCCTGCAGCTGGACATCCAGTCAGAGAAGATCCGCACTGTCCAGGAGGCTCTAGAAACCTTGGTGGCACGGGAGTCGGTCCAGGGATACACGTCTAAAACCAAGCAGGAGGTATGGGGGAAAGACAATGGTACTCAAAGACACTTTTATAGTTAGTATAGTGTATAGTAGATAAGTGTATAGAAAAAAGCCTCTCTCTTTCATGTCCTGAAAGCTATCTTATTTGATTTTATTGTATTTTGGAAACTGCAAAACTTAAGCTTAAGATATTTGTGATTTGATTTCCTTCCTCGCTGCTTCTCTGAATTTCCTTCTCCTTGACTGTAATTGTTTCCTTGGGTCATCACAAATAGCTTGTCCTGAAACAGTACAGGCAGTGAACATTAAGCTTCTATTATACACAAACATGTGGTGCAGGGAACATCTGCTTTACAGCTTTATAATGGGCATCTTTTGTATATAAATCTATCATTCTGGTAAACAATGCTTCACATCCTGACTCTTGACTCTGTTAAAATGCCCTAAAGCAGAGTGATTTATTAGTCCTCGCTTTGAAGGTCTTATGTTCCCAACAAAGCGTTACCTCTTGTCCTATACTTCTGTACTCCCCCCTCTTGTAAAGAAGCATTTTATTGGGGTTTGAATCCACAGTATAAATAAATAAATGTTTGAGAGTCTTTGAAAGTTGTAATTGTTGTCTGGAACACATCGTATTTGTTCGGCGATGTGTTCTCTGACTGCACATCTCGTTCCTTTGTCATGGCTTTCAGATTGAGATCAGTCGGAGGGTGACTCTAGAAGAGCTGCCACCTGTGCTGGTGCTCCATCTCAAGAGATTTATTTTTGAGAAGACTGGAGGCTGCCAGAAACTGACCAAGAACATTGATTACCCCGTTGACCTGGAAATTAGCAAAGGTATGGATTATATTATCAGCCATTAAACACAATGCTAAAAGACTCCTTTTACCTGCATTGAGCAGGGACAATTGTATAAATTGAACATTGTTTTCCGGGTCACGGATTCATCATAAAAATGTATTTTGGGTGTTTGTAAATGTGTATTAACAGGCTGACCAATAATTATTTGCAGGAGTTGGCCAAATGAAACCCTAGTGTATGTATGAATTGCCCTCTGAAGATGGTTCCCTAGAGTAACATGATTTTTTAAATATATTTTTAGTATTGCAATGACCTTATCTGCCCAGTTTAGGAGCAACACATTAAAATAATAAATTTCAGGCATATCTAAAGCAAGACAGATGATCTGTGACAAATCGCTTTCAGAATTAGTCAAGTTGCTGCAGTATAGCTTTTAACACTTTAGGTGAACGTGCCGTTCAATGTTTTAACGTCATCAGCCAGCAAATGCTCTTCACATCAGTTAATCCTTCTGAGGTTCTACCTTGGTAGTGGTATCAAAATTAGAATCCTGTGTCAATATGAAGGCAAAATTCATAAAAACCTGTTAATATTTCTGCAATGTGAATCAGACCAACAGAACGTGGTGCAAAGCATTCTGTATGTAATTATGTGCTTTAATGCAAAAATTATGAATTGCTTTAGAATGTCTTTGTCTACTCAGTGAATTGTTTTACTATGATTTCCTTTCAGATCTTTTGTCCTCTGGAGTTCGGGGCAAAGTTGTGAAAGGCCAAAGAACATACAGGCTCTTTGCAGGTTTGTTTTTTGTTAATATACTTTATATTATTACTACTATCTACTGAAGGAGAGAGTGTTTTTTCCATGAATTGAAATTTTAATAGTTGATTCAACAAAATACAGATCCTTTATCCACCTAAATAGTAATGCTGGGATGGGTACTTTAGTATCAGAGCTGCTCTAACAGTTGAGTATCTACTAAATAAATGAACAGAATACCAAAAGAATCCTCAACTGATTGAGCTTAAATTCTATCATTTTTTTTTAGTCCTGATACTCGAGGCTTTTAAAACTTCATTAAGCTAAAGTTTCAAGAAAATAAATATCACTCTTGTGAATGAATGGATTAAACGGAAAGGTGCAGTTTAACACATCTGGCATCTTGGTTGTTTTCAAATGGCAAGAGTTCTGTGGCTGTGGTTGCTTCTCCAATCAAAATGTCTCACACACCTTTCCTGTACTGCAGCAAGTTGCTCAAACCTTCAACCATCTTGACACACTTTTGCGTTTTGTCTGTTTTTGTGCATTATTGCAGCAACATTTCACACATCTGTGAACAACAGACTTTCAAATACAATTCCCCACACCGCCCTAATTACCTTTTCCCTGTCACTTTGCCAGTTGTCTATCACCATGGGAACAGTGCGACAGGCGGTCATTACACCACGGATGTCTTCCACATCGGTCTTAACGGCTGGCTGCGCATCGACGACCAGACGGTGAAGGTCATCAACCAGTACCAGGTGGTGAAGCAGACTGCAGAGCGCACCGCTTACCTGCTGTACTACCGCCGCGTCGACCTGCTGTAGACACACACGCACACACACACGTCACACACACACACACCCCGACATATAAGCAAGCATCCCCGAATATATTTACAAACACACAACATACATGCTCAAAATGCACTCGTTGACAGTACACGTGATTCACACGCACACACCAAACTAATGAACAGGAACACTGCCCAACTTGTTCTCTTGCAAGATTTTTCTCCTCTTCCCTCCTGTCCCTGCTTTCCTGAGAACCAGCTTTTCCAACACCCTTTCCTTGTCTCTTGGAAGAAGAGAAACAAGCTGCTTTCACAAAGATTTCCCTGTGACTGCTCTCTCTTCTCTGTGCACCACTGCTGTGTTTTTTTTCTGTTTTTTTTCTTTTTGTTTTACATTTAAAGCAGCAAGGAAGGACTGTTGAATAGACGGAGGTGGGTTTGGGTTACAGGTCAGTCCCCGACACTCACTCTGGCTCCGATAGTGAACAGTGAACTCACACACAGGATGAACTATCTACCACAGGCTGCAAGTGGACTGCTGGGGTAACTTCTCTTGTTTGGATTACCTTTTTTTTTTTTAAGGAAATGACAGAAATATCAGTGTTTGCCTTTTTAGCAAGGAGAACTGTTGGCCTAATGAATTTGCAGCGATTTAAAAGCCTGTTTGAATTTGTCGTCCTGCATTGGAAAAAGGCCCAGCACCAGCATTATCATGAGTCTCCCTCCCAAGGCCAGATCGTCTTTTCCACCATCAACACCAACTCCTCTTCCTCCATTTCCTCACTTTTATGACGCTTTTAAATCTAGGTACAACTTGAGCCATCAAAAACAGGAAATGTGGTACATTAAATGAGAACTGAGCTTCCTTGTTTGAGAGAACCTGGGTTTAGATTTAGAAAGACTATCTTAAAAAAACAAAAAAAAAACAATGTGCTTTAGATTTTAAGTGATAACAAATAAGCTTCTGTGCACAAAATATAAACGATTGATGATTACAATATGAAAGGCAAATGCATATTTTGCAAATATTTAGACAAAATGTAAAAAAAAAAATATATAAAAAGATATAAAAATGAAATCTAGCTGACTGGAAACTTGTTTGGGTCCTAAATGACTGCGCTAGTTTGCTAGACTCAGTTCTTGCACTGGAGAGATGGCAACCAATCAAGACGGATTCCACTGCAAAACCTGCCCTCGTTTACTTTGTACATTTCCTTCTCTATCCATTCATTGGTTTTTGTTTTGTCTTTACTTGTCTAAAGGGTTCCACCTGTGTATAGGTGGCTTATCAGTGTAGTTTTGAGCCACACCACCCATCTAACCCCCAGCTCAGCAGAAAGCGGGGGCTGCCTTAGGTTCAATCTGTGATGTTTTTCCACTCGGTGTATGTCTAACCCTGATCAGGTGGAAAAGACAAGTTTAATGTCTGTGAAGTGTTGGGGGAATGTACCTGGCACCTCTGTATTTACTCTTTTGTGGCTCAGCGTTCCCTCCCCGTCGAGGGGAAGTGGGACTACATCTGTGCTAAGCTCTGCATATTCCCTCGGACATGCGCACAAAAGGAGTATTTGCTTTTGTTGAAGATATTGATTTTGGATCATTCATTCATTGTGATTTTGTTTGTTTGAGCTACTAAAAGATGTTAGTTTTTCCTTTTTTTTTTTTCTTTTTTTTTCTTTTTGTCATTGATCATTTATTGGATGTCTCCATGCTCTCGCTCCCTTCCGAAATATACTTTACTTGCATTTGAATTGGTGTTTTGAAAAGAAATTACACAGGCTAAAGCACAACATTGGAATAAAATTTAACTAGTTCTTTGCTTGGTATTTATTCTTTTTGTCATTTTCTTTTTTTGTCATAATTGTTTTTCGATCAAGATCCATTTCATTCCAAACACCAGTGTCAGAATCGCAGTATTAAAACACAATAAATATGATGCTCAAGTATTTCTACATGATTTTAGATGTGTACTTGCACTTTTATCCCCCCAAAATCTCCTTTTTTGGCAGACTGTCAATAAAACGACGTACACAGATGAGAAGCTCCCTGCCTGAAGGTGGCTGTCTCACATGTTCCTTCTTCAGATCAAAGATGTGTGGAGTGAAACCTGCGTTTAACTTATCAAGTCCTTCATTTGATTGTAAATTCACTGATGCTGATTTTTTTTTTTCTTTTCAATTTGAAAATCAATTAATGTTGGCCATTTTCCAGTATGACATCTGTTTTAATTTGCTTTCTGTGTGTGGTGCATACTCACAATTGACTCTTCTTGCGGGTTTCAGAGTCAGAAATCTTTCCCAGGTAAACCAAAGGACATCACATTGGCCCTCTCGCCTCTCTTGCAATTTCTATTCCGATTCTTTATTTTGCCTTCTCCATCGGAGGTCTTGTTGCCATGTCTCGTCACAGTACACGACTCATTCCACACAGGAAATGGAGGCATGCTGTTTAGACATCATTACATCTTTTAACTTTTGAAAATAGTTCAGTTGTGCTGCTGGCTTTGTAATTTCTGCACAAATTGTGACATTGTTTTTTTTTTTTTTTTTTCCATATTTTCTTTCCCCCTTTTTTTTTTTTTTTTGAAGAATGTTGGGATGTTGGGACTTTGAAACAGACACCTTGAGCTTTCTGTTGTACAGTTTTATCTCAGTCTCATGGCTGGTCAGGAAATGTGCTGGTGAAATGCTTCAATAATGTCTCTCTTTTCAGTATGTGCTCCTAACACTATTGTCTGCTGGGAATTGTTGGGATATTGACCTAAAAACAAAATCTATACTGTCTTTTAATTTTAAGCCTCCAGCATTCTATTTTGTTTATTGTTCAAATAAAGGATTGTGCAAAAAGCAGTTTGCTAACGAAGTGTAGTGAGAAGAGTACTTGGCTTCCTTATGATACTGAAAACGTCTGCAGCCTCCACACCTTGGACCGGCCTACAAAACAATGTGCACAATAAACCAAAACAAAAACCATCCAGAGTCTTGGTCTACCACACACTAGTAATTGGTCTCATGTTGCTGCATGTCAACATATAGTATGTGTAGTATTTGTACTATGTTATATCTCCCCTCCTGTGGTCTCGGTGCTGCCTCGTTGCCCAGAATGTTCTTTCGGGCCGTGGCTGAGCTTGCCTCTGTTTGGTTTAATGGGAAGCAGACCCGTCATTGAAAAATCTGCCATGTCAGGTTTTTTTTCTGCCCTTTTGGTATTCCTTACAATTTATTCTCTCCTCCTACTATAGCTCGGCTGTCCACTGAAATGCGGCTTCGCTCTCCGACTTACAATCGAAGTTTCGTATTTTCAAAGTTCGTGTTTTTCCATGTAAATGTCAAAAAAAGGCTAACACAAGAGCACTTTTCTTTAAAGGCCACAACGTGAAGAGAAAATGTTTGGGCCGCGCTGATAGACCACCTTTACTCACAAGTGTCTCCTTTAGCCACGTTCCCGTGGTGATGGGGTATGTGTATACGATAGCCTGCTCCTCAACTCATCCTTTCAAGGCTTTGTCTGTTTTTTGGGAAACCGCATATTTTTCCCAACACAATCAAATCATTTTCGCTGGTCACCATACTGGACCAATCACAAGAACCGGGCTTGTGGAGCATGATACTTTTCTGTAATAGGAATATGTTATTATGCCGTTTAAGGTAATTAAAGTGCCAGGGATCAGAATAATTATTCAGAGTGGAGATGAGCAACCCACAATTGAGAGTGGCGTTGGCTCAGCGAAGCCAGGGCACGTGTAGCATCAGGATGAGAACAATGGGGCCCTGTCACATCTGCTCCACCACCGACTCAACCTCTTATGACTTGAATTTCCCTGCGTGGAGTCATGTTTTAAGGCGAGGGACAACCTCGTGTTTAACCGAGCGGCAGCCGCCGTAGCTCTGAAACCAGTCGATGCGTGCGTTCGTTTCTACATGGATTTTAATAGTTTACTGGTCAAACCCAGTAATACTTAGATATACTTGCATACAATACTACAGTTGTGTATGACTTTTAAAGTTTGTGTGTAAGCAACAATTACTTGAGGTACGTGAGGTGTGGTGCAACCCTGCATAAGGACTGCCTCAAAACATTTTATTTTAATTTTTTTTTGGTGTGTAACAGTCCCAGTTTGTCTAATGCTGACTGGATGTTGATCAATTTTTCTATTTGAGTGGCACATTTTAGACATTCCGTTAAGACATTAAAGCCCAAACAAGCGTATTTCATGGCTGTTTACAGACATCCAGCTGGTGAAGGAAGCACCTGAATTATTGAATCTGCAGCAACAGATGCAGATGCTTTGATAGAGTGGTGATGAGCATTTCACTTGGAAAAAAAAAATTGATGTCAAAACCAGATCTCAACCAAGCCGAACACCTATGGCGGATGTCAGATCCACGTTGGACAGCGCGCTCCATCACCGCCCCCGTCAAAACACAAAATGAGGAAACCTTATTTGGAAAAATGCTGGCTTTGAACTTATCTGGCCTCCCTTCACATGTTCATACTTGTGGGAGGGAATTTTTGGGCATTTCGACACCTCTGCGGGTTTGTTTTTAAGGTTAAACTTGTACACCTCTGCATTCAGTCTCCTCCGGTTATTCCCCCACTGCATCTCTCTCTCTTATTTAGAGATCCATGGTTTATAAGAAAACCAAGCATGGTGACCGAGTTTCCAGGACCTCCACAAGCCCCTGTCCAGACAAGCCAGCTCTATATTGTGTGTGTGAGTAGTGAATGGTGGTTCCCCTTGATTCTACAAAAAAAAGACTGCCTGCTCCTGATTATATAATGTGAAAATGTAAACAATAGGGAAAAAAAATGTTTGAGTTGTATAATCCCTCTTGTCTTCAAATGGGATTAATGCAGAGTTGTGAGTTTCCATTTGGCCTACCCGTATGAATTATGTATCAGGCCTTGATGCAGCCAAGTAATGAATAATGTTTCTGAGAAACAACCCTCCCATGGGAATTTAAATGCACTCATCATGTCTGACTCAGACACGCTGCTCAGGACCAGGAAATGCAGATTGAGGTTTTCTCATCAGGGAATTTGCAATAAATTATTATCCTGAAAAATCCACTCGTCCAAACCTCCCGTACTACACCGGAGTCTGGTTTAAAAAAATATAATAAAAAACCCCTCCAAAACAAGTAAATATGTTCTCATATAATTTAGTGTGTCGGAAAAGTCACCAGTAAAACAGGTTGTTAAGCAATTAAGTTGAAGGCCAAAGTTGTGCTTTGAAAAGTCAGCCCTGCTTAAGGAGTTTCAAAGCACCACGATCCTTGTTATGGTTTTGACAGAGCACAAATAGCTGCTGACTGGCATTTGTTAACACTCTTACCTCAGCGGCAAAGACAAAAAGATCACGGCAGCGGGCCACGCATGCATAAACTGCTAATGACAGATTTAAACGAGCGACTAGCGGTTTCGTATTATTGCTGCTCCATGAAGCTGGAGCGCTCACAATGGACGTCACAAAATAGAAGGCCCAGATCTACTGGCACTGAGTCACTCACCCGGGCCAAGCTCCAAAGTGCTTTCTACTACGATCACACAGCGATAGCGTCTTCTAGTCACCCTACCTCCCCAATCCCCCTTCGTCTCTTTCAAGCCCACAGGATTTCCTGGCACTGGTATTGTTTTAAGCCGTGATGATGATGACGATGATGACATCATTTGACATCATGCTTATTTTCCCAGACTGAACTCATTCAGTCACCCACAACATAATAGGATTGTTTTTACAGGCTGGCGTGCTGTGAAGTGCCCCTTCAGAGAACAGCAGCAGCAGCTCTGCAGAGCTGCTATTGGAGGAGGATCATTCTGTACGTTGCACAAACACAAGCAATAAAGTAAAGTAAATATGGCGCATGGGCATCGAAATGTCGAGATGTCACCTGTTGGGGACCTAGATAAATGAATGATCAAGAGGGAATAATAATAATTGGTGAGCTATAATTAACAGTTAAGCATTACCACAGTGAGAGTAATTGATATACAACTCTGCTTTAGTCTTATAGATTATACTTATCTATCCATGTGGAAGGCTGACTAGTTAGAAAGGATTAAAAGCTCGAGTTCTTAAAGAAGAGGTTGGCGTTAATCGCTCTTTTGCCATATCACAGAGACAAACACTTAAAACTGTGTCCTGTTAAAAAAAAAAACTGTGTCCTGTTATTACGCTTTAAGAGGAAGAAGAAGAGCTGCTCTTGAGTTCCTCCAATGGTCCAGCTGTGGTGTGTTGGAGCAGGTCGGCCCTGCAGGCCGTGCTGCTTCCTGTTGTTGGTGTGAAGAGCTGGACTTAAACTGCTTGAAGTCAGAGCTTCTACCCTCATGCTGGTGAAATGCTGCTGTGAAAGCAAGTGACTGCATGGCAGGCAGGAGAGCTTTTAGGCCTGCAGCTTGTCCTGCAGGCGCGTCCTGCTGATGAGCTGTTGAGGAAAAAGTTTAGAGAATAGGAGGAAGAGAAAAATGTTCCTGTTTTTTTCTTTTTTTGCTCCTGGGACATCACCGTTTCATGGAGATCTGAGGGCTTGAAGGTGGACACTTTCACAGGTTGGTCTGAAACTGTCGGAGAAGTTTCTGCTGCAACTCACATCACACAAATGACCTTATGCGTCTGTGACCCCTACATTGTGTGATCTGTTCCTGCATGTGGATGGTTTTTATGTCTAGATAATTCATCTGTAACGGTGGCTGCCGCCAACTCACAGCCGTCAGGTTTTGATTAGATGTTGTGTAATTAAGGATGAAGGCTTTGTGTCAGACACACCTGAGGGAGAAAACACGGAGGCAGGCTGCAGACAGTAGGACCCATCTAAATATCGTTCAGATTTTAAAATTCCGCTTGGCCTGGAGAGTCTCTGAATCGTGCGATTACAATCCCAGATGTGAAACCAAGTGAATAATTCTCTGATGAAACGTAAATCACACTTGATAGGTCGTCTGTCGGATGGTTGGGGATTCTCTGACCAGGATCAATGTGATAAATGAATGAACCTGTGAAGGTACTTTAGATGAGCTTGATCCGCTAACTTTTTCTTCTTCCCGCTAAGTAACATAATTTCTCCCAAGAGCTACCTCCGCTAGCATCGCTGCGGGATGCTGCAGAAAGAAAGCAGATGCATGATGGGCCAGACTTCCTGTTAAACATGTATTTTGACGGAGTGCAGAGCCACACTGGCAGACTCCTTGCGGGAAGACAATCTGTCTGAGGGTTCAGTTGCTGGCATTCCTACTGAGTGACTGTGTTCTTGTAAATATCTGAGATGTTTCAGACAGAAATCAAGCTCATGATGGAATAAAATGTGAACTATTTGGGTCACAACACAGCTAGACCTCTGTAAGGTCAGTAAGAAGATACAACAGTGACATGTGATGAACCCTGTTTTTAGAGCAGATGAGCTCACTTCCTCTCCATGACCTGGGGTCAGTGTATTGATGTGCTATTTACTGCTCGAATGTTTATATTTGCAGATCTTGATGAAGGTAAGTGTTTTTTATAGAGTTCCTCCTAACCAGGGATGCAAACTGCGTGAGATGCAGTTTTTTGGTTCAGTCAAAATACAAAAGCTGGTTTCACTTTATTATCCCACCTACAATAAGTTAAGTGAAAGTCTGCAAAATGAGATGCAGCTCATTGACATTCAACACATGAGAGCAGACCTTTTTCTAATAATAGTAGTTATTTCTCTATTCTTACATCTAATTTATGTGTAACAGGAGATTGCAAATGATGCAAAATACATCAGGATCTGAATGCATTGTTGTGTACTGCATTTAAGCATTTGAATGCCATGAAAACCCACTTGACCTTTGACCTCTCTGGTTAGGTCATTGGTGATCATACAAGCCCTGTTAAAATTGGGTGACATCTTGGGTGAATCTTCAAAATCAAAAATATCCTGATTTTAAAGTCGTCTTGAAATATTTTTGTTTGTTTTTTTTATCCTTTCAGTTCACATCCTTGGTCACTCATTAAACTACATTTGCTGTAACTAAAAAAAAATGTTTCTTTGTATTTTTTACATAAAAATACAGTTGGATTTTCATCTGAGAATCTAGTTTAGAATATTTGACACTCTGCAATTGCTCTTCCCACAGAAATTTCAACCATTAGTATCAATACATCCACCTGTCAATCATGACGACTGCTCCTCTGTGTTTGGATGTGAGCTGAACATCAGCTGCTGTCTGATTCCTCCTGCACATGCGAGGACACAACACTGGTCCAATCAGATTCCTCCTACCGGTTTGTCCCGCCTTTTATACCGTGGATGACGGGAAGTCATTGCGATACGGAAGTTGATACTCTTATAATTCTGTTCCAGCATGGATGTATAATAATATCTTGATATTACAGCCTAACAGGCAGTTTTTTCCAGTGGTCACTAGCATTGCAGCCAAGATGGCAGAAAATCCCCCTGCGGCCTTAAAGGCATTTTTCCCACACACCATCATGGGAAAAGGAGCGGCTAAAAAACTGCTGACAGGACACCTCCAACTGCAGACAATGTCAATTATGACTCTTTCTATTATAAATTTTTGATCCATGAAGTTTTTATTTTTTATACTTGTAAAACTTTCCTTGACCTGAGAGAAGTGATTTTAAAGTCTGTGTGTCTATGGACTGGACCCAGGGGCATGATTGGAGAAACGCTACTGCGCATATGCAATGGGCTGCAGAAAACCTTGTCGCCACATGTGCCAAGTGATTCCTGCAGGAACTAGAAAAGCAATCTGAGAGCCCTCCGCCTGGCATACAACCAAACTAGAAAAAAACAAAGTGCTCCAGAAACCAGGATTTCTTCCAGCTCATTGCTAACATTTAAGCATCATCTTTTAACAGTACCTTTCCCAACTGTCAATGAAAATCTGACAAAAATCCGGTCAGTGGTTTTGAGGTATTTTCAGGAGAAAGCAGAACCTCCTGGTGGAGGTAATGGGTTGGGGATCTAGATATAAGTATACATCCATGTGAGTCAGGTGGACTCTAAGCCAAAAGTGTGTCAAACTCTATAAAACACTACATTTCCCACAATTCAACACACACACAGGTCCATATAAAACAGGTAGCATATTTTGAATCAGAGTGAATAATGTATTTTTTTCTCTTTATGGGAAGTAAATCTGAAAACTGCCTCTTTAGATTTTTAATATCCTTAGAGATGCAGGGGGAAAAAACACAATCGAATTAAGACAATGATGCATTCATTAAAGAAGTAGTTAAACCTAATATCTGATCACCTGAAAACCTAAAAATGGATTAAGCTTATGACAGAAAAGATCATAGATGTCCCTGCGCGCTCAGAGCCGCAGTTTGCCAAGATCCAGAGGCTGGCGCGCGCCTATGTGTGTGCGTGTGTGTGTGTGTGCGTGTGTGTGTGTGTAGGAGGAGGGGGGGGGAGTGACGAGAGACAGTAATTTTTTCCTCTGCTCCTGAGGGGTCCCCCTTCTCTATATAAGGCTGCCTGCGCGGATCGCAGACGTACTGTGTTCCTCTGTGCGTCAGGAGCAGCGCCAACACGCAGCAGAGCCCCGCAGCCCCGCTCCGCTCCGCAAGGGAATAAAACCCGCGTCTCCGCGCAGAGAAAACGGCTCCGTGCTCCGAAATAGCCAAAGCAGCTGAGGACAAGCAAGGTAAAAAAAAAAAAAAAAAAAAGGCGAGCGAGATGGCACTTTACGCAGAGACGCGGGTAGCCGAGGAGTCTGCGTCGGCGCAGCAGGGCAGCACACGGCTTTTTATCAGGAAGAAAGGAATATTGCATATCACTACAAAAAAAACAACAGAAAAATGATTGCGACTGAATAATGTTGAAGTTTTTATATTTATTTAGGATATTTTCTACTTTGATCCATTTAACACTGTCAAATAATGAGAGAATAATATGTGGGTTTGACATCCAGCCTGTCATACAGGTTCCACACTTTACTTTGAAGGTAAATGTTAGTGGGAGAGAGCAAAGCAGGGGTCTATTTCAACATTTGATCCCACATCTTGAGATGTTATAATGTGCATAAAGCCATTAATGTCATGCAAGTGTATGAAAAACGCCTCTGAGCGAGGTAATCTATATTTGTGACACGAGTGGTGTTGACACGCGTGGGGAGGTGAGGAGGAGGTCAGTGCCTCTGCAGATCCGCTGCCAGTGGGACAGACAGCTCCAGGCTGCAGCAGCGTGTGCATATGCAGCCTACGTGCATCCCCCTGCTCCGTCTGTCACCGTGGTATAAAATTCAGGAGAGCCGTGAGAAGGGCCCAGGCTGAGAAGCGGGTAGAGGTTCGGTGTGAAAAGGGGGCACAGGGAGAGGAGCAGGGTGTGGTGCCTCGGCTGCCCAGAGCTGGCACAGCATGTTGACACAGAGCCGGTGCCAGACCTCAAGCCGCCTTTTCAGCGCGAGGGAGAGAGGTGAAGGGATTCAGGAATAAGAGCAACCGGTGCCCCGGCTAGAAGCTTGGTTTATTTTTTTGTCTTCCTTCTTCTCTGATCACACTTTGACTCGACCGCTCCTTTCTCCCTCACGAGAGTTTGGGAGTGTTTGATGTTTGGTCTAGGAAGTCTTCCCTTCTGGCTTGTTCTCCCCCAAAGGG
Source organism: Eupleurogrammus muticus (assembly GCA_036785175.1). Taxonomy (NCBI): domain Eukaryota; kingdom Metazoa; phylum Chordata; class Actinopteri; order Scombriformes; family Trichiuridae; genus Eupleurogrammus; species Eupleurogrammus muticus. The sequence goes on along the minus strand of JAYKQN010000002.1, from coordinate 15,508,580 downwards.
AGGAGAAGGGTGAGCTGCAGAATGTTGATCAACAGTTCAACAGGGTGAACGCTCTCGTCGTCAAATCATGCTGCTGAGTTTGGTTGGGAAATAATCTGATGATTTTGTGTCAGCTGGAGTGACTGTGACTGAAGGCAGCATAAACACAGTTAGAAGCAGTCAAAGTGGGATTACAAATACAAAAGTGCAGGTGTGCCCTGATGTGAATGTATAGAAGGCTTTTTTTATAAGGTAGATTCATTAGATGACGATGAAGAGAGAGAATACTTCACCAAACAACAGTAATTACAGTACAACAACTCTAAAACAGGCACAAATGAGGACAATCTAATAGTGAGGGGTGTGCAAACTGGGTATGCTTGATTTTTTAACTGTGTTTAATGAACAATAATCCTGATCTTCCTGATATTATATGATCCATTGTGGTGTCAATGCAGATAAAGAGGAAAACGTACCTGTAGAATTTAGACAAAATATTTTGATCATCTAATATACACTGAATCAGACACATAACAGCTGTACAATCTCATTTCTGCTACTTGGAATGACCTGATTATTGTTTTACAATGTTGACTGTTTCATACATGCACATGCATTGTTAAAACCTCAGTGTCAACACAAACTAAGTGTTTAAAGCTTGCTAATTGCAGGGAAGTCATTCACCAAAAACACAGGAAACACTTTCAAAGCTCAAAATGTGCATTAAATTGACAATTTGCTTTGAGGAAGTAGCTGCTACTTGTGTTTAGTAATCTTGATCTTGAATTTTGTAACCAGTTCCGAGAACATTGTTGACTCAAAAAAAAAAAAAAAAAAAAGTGAAGAAAGACTTATTAAATGTTTCCTTCCTGCAGGTTGTGTCTGGGAACCAGAGGAGCCGCCCTCACTCCAGACAAAAAAAAAAAAATCGCTGTCTACCGACGTCTGAAAGTCCAAGCAGACAGCTGGTGTCAGAGTGACCTGTGCCGTCATGACCTGGCTCTCTCTCCTCTCCCTCTCCCTGCTGCTGGCGTGCGTCAGCCGCTCCTCTTCCCTCTTCCTGCCCGACTCCAAGGAGCTCAGGCAGCTGCTAAGCCGCTACGAGGAGTCGGACCGGAACGCAACCGGCAACGCGGCCGGCAACAGGACCCGGCGGGCCATCCGCTGGTCGGACCGCGAGGAGATCCTCCAGCTGCACAACAAGCTGAGGGGCAGCGTCTACCCCACGGCCTGCAACATGGAGTACATGGTGAGACACATCCCCCCGAGCCCTTCCCCTTCATGTCTAGGAACGATAATCAGCAATCTTTGCATCTTTGGCTTCAGCTCACAAAGAAGTTAATTCTAATGTGTCAGCATCACCCAGCTCTGAAATGAGGCAGCTGATTAGAGTTTAAAGGTTTTTTTCTTCATTACTCGAATAAAAACAACCTTTTCTCTCTGCTGGAAACATGCAGTCATGATGGTGAACCATTACCAGCCCGCTGTGTTGCTCTTTTACAAGGAGGATAATAATGCTGACTCTGTCCTACCTGCAAACAGCTCAGCACTGGAGAAGACAGCAGAGCGAGGGAGGGCTGGGTCAGTGGAGGACAGAGAATAAGGCAGAGAGAGGGGAAATTGTGAGGCGACGTGGACACATCAATGGGCGAAGGAGATGAGGATTTATTGTTTAGGGAGCATAGAAGGTTATTGAAAACCACCAGGTCCATAAAGTTGAGAGAAGCAGTGGTAGCCCTGTGTCTCTGGAGTGCGGTTATAGCCGGGTAGGAAAGTGTCTGGAGAGTTACTCTGCCCAGGGCTCGCTCAAATTCCAGCGAACAGGCGGCGAGTGTGTGTGTGCGTTTGTGTTAGTGTATGGGTGTTTGGGGTTACAGTGGTGTCTGTGTGCGCATGTGTCAGCGACCACCAAAAGGCTGGAAATTTACTGAGGAGATGTGCTGTGAGGGGCCTCGCTGTGCGCTGCCCTCCCTCCCTTCAAAGCTGCAGGTGTCCGTCAGGTGTCCTCCGCCCGCCTTCCCGCCCGCCTCTGCTCTGTTGTAAAGAAACCCGGGCAGGAAATGTGGATAATTCAGCTGTGATTGCTGGAGATTTGTAGTGGAGCGGGGCCAGGCGCCAGCTGCTCCACTCGAATGTCACTGTCTAAGGTTAATGTTGTACTTGTATCCAGCTCAGTTTCAGCTCGCTGGGAAGGAAGGAAGTGTGGGAGGGGGAGGCCGCGTACAGGTTGCGGCGAGATACCTTCTGAGTCTGAACAGAACAGGATGAGGATTACGCTGCTTTGCCAGAAGCAGCAGGTGGAAGTCGCAGGAAGAATCCCCGCGTGAGTTAACCGCTGTTTTTACTGAATGTGTGCAGGTATGGGACGAAGAGCTGGAGCGTTCCGCTACCCAGTGGGCGGAGCAGTGCCAGTGGGACCATGGACCCCAGGACCTGATCATGTCTATCGGACAGAACCTGGCTGTCCACTGGGGCAGGTGAGATGCATGACACATGGAGGAAAAACATATTAATATTAAAAGCAGGTGAAAACTGGGCAAAGCGCGCTAATCCAGACCTGACTTTGGAAACACCATTAACAGCAAACTTATTTTAACCATAGAATCCTGAGGAAGTTCTTTAAATGTAAAAGAAGTTTTCAGTAAAGTGATTAATCATTAAGTCATTTGAAATTTTTATGCACTTTATTTATAACGGTAAACATTTCCTGAGCTGTCCATGCTGCAAAACTAACCTGTACATCAATGTAAATGACTGTTTCAGACCCAGGCTCAGGCCAAACAAAACAGCTCTTTACATAAAATCCAGTGACGTGTGGTGTAGCAGCATGTATAGGTCTAGCCAGTGCTATTGTACGGAGTTTGATGTTTCGAAGCGTGTCTGGTGTGTCCAAGCACGCCTCTGTGCAGCGTACGACAGCGCCTTGCTATCGCAGCAGGTGCCCTTCCAGGAATCTGCTCTGATTCTCAAAGCCCCTTCCCGCCCTCCCCACTCCATTCTTTTCTTCCTGTGCCAGCAAACCCAGTGTGGAGTCTTTTTTTTTTTCCACACCCCCTCCACTCTCCTTTTATAAGCTCAGCACTTTTCAATACCGTAAAAAGAGATGTTTATAATAAGGCCTAGGACTGATTTGTTGGGCTGTGGAGCCATGTTTAGGTTCGCTCTGATTCTGTCTTTCTTTTTTTCTTTTTTTTTTTTCAACCTGATTTGATTTCCCCTGTTATGGAGGGGAGCAGACTGCTGCTCTGTGTGCCAGCTCAAATTCAGACTCATCGTTTGAGGCCTGCAGCAAGGGGAGGAGCAGGGAGGTTCATGCAGTGTTTTTTAAGTCTGGCCAAAGCACCTGGCAGCTCCTTCAGATATTTCCCTCGTGCCCCTGGTACCTGGATAGCCTGTGACTGAGCCTACTGTTTGTCTGTGTGTGTGTGTGTGTGTGTGTGTGTGTGTGTGTGCATGGGCCCTACAGATACCGCTCCCCTGCCTTCCATGTCCAGGCCTGGTACGATGAGGTGAAAGACTACACCTATCCTTACGCACATGAGTGTAATCCCTGGTGTCCAGAACGCTGCTCCGGGCCAATGTGCACGCATTATACCCAGGTGAGATGCATAAAAAAAAGAGCCACAGGAAAGTCATAGGAGTTTAGAAGGGCATTGTAACCTGATCAGTTATTGTAAGATTCCGTCTAGAGGCAAAATTTTGCACCCAGTTTGGAAAGTCTATTTTTAGAATTTCAACTTCCTTTTAAACTATTCGCTTGCTGATTTATGATGTGCCATCTTTTACCTTCAAGACAAAAAAGTCGCAGGTGTTTCTGGTCAATATAAGAAAACAACGTGTGGTATGCGCCTCCTCCTGTATGGTACTGTATTTATGGACACGTTTATAGTAACTTGTAGGCAGAGATTGGGAGAGAGTTATCGGAGACAAATAATGAAACAGTGCAGGGTGGAAGGACAGAGGAGAGAGTTTAGGAATGGGTTGGAAAATGAATAAATCAATCTAAAGGAAGTAGAAGTGGAGCTGGCCTCTCCTTCCACTAGACTTTACTTTGTAGCTGCTGGGATGAGTTTACAGAAACATCCAGACTCCTCCCTCTGCCCTCACCCTGAAACCTGATCACTGCCATCTGGTAGTCATTTCCAGACACAGCAGACATCCCTCGCTGCTTGACCTGGATTCTTTTGAAGATGCTGCAGAGAGGGGACAGGGCCAAATCCGAGCATCATCACCTTGTCTCAGTCCCTCTATTTGCTAGAGGTGCTGAAGTATCAGCAGCCTGAGCAGTCATACCCTATATCTACCTCTGCGGGGAAAGGCTAGACCCTCTGGAGCTGGAGATTACACTGAGTTAAACTACTAGCACTCAGCACGCATCAGTCTGCGTGCTGACTCACTGCTTCCAGTGGCCTCGAACTGTACCAAGAAAAAGATGAACATTCCTGAGGAGGGAGAGCGCACATGTTTGAGAGTTGGGAGGAAAGTGAGGAGGAGTTTTGGAACGTGCTGTGTTGCATTCGCCGTCAAATGGCACATCATTCATCTGTAACACCACTGCAGCAGCTTTCCATTTAATAAGTCGTTTTATTTTACCTTGGGCGTTTTTTTTTTCGGGGCAATGGTGACTTCTGTTTGTGCTGAGGAAGACGTTAAAAAACACATTTTCCACATCTAACTGGATGATTAAATGGTCATGATTGTGTCACAGAGGGCAAACTGTGTTCACACATGATGAGCAACCGACTGGGGAAGAATAAAATAACAGAGGCAGCACTCCTTAAAGTCCCAGTGGCCCCATTCATTGCGTTTGCCAATCTAGCTGCTTCCTCTGGAGTGACCGATTGACCCACAAGCTGTGAGAGGAATGACACAGGAAATCTCCGTTTTGGTAGTTTACCGCGCTATATATGGGTCTTTTCATTCATACCACTGGCTTTTCTTTTATTTCCCTCTTTACAGCTGGTCTGGGCGACCACCAGCCGGGTTGGCTGTGCCGTGCACGTGTGTCCAAGGATGAATGTGTGGGGAGAAGTTTGGGAGAACTCCGTTTACCTCGTGTGCAACTATTCCCCAAAGTAAGATCAATATTCCTACATGTTCCCCTTTCCATCAACACCTCTGCTCTCCTGACTCTTGTTTAAATCCATGACAAATGTTGCAGTGTGTTTTCTGATTTTTTTGCCTGTTGGAATAGTTGTCTGGGGCATTTGCATGACATATTGGGGCCATTAAAATTCCGCCAGAAGTCAGAATAGAAAAATAATAATGAAGCACTGGGAAAGAAAAATAACAGTTGAGCAGACGTTTGTTTTCCAGACAGCCCACAGGATGTAATTGCCTGAGAGACAACGAGGAGGGTTTTTATTAGTTTATGGGACTAATGACTGTAAGGAGTGTTGACCGCAGGCAGAGGGCTGAAGTAATTACAAGGCCATGAGCCCAGTGATGCTTGAGTGATGATTAATTTCCACCTTCGTCAACCTGTCCAATGTGCACTTTTGTAGGGGCAACTGGATCGGTGAGGCCCCATACCAACATGGCCGCCCTTGTTCCCAGTGCCCTCCCAGCTATGGAGGCGGATGCAAGAACAACCTGTGTTACAAAGGTGAGCAAAGCCCTATGGTTTACATGTTTGAATGAAACACATCAGAGCCTGACCCATGTGTGTGTGTGTTTATCCATCTGTAGACTCTCAACGCTCAGAGACGGAGGACATGAACGAGGTGGAGAAGCCTCAGGTTCCACTGCCGCCTCGCACCACCGCCAGACCTGCCCCCAAACCCAAACCCGCCACTCCAAAGAGACCCGTGTCCAGGCCGGCCACTCCAAGAGCTCCAGCTCCAAGGCCTGCCAGTAACACCTACCTGGGTAACTACAGGAGCTATCCAAAACGACCCCTAAATCCTTATATTGTCACGCATTCTCACTTTTTTCTCCTGTGGTTCTGTTTTGCAGCTCAGAACATCAAGTGTGAGACTAGATTGCGAGATAAGTGCAGAGGAGCAACCTGCAACAGGTCCGCTTGTTTTATTGTACTTGAAATTGAAGTCATCTTTTGGTATACACATAATACATCTGATGATACCTTCAGTTTCATAAACGCCTCTTCTGACTCTGCAGATATATTTGTCCTGCCAACTGCCTAAATAAAAAAGGGAAAGTCTGGGGAACTCTCTATTATGATGTGGTGAGTCTCCATAGCATGAAACAAACCGTGCATGTTTTATTATGTAAATGTATACTTACATGTGCATATTTTTCATTGTTTAAGCAATCAAGTATTTGCCGTGCTGCTATCCATTTTGGCGCGATTGACAACAATGGAGGACTGGTCGACGTCACACGACATGACAAGTTTCCTTTCTTTGTCAGAGCCATAAAGAATGGCGTTGAGTCAAACAGGTAGATTTCTCTGCTCAGCTCCATTGTTGCCTACCAACCAGGTTGAAATCACATTCTGATGTGGCACTTTATTTGCTTTTGTGATAGTTTATGCAATGATGGGAACCAGTGTCTTCTGGATTTCTAAACAATATGATGTCTTTTGCAGCAAATATAAAGCCAGCAATGCATTTGTGGTGGCAAAAGTGGAAGGTAAGGCTCTGAGTCTCAATAGTTTGTACATTCAAGCAATAAAAAAATGCACATTAGATATATTAAGAGTTTTTTCTCCTCTTTCTGTGTCAGAAATCTCTGCTGACTGTTACACCACAGTGGGTGAAATCTGCCCATTCAAGAAGCCTTTCTCCCACTGCCCAAGGTAAGCCTTCACATCCATGCTTTAAAGCTTGTAGGAAAGCAAATAGTAGTGACAACTATACAGCTTTACAACCTACATATTTATTACCCATTAATCAGTGAGGAGCACAGAGAAATGAAAAAATATAGAAATTTCTGTTACTGCACGATGCAAACTCTTACAGAAAGTCTTGTGTTCACACAAATGTCTACTATGTTCCTCAGAATCTCTTGTCCATCTAACTGCAAAAATCAGCCTTCCTCTTGGTCACCAGTGGTCGGGAACAGCATCTATACAGAAGTAAGTACGACTATTACAAACAAATTCATCAAGAGTTTCAGGGCAGCAGCAGGAGCAGCAGCTGCCATCAAGTTCTATCCAATTTAAACAGAAAGCTTTTCATTTTCTTGACATCTGGATCTGGATAGTTAAGTTAGAGTCACTTTCCGAGGCTTTGTGATACATCTCTGTAAATCCATTCTGAGTAGGAATATGGCTGGTGGAGAATGGGAGTAATGGTGAGGAAAGCCTGCGCTTGCCAGGAATGTGTTACCCTGCATGGGGCCTGAGCGTTTAAAGGAGAAACTCACTCGAGTCTTATCTTAAGTACCTCTGTCAGAGGTAGGAGATAAAAAGATATGATTTCAGAAAGATTATTTGTTACGTCATTTCTCAGATATCAAGATAGATGCATTCAATGTATTAATCATTGTAAAAAACCCTTCAGTATAAACTCACCAGCAAATATTCCTCTGACTCTTTTGGCTCATTTTGGAGTTTCCAACTGGCACATAAAGTCCAGAGGAAGTTTAATGGGGTTTCACCTTGGATGAAAATGACACTTGGTGACGTCCAGCTGGCTGCAGATCACGGTTCCTTGGTGATCCTGAACCATGAATCCTTACATACCAATTGTCGCAGAATTTAGGGATTGTGGCTCATTACAAATGTGCCCAGGAATGTTTTGCAATCGCAAGCACCCAAATGTATGTCTACAGCTTTGTCGTAGCTGGATGTGGGTTAAATATGAGACATGAACCGTCTGGTAGGAATAGTTGGAGGGGAATGGACAGTGTGATCTGTGTTTGGACTAGAAATGAATGATTCTGCTCCAGACTGTTGATAAGAGCTTATGGTCTGTTGTGCTGGAGCCAGACTTCTGGCTCAGACTGTGGAACAACTGTGTGAGTGTATCCGTGTGCATGTGTCGACATGTGAGTTGAAATTTCATAATGGAAGAATTACAATGGTATTAATTGAGCTCTCTTTCTCTTCACAGCACTCCAGTATTTGTAGAGCAGCCATCCATGCAGGGGTGATCAAGGCAGACGGGGGCTTGGTGGACGTTCTGCCGCTGGACAAGAGAAAGAACTACGTTGGTGTCCTGAAAAATGGCATCCAGTCTGAAAGGTATTATTCATCTATTTAGAATTATTTGTGGCATAGATGCCTTTACTATACAGTAACCAGACAGGAGGTGACGGGGGAAGAGAGAGAATGGGGGGAGACATGCAGCAAAGGGCCGATCTGGCCAGGACTCGTACAGGGGTGATCTGCTCCAGAGCAAGGCTCTATATGGCCACCGCAGAGCACCAACTCATCTATTTTTAAGGGTGATTTTTTTTTTAACTGCAATTACATTTGCCAGATGAGGACTGCTGCAATGCATGCTAGCAAAGCACAAAGAGAGCACAACATCAAATAGTTGTACCTTACCATAGTGACATTAGAAATAGCCTGAGGTCCAGAAATCTATATTTTTAGATTTGGCTCCTAGCAGTCTCGCTGTAGCATATTTAAGAGACGCTATGTCCAAAAATGACATGGCATGTGATGGCTTCCATCCGCTAACAACCGTTTGGCAGCTGTGAAACTGCAAAGCCTCTTTAGTTGCAATGTCAGCCACCAGTAAGAAATGAGGTAATATGTTTGCTAGTGACATATGTTAGCAAAGGGTGACAGTGCTCCCGTGATCTGCCATGACTGGGCATTCCATGCACATTACAGAAAAAGGTCAAAAACACTGGTGCCATGTGGAGGAGTGTAGCCTGTAATCTGATAAGTCTCAGAGGACTGAGGTCAATTTGATGTTCAAGTTCTGAAGTGAATTCAGTGGTTTAGGTTCCTGGATGAAGTGCACTAACAAACATGATGAAGACGAACAGGTGCAAGAAAGCTAATGAGAGGGGGAGGGGGGTGTCAATCAAGCAGCGCCCGCCTGCACACATCCATGCAGCAACAAGGTCTAATCAGGCTAAGTGATTACCTTATATCACCCGTGTGTGGTGGACAGTTGGTGTGAGAGAGAAATAGTCAGGAGCTTGAGGCTTTGTGCCACGTGTTCTGCTATGAGTGACTACATAATAGATGGTCAAAGGAGTTCATATTACGGTTGCACAACGTAGTTTTTACATCCATAAAATGTGGCGCACTGCAAAGTGGGATTGACGGCACTGTACATGCCCATTATGGAATATTTTATAGTGGATACATTTACATTTAGAATTGTAATTGGTAGATAAATTATAATATTTACCTTCAAAACTATGCCCAACTCGAGCTTTAATATTTGACCAATGGGAGTGTGGTGAAGAAAACCTTGAGCTACAGCTGAAATAGAAAACGCAAAGCTCGTAGTAAAATTAGACATTCGACGAGAGAATCTAAACTATGTTTGAGAAAGGTGCTTTTGTTCACCATACCCTACCTTGATTTATGTCTCATGTAATACTGTATGTAGTGGGTTTCTTCTATGCGCACCATGTTTCTCACATCACTCTCATGTCTGTGGCCGGCTCCAGTGGACTAAGCTCAGGCGAGGAAGCCCTTGTGGCCAGTTCTGCTGGCATGTGGGGTTGTAAGAGTAATGGTGTGGTTTGGTGTGTGGACGGGCCACACATGGGATCTCTGCTTACTTTACCCAGGCATTTCAATTGAGTGTGCAAAGTGCTGAATGGCCAAAATAATTGCACTAGTCTGACTTCCATGAAATCTAATGCTGAACTGCGAAGGCCCCCGTTCAGGGCACTGGGATAGGAGGTCAGTAAATGTCTGAGAGTGAGTCTGTGGCATTAGCCAACATCATGGCAGGGTGGGCAGTTTGGACTGGACTGTGTTGTCAGGGAAGTAATCACAGCCTATCCGATTACTCGAGAATGGAAATGCTGTCGGCTACTTAGTCGGTGCTTTCCTATATGGACAATTATCCGTGATCTGATACCAATTGCACAGGCCTATCATGATTATTGATCGTGGCAAAACTTCAAGGTTGTTCCACTAATGAACTAATTACAGAGTCATCAACTTCAACACATGTGGTAGCTGGAAAGGTCAGAATCGGTAATACGGCAACAATGAGTCACGGTGCTAACATGTCAACAAGGTGGACATTTTTCTAAAGATGTTGTGAACACCAAGATTTTGTATTTTTATGATGGATTTGACTGCTTGTTAGGACTTGGATCAGCTTGAGTAGCGAACTTCCAAGTATCCTGAAAACAAACATTTTGTCCAAAAGGAAGTGTTTATTGGAGCACTCCAACAATTTTACACATCCAAAGGAGTTCTACTCAGCCGTCTGTAGCCCAGTAGGGAGTTTTGTCATGTCTGGTGTGATCACAGTAACTCAGCTCTGGCTTGACTACATTTATTTATTTTATTTTAGCATTACACACCGGAGATGTGAATTTCCAAAGTAGGCATTTGATAACAGAGGAAGATCTATTGGATTTTATCACATGATGGAAAACTATGGGATTAAGTATTTTCGTTGCTTGAAAAAATAAAAGTCAACAAAAGATTTATCAGTTTTGATAAAGCTGTAGTAATCCCAACTTTGTGGAAATAACACAGTAAATCACCGGAGTGCCGTGTCTAATATCCCCAAATGTAACATGTTCTCACTGGTGTTTGTTTGCAGCCAGAGCAACACAGAGGGAGGCTCGTTCCGCGTCTTTCCTGTGAGGGAGTGAGACGTCAGCTCGGAGGTCCAAACACCAACAGAGTCACCTCAGTTGCTCTTGAAGAGCATCAAGTACCCACAGGTTGGATACGACGGCTGTTCATCTGCCTCTGTGCCTTCGGTGGGAGCCAAACGTCCATAGACACTTCCCCCTCCAGCTAATAAACAGCAGCCTCCCAGTAGAAGCCATCGTCCAGTATTTTCGATGGACCTCTTACGTTTTCTCAGCTTTTAACGCCAGATATAGAAATTTCTTAAACATACTTAATCTGTGAATACAGAATGTTTTTATATATATTTTATGATACTTTGGACATCGGTGCTGGATCTCAGTTTTGACATTTGCAAACTTTAAAAAATTCGATACGTGTCGCAGAAGGTATTATGTTTACATTGATGTTCTTATTACAACGTTTAAATTGGTTTTCATACACAGGAATGTATACTGATCACACTGTATTTAATCAATGTGTACAGAATATATGATATTTTGTTTGTTTTTCAAATGGTGTACAATATATTAAGTTTTTTTTATGTTCTATTCTATTTGTCTTTTATTGTATTGCCTTTCCCTGCTCACTTGGATCATCTTTACTTTTCTACTCTGGAAGATTTAGACTGTGAAACCAAAAGTCTAAATTGTATTTATGGGTTTAAAGGAGGGATGATTGCGTTTCAGTGAGCAGGGATGTGTCACAGGAGAGGAAACAGCGTGGTAAACGGAAGTGTGTACAGGCAGCGGGCACTGCTGTGGGGAAATAATGTCGTCCGTGGGAAAGCTGGCGTGCCAGATATGTGGAGGTGGTTTAAGAGAAGGAGTTGCATTGCTCTGTGCGATGTGGAGTCTCGAGAAAGGTGGCCATATTGTGGATGTATTCAACTGACCATCACAGACCACAGAAATGTTAAGAAATAGTAAGCAGTCATATATCATTTCTGTATTTATTGTTGCTTACCGCTTTTCTCATTTCCTCTTTTTATTGTCACGGAATTTTATATGAAAATATGCTCAAATTGTTGCCCCCTTCTCCCGCCCCACACCTAAGACAGATGAATGTGTCCCATGTTTCAGGTACAGAGAGCTTTTTGTGTAGAGATTATTTTGAGGTGTGTGTGTGTGTGTGTGTGTGTACGTGAATGTGTTTAAGATTCTCAATATCAAATTGCAGTTCATGCACTTTTGGAACAATTTGCACTTTGCAGTGCATGCAAGAGGCAAACATTAAATATCCATCAGATAATTAATTTCTTGCCATTGGTACAGCCATGATTTTATTTTTTTCGTAGTGGCACTTATATCGACTGACATGTTAGTAGGGTAAGCATCCTTCACTGAAACTAATGTAACTGCGTTAGGGAATTCTGAACGTCCAAACTTCACAAATATATTAATATACCTTTGTTTTCTAAATAAAGACACAAAAACCTGGCCAAGAACAAACGACTCATACATTTTAAAATCTCTTCCTTCAAGCATATTTCAACTTTATCTCTTTATTTATTCTACCTCAGTCCTATCGCTATGCTAGGCATTTAGGTCTTTTCTATATGGGATTTGTTTTTTAATGGGAAATGATAAAGGTTTTGTAAAGTTATGGGAACTGTAAATACTATGATTGTTGTTTATGAATCATCCTCCTCTATGCAGCAAAATTCTAATTAAAATGTGTGAAATTGATTTAATTGTCGTGGTTGATCGTTTTTATACAGGTGTAGGATGGGTTCTGTATTTTTTGCACAACTTGAAAATAAAGTGTAACCTACCAATACTTCAAAACAGGTTTCTGTTTTTTTTTTTGTAGAGTTAAAGCTATAGGTCTCCAGTCAACCATTGATGAGGTGTACATTAAATCCAAATGTATATTATGTTATATGACTGTTATTTATTAACTGAGAACCTCAAACTCAAAATCCAAAGTTTTTTTTTAATGATTGTGTTTTTTAACAGTGTTTGATGATTTACTGATAATGACTCAGTGTTTTCACAAAGGCCATTGCCAAGTCATGCTCAGGTCAGTTAGCTGAAGTTTGTGACCTTATTGGCCATTAAAACTCAAGGACTTCAAGTCCTTTTTTTGATTCATATTCAGAGTAATAACACAAAGCTAAAACCACAGTGGGCAGAGTGACTGAGTTTCTCCCCAAATAAGTACGTGAATTCTGGGTTGTGAGTAGCAAACTATAAAAAAAATGCAATTTATTAAATGTACTTTGACCAGATCGTGATCCTAAAATCTGTGTATCAAGCATTATGAATAAAATTCAGACCCAGGCCACCCAGGATTTATCCGTCATCTTTGGAAGAATACCACTGACCGTGTTCGTAACTTGGCTCAGCTTTTTGCAGACATACGCATGCAGAGTGAAGTGGAACAATAAATTGAAGCAATCACTTTTATTCAAGGACCGAATGCATAATCTGCCAATTGTGCTGTTAGCTTATGGTGGAATGATTTCAGAAGAAAGAAACACCATGGCTTAGATTTCATGTTGTCATTTTGGTTCTTGACCATGTAATTTCCCATTTCACACTCCAGGCCCAAGTTTTCGTTTATTACTGATGAGGCAGCTGTTGGGGATAATAAGCACCTCATTTGATGAGACCCTGAGAAAACGGGAGATACGTTGAAAGAGGAAAGGAGAATGGCAGAAATAGCGATAAGACCAGAGCAACCTTGTGCTCTTATTAGACGCAGATGTTCAGTTTCAGTTAAGCCCTGGTTGGACAGGGCCCTGGCCACCTTACTGATAAATAGCCGCAACTGGCTTATGTAATGACTGTTTTACTCCCATTGTCAATGGAGATAAAGATTTGTACTCACCCCGTAAATCCCATAGTTGCTCAGAGAAAAGTCTTCGGGGCTCATTCCAACTTAGACTCTTCTTGTCCTTAAATGTGCCTTGCATAACAGACTATACCGTGTTTCCAATAACTGTATCACACAGGTAGGGTAGTAGCGGTTAACTTTATGTTGGTCTGTTTTGTAATTGTCAGGTTCATGTACATCATTGAAGTTTCTACACACTATCGTAATTGTGACAACAATAGAAGGTTCTGGTATAATGAAACAGTATTGGTCTTGATCATGGTTTTCTGTACTTGATCCTGCTTATGAATGTTGTGTGAAGTATACAGTATATCCAAATCCTGATTTAGCTCCTTTGTCTGTGAAGTAGATGTTGTTCTCCATAAATTCTCAAAAACGCATTAATGAGTCACGCCATTGCCCTGGGTGACATGTTCTCTCGCCACAATGCTTGGGCAAGTTGGTAGAGGTAGCGCCGTCATCCACTTATCATCAGTGGTTCAAATCCCGGCTCCTCTCGATGGCTTGTGTGTGAATGTGTATGACGTTACCTTCCTGATGTGCAGGCAGCACCCTGTCTGTCAACCACCACCATCAGTGTGTGAACGGGGCAAAGAACACTTGTAGTGCAAAGTGTTGTGCTTGGTCGAAATGACTAGAAAGGCACTAAACAAATGCAGTCTGTTCAAAATATATATAGTTTTTCTGTCACAAACATATTTTCTGTACACTGAAACTATGTCGGCATGATCAATGTTAATAGTCTTTGAACTGGCACAGGGGAATAGGGCATGTAGGATCAATGTATTGTTGGTTTGGCTCGGTATGTGGGACAGAAAAAAAATAGAAAATCACCCTCCTTTGAAACCTTTGGGAAATATCGGTTTTCCTAAACCAAATACTTCTATTTGTAATCTGTCAAGGTCATTTTGACAACTTTACCGATGATGGCACCAAGAGGCTACGATCATAAAGGTGTTTCACAGGAAATCGGTGGATCATGAAGGGACCACTACGCTACTTCTCTCCACCACGCGGCCTGTACAGTAGGGAGGGAAGTGCTCTCTCAGCACCTCTCTTGAGCCATTAGGCTGCAACAATTTACTTATCGACCAGCTGCCTCCTGTAAAGAGCCTTCAGATCAGAGACAAGGGTGTTCAAGCGGGGAACTGGCGAGTAATGGTTCTCACGTGTTTGTCAAGGCTTTTCCTTTTGGGTGTAACTTAGGAGTGTATTAGATATAACGCAAGGGTGAGTCAATGCTGCTCTCATCATTAGATTAGAGTAGCTTTGACCAGCTCACCCCTACATTAGCGTCTGATACACTCCTAAGTTACACCCAAAGGAAAAACTTTCGGGGAACAACAATCATTGAGTGTGCAGTATTTCAAGATAACACAATGGATTGTGCTAACAATATTGGAAAACAAGTGAATTGTGAAAGAAGGTTGTCTTAAATTCCCAAGTCAATGAGGACAAGATACTAACATTTCTTTTGTCCATTTGGCTCTCATCACAATAGAAAAAGAGTTTTGCACATATCCTTCTTCAGAGAGTTTAAAAAGGTTTTAGCTTAAATGCAGACACATCGGATAAGACCAGAGCAACATATAGCGGTCAGAGGCACCATGCAAGTTTGACATACTAAGAGGTTTGTTCTTTACTCCTGTGCAGAATTTCACATGGTGATACAGAGGGAGAGCTGTGTGTGTGGCTGTGCTAACACTTTTAATACTAGAATTGAATATGGGGACTTTTATTGTTGGGGTTTTGGAAAGTGGGATGAGAGGTTATTATGGTACAGTTCATATAATCCAGACAGGACCTCCAGGCGGGATGTTGATTACTAGACAGACATTTTCCAACTTTTATAAATGTTAAGATATTTCTCTGCTCAGGGGCCTTATAATATGACGCACAGTTTCAAGAAATCCACTCGGGACTATGTGGAGGAATTTTAGATTTACTGTAGAGGCTAGAGTAAGAGGCACCATCTTCCAAAATAGAGTCACTGGAGATATGGCTGATACTGTTATGACGGGAGTGTGTCTGGCATGCATGTTGATCAGTGGAATGCGATAAGATTTGTAGATAAAGGAGAAAGGAGGATAAATGCTTTAAGAAGGCCATTTGTCTAAACATTGTGTCTGAATGGAGCAATTTCTAATGTATTTGGATTTTCTATGTTTACCTCCTCTTACTCTGTTTTCTGACTCAGTAATAAAGTTAGCAATCTCAAAGGGATTACTGCAACCTAAATAACTCATAAGTGAATTACTTGAATCTCACATACATTTTAACAGTTGCATCCTGTCAGCGGAGCATTTCAGCATCCGTTTCTGCAGGAAGTCTCATTGGGATTTTAAACCTGACCAAACTGAATACCGGGCGGATCGTGGATTATCTGGAGTGAGTATCCTGTAATGAATGATGTACCTGCATTCTGTCTGTAAGGAAGAAAACCAAAAAATTGTGGACCAAAATAAACATAGAAAGAGGTCAATAGCATGCCAAAACAAGTGGAACCTGATGTATTAGAAAGAGATTCTCGTAACTTAAAATCTTACAGTTGTCACAACATATTCATATCAAATGCTTTTGGTAGGAGTACTAACTAATAAAAAAAAGCTGGTTTTGGACCAGAGAATCACAGCCGCAACTCTGATTTCTTCAGTGATTTGAATAAGAAAATTAAATACTAGATAAACAAAACAAGAGGAAATTGGCTGAAGCTGATGTCAGGAGTGAAGTTCAGAGGAATCTCAATTCATTACGATTATCAGGCAAGCCACGCCACTAGAAAGGAACATCCAAAAGCTAAAATAGATTTATGGACTGGAACTGGGAGTTGAAACTACAATACAGTCAATTTTGTATAATTTGTGGCACTGCCTATGTCCATATTTGACATAACCGTGGTGCTGTTGGTTCTACATCACTGATAAGACATTCATAAATCCAAAAAGGTGATTTTGCAATGAATTATCTGCAATGTACTTGTGGCAGAAATGACTTAAGTTTGAGTCTTCCTTCTCCTTAAGGTCATTCTTTTTCATTTATCTCCTGTTTTCTTTGTGTGTGATGACCCAGCATTTGTAGAATTGATATTAAAAACACACAAATTGGGTGAAGGTCTGTCAGGTAAGGGGTTTCGAGAGACAACACTGATGCTTCCAAACCACTCAGGGGATGATGCTTTCCTTAGTAATGTACACCCATCCCTATTTCGTTGGGTTTGCTCTTCTTTGTTTTTTTCCCGCTATGAAAGCCACCCCAGTGAATCCCTGGCTCGGTTCCCTCAGGACTTGGTTTGAATTCTGGCCCAGAAGGAGGCAACCCCAAGTAAGGAGAACAAAGGCTGTTTGTCAGAGAGATGATGAGGAATCTGTGGTGATGGTGTGTAGTCAACCAATGCGGACTGGAACAGTTCAACAAATCTGCCCAGGCACATCTACAGGCTCCATGTTTTGGGCTAAAATGATAAGGCCTCAGTCTGGCCAGGTATAACAGGGCAGCTGATGTTACGGTACAAAATGTCCGATTGAATGATTAACAATCTGTAAAGTTGGAAAAATCTATGACACATACTTGTAGTCAAATGCTTTCATTCAATAGATGCCCCCAGTTCTCAAACCAGAGGTCTCAGCAGCATCCTCGAGGCACAAAATCTTCCCAAACTCCTAACAGAAAAAGTGGCTGATACAACAGGCAGGTTGGCTGAAAAACAACACAACTCAGCCAATGCACGCAAGCACTAACAAAATTCAAATGAATCTAAGATGACACAGCTCACCCAACACATACAAAAAGTTATACTGTTGATGTGAGGTGTGAATACTCTATCCTTCACTTGTAATGAATAAGCCCATGACACATACCTGAATTAGCTCTCTGTCTTTGTTTTTTTTTGGCGGCACTGGAGGAAAACTCGTATTTTAGAGGCACCATCGAGTTGTTTTTTAACCATCACATCATTCGTTAGACGTATAATGACTGATTGGGAATTTTTTACAGCCCCTGTGCCAATCAAATCCATCCACTGACATGATTTATCTTCTGAAATGGTATCATGGACATGGTGATGTGGCAAAAATGGCTTCGTAGGAAGGGTGGGCTACGCCAACATTGCAGATTTCCCCTTTGTTTAACAAAAACTGAGATTGCAGAAACACATGTACCACTGGTGGAATAGCAATTAAAAAGTAATGTCGGCAAAAAGTCATTATTTCACTCATAACACTTCTCAAAGTCAACAAGCAGCACCAGGATGGTGGAACCACCGCCACGGGACACCTGAACTGTGGTGACTGAACTGCAGCCAGTCAAGATTTATTTGTTGTATTACCCTCTACTAAATTCTCTCTTTGGGACAAAATAGAAAAGCAATGAAGTGTATCCTTTTTCTTGGAGGCTTGCCAGTAAGGTAAGGTGTTACCGGCAAGATAAGCCTCCACAAAAGGCCAGTTCTTTCATCAGCCGATACCAGATTTTTCCTAAAGTTCTGGAGAATGGCACATCAAATAACTAACTTTGATCCATATTTATAAAGCAGATCCTCCATGTGGTATAACAAGAAACTATTAATAGATTAGATAGATAGTGTTTTGAGGGAATAAATAGATTAAATCTGAATTGTTATGGTTGTCACTATGGTGAATTGGAATACAATTCAGGAAATAAACATATGTATTTTTCAATGCAGAAGGTGATCTGTCCCAAAAAAGGCCTTATCTGGGGAACTGGATGCCATGGTTTAGCTGGGAGTAAGAAAATGGAAATGAAGGAGGAAAATCCAGATGGTGAAGCGAGTCTCCAGGAGAAGTAAATCCAAACATGAGATAATTCCAGAAGACCTTGGTTGTATTTGAACACGTATATTCCCAATATGTGGTCATTTTATCCAAACATTGCCTGTTTGTAAAGGATGATTTTGGACACGTCAGGATCCACCTGTGGGAGCCACCGGCCAGGAACAGCTGGTCATCTCAGCCTCCAGCAACCCGACTCCTGAGGTGACCAGCCAGGCAGCGTACAGCCTCATCCTGGGGAAAATGTCATCCATGAACTGATCTGTGCAGCTTTTTGGTAATTTACCACTCGTCCTAATGTCTCTAGCATTTTGATATATTTGGAAGATGAATGTTGGTCTCCCAGATGAAATCTAACAAGCTAACACATTAGTTTGTACACTATGCATGAATCATCCACCGTTCATCCACCTGAAATAAGGACGACAACAACAATGCCAAATTTCTGTCTAGAAGCAGCTGAAACAACAGGCAGGGGTTTGCCGTTTGATCTAATATGACAGAGAGCGAGCAGGAGAACGTTCAGTGTTGCAGCCACCAGAGAGACTGGAAGGAAACTGCAGCCGTAGTGCTGCTGGTTCCAACACAGCCAATGAGTCAATGACTTAATCAATAAAGAAGAGTTCTGGAGATGAATCCACATGCAAGACAGGAGCCAGGAGTGGCGGGATGGAAACAGGAACTGAAGACTGGACCTAAAGAACAAACATAGAAGTAGAGGTAAGTAACAGGTTAGCTGAACATCAATCATAACAAGACTGATCTGACTTGCTACCACGACTGGTATTGTGCAATCTAGCCATGCATGAAAAGAATAAATGTATACAGTAAAGGCTGTATGCCAAATATCCATCCAATCCCAGCGTTGAGAGGAAGCGATACACCCCAGACAGGGGTGGGGCAAACACACCAGAAGGGGAAGAACATGGCTTCATACAGAACCCAAGCCCTTCAAACTATGGCGTTCTTGCTGTTGGGGAACAGTATTACTCACTGTGCCACCCTCACTCCAAATATGTAAAAATATTATTATTTTTTAAGATTTTCATACCAAAATTAAAATAAAACAACAGCTTTGCGAAATGCGTTTTTCAACTTTCTCTTGTTATTGTTCAATCTTCAAATAATTAGTTTCAATGGGTAATGCGTCTGATTTCCATGTAATGGGGCCTTTAGTAGTGAGGCTGGAGGTGGAGTTAGTGGAGCCAGATTAGCAGCAGGTGTGCAGACTGGGCTGCTGCAGGTCATTAGGTGAAGTTTCAGGCAGGAGAGCACGTGCCCAAATCTGTAATGTACTTGATCAACAAGTCACAGCAGAAAACATGTTGAGGAATACCTTTGCCACTGGAAATCTTCCACCTGATCCACTTTTAAAGAGAGAGGGATATGGTAAGTAGCAATAACTCATGGCCTGGCTAGACCAGTTGCTGGCTAGAACAGACTGATGCTATTTACATTGCATAATTAGTGTTTGGACCACAGTATGTGATGTTCATGCAATGTAGACTTCCTAGGGTGGTGTGGTTTTATTTTGGATGTTCAGTAACTTGTGTTGATTGTCTGGTTAGATGTGAACATTTTTGCTGAATTGCAAACTTTTTATTTTATTTTATTTTTTTTTTACTTTTTAAAATTCGAGAGACACTGAATGGAAATTATAAAAGAAGTCACATGTCTTTCATGTAATTGTATTACTGTAACTAGATGTTATGTCTGAGTGTCTGACCAAAAACATAACAAATCAAACGTATAGGGCAGGGTGGGGCTGGACATTGCTGACCTCAGTAATCTCAGTGTTGACAGTCACGCAGACGTTTTTTTCTTTCTGAAGCATTTCCACTCTGGAAAGTGGTGTGAGCTGAAGATTCACAGCCCATTGATCATTCGCCTTATTCAAGAGTCAGCGTTTTTGTGGTATAAACCATAATCCGTGTTGTTTTGAAAGCATATTTTTGTCCACCCATGAGGATAAACATACATTTACATGGAAGATGATTAAGAATAAGTCATCGGTTTCTGTCATAAGTGGAAAAATTCTTCACGCCACATATTACATCAGTGAAACTGCAACGTCCGCAAACATTCGTATCATGTCATCCCCACGCTAATGCCGTTGAATCTATGCCTGTCATATAAAGGTGCCGTATGAATAAACTTGACTTGACTTGACTCTCTCTACTCATGTTTCCTGGCTCTCTGCACTCTCAGCCATCCGATAAAAGTAAAAATGCCCAAAATCTAATCTAGCTTTAGGCACATGTCGTGTTTGCAGAAGGTTTTCATAACTAGACCTCTGATGCTGGAACCAACAGTAATCTGAGGGATTCAGTTTTCTCTTGACTTTTGCACACTGCATTACACAAGACAGTGCTTGCATATATTTCTTGCTTATTTTGTAGTATTTCAAAATCTCTGGTCTGTCTGTGGCCCAGTTGCACAGTCCATGTATTTTATTTATCTATTTGATTTAGAATTTATTTTATTTTTCTTCTATAATAAAATCTATAATTTTTGTTCCCTTTCAGTCTTAAATTAACCCTAAATGTCTAATGTTCTTTGCAGGTTTTAAATTCCTCTCTTAATAGTTTATTTAACTTTTTTCTTCCATGTGATATAAGTTGCTTTTTATTCACGAAAGGTGCTATTGAAATACAGTTTCTAATTTTGTATTTATATATTTTGTATTTTTATATATATATATATATATTTTATTTTAACTTCATTGTCTTTTCACTGTGGTGGTGGTGGGTAGCACTGCTGCATCACAGGCAGAAGGTCACTGGTCCTTGTGCTGGGACCTTTCTGCGTGGAGTTGTGCATGTTCTCCCTGTGTCTGTGTGGGTTCTCTCCGGGTTCTCCAGCTTCCTCACACAGTCAAAAACAGGCTTAGACCGAGTGCAGATTCTCAATGGCCTGTAGGTGTGAGTGAAGGTTGTGTGTGTCCCATGATAGGCTGGCGGCCTGTCTGGGTGTATCCCTGCCTCTCGCCTGTAATGTGCTGGGATTAGCTCCAGCAGACCCTTGTGACCCTAGTGAGGAATAAGCGGGGATAGAAAACTTAGGATGACTCTCTTCATTGTGACTATTTATGTATTGACATACTTTTATTTTTTGCATGCTTACAATACTTCATATTAAGAAGTTTGAAATATATATAACATATACATTTTTTTTTTACTGTTTCTAACTTGACACTTGTTTTGGTCCTATGTGAGAGCATGCACATCATTTTCTAACCACTGTTCATGTAATAAAAATAAATTTAAGACCTATTAATAAAAATACTAGGTATACTAAATAAACTGAATCGCTGATTACACATTTTCATGCCAGTGCATGAAGCATGTGAGCAAAAGAATATTTACAAATAAACCAGCATAAATAGGGTTGATTGGTGACTGGGTCATTCAGTCACAATTAATTGATGAATGAATGAATGAATGCATTCGGGCTATATTCAATCTGAGTTCACAGATGTTACATTTGTTGCCAGCTTGTGTGGGTGGTCTGAACTATTTACGCTCCTTCAACAACAGAGCCACCAGAATGCCCAGTAAAGTACAGTGGTAAATTAATCTAATATTATTAATATACTGTATATTTGACATCAGATTAATTTATTTTACTGGAGGGCCTATGATTCATTCATTAAAAAAATAAATAAATATCTCTACCAATTCTACACCCTTGGCAGTAGCATCGTAGTATAATTTCTATTTTTGAACTTGAGGATTTATATATATTGGAAAAAATGATGTAAATGCAGGCAACTGCCTATACTGTATACGTAACCATATAGAAGAGATAAATGCCCACATACTAAATCTAATATTAAGCACTCCTGGGGACAATAAGACTGAACGATTCCATGTTTTCCACCACTGCCTTTCACAATGACGGATTGAGTCCTAAATGATGAGGTCTGGTAGAATACCTCATTCTGTCATCCACATTACAAAGGATACCCATCATTAGCCAATATTTGGCCATGAATAGCTTGTTACATAAACCAGCTTTGAAAAAGGCAGTCTAAATATAGAGAGCCAAGTTTTGTTTTCCAGTATCACACACTGGAGCCGACACACAATCACATGCTGATGATGGTCGGCTGCTTCTTTTGAGCCTCCTCGCCCTGGTCGGGGGACATATGAATCCAATGAATTGCAGAAGAGTTTGTCACCATTTTGTTCTGAGTGGAGCAGTGAGACAAGTGGAAAGTTCAGCTCAAGTAAACACAGCTTGAGGGCCAGTGTTATTGTCTGTTTAAATAGCTCTATCCTCAGAGGGTTTGTGCGAGTACACAACCAGTGAACCACAGGAGAAGGAGTAAGCTGCTTTGGCAAAACTCTAGTTTGTTGAAGTTCTCTCTCTCTGTTGAGAGGCGCTGAGAGTTAGGATGAAACTGACCCCGGCCTTCTATGGGGTTTTAGTTTGTCCAATCAGTCTGATGTCCTGACAGCCATTATAAAAACAATGCATAAACATTTCTCCTCAGTGGAAGTAGAGGTGAAGCATGGTGGAACAACAGTCGAGTGGTGCAAAGTAACTATATACAGTTACTTAAGGACTGTACTTAAGTACAAATTTGAGGTACTTAAACTTGTGGACTTTGAAGCTACTCTATAGTTACCCTCCTCTATGTCTCTAAGGGAATTGTTCTACTGTCTACTCCACTACATTTATTTGGCAGCTTTAGTCACTTTTCAGATGCAGACTCTACTCAATGGATAATATAACAAACTTTTAAAATACAACACATAGTTGAATATGAAACCAGATGTATCAACCTTTTTTGAGTGTTTTTTTTTTTATGAAGTTGAATTTCAGATGTTTTGAGTTATTAACAACCCCATCATATAGTGATTGAGATTCATTTCAATATATGATAGATATAATCTGATGTTTCATTCATTCAAGATTAGATAAAAGACTGAACATGGACTTATGTATCAAAACTTTGTTTTTCTTTCCTTTCCCATTAATCATATTACAACCCCTCAAACCTGTGATGGTGGTGACCCTTTGGAGGGGCCTGAACTCTAGGTTGGGAACCACTGTACCACTGTACACTGCACTGTAACGTCTGCCCTACACACTGATGCTTCAGTGTTAATAATCTAATGGTGTTATACATTATAATTTATGTCAAGGAGAGAGAATTAGTACTTTTACTTCAATACTTTCTGTACCTTTTACTAATACGTATGTGCATTTAATTAGGTAGGGTTTTTCATACAAGATTATTTTGCATTGCTGTATTGGTACTTTTACTGACACTGAATACAAATTATTTAAAAATAACACTTGATTGACTTCTATGTTCACAAAAGGCTTATTTCTCTCTCTTTTAGTGCGCACTTCCCCTTTGCCAAGATAATCCATCTCCCTGTCAGGTGTGGTGTATCAAGATGCTGATTGTACAGCATGATTATTGCACAGGCTTTGAGCTGCTCACAAATAAAAGGCCACAATGTGCATTTCATCCCACGACAACAATGCTGCAAGATCAGAAGGACCGTGCAATTAGTCTGCTAACTGCAGGAATGTCCACCGAAGCTGTTGCATGCTCATTTCCCCACCATAAGCCCTCCCCAACCTTGTTTCCGAGAATTTGGCACTAAATCCAACTGGACTCACAACCACAGACCACGTGTAACCACACCAGCCCAGGACCTCCACATGTAGCCACCTACAAGATCATCTGAAACCAGGCAAGCATTTCTGCACAAACTGTAAGAAAAGATGAGATGCCACAATGAGGTACTATGAGGTAAATTGTTGTGCCATTCATCCACTGGCTTCACCTCATGTTTCAGCATGATAATGCACAGACCCTTGTTGCTAGAAGCTCTACATAGTTCTTGAAGGGCACTTTGGATCTGTATGTATGACAGCTTGTCACAGTTCATGCCGATATCCAGTAACTAACAAGATATAGTAGAAATCAACAACCTGATCAAGTGCATGTGATGGTGCTGTGTCGCACTGTGTGGCACAAAGGGTGGTCACAATCATATGAGAGAGGTTTTCTTACCACTTTATAAATGATCTTCTTGATCAACAGCAAATACAAGGAAAACCTAGATATGTTCTTGGCAAAGTAAGTAAAGAAATAAAAATTTGAAACGCCCTTCCAGGTTAGTGCCTTTCTGAATTTATTAACGCTGCTAACCAGAACAATGAATAGGAAAAACCACAGCAGAATAAGAGAGTATGTTTCACATTTGTCTTGACAAAATTCCTGTGTCTATAAAACAACAATTTAAGATAGAAGAATTTAAGGCATGAGGTTAAATACATGTTTTCAAACGGAGCGTATAATGAAGAATATTTTTACATCGTAACATATTTGGCAAATATAAAATCAGATTTCGCTGCCCACAAACGTCCCGCTGCTCCTGTCAGTGGTATTTCTATATTACTTTAGGTTATACAATCCTGCTGCCTCTCAGGCAGTGTGTACCATAGCTTACTGCAGTGTAAAATATGTGTAGGGTTTTGGAAGAGGTCCCACTGTCTCTGATAGTCTCTTGTCAAGGGTGAAAAACAATATTAATGTAAACCATTATAGTTAAGCCTCAACATGGTATGGAAAACTCACCTCAGATTATTTGTCCTTTCCCAATTCGGAGAAAACTGTATTCCTTACTTGTAACTCTTAACCTCAACCTAATGCAGAGGCCATTAATTATAGAGCGCAGATGTGATGCATCCATCACATCTGTCCTCTGTGTGCAGATGTGATGGATGCATCACACTTGCAGAGGAAAGACTCCAAATGATGAAGTTCGGACAGTTTATGTAACAGACAATGGGCTGACCGGAGGACAGCTGCCTGGAAATATTTTCCTCACTGTCAATTCCCGTGATAAGCTTTTTTTTTTTTTTTTAAATGACATCCTCAACATTTCACAGCACAAAAGCACAATATAACGGAACAAAGCAGTCTGTTATAATCTCATAGCAGCAGTGGCTGAGGGTCATAAGTAATGTAGCCTCAATCCAAATCTAAGAAAAATAACATGATTCCTCAGAAGTGAAGGAGAATGGCCAAAACATGAACGTATCTTTCAGTTATCAAGGACATTTTTTGTTGAGCATGTCATAAAAACAAGTTTAAAGCTGTACTGCAAAACTGTTCAATATAAATGAACATCCTGGTCATCCATGCACAAGGATTTCACACAACGCCCATTAAGCTTATCGCCATCGGCTAAATCTCTCTGTGTTTCACAGTGGACGTGTTTTTTCCTTTTTCTTCTCCGACAGTGCAAAGACCCCCTGCTGTCTGGATGAATGCATACTGAACATAAACATCAGACATCCACCAGTTACTCTGCTAACTTGGGATTGTGGATTAAATAATATGATTTTACAGCTCTTCTGGACCCACCGTGTGTTATCAGACCAAATGGGTTATATCCTGCTAGTGAAACGAGTCATTTCACATGGGTTGTGGGATGATAGAAACAGTTTTCTTTCACTGCTTTAAAGATGCAATTGTAAGTAATTGTTTTTACCCAAGCATTTGTGTAATTGCTCTCTTGTCACCAGAAGAGGGAGACAGGCATCACACTCTGCAGGTTAAACACAGGAAGTGATGGTGATTAAAAAACTTTTCTTCCAGTCCGCCCACCGACCTGATGCTCCCAGCGTCCTCCACGGTGCAGGTACGAAAGGTGGTTGTTAGGGTGAAGGTATATATGTGAAATATGTGTTTGTACTTTAGATGTGAATCTACAGCCAAGTCGTGTCCTGATGAGGTGGCTCTTCTCTGTTGAGCCATGTGTTGCTTGATTTAACTTCTGTTTAGTTCTGAGGAATTTAGAGTGTTTAATCAACCTAAACATGTTTTTGGTCAGAAGAAGCCATTGACCTCCCACCCAGACATAGGGAGGATATATAGGCTCCAAGGCCTTCAACCTGCAACCCTTTTGCTGTAAGGCAACATCATGACCCACCGCAGCACCGTGTCAACCTACTGGTGCCTCTAAATCATGTTAAAATAACAAAATGAAAAAATTATACACTCAGATTTGACTGACCTAGTAACATTTGTAGATTAACGCTTCATAATGTCACCATTTGTAAACTGGCATAACTGTTATGAGATCAGGCAGTATTTGAAGTTTAGAATGTTCACTGTATATCTTTGAGAACTAACTTTTGTCATATTCTGTCAAATGTATTACCTGTGAACAGTGCGTCTAGCAACACACTGAGGATGAACCTATTTTATGGATAAGGGAGGATGGGCATTGCACAGCAACAAGATCATTTCAGTATTGACAATATAACTCTATTCTGTTGACATGAGTCCATTAATGTGTCGCATCATTCGACATAACTGTACAGAGGCAGAGGAGAAGGGTGGTAGGAAAAGTTTGGAGCAGGTCACAGAGAATCACACATTTTACCTTTTAAACCTGATCATAAATTCAGATCAAGTTTCCACTCCGGATATGGCTTCACAAGGAGTGAATTAACTGGTTTCCTCCACCACTTGCTATATTTCTGCCAAAGGTCAGATTGTTTGATATTGGTCTGGAATTTATAGATTTGCCGTGTGCTGAGTCCCACTGGAAACTGATGTTTATCATACTTCAAAGTGACAACCCGCTGAGGGGAATCTTTTTTTTTTTTTTTTCCTGTATGGATGATTATAAAAACAATTTGGAAGGCAGAGTTGGTGACAGTCAAAAACTGGAGCTGTTAGTGCTGAGAGGAGCGAGGCAGAGCTCACACACCATCAATATCACCAATGTTGATATAAGCCTTTAAAGCCCAGAACATGTTTAAGCTTTCTTTAGTGTGTTGTAGATAGTCAGACGCCACCTTGACAAAACTCTTGACAGTAGCCATTATGCAGGCATGTGTCTGTGATACCATACACTCTGTTCAGGATTTGGGACACATGTTGCCAAGAAGTGAAATTGACCTAAAATAACAAGTTATACCAGACTGATGAATGGATTAAACGCATGTGTTCTTTCAAATAAGATGAACAGTTTCTTGTCCTTCTTAACCATCGGTGATTGTTTTACACTGCGTGCTGTCCCATTTTATTGGAACATGTCATCTCAGTGAGGTAGGGGTTTTCAATGTGTTTAAAGGACCAAAGTCTCTAAAATATTTTAGTTTTCTTTATAGAAATATAGCAGAGACCAAGGTCTAAAAAGGCAAGGTCTAAAAATTCAAGTTAAGGCCTTGAGGTGGTTTTCTTGGTAATCTATCAAAAAATGTCCCACATTTCCTGAATCAACCTGAGAAAATATGACAAACAACTGAGTCAGGCAGGAGCATGCTGCTGGTTTAGAACAGAGGTTTGTGGGTTAGCATCGAGTCTGTCAAAGGGCTGTGTGGTCAAGACGTCACTAATTTGTTTGTGGTGGTAATAAAAAGTTTTGGGTACTTTTTGTGTGTACGGACATTGTTGCTCCAGTTTTCGTTGGTTTCCCCGCCAACGCCTGCTTCATGTTTGTGCAGGGTGTGTGTTCTCTAGTGTAATGATGCTTAATTCGAAGCAACATCTGCCAAAGGAATCACTCAATTATGATGCAGTTGTTAAGCACAATCATTTTACACCGAAATGTTCTTCCGCAGCTGCGACATCGTAAATAAGTTCTGTTGCCAGTTAATTGTCACTGATGCAGATTCTCATTGGGGCAAATGGAAGCAGCATCTCAGTGAATACCCCGGGGTCACTTTTCCCATGTTGCTGATGTCAGAGAGCTATCTGCGTTTGCGTTGGCACTGCCAGCTCATGCCAAGACAAATGTCAGTCTGGCTTTTTCTGCCCAAGTCCCAGCTTGTGGTGAGTTTATTATACTATTCAGTAAAAATTCCCTTGCTTTTTGTAAAGTAGTACCATCGGGGTGCTGGGAAAGCTTTGGTTCCCAGACAGAAAAGCAATGCTGAGTGTGAGACAGGTTTTCTAGGCTCGTTGGTGGCCTTTTCTCTGGAGATTAAGGCAGCTGATTGTTACGGAAACCGCTCTCTTGTCTCTGTGGCCTCCCACACACAGCTGGCCTCTAGAGTTTGACCCAGAAGTATGCCGGCCATTGTTGAATAATTTAAATGCCAGTTTCCCTGTTTAAGGCTGATAATGACTCATGTTTACGTTTACACATAAGACTTAGACGGCTGTGATGAATGTATGTCATGTTTACTTTTGTCCGTGTAATTATGCTTGATTTGTATGAACAGCTTTCACTGTAAAGGAATGTTTCTCTAGCTGTATCTGGACTTTATTTGACATGCACTGTTTCTTGTTAAGAGAGCCAACCAATATGTTATCATGGTATAAAACACAAACCAGAAGTGTTTCTTTTTTTTCCCCCCTCCTGTAATTTATAGTCACTAATTATAATAGTGGGTGGATGGTGGCTGTATTTACAAGTGCAGTTATATTTAAAATCAGGTTGAGACAACCAGACTGAGGGGGAGAAGACAGAACATTTTTGTTCTTGTCTCTCCAAGAACCATAAATTATGTTTTGGGAGTGGCGGTCGGTCTTTGACGTCTGAGCTGACCGACTTACTCACTCATTGTGGCATTGTCTCTCTGGAGTGAGTAGTAAGCCGTAACAGGAGATCAGACTGCTGGCACGAGTCGGGAGCCATCTTTATAGACCTGCTGACGCACATCAACTTGAGGGGGACCGATGGACGCCGCTTCAGCCAAGACGCTTTCCTGGAAACTCCTGAGTTGTATCATCATCATCATCATCATCCTCAAAGGACTGCTGTCAGAGCAGAGGGTTCCATCCAGAGTATCCGGATCATGTCTGTCCTAATGACTGATTGAATCAGTCAAAGAAGAAAAATATCATAGACACATACATTTCACAATAGTGAAAGGGATTCCAGTGTAGTACTCTGTGGGTCATTCTACACACTCACCTTTAGATGACCTTTGCTGCGCATTTCTTTCACGAGTGAGGCTGCTTAGCAAATTCTTCAATCTCTATAATCACAGTCCTTTAGTTCCCAGTTATCAGTACATGCATTTATAGTTTTGTGTCGTGTGACTGAGGTGGAAAGTGATGAAGCTGCAGGCAGGGAGCAGGCATGGAAAGCGCAACAACATCTGGACTAGCAGGCTGTTGTGAAAGTAGTGCTTCATGATGTGCAACTTTATATTGTGAGGGACCAACAGATCTGTGTAAACCAACAAGAACTTACAAATTACTTACTTACTTGAGTTTTTTTTTTCTAGAAATCCCCCCACTACAGGATGACAGAGCCACTCACCAAGATAGTTGGATAGAAAGGTTGTTGGAAATCAGTCCTATCAGATTTGGGATGTCAAGATCCACACAAAGTGCACCGTTGCTCTCCGAATCGCTTTAGGCAGATCTTTAATTAGTGGTGAGTTTAACAACACAAATAAAACGTCTGTCCTGCTTTCCGTCACCCTCTCTTGATTAATACATATTGTTCTGATAGCCTCATGTCATCCCACCTTGTCCTTGTTTTGAACGTCTGTCATCGTCTCCCGTTCGTCTTTCCGTTGCGCCACAGCTGGAAGTCCTTCCAGGAGAAAGAACATAACTTTTATTTAGCACTGGCAGATCCAGTGCATTCGTGGATTTTGCTGTCCTGGAAGTGCACACTACCATCGATCATCACCCCTCCCAACCCCCCGAATTACATAATAAGCCTCTGAAGTGAAAGGAAAGTAACAGAGTAAACAATTTTGTGTGATTTATTTGGTGTTTCTTCTGTTGGCTTAATTTAAATGAAGTGGCCCTGTATATTTATGTACTATTTCCTTCGTATCCGAACTTTGACAATTTCACTTCTACTGCTGTTACTAATTCTATGACTACTACTGCAACACTGCGGTGACCTTTCTCACTTCCTCAGACAGAACAAACTTAGTTAGTGTGATCAGAAAAACAGTAAAAAACTCGACTTCATTTAAAACAAACATAAAAAGAGTATTAATATATCTAAATACTGTACAGTAGTTATAAAGCAAAAAATGGTTCCACCATGAAACATGACTATGAAATCTGTTTGAAGATGAGACTGAGAAGATTATTCATTCTGACAACTTAAGCTCCAAGATGGTCCCTAACCTTGAGGCCCACATGGAAAAACGGCTGATTGACAATTAAGAATAGACTTCGTGGAAAGTTTTGTTCCAAACTGTCAAGTCAAGTTCTGTGTGAGACGACTCAGAAAAGACAGATGATGTACAGAAAACAAATCTTACGAAATTACCCCTTTCACTGAAAATAGCCTAATAAGCTGCATATTAGCACAAACAGATGTACCCAATGTGGAATATGTCACTTGATTTGTATTATTTATATGATTAGAGAGCTCACTAGTGTAAAAGGTCAATCACATGTCTCTAGCATTTGGCCAAATGCTCCGAATTCAAAATAAGTGCCAGATGGGGTTAAGAAGTGTCCTGGAGCTGAATTATCTGCATGAATAAAAAGCTTGTTTTTCCCCCTCTCTTTTACCTGTCCCAGAACACTTCTATCTTGCGCTGGCATTTGTAAGTGTTGAAAGGAGGTGGGTAGGGTAGTGGGGTCAGGTTGTACACTGTGTATGTTTGTTTAAGAACGGAGTTATCAGGGGTGAGCCAGGTCTAGAGTCGGGTCATGTTTTTGCTGAGGGAAAAGTTTAGACTCTTTCGGTGTGGAATCAGAAATCTGTTTGCCTTAGTTTTATTGGTACACAACTCTTTGTGAGCACTGTCTATAATTCTCCTCTAAAAACATGACCCACCATTAAAAAGCCATTCATATTTTGTTCATCTCTCATTAAACATTATAATTCCGAGTGTGAGAAAGAGGCCAACCACTCCAGTCCTCGTGCAACTCCGTGTCTGTTCTCCAGCTGTATTCCTGATGAGTCCAGACCACAACATTTTAACACTCACTGTGTCATTTCTGACATTCAAACAACACAGTGCCAGTGACCAGATTGGAAGCCTGTTCAAACCATGATATAAATTTACATGATGTGTTGATTTAGGGAAACTAATGTGCACGCTGGAAGACTTTGCCCATAAAACGGGCACATCTCGTGAAGAAAAGATGATTTGTGCTCTCTTTAATTGCTCCATTTATTGTGCAAAAGGTTCTTTTCGCCGCGTGCTTCTCTGCAGTGGAAAAAGCCAAACTGCAAGGGGTTGTGTTGAGGTTTGGTCCCACCGGACTTTCTCTGCGCGTGTCCATGTGTATGTAACCAGGTGCTCTCTGAGCTCCCAAATGTCACAGTGGGCATCGAGTCTGCCGCCTCTCATCTCCTTCCACCTTAGTTTGTCGCACACCTCCAGAGCTTTCCATGTGTGATTGTGCTTGTGTGTGTCTACATGTGTGTGTCTGCTATACACAGACTCATTCACAAGTAGAGCAACAAGATTCAATATTGTGGGGATAAATAGAGAAGCAACCCAACACACGTCTTTGCTGTGTCCCAGCAAACACAGCTGTGCCTGCGTCCCCAAGTCCCCTTTCTCTGCCTGAACTCTGTTGCCCAGAATTCCATCAGCCAAATAAACCAGGCAGGTCAACAAAGCATGAGCGGCACCCTGTGCTAAACATGTTGCAGTTTGATTGATTGACAGAGCCAGGTTTGAGTCTGTTGCTGCAGCACAGCTAACCTGAGACTGAGGTGAACCAATAAAGGGTAAGGCTAAGTCTCTGAAATGACATTTTCTTTATCCAATTGTCTCTTAACATGCTTCACTTCTCTCAATATGTCTGTCTGCAGCAGCTCATGCACAAAATCTCTTTTTTTCCTCCTTTGCCTAAGCCGTTTATCAGCCACTACCCACTGTGGTGGACACCTCTGTCAATAAAAAACTCAGCATGGTCACAACACATAAACAGGGAAATTATACCCAGTGCTACAATATTATAAAATTCACAGCCTATAAACGCAGGAGGAAGCAATAGTGACTCATTTATTACCTTTGATTCACAGGATGGTTTAATCGAAATCATCAGTTTTCACGTTGTTATTTGTTTGCACTGAGGCCAGAGTGAATGTTTTCCTCTTGTCTTCATGGTAGGAAACAAGCGTTTGAGGTCTGCACACTGTTAAGCTCCTAATAAATAATGTTACCCTCTGTTTTTCATTGTAATGGTTTACATGCCTGGACTTTTTATGACTGTGTTGTGTTTGATGACATAACATTTAAGTTTCTCTTTGTCAATTGGAATTTCAAGAAGTAAACTCAAGTTTGGCGGCGGGACTTGGACAATGAATGAATCGAGTGTTTTGATCATTCCTGAACAACAACAACAACAAAAAAGCTGCAACTATTAATCACCAAAACCACTATCATGCAAATATCCAATTGTGTACTGTGATTATTAGGAGAAGAAAACAGGGTATTTTCATTTTGATGCACGAACATATGCATACAACCTGTATCTAAATGCAATGAAAAAAGTAGCAGATAGCATTAGGAACAAACAAATGTGTCATCACATCTGTAGCTGCTATATGCATTGGGGACATGTTGACTGAAGATAAACCCCATTTGACTCTTTCAAAAGAAAATACTTACACAGATGCATCAGGATCCACAGCTACATGAAACATATATTTGACCCAAAACAGAAAGTGAAAATATCAACATAATGTCTACCTTACTATGTGAATAGATAACTATTTTTTTCCTTAAGGAACGTTTGCAATTCTTTCACTTAAATTTTATCCGCAATAAACAAAAAATAGTCACAGGTTACAAACTCTGACATCACACCAGGACCCATACTGTCAGTAAGACCTCTTTATCATAAATAATCTATATTACATAACATAAATCACACTTTTGTGATGGTAGTGCTTTTTTATTTGGTAGGCTGTTTGGTGATATTGTGTACATTTCAATATTATTTAGCAGTAGTGGTAGCCATACAACTGCTCTTCATACCAGAAACAGTACAAACAGTACGTTTCAGAAGATAACGTTGTGTACAAGACCAGTAAGATTGCTTTGTTGTATAATGTAAACGGCATTTGGAAAAACCTTTTGGAGCTTTATACACCCAAACCAGACATGTGCACTTCTCATAAAAAGGTTCCTAAAAGTTTGTTTAGGTATTGTGGACAAGGAGGCCTTTGAAGGCCATCATATGCATTGTATTTAATCCACAGAGCTCGGGCAGGTCTAGTAAGGATCCCTTTGTAGTTACATTTAATGTTTTATGTGAGGGAATTGTTGAAACTTGACGTGGCCCCGGCATCCCAGTCTTTGTCTCTGTCACTAAAACGGTTTGAAATTTATCGGACAGTACAGTACACTTACGTTTCCTGAGAGGCAGACATACCTTTTGTTCTTTGCAAATCTGCAACCAATATGGAAATTTTATTTGTTTGGCTATTTTCAAGAAGAATTGGATTTATGGGGAACTTGCCCAATTTTCCTGCCATAGTAGTTACTTGAATTTTTAAAAAGTAATTTGTTTTTCCATAAAGTTTTAACTGGACTATTACAAATAATGTGTCCTTGGTATAAAATCAGGTTCAGACTTAGGCACTCACTCTCCTACAGGATCCCTGATTGAAATTCAGACCACAGCAAGAGCAGCTCTCTGCACAGCTATATTTAGGTGGAGCGGTTTCCAGTCATAAATCCATAACACAAAGAAGACTGCTGTCTGTCTCTGCTGCCTGAGAGGCTACAGAAAAAAAATGGACGATGGACTTCACTGACCTGAATGGACAGAAAGACACATACTGTAGTTGCTCGCTAACCAACAGAGGTGTTTATTATAAGATGAATATGCATGACCTTTGGCAATGTCAGCTTCCTCATGCTGACAATAATATATATATATATATATATATATATATATATATATATATATGCGCATTTTTTTCTTTTTTGGCAAGCACCATAAAGTAAAAAGACTATTACTATGAGAGGTCACTGTGTGGTCATTTTGTACGTCTTGACAGGAGTCGACCATGTGTTAGGACAGACAAATATTAAACTTCAGGTCTCATCCTGTGATTAGACGTTTGTGTTTCCTGCGTTTCTGTGGACACCGGTAATCCTATCCTCGCCACTATCCTATCCCTGCTCTTCCACCCTGGACTATGGGACTTTTTTTTATTTTAGCTGCAGTCTCCTGTCTCCATAGACTATTTCACAGCAGCCATATTGACGTGAACTAGAGTGGTAAACACAGGTGTTACCAATGAGACTAATTAAGGTTTAGTTCCATTCAGGTCAAACTGCTGCATGTTGGCTTTATTATTATTATTGGTAACACCTGTGTTCACCTAATATTTCATTTCAATATGGCTGCAGGGAAACACATCGTTGTCTGAACAGATATAACAAAGTTATATACAATGTTGTTAGAGAAAATCACAGTGTGACTTACTGTATTTCACTTCATGACAAACAATTGTTTATAGAAAATAAGCCATTAACGTTATAAGTTCAGTCATCTTATAAATCCTACAAAATCTGAAAAATAGCATTTCATTTTTTGACTACTTTATGTGATTTTCAGTAAGTAATATTATCATTCTCAAGGAGTAAAATCAACCATGATATGAGCAGCAACTTCCCCAGTCAACAAGGTGTACTCAGCTGTTGACTGTGACATATTTTCCATTGTTTTCGAGAGCAGTTAAAGACGTTAAAATGCTGCTTTGAGTTACCACAATATGTTTTCATTTTATTCTCAGGATGTTTAGAAAAGTGGTTTTTCAAGTCATCCATAGTGTTTACTATTCACTTGATTCAAGTGGTTGTCATAAAATACAAGATTCACAAGTTCAGCCAGATTTGAAAACTTGGACGGATGAAAATTAGATTTTAACAACATCTGATTTGATGATGTCAGTGTTTCCCCACTGTCTCTCCACACTAACATAATCAAATAATACCGTAATACTGTGGCATGGATAAGGCCTTGATGCCCTTCAGTAGAGAGAATCAAGCAAGTCTGGCTAGATTTACGCAATATTTATATATGAGAAGATATCCAAGGAGTTCCAAGGTGTTTGGCAGCCCCTGTGCTCAAACACTCACCACAGACAGCTGGTCTGTGATGCAGAAAGTGGGACTAATACACGGATTTAGTAGTTTGTTGTGTCAAAAAAAAAAAAAAAACACACCAGTACCGATAGAACCATTTTTGGACGCCTTCCACCCTGGGTGACGTTGACAGCCGAGAGCTGCTTGTTCAGCTTTTAACATTGATCACTGAGCTCTCTGCTGAGTGTGACAAATCAATAAACTGCCGGCACAGCAGGCCCCTGGGAAGGAAACCAATATCACAGCAGTGCCACTGTTGATCCTCTTAACGGCGACAAACAGTGAAACCAGAGTATGACAAGGAGCCTATTTTCAACTATCTCATGTTCCTGTTTGAAAGCCTAATTAACTGCTTTTAATGAATAGGAGAGTGCGTTTGTGCGTGGTGGGTGAGTAGCGTGATGGTTCTGTGATCCGAGTGAAGTAGGGTAAAAAGGCTGTAATGTCTACAGCATCTTCAAAACCAAACTTTAAACCAATAATACACAAATCGAGGTCAATAATTCGACGGTGCGATTCAACAATGACTCCTCCAGCATTATTACAAATACAAAGTTTTGATCCATACACAGATTCAGTTTACCTACGGTATTTCAACTTTATTCACTGACTTATTGTTATTGTTGTTAAAATCTATTTTCAAAGGAACCCTGACCCCTTTTTTTTTTTTTATTGTTGGTGTGAATGTTTGAGAACTGTTTTTCACTCTTTTACAGCAACTGTCTTGTTTCCAGGGTTCCTCCTCCAGGGTTCTATCTCATGGCACATGCAAGTTAAAAACCTGTTCTCAGTTTTGATTTTTCATCCAGGGAAAGGGTTGAAGACAAAGGTCAAGTGATAACCAAGGCCATTTGTGAAGAATGCAGCAGTAGTGTTCCATCAGTGTGCAACAGGTAGAGGAATATCCAGCTCTGCAACTTGTCAGACTATAGAAATGTACATAATTATAGTTTATTTGAATATCCTTTAGCTACAATGCAGAATAGTGTGCATCTATCTATGTCTTTACATGTTAATGAATATTAAAATTATTCAATCATATTCTGTTTGTACGTTATTTAGAATTTACAGTGGACACAAATTTAACTAAAAAACTAAAAAAAAAAAAAAACCCTGACAAAAGCCAAACGAACACAGGGCTACAATATATATTTTCTGTAATGTAGCTGTGCAATCCATCTTTACACAATCTGTTCAGTGTCCAGTTGCAGTCCCTCAGCTGTATTTCTTCCCCAGTTGAAAGAAATCCGTCTGGTTTATATGAGCAAATGCACAATGTGCAACTGAGAAGAGTGCAAGCCAAGCAAATGTATGCTGTCGGTGAAATGTAAACTTTCACCTTCTGAGTCGCACTGAACCACTTAGCTTGTTATAGGATTATATAATGTTATGTAACGTCTTTAATCAGAGATTGCTCTGCTGATTGGGCATAGCTCATGTCACAGACCTGATACTGTCTCACACACGGAGAGAACACGTCACTATTTAGTCAACCTGATTTCTGTAATGCGTGAGTATTTTTTTTTAAGAGAGCGTGAATGCTCAATCTTCAGCACAAAAGCATTAACAAATGTTTAGATTATAGCCCGCTGTTGTGGATTCAGTTGCCATCGGCTTCAGGTGAGAATAAAGAATGGATTTCTTGCTCTATTTTTGTAGAGATTCTGTAATTAAGATTGGAAAACAAATAGAGCGACTGAAGAAAGAAAGGTTTTCCATGTGAGGAACATTTATACTTTGAAGTAATATTTAGTCGTTTCAGCTGCTTTAAGCATCTGTGCTACCCACTAGTATATCCCCCAAGGTCATCGGGTGCTTTTATTAACGCGCCTTCAGCAAATTGCCCGAAGAGAACATCCACTGTTTATGCTGATCGATGCAATGGACTTATCTATACTAACTTTTTTTTTTTGAAATCCTAGATTAATTACCTTAATCTACATATGATAAACTGAGCCTTTGTATTGAAAAACTCTATGTGATTTTAAATGTAACCATTTATCCTTTTACATTAACATGACACATCTTTGACCAAAAAATACATATAATGAAGGTTGTTATTTTCGAAGCTTGCCTCACTCAGGTATCAGTGAATGAATTCTTCAGCAGGCTTTGGGTACCATCTGCTGGTAAATGTGGGGCCTTGCAGTTCAGCCTCAAGTGACGTGTCAAAAATACTGCAAATGTGTCACTCAGTGCATGGGCCAATAGTTTTTTTATATTTCTATCCAGGTTAAGTTTTTTTTATTTGTCACTCTGCTGTTTGTGATGTGCTGAATGTCAAAGGCAGTATATATGTATGTCAAATCACAAAAATTGTTCTTGTGATACAAAGAAAAAAAGAAAAAGAAATTTGATTCCAAAAATAAAACTCTACTTGTGTATGTCTGTGTAGTTTGTATAGGGCTAATATGTTAGTTTGTGTAATATCCCTCCATTCTTTGGATATATTGTTGCTTCTTGGAAGGGGGGGGAGGTCCTGGGTGTGGACACGTGCCACTGGTATGCTGCGGGCACGTGGGCAGTTTCACCATGTCTGTACACCTCAGTGCCAGTCTGTGTGGGCAGCAGGGAAGACACATGGAAGAGCCCCGTGAGACAGATGGACAGCAGTATTCAGCATTTAGCACTGGAGGATGGAGTGTCTCCCAATAAATATACATAATACTGCATGTCAAATATCTAACAGTCAAGCTTTTAAAACAAATCACACATCATGGAATGTAAAGAAGGCACATTAATGGAAACAAATATTAGGGTAGATCTATTGAATGTTTAAGTGATTTTAATCAGTGATTGATGTAGATCTACAGATGTTTTGCACCAATCTTCATAGATTGGTGTGTGAGCACTCGCATGTGAGAACGTGACCGGTGTCTGAGGTGAGGTTGCTGGGTGAAGCTCCCTCCCCCAGCAGCATCTCCGTCAGCAGGCTGTCCGTTGTTCTGGCCTCACCCAACAGCTGCGCAAAGTGGAGGCTCTCCGCCATCTGCCAGGCCACGCTCTGCAGCAGCAGCAGCCCCTCAAACCTTCCCCGCTGCTCACATGTCTCTTCTTCTAGCAAACAGATGGGCCTTAAAGCGCAGATGCCGAACCACCCGAGAGCCCGCCAGTCCTGGACAGTCTGTGAGAGAAGGGTAGGGAAACATACAGTATACTTAAAGGAAATAATGTCTGCACTCAAGCATAGCGCTATTATCGGAAAATTATCAACTTGAATAAAGACAGAAAGGAAAGCAGGGCAGCAAAAACAGTCATTTGTTGCAACTATACCACTCAAAGGGAGCCCTTCATCCATAAAGATATTTGACCTAATATATATATTATTCTAACAAGTTAGACAAAATTTAGAAATCTTGTTACAGATCTATTCTACACTGTCCTCACATCCAACTTCTTATAGTCTTGAATAAACCACAATAATCCAAAGATTATAATATGCTGACTATTTTAGCACAGCTTTGGGGCAGTGTTAAATCAATTTGGATTCAGTCCTCAGGTCCAGTCTGTCTCTCCTACTACTGCAGATGAATGGACCGTTACTTCCAGCAGACAGCTACCTCCGTCTGACTGCCAAGGCCTTCACCACATCCTGATATTATTAGAAAATCTCCCTGAAATATACTGAAACCAGACTGCCCAGACTAAACTACAGATGCAAAGGGACAGGAAAATAAATGGATTCAACGGGAATACCCAAAAGGTTATTCTTTTGTCTAGTGTAATGGAAGTGACAGAGCAGAAAATACTATTCACTGTCACCTCTTTCAGACGGACCCGGGGCAAAGAAGACAACGGTTCTGAGGTAACAAAATTCTTTCTCTGTGATGTCCAGGCGTCTGAGAGGTTTGACCAGCTCCTCTTGGATTAGGACACCTCTACTTCTGCACCTCTCAGCGGGATTCCAGTTGTTCAAGTTGTTTCCTGTTCTGCAGAGCGAGCTCATAAAAGGACAACCTGCACACAGACATACACAAACATGTCATATAAGCTGCACAATACACATCCACCACAACATTAATCTGAAGTGAGGAATGTGAACACCCAGTGACACAAAGGGAAACAAAAGGCAGCCGCTGTTATTTTATTCTACATGAACAGGCACTCCTTATGTTTACTGTCTGTATAAGCAAAGCTTTAGGTATTCACCCTGTCATCTATTGGGAGGCTACAAAACTCTGACATGTGTTTTGCCCATTCCACCAGCAGGAGGAATCGCTGCTTCATGGACTCAAACAGGTCTTTTAACGCAGCCTGTCCTATGTGTACATATCATGACTCGCTGGAAACTGAGGGCAGCAAAGCATGACATGAGTTCACAGTGGGCTCAGCTATTGCAATGTAAGAGCCTTAGAGAAGGTGTGTGTATGTGGGGAGGGAGATAAATAGACAGTATGAGGCAGGGGATGAGGCTGCTATGCACCCAGAGAGGTGTGACGTTAGAAGCCAGACAAGGCAGGTAGAGGAAGTTTTGTGTGGAATATATGGAAATACTAAACACAGTAGTAGCTCATTTGTTAATCATGAAATTCTTTTTTTTATACATATTTCTTCCACATTCAAAGTGGTATAGCTGGTTAATATTATACATTTGAAGGAAATTGAACATTAGCACACGATCTAAGAATGAGAGATGCAATTAAACTGTCGATGATTAGATGGGGTCCCTGGGAAATTTTGTTATTTCTAAGGAGTAACTGAATTCAGCCCACAGCTACAATGTCTGCAGAATTTAATGGCTGCCTGTCTATAATATAACCTACATGTTCTCTGTTGCTGGACTCCCAGAAATAGAAGGTTTGTATGAGTCACACAGTACTTTGTATCTGAGATATTAGGCGATGGCAGAATACTGTACCTGATGCCCACAGGCCGCTGCCTGCAGCAGCACGCTGATGGACAGAGTGCCCACTGTCTGTCCCTTGGCTCTGTGGCTGCTGATGCAGTCTCTCTCATTCTGAACATCTGGGGATTAAAGAGAGGAAAGAACCATCAGAGAAACTTCTTGGCTACTTCACACATCGCCCCTGCACTCTTTTTTACTCACCTCGGCTGCAAACATCTTCTGAAAGAAAAGACCTACTCTTCGCCTCCACAAGGTTCTTCTATCCTCTGTTACACAGAGATTGCTGATGCCAACATTTGCCATGCCAAAATGGGCCTGCTTTGCAAATGTGGCAGAAATTAGAGGAGGAAAAAAATCTATTTTTTTCAGAACTGTCCTGAAATCTACTTCTGTTTGGAGATGTATTTCTTTTCTGCATCCCATCTGTCTTTTTGCCCGTCTTCCTTTTAAAATGTACTCATCTAGTCAAAGTTGCTTCCTGATTAGAAAAAGATTAGCAGTGAAGAATTGCTCTATATTTAACATGAATTCAAAGTATGCACTGAATGGAAACAAAGTTTTAGAGGAGGATAATAATAAATTCTCTGGCATGGATCATTAATGTGACATATCTTGCATTGATATTCAGATGCTGACAACAACTTTTTTTCAATTTGGACTGAGAAAAGTGGGAGTGGATGCCAGCATGTTGGATGGTGTGGATTATGTTTTGTGAGATGTCATCACATAATGAGGACCTCTCTATGTGAGTCATTAGAGACGGAACCAATCTGGATGGTCTGAGACTGATTCCAAAGTGGCTGCACAAAGTCGGACAAGATTGAGTATCTAGATAATCAGTCATCCGCTCTATCTTCTCAGCAACCAATGAGGAGCATATTCATCAAACTAGAGGCGGCTCCCTCTGTGCTTTACTTACATGGTCCTGCATAACAATGTCACATATTAAACTAGAGTGGAACATCGGTTGAGTCGAATTTAGAGTAAACAGTTACAGGGAGCGTGGGCATAGGTCAAGAATAAAATGTCTGGCTGCCAAAGTCTTGCAAGTTATACTACAGTATTATGCACACCAGCCAAGTTACTGAAATAAACATTTAAATTAGGAGCACTGGCTTTCAGTTCAGGGGGTTGTAAGCAGCATATTTTGAGAAATCTGTGGAGCAAATATTCTTTATGCAAAGACATTATTCAAGAGTTGATGGAAGATAAGCATGAGATAAGAGGAAGAATGATAGTATACTTCTATATATATACACACACAGACACAATGTATATATGAAAAATATATAGCTGCCTGAAAATCCAGAAATATTTCTGACCTTCTTTTCTCATTCCAGCTTTGAAACCCTTTTGCAGCCTGCAGTAACAACACCGCTTCCTTTTATCTTTATCCACAACACATTGCCTGTTGAACCTGAAAGAAACGTATAGCGCACAATAAAACCCCAGATACAGATTTAATTCTTTTAGGAGAGCTGTGACATTATACAAATATTTGTCAGAAGGAGGGGCTGTTACTTATATTCGAAATCAGAGATTTAGGAACTGATTATATTTAGTTCTTACATGGGGGGACCTGGCTGCTCATTATATACCATGATAAAGTGTTGCTTTCAAAGCATGGTCCAGCTGCTCACACAGTGAAGGAAAGACCTCAAAGCTATATCTCACTATTGGCATACATACACATACAGTATGATTGTTTGCATGACTGGATATCCCCGCGACTATGACCTTCAAGTCTCACCACAGCTAACTGACATAACACACAAAATACCTCTGCACTTTGAGTGAAAACCTTTTAAAAATTCAACATCAAGTCAATGCTTTACTTCAACACAAAGAGTTTAATGTGGTATGTTAGATGAAATTTGCAGATGCAAATGTTTTTGAATTGCCATATGTGGTATTTAGGAGGATCTATGATGGAACTCACCTACTGTTGTAAGTGTGGTCGTTGCAAATGCTAGCTCTAAAGAAGCCCTTACAGCCATCGCAGCTGGAATGTGCCATTATGTTTATCTGTGACCCTGACGGCACATATGGAACAGAGAGTCCTGCTCCAGCACGCTGTGGCTGCAATGAGGAGGGTGCCAACAATGCTGAATCTGTCATTTAAGAGCAAGTAGACACTGCAAAAATCCACATATATATCCACAAAAATACACTACTCACAGTGAAAAGGCCTGATAAGATGTTTGAAAAGGAGACAATAGATAGATAGACCTTAGCATTGCAAGGTAGTGAGATACACCTATAAGCTTCCGTATGACCTTTAAGACATGAAACCTTTTAATTTGGTGACTAATGAATAAATAAACATCGCTGAGCCTAATCTAACAAGCACCACATGCATCTCAGATGGATCACATAGCTGAAATCAGCATTGTTAGAAGCAAGCCAGAGACAGACAATTATTCACAAAACCTTACATCAACCAAAGCAGATAATGAATCTTATTCTACCTCAGTGTGCAGAAATGTCCTTCCGCATGAACAGAACTTTGCAGCAAGTTTTAAGGTGTTAACTCATCATCCCTTAGAAATGGGGATGATACGAGAACAGTGTTCTAGGTAGAAATATTATTGGTAAATCTGGCTGCTGCTGCCATAGGCCTCCAAGGAGCACATTATGACACGCAGAGGAGAAAATGCCAGATTAATTAAACCATTTAGAGGTCAGCAGTAAGCTTAAATCCACAGCTTCTCTCTGGTTAATTCCACTCTGGTTCGGGGCTCTGTTTAAATCCAGTTTCTATCCATGTTGCTCTAAATTACACCCTGTCTAGTGTTTGACTGCTGCAGGATTGTCTATTGAAAACACTAACTGTCAAATACATGTGCAGAGCCCAGGTTATAATGTATGTAAATTGCATACTTAGTTTAAGGAGAGGAAGCAGCTAGGGATTACAGTTTAACACGAGGAATGCTTTCCGTGGTCAAAGATCAATTAGATTGAATTAAGAGATTAGAATACATTTGCCTCACAGTTATCTGGTTTTGAAGGGCAGACTGTTTGTGAAGCTTCTTCATTTGGCCATGAAGCAGTTAGAAAAGGGCCTGGCTCATTTCGGAGGACTAATGATAATGCTCTTTCAGTATATAAAGTTGTATTTATCTATTAGTTTGGTAATTCAATCAATCATTTAAATTATTTCTCAGTAAAAACACCACACAATACCTGTTTCACACTTTTCATATGCAATGATTTACTGCTAGGTTTAATGTCATTGTCACGTTTATGCAGTTTTTTTTTCTTTTTTAATTTTTTTTATTTACTTTTTTTTTTTACGGTTGATTGTTCCCTGAATTGCTTTGCAATAGGCTGCAGGTGAATATTTATTTTCAGATCAATAGTAATTAAACATGAGATCCTTATATTACTTTGTTGGTTCTGTTACTGAAAATACTAACTGTTCAGAAATTTGTAGAGTGACAATCCTTTTCATTGTACCTGTTGTATTTGTTTGCGCTGGTTTTACCAAGACTTTGGTATTCATGCTGCAATCATTGTATTCTTGTTAAATAGTAGATCTTATAAGCTTCATGATGCTAGAGTTTTTAGACTGGTTGATTTACAAAACCACAAAACAATCAATGTAAGGGCCTGATAATTTATCCAGATCTGTCCCTCCTTCTATCAGCTCTCCAGAGGCCTGATCTCTTTCCTTATTCAAGTTGTTGCTGCTGGATTTAGCCACTTGTTAGTTTATTTTATTTAAAATATCACCTTGAACATTCTTGAAATTTCTGTCTTTCTTGTTTCTTATCAGTAAAGTATATAACAGTGAAAGTTCAGGTGGGGACAGGTAAACAAGACTCCCTGTGAGGACCAGAAGCAGATAACAGTGACAGAGACTTCCATTTAACACATTACAATACTGTCATGACTAAATTCGTTACA
Organism: Eupleurogrammus muticus; assembly: GCA_036785175.1. Lineage (NCBI taxonomy): Eukaryota > Metazoa > Chordata > Actinopteri > Scombriformes > Trichiuridae > Eupleurogrammus > Eupleurogrammus muticus. Next base: position 15,464,509 of record JAYKQN010000002.1, on the reverse strand, counting down.
ATTAAAATGTCATCAATGCAAGTCTGCTTTTCAGATTTTAATGTTATTCTATCACCATGAAAAAAATCCATATGGCACAGAAGAGTGATATAGCACAAACATATTGGGAGACTTTCTGATAACAAACAGTGCAAAATTAACTTTTGCTTCAAGTAAGTAATATTTTTCAATATCATGTCTCATTGCAGGGACCACTGATGTCTGTATCTATCTGTTTTCGTCTCCATGGTATTGGTAAAGAGTTGACTGTAATGTTATATAAGAATGACTTCACCGCTATATTCTTTGGTATGAAGGGTGCCACCAGCCTGCCGTCTGCTATAATTAATCAGCACCAGTCCAACTACATCTCTCTATACATCATTCCAGGAATCTCTTCTTGTTTGTCTCTCTTGATGTTTCTTGCATATCACAACAATTGATAGATTTGATCGACTTCTCAGTTTGTCTCCACCCCCAAAGGGGCCAAGCCTTGCACCCCTAGATATATCCCCTGTCCATCCAAAAAAAACAGAAAAAGTCTATATATAAAGATTTTTTGGTCTGTTTTTCAACGTGTTGTTAGTCAGTGCTTTTTTCTTTCAAGTAGCAAGGCTGAAGGCTGATGTTCTGTGCATTGCTGTGCCCTTACAGTGCACATGTTGATGGATCTGTAGACAGCTGCATGAACCTCCTTTAGCCTACTTTAACTTCTGTGGTATCTCATGGTGCTAAGAATTTTACTAAAAATGTGTTTTCACTCAGGGGTGGTGGGCCCTGCCATGTGGTTTTTAGGTTTTGGCTTTTCTTTTTCTCATCTGTTATTATAATAAAGGAACGACTGTAACACAGTAAATCATTTTTTTTCCACTGTATCCAGATAATAGTATACATCCATGGTTTAGATCAATCTTTCCATATCAACCATGCCTATTTTTTTTATAGATCACTAGTTTTAACTCTGACCCAACCCTTTTTTGTTTTACTTTGACCCAACCCTTTTTTGCATATTTTTGTTAGTTTAAGTAACTGTCACCAACATCTCTGGACCAAACTGGAAAACTATTTTGCTATCGCATCATCATCTAACTATAGAGTAGGAACTCTGTATATGTATAACTCAAGTATACAGTATAGTTTGCACTATATGATCACTTGTGCAACTTCAATAAGCTACATGGTGACTTCAAACATGTCTGTGTACATTAACTTAATTCATTCCCATTGTGAACATAATAGGCTACACCTGTTTAATAAATGCCATTCAGTAAATATGTTATGCATCACTTATCCACTAAAATGTACTTTGTATTCATCCAATCAATCATCAATCAGACTCTTTATTTGTCATATGTGATCACAGTGTGATACCAATAAAATGTGTCTCTGCAGAGATGGAGAGTACATACTATGACATACAACAATGTGGTCAGGCTTAGAAAGAAAATATATTAGACTACATGGTAAAGTACATGCAGTTAACACAAATGTTTGACATTTTCTTTTATTGAAAGGTCTGATTCACTATTTTTGCAGTCTACAGGGTCTCAGATAGAAACACAGGACAGATGAACAAAGTCTTAGGCATATGAGTTGATCTGTGTATGGAGACAGAGTTTTAAAAAAAAAAGTGAAAGACAGGGATAAAGGTGAACATGGCCATACCATTTTTAAAAAAAATAAATTATAACAAATTATATGTCAGACCACATATGAGCTTTCCCAGTACTGATATCCATCATACTTTGGTGTAATGGGATTTCCTGGGTGAGTAGCACTCCTTCCTTGAATGTCACGCTAGGCCGCAGGTCAGACCTCCCCTGGCAGTGGCTCGCACACTCGAGCTTTGTTTAGGTGATTGATAGATCATAAAAACCTGTCGTAAGGGGACTGCAATATAGGCTTTTCTGCTCTTTCAGATTCATTCAGGGAAAGATTAAAAATGACAATGAATATTGATTGTCCTGCTTGCGAATCTATAAATGACCTTAAAAACAACCATAACAAAAAAATATATATGTTATGCCATCAATTATACTGCATACTATAACTGATTGTCTATTGGAGAGAATTCATACACATTTTTGATTCCCTCATTTAAACCATTTGCATTCAGTTTTGATTGGATGTACTATTAATGAAACAACAAAAAACTAAATTGAATTCTGTCTGGTATTTGATTCCCTGTAGATGAGGAAAGCTGATATACTGAACAGATGAATCCCATTTAGCTATAATGTTCTTTGTCCATTAGGGGGAGACAGAGTACACCATATCTGTCCAAACTTGAGTCTACATGTATGTGTATGACCCAAAGCTTACTAAAGCACTGCATTATCAGTGTAGTTATAAAACTGTTTTAATAGCTGCCTGATATCACTTTTAAATTTTACTACTTACACAGGATAATTTTTTTTATCAGCCTAATTTACCAACTTAAATTAAATAAACTTGCAGCATTATTTGATGACAGGAAATAAAATCAAGATGTATTGGCATCATTGTTTTTTGTACTCAAGTAAGTATTATTAGCTTATAAGCATATTTGCCAAAAAGCAAATTTATTTTGTTTTCTTTATAAAAACTCTCCAGAAACAGGCCTTTTTTATGATTTAATGTCATGACATGAATGATGACATTGAGTATGTGAAACAAACTTATGTGTGTTTTATACACTAATAATGCACTATTAATAGGTGTCTTAACAATCAAAATTAAACAACCTTCATTACAGTGAAAATGGTTATCCACTGTGAGCCTGACACTTTTAGAGAAGTTATGATTAATCTTCAGTAATTCTTTTCTTTAAATTTCTTATGTATCCTATTTAAAAAATTCAGGATTTAAGACACTGACAATGTTCTCAATCTATGTACTCAATTCAAGTCTGATGAGGGACCTTTGCTGCATGTCATTCCTCTTTTTATTGATTATAAGTTCTCTTATGTACTGTATCAAATAAATGGGGAAAAAGCCTCCTCAAAAATATATTAAAAGGTATTTTTATGAGTTGCAAAAAAATGTATGTGAGGAGCCTCGCTGTTAGGGTTGGAAGGTAAGAATGATTACTGTACACTACATGCTATGAGGTAAAACCTATGAATTTATGATATTGCTTTAATCTGCTCGGTGGCAAACACAACAAAAACGGAAAATAAGAAGCATGTACATATAAGGACTATATTGTTTCCATTGTCTAGTCCTTTTTTCAGGAGAAAAAAACGTCTCTTTTCAGGCTGTCTCCCCTGCCCTGACATACAGTCTGCCTGTCAATCTCTCCGACCAAGCTCAAGTGTGACCCTCACTCACATAAATAATTTATACTTTTCCGGAATTACAATAGACACATCCCTACCTGCTTCGCGAGTTATTACTCAGTGGGTAAAAGTGTGCTGCATAACAGATGCAGGTTAGAATAAACTAAATAAATTAAATTAAATATTCTGGAAATATTTTTTAGATAAGAGCTTTTTTTTTCCTTTCTGTGAAGCGTTTCTCCAGTCCAAACAAGTTCTGACACATTTGTCTCAGTGCATTTGATTAATATGGCTAGATTCCAAATCTCCACCTGAATACTAATGCAATAATAAACCCTCAAAGATTAATAGGATGTACAATACAAAAATGAAACCACTGCCTTTTGGAGTTTCATTCAAAAAAAAAAAAACAGAGGGAAAGTCAAACAAAGCAGCAAAAATTGGTCATAAAAGCATGGTAAGTGCATGATTTAGTGGGGCGATAAAGAGTGGAAAGGTGGTCATTCATCATGGAGGCGAGCTCACCAGGAGAGGGCCTGTCACAGACACCACCAGATCTGGGAGGCATTCTGAGAGAGAGGGAGCCTCCAGCTGCCCCTATAACCTGTTTGTTCCAATGTCTTTTCCAGATGGACACATGCAGACATTAGATGAGTGCTTTGTCTTTGCTGTTCTGCAACTCAATTGTCACAGGAGTATTGACGGATGGATGCTGTAAACCGCGAGTTAGACCTGAGAGGGCTTAAAGCTGCACAGACAGATGAAGGAAACAGAAAAGCTTCATTGTTGGAACTTCAGGTTCCACTGTAACAGTGTGATTGCTCATGCAATTACACAGATATGCAAATGTTTCAAAGGTTAAGGAACTTGAATACATAGCTATTTTAGACTATTCCTATAGCAAAACTGACCTCGAATAAATTACTTTGAGGTGAAAGCCATGCTATGCTATGTGCAGTACAGCGTCTAGGTAGGCTTTTTTCAGCCTAGCTTTTTAAATGTGTTATATATACTTTTTTTCATTTCATTTTGCTTGCTATTGCTATTTTGTTGTGTAGTTTGTTCTTCATATCCTTAGCATATGTTGGTGTCAGCAGTGTGTAATCTATCTATTTAAGTTGCCCATACTGTGCAAGTTTGTTGAACTCTATATTGAAACATAGGTGATTGATTGAAAGTGTAATTATTGAACAGGTGAATTCAATTAGATGTAATTAGCAGCACAATCTTTGCAGCTTCTTTAACCAGTTTCGTCCTAATTGTGCGGCGGAAGGATTATTATTATTATCCTAGCGTTTTAATTTTGTTTGGAATACCGTAAGCGGTGCTACAACTTTTATTTTTCTTTTAAAGCTGGTTAATTCAAGAAAACACAAACAGACTTTCCTACTGCGCATCGCTTGTTCTTTACGTTCACGTGATAAAAACGCAGGTGAAGCGACCGTTACACAGGCAGCTAGCTACCTGGCTAGCTACCTGGCTAACAGCAGAGATTCACCAGGTGGCCACAAAATAAACCCCGACAGGCTGTTTAAAGTGAGTAACTTTACTTCAAATCACGTCCCAGCGAGGGACAGTCACATAAAATGTGTTTATTAATTTAATATTGCAGGTGAGGTGGCTACAGGTGGTGGCTTCTCTTTTTCTGTATATCTATTTCATCTCGTCTTTACCCTAGGTCGAGTCGCAGCGAACGGGGAAGCCCAGGAATCACCCTCTCCCCGGCCACTTCCTCCAGGTCTTGCAGGGGGGGACCCCAAGGCTTTCCCCGGCAAAGCCGACAGAGCCTCCGGCGTGTCCTGGGTCTTCCCCGGGGCCGCCTCCTGGAGGGACGAGACCGGACGCCTCACCACCTTGTGCCCAGGTCCAGATAACATGCCCTGACCTGGGCATCTGAACAAGCCTTCAGGATGGCAGCTGCTCCAACAAGTAAGAAGAAGGTCCAAATATACCTATAAGTACCTGGCAAATTTTTAATTAAACTCCAGGTAGGAAAGTTTTAAAATGTGCACTATGGAATGAAATGACAGTTTAAGCCAGGTATAAAGGTGGAAGGTGCCCAAAGTCACACTAGAATGTAAAAAAAAAAAAAAAAAAAAACTGGCCTCAGTCCTATATTCTTTTTAATTCAATATATTTTTGATTGAAAATGATTAATAAATATAATCTCTGCATTTGATTTTTTTCCCCCAAACCATTAGAAAATTACATGCACCATGATTTTATGGGGGGAAAGGGGTGAAATGTTACCTGAAAAGGCCTGGAATGCACAACAAAACGCATTTAAACTTGCAGCACTCTTGCATCACTTAATATGTTTTCCGAGGAAAAACTACAAGTCAGGCGATTGCTGCATCTGCTGACCAGTTCTCTCACTCTCCCATTACAATTTTTACAAAGAACATCCATTTCTTCAGCTTCGTAATAAGTGGTTAGTCACTTCTAACTCTCTATTCACATATACTCTTAACACATCTCTTGTGGTGGGATACTGTATATTTGTGATTTGTGCTGTGTGTTGCTCATGTGTTTTTTTGTTTTTTTTAAATGCGTCAGTCACAAATCATGGTTGGCAGGATGATAAAGACACACGTTTTGAAAGCCTTCATCAGATCTCTGAAAATGTTTTTGTGTTCATGTTTGTGTCTTGTCAATTTGTTTGTATATATAATTTTTTTAAAAAATCCAGTTTTGGGCTTTTTGACATGAAATGTCAAATGTTGTAACTGGAATAATGATGATGAATTTTAAATATCTAATCTATTTTTTTTAACAAAGTTAAGAGAAACTTTTGAAAGTTTAATCTCTGGTACTGGTTTTTATGGTTACACTACATGGCAGTTTTGGCATTGCCCACTATATTCCTTTAACCTAGTTATATTATGCTCAAAAAAATAAATGCACATTTATTTGCCAGCATAGACTTAGCGGGCAGACTTCCTAAAGCCTTCTCCTAATAGTGAGATTGTCAGGTAACAGTTTAGCACATAACTTCTTGTAAAGGAACAAATGCATGTTTTTAAACAGGTTTTTTGAGTCTCTATCCCAAGATGTCCCTGTGAATGTGGCCCTGCACTCACTAGAGATTCTTTAAAAGTACGGTAGATCCCTCCCCTCAGGTGTGAGGAATCTCCTATTGTACGAAACTCGTCGTATCAGTTTTAAACGGGAAAAAAAAAGTGATCCAATCAACTTTCATATTATTTATACATCTGTCTAGCACTTAGTATTCACTGTTTGGGTCTGGGTGCTTTTGTAAAACTTTTTGACTGAATCTTAATCTCTCAAAATGCTTGCTCAAATAGCTTATTGTCACGCCTTCTGAGTGATTGAAGACATCAGTGGCATCATAACTTTTTTTTGTCTTGCTTCTTTTAAAGTAAGTTGTTGAAGTGATTCGAGTTCATGGTCACTATGACCATGAGATTTTGAAGTTCTTCAAGTGCTGTTTATTGAGTAAGTTGAGATGTGGGTTTGATCAGTCCACCCCTAACAAAAGTTCAAGAATGGCTCAAGTGGAGCACCCCCATCTGCCTCTTTTCTTGTCAGAATTAATAAAGCGAAATCTTTGTGTGGCCTTCTCCGGGTGCATTCATATGCCACCCATCTGTTTAAAGTACCTCTCTTTTGTTATGTAAACAGGAAGTCCAACATCCTAAGAACTATTGGGGCTTTGCGTGTCAGGGTGAACGGTTTGAAGCTGTATCTTTTTGTTTCTAAAGTGGAAAATCTGATTTGAATACTAAGTGTGCATGATTCGGTTTCTTTTTCTTTTCGTTCTGCTTGTAAAACGCCTTTTCTCCCTTCTGTGGTCTGACTGTACCCTTGAGTACAAATAAAAAGAGAAGATACAGGGTTCAGTGAAGTGATTTTTTTTTTTTTTTTTCCCCAAAAAAATATCCCTTTTTGAAGGTTCTCTGTGATCCCGCATTTTAATTAAAACCACATGTTCCCAAACCTGTACTTAATGTTTCCCATTAGTCATGTTTGAGGGATTACAGACAGCACCAATGAAAGTCAAAGATTAAATGGAAAATGCAGATATGTGAACAATGTGGCTTGTTTTATAGCTATCACAGCTTTTTAGTAATATTGAAAAAATAAGTGGCATTGACAAGGGTCTATAAGTCCACTTGCAAATAAATGGAAACTATTTTCTGTCAGAAACAAGATATGTTAAGATTTGTTAATTGGTAAAACCTGGAGCAGTTAGGGTGTTAACTAATGCCTGTATTTGACATATGATTTGGTATTAACATTTTCCTAATGGTGCCTGGCATAATTTTTTTCACTATATTTTAAGATGACAGAATATTTTAAAAATGTGATCTTAAATGAAAGACACTATGACTATAATAGGTGCAGAAGTATCAATTTTAATATGAGAAATGATGAACTAGAGATGATTGCAACTAACACTGTAATTAAATGTATAATGTACATCATGGCATTTGTAGTCACATTTTTCACTTTCTTCCCTCTCTCACTGTTTGAATTAGCACCACGTTAGCTGTGCAGCACATTTTCAGAAGACAAAAGAAGGGCAATATTTTCAAAACCAGGTAAGAAAGTTACTTTTTTTGTTTTGTTTTGCTCTTTAAGATTTTGGCATATTTATGGGCTATTACAGTAGGAGCACGTTATTTGCAGAAGGCACTCATTGCAGAGCTTGACCGATATTGAATTTTTAGGGCTCTAACCATTAATGGGGGGGGGGGGGGGGGGGGGAAATCCCCAAATCTATATATATTTTGTAATGATCCCTCAAATGTGGTTATCAACCACTTGTGGCCAAGCTATATAAATGGAGGAAGGACGTTTTACAGTGTGGCAATAAACTTTATTTTCAAAAATGATATCTGTGCAATAAAACGGTAAACTTCACTGGGAATTATAAGGAACTATTAAGCAGACAAGAAACAGAAAAATATATATATTATGAACTGAATTTGGAAAACGGATCAAATATACATAAAATGCTCAACAATCAAGGCATATACTATCAAACTATTTAAAGCAGTTTAGCTAGTCAAGCCCTTTCTTTATATATATATATATATATATATATATATATATATATATTATCTCCTATGGTCTGATTTATTGCCTGATGTTTACTATCATCATTAGTGATTAGTGTGTGTTAAAAGAAGTGACTGAAGTTAAACAAACAAAAAGACAACAATTATACAATTATATGTATTACATTCTTTTTCGGGTGTCTTTCAGTTGGTAAAAGAATTTTAGTTGTTTGTACAAGACACAACAGAGTCCCTGATTGGCCGGTTACACAGTCAACCATACCACAGGGCCTGTCACCCTGAGTCAGGCTACTAGCTGTGCTGGTAGTAATGGAGTTGCCTGGACAGAAAACATAACAGCCCCTAATCTAGATTACCTAGTTCTGTAAATTAATTTATTATATCGGCAACATAAAATATATACAGTCTGATATGTGTGATAGAGCCATGTTGGCCAAAATAATTTGGCAGCCTAATAAATTGATTGCAATCTACAACTTGTTCTCATCAAGCTTACAAAACTGATGGCTTAGCCATGTGGTAATCGTGATGCAGCTGAAGAGCCAAGCTGCATATAGCATGAGGCAAATGGGATTCAGCATTTCTGAGAGCTCCACACAATTAAAAATAGCACTGTGTAATGAACATAAAACTGCGTGTCCTAAACCTGTGTGGTTAAGCAGCGAAAGACATCCACACGTTGCTGAACTGGAGAAGTATATAGTGACACAATAGCTTAGTTTATCAAAGCATGTGTTCAATAGAGGGAGAGAATGGACGAAAGTAACTTGTGTGTTTAGTAATAATCAAATTGTCAATTCTAATCCCTGCTGGGCTTCTTAAAGATGCTTTCCACAGAATTGTGAATGTGAATAGTGCCTGCAACATCACATTGTCTTCCATGTTTCAGTCAATAGTGTTGCACTTTTTTTCCTGCAGGGTTAAAATTCTGAAATATCATACATTAAAATAGTTAGTGAAGATTTGATAGACCACCCAGGGAAGAAAAACATGCTTGCTTTGGGTCTTTTTAAATATTTAAGGCAAAATTTCTAAAAAAAGAAAAAAAAAAGACTAAATATAAATAAAGTAAAACCAATAAAATTGTTATTCTAAGATCATGCTATACTACACAGTATCTGTTTGAGTGCCAAGATTGAAAGCTAGAGGCCTGTACTGTCCTGATTGTAACCATTGACTCTTGGGGCTGAGTCAGATGAAAATGTGGTGTTCTTTTACTCTGCTCGGCCAAATGTGAAATAAATAAAAAGAAAGGAAAATGGCTGCTCTCTTGGCTGTACCCTTGGTCCCTTGCTCTTTGTTAAAATCATATCTCTGCTGCTCCATTGCCCCCAGCTACATTAAATCCCATTAAATTCACCTTCATTAAAGCAGTCCTCTCTACTCCTTGCAGCAGCCCTGGTGTGGGCCTCTCAAGGACAGAGCCGTAATGAGGGTAGACTGAATTTAACCTTGAAGAGTACAGGTTTTCATTTCCAAATCAATAACTTATGGTTCAAAACTGCCACTAGATCCAGGCTATAATTTTCAAGCATTAATTGTGTGGATTATGTTTCTCCAGCAGTGAGAAGGTATTTAACTTTAAGCTGCAGTGTAGATATTGCATTTATCATTTAATTTCTTTTATTTTTTTTTGTTACAATGGGAATTGACAGCTTGCACATTTTCTATATCAGTGAGTTGTGTATTGGATATATGTACATGTTGCTCCACAGATGGGATATCTTAGGGATATTATTTCAAAGAGTATGTATGGGGGGAAGTAATTAGGTTGCTGGTGCAATTACAGTGAAACCAAGCAGAGGGCAGTGGGCTTGAATTTCTCCTTCTCAATCCAGTGTTGCAGAACAGTGTCATCATTCACTCTAAAGATGTAGAAATATAATGCATCTCTTTCAAAGCTATGGAAGGTAAGATTTGGCACCTGCTGTCAGAAGTAGGAAAACATGAATTATGAATGACAAAATTAACACATGGATGATAGAAAGACAGCAGGGATAAGGGGAAAAGAAATGCCTGACCTGCACTAAAGTGTAGTGTTATTTTCTCCCCCCTAAGTCCTGTCAGTCTCCACATTTTAGTATGTAGTGTGTTTTAGTATGTAGTTTTAGTTTGTAGTGTGGTTTGCTGTCATTGTCATATGAGTGTATGGGAGGCATTAACTTGTCCTGCGGTGATAATTTCTGCTCAACATGTTCATAATATGAAATATTGGGTCTTTTCATGAAATGGGGAGGGCTGGGGCTCTGGTGATCATTGGAGCTTAATTTTTTAATCAACTTCTCTCTTAAATGAAGCTTTATTAAATTACTAAGCTCACACAGTGGGAGTAGGACACGGGCAGAGATGGCCCAGTGTTAAAAAAAAAAAAAAAAAAAGAAGAGCTTTATGGGATAATTAAATAAAATGAATAAAAAAAAAAAAAACTAGCATTGACTGAGGAGAATGGGGAGGAGAGGACACCCGTTAGCCATTTTCATGCTCTGCTTTTCTTTCATTGTTTCTCATTAGGGTCTTCAGAAATTTACCATTTGGAATTATGAAAAGCAGAATGACATACAATGACTAGATATTAATAAAAAGCAAATGGGGACAAAACTACTTTTTTGCTACAGTTTTTCATGTGCAGTGTACACAAAAATTGAATGTACCTATTGTTGCTTTACCATAGAAAGAAGATCTTACTACGTTTTGTACCTTTGCCAGGTTTGGTTATTGGTAACTTCTGAAAACACATTGTCAGTCTTTACAGCTGATTCAACTCAACAGTACAGTATTCATAATGTTTTAAACAAAAGTAATCTCAGTAAAAATCCTTTGTCTAACTTGTTGAACCTGGTATTGTAGAATTGTAATGAAATGAGAGCAGAAACTGCTGCATACAGACTAATGATAAGCTCTGATATCTGAGATTTAACAAATGGCTGCTGCCAAGCATTGCATTCAGAATGTGGCAGAGAGAACTTATTATATCATTTGTCCATTTTTACCTCCTGTTTTGGACATTTGCTATAAATGTGATTGTGATTGTCTGTCTGAAAACATTTGACTTGATTGACAGCTGCCCAGTCAAAGAGCCTTTGCGTAAGTATGAACTCTAATCTGTTTAGAAAAGTAGTCTTTTTCTCAATAATTTCTCTAGAAAATAATTGTACCTCAGTGAGTAAAAAATGGCTGAGATTAAAACTAAAGAAGCCCAAATTGACAAACTAACACTGCCACATAGTGAGGTGAAGATGTCTACTTTCAATTTAAGTGGTTTATAGTTTGTAAAAGCTCCTTAATGTACTCAGAGTTGCAGTTCTTCTGAATAGTCCTTTTCCTGTCCCGTATCTGTATTCAGGTCACTACATGGCCAGACTAGATGGAAAGTTTGTTTGCATTAAAGGCCCCTTACTAGGGCTTCACATTTAATTAAATTTTAATTTTGGCCACAAATAAATGAGCATGATAGTCTGTGATCTTGACATTTTAAATCTGTACTCTGCTGCATATCAAATCAAGCAATTCTATAGCCATCAGTCAGCCAACCACTAGAGGCCGAAGAAGATGGTGACATTCTGCAGCGGCAGCTTCAAACAAGTCTGTCATTATGCGGCACTTTAATAGAGAAATGGACCAGATGCGACAACTTGCAGCAAAAAGTCAGGAGCTGAAGGCGAGTCGTGAGTGTGTGTTCTTTGGAAGGAAGGATGGAACTTCTTAAAATAAAATTTTTTTTTTAAAAAAACAATTAAAATATTTCTTCCTATGATTTGGGGGCTTGTTTATAGCTTTCCCTGTACTTACCTCTGTATGGTTCCATGAGTGCCTTCACATCAATTTCTGGCATAACTAGTAACATCTTATCATCAAACAAATGATTCAGATTTAAAAACATTTACATATCACAATCTTTTTTGAATTACAATCATCAAACAACCTAATAGTTAAAAAAAAATCACCTTCCATGCTGTATATGACAGAGAAGTTAATTATTTAATTATTCACTCATATTCACAAGTCTAGCATTTCTGGGGAGTAGAAGGACAGAGTAGACATTTCTGGTACAACTTCACCTACTTCCAAGGTGCATGGAAAAGGAAAAAAATCTGAAAAGGTCAGCATTCAGCAACAACTTGATTCACAATCTCACACAATAACAGCAAAGGTGTTATTTATACTACAAGTGTTGCTGGAATGTTTGACCTTTTCAGAGGTAAGAACAACAATCAGGGCCTCCAGATGAATTTTGTAGATTTTCTTCTTTTGTAACTCAACTCAGATTGTTGTTCTTGAATTTCATTCAGGGAGTTCTGCATGTATAATATTATTTTTTGTAGAACAGCCCTAATGGATATCTTAAATGGCCAGAAACCGTATTATAATTTTGTTTCCTTCCTATGTCAATCTTGACAGTAAATTTAAAATAAAGGCACAGGTGTGTCTGAATTCCCATTTTCTGAAAAAGAACAAAAAAAACTAACTCATATAAAGTATGTCTGCTGGTGGCTAATACCTGATCTTATCTTAATCTCATAATCCTAACATCTGTGTTTCAAATCTGTGAGGGGTTTGGTTATGTTTCCAAATTGGAATACGTAATCAAGTTTCTTTTGTCTTTGTCTTCTCCCACTTTATCTGAAGTTAGGTCTTTGCGGCAGCAACTTCAGTAGAGGAGACCAGAGATCCGTCTCCCTGCCCAGTTCATCCATCTCTTCCAGGAGAAACCCAAGGTGTTCCTAGGCCACCCAAGAGACATAGTCTCACCAGCATGTCCTGGGTATTCCCTGGGGCTGCCTCCCAGAGTGATGTGCACAGAACACCTCGTCCAGGAGGCTTACTCACTAGATGCCCAAGCCAGCTCATCTAGCTCCTCTAGATGCAAAAGAGCAGCAGCTCCTTGAAGGAACCTCTTTTAGGCCAGGTGTACTCATGAGCTCATCCTTTTGCTCACTATCCAGAGTTTGTGACCATAGGTGAGGGTAAGAACATAGAGTGACTGGTAAATTAAGAGATTCTCCTTACAGCTTAGTCCCTCTTCAACATAACTGATTGGTGCTGCATTGCTGCAGATGCTATACCAACCCTCCTGTCCATCTCCCACTCCATCCTTCCCAACTCATGAACAAGACTCCTCCATTTAAGGCAGGGTCTCATCACCAACCCAGAAGCTGCAGTCCACCCTTTTCAGGCGTAGAACCATGGCCTCAGATTTGGAGGTGCTGATCCTCATCCTAATGGCTACACACTCGGTTGTAAACTGCTTCAGCGAGATCTGGAGGTTGCAGTCCAATGAAGCCAAGAGGAGCAGATCATCCACAAAAAGCAGTGACAAGCAGTATATCCATAAAGGTTAGGAACAGAATTAGTGACGAAAGTCAGCCCTAGCGGAGTCCAACCCTCACTGGAAACAAGTCCAACTTATTACCAGCAATGCGGACCAAGCTCTGGCAGCAGACCAATAAGGATCAGACAGCCTCTGTCAGTAGGTCTGGAACCTCATATTCCCATCCCTCGCAGGACTCTCTGAGGGACATAGTCGAAAGCCTTCTCCAAGTCCACAAAGCACATGTAGACTAATTGGGCGGATTTCCATGTGCCTTCAATGACCGAACTAAGGGTATAGAGCTGGTCCACAGTTCCAGGACCAGGAACAAAAATCACATTGCTCCTTCTGAATCTGAGGTTCAACAATATTTCATACCCTCCTGTCCAGGACCACTGGATAGACCTTCCCAGGGAGGTTGAGGAGTGTGATCTCCCTATAGTTGAAGCACACCCTCTGGTCCCCCCTTTTGAAAAGAGGAACCACCACCTTTGTCTGCCAGTCCAGTGGCACTTGTATTGTTGAGAGTTGTGCCAATCAAGGCAGCCCCACAACATCCAGAGCCTTAAAGGAACTCCAGAAAGATTGATTGTAGCTTTTTGACTAGCTCCGTTATCTTTGCCTCAGGGATAGCCAGGATTGAGGAGGTCTTTGAAGTATTCACCCCGCCAAACCAGATTGTCCTGAGTCAAGGTTGGCAGAACTGCTCCCTCACTGAACGCAGTGCTGACAACGCACTGCTTTCCCCCCCTGAGCCACTGAATGGTGTTCCAGAAGTCTTTTTCCATGGCTTCCCCAAACTCCTCCCATGCATGAGTTTTTCTTCTGCAACCACAGAGGCCGGGCTCTGCTTGTTAAGCCAATACCTCTTCAGTTGTTTCAGGAGTCCTGCAGACCAAAAAGGTCCTGTAGGACACCTTCTTCAGCTTGTTTGCATCTCTTACTGACTGAGACTACCAGCTCGTTCAGGGACTGCCTTCCACGTCAAGTTCCGACCACTTTACGGCCACAGCTCCAGTCAGTCGCTTCGACAATAAAGGCATGGAACAAGGTCCCCAATTCCCCTGGGATCTGAGTAAATCTCTCCCGAAAGTGCGAGTTGAACCTATTTCTGACAGAAGATTCAGGCAGACGTTCCCTGCAAACCCTCACAGAATGTTTGGGTCTGCCAGGTCTGACTGACATCCTTACCACCATTGGAGCCAGCACACCACCAGATGGTGATCAGTTGACCTCTTTTAACCCGTGTGTCTGAGACTTGTGGGCACAAGTCTGTCGATACAACCACAAAGTGGATCATCAAAGGGTGCCAAGGGTGTTCTAGTGCCAAGTGCACATGCAAACACTGTGTTTGTTATGGACAATCCATTATGTTCCTTGTCACTGGGGTAAAGCCCATTAAGACTAACCCCTCGAGAAACTAGTTCCAGTGTATCTCAGAAATACATTTTTCTACATTTTTACAGCATTTTTTCATCTTATAGTTGTCATGTGTGTTTCTGTGTTGAGTTCCATTTGTGCCTTTAGACAAAGTGCCCAAAATGGAATGTGAACCGGAAACCCTATACTTAGCCATCTTTTTAAAGAAAAAACACTTTTTGGTGCATGGAGTGGACCCGAATCATTCAACCTTTCATAGCAAGGTATCTGATTTCAGTCGCAAAATGTTTGGCTGGACTTCAAAGCTGAAAATTCGGTAAATCATATTTCAGCACTTAATGTTGTGGTTATGGTCACTATGGAGCGTGTAGTTGGGTTAATTCAGTTAACCCAAACCTCTTCCAGCCAGGCCTCTGTAGTTTTGCGCTCGTCCCCAGTATGTTGTGAAATTGCAAACACTTGTATTTCTGCTGTCTATCAAATGTTATAATACTCTGATTTCTACCCCACTGGCAATATCTTTTAATTAGATTACACTGGAGGAAGAGTTCAGAATGGCAATTTGTGTTCCAGACGGTGTAAAATTCACTGTTACACTGCCACTAAATAGAGCAGATGAGAGCTGCCAAGGTCCTCAGGCAGAGAGCAGCTAACTGGTCCTTAAGAGTTTCGGTCTTTATTTCTGTCTTTCACCTATATCTCCTCTTTACCATAAGGCATGCATAGAATAACAGCATAAACAAACCTACCAAGGTAAAATACAAGGTTTTTGTAGAGCTGATGTATCAAGGGTAGAATTGTCTAGAGAACAGTGATCTTGGCAAGCAATGAAAACATGTGGTGTGTACATCCTGTGTATAGAAACTGACAGCATGTAAGCCCCACACTCAATCATTTTTCTGATTTCTGACCGGGTTGACCCCTCTCTCTCTGTGTCTACAGCTGGCTGCAAAAGCAAATGGTTAGATCACAGGATTTATTTCACCCAACATTTTGACATTTGTTTGTGTGCCAAGAGAGCAGTAATTGACACAAAATAATATAAAAGTGTAATGGGAAGAATTATGTTGCACTTTGTGAATGCTTGTAACAATCACATTTTTTTCAGTTTTATAAATCTATAATTTACATTGAAAATGGTAAGCCTGTTTTTGAAGTAGCAAGCCAATGAAAGCAGCAAAGTGAACAGCTGCAGGTAATTAGAGCTGGCCTGGGACTGGCCAGGGATTCAAAGTAAACATGGATGGTTTCCACAATCAACAACATTTACAAATGCAGGAGAAGGAAGCTACTGAATTTGTGAAGAATGTGCAGTGGGAATGGAAAGCATAGAAGCATGAAGCCAGCAGATGTTGAAAATTAAATACATGCGGCATGTGGCTAACAGGACTGTGGGGTTATTCTTCTGATGGTGGACCCTGGAGTTCTTGAGGCTAGAGGACAGCTGTTCCGGGTTAATACTTACAGGTTTACATCCAACCAGCCATAGCTAAGATTTTTTTTTTTTAATAATGGATTTTTTAAAGGGGAAAACGACTTTAGTTGGTTTGTTGAATGTCCACAGTTTGCTACTGTTGTTTGCAACAGTACTCACAGCAGGTCTGATTCATTAAAACTGTCAGTAGTTTGCAATTTCAGTACAATTGAATGTTGAACTCATAGACTTTAAATGGTTGGATAAACCAAACTTTTATAGACTCAAGACACACTGGACCACAGGGTCTTTCAGGCAAATCACTGAAATGGTTAAGTTTGCGAGTGCCAAAGTTTTGACTTTATTCTTCTGAGAAGAGTCGGCTTGCATGATTGGCAGTGGGAACTTGATTTCACATGTTGCTTTGTGTGTGGTGATAATTGTTCCAACACTAAATGGCACTACTGTAGGTAGATTTCTTTCTGTCCTGTGAAAACAAACCAATAACACAACATATTTAATATTTAAAAGTATTATATAAAGCAGTAGTATATAAAGTAAATATTTAAGATTGTAGTATTTTATAATACAACTCTGCCTTTTAAGGGCCTACAAAGATTAGGTAGATTTTTAATTTAAATAATAAAGACTTACAATAATTTATAATGTATAAAAATATAGTTTTTTGTGCACAGGCTGGGCAGACAATGTGGTTTTTACTTTACTTCAGCTTCTATTAAAAACTATGCTGTGTTTATTCGAAAGAGCTGCCTTAAAATTTTCCTGTCAGACTCTCAGCCTCTCTTCGCTCTTTGGCTCTTGCAACAAAACATGTCAGTTAAGTACTAATTAACACTCTAGCTTAGCATTTGATGCTCATACCATCGTTCAAGGTACCCTTTACAGAAATTCTTTAGTATTCCCATCTAGGTACTCTACAGCTTGACATTTTCTTGGATGCCCTAAAAATCTTCATGAAAGCAGAAACTTTGAAATTTTGAGAAATAGGAGAAGACCTCAGGGAAAGCTATTCCATGGCTTAAAAGAATTCTACTTAATAATAGATGTTTTGTTTGTATTTTCTATTGAAGAAATGCAATAAAGTAGATTACTGTAACAAATGATTTAAAATGGAAGTTGTGCCAATGATAAAGTATTGATGTTTAATATTGTGCCTTTTTTCTTCCTTTAACTTAATGTTTGAGTGTCCACGTCTACAACCATGTATGTATGACACAAGGTAGTGTGTCAAGTTTACTTCTTGCCTCTTTCATCTGTGACCTTTCATATCTCCACTCCATCTGACCAGGTGTGCCTGTTCATTCACCCCACTCATGACTGTACGTTGGATAGTTTATTATTCCTTAATCGCCGCCGTCGGCTCCCATCAGGATTTAAAATGAATGTTGCCAGCTGTTTCCCTGCTCTCTTTATTTCTCTCCTAGTATGACTGTATTTCTCTCTGTACTTGTCAGATTTGCTCCTAATGCAGTGGCCTCATGGTGGTGGTGAAGCTCTTTCAAATGGTGAGTACTTTACTGTAACCCAGGCTGTGGATCCAGCAAACAAATTCTTAAATTCTTTGATGATGTAGTCATAACATTTTAGCATACTACAGGGCAGATTCACTTGCAAGAGAGGAGGTAGTTCATTGTAGGCTTTTGTTTGTTTGTAATTTTTACTTTGCAAAAATGAAACTAGATGTGTCAGATAAAACAAACATAGATATTAACCCCAACTTCCCCTCTGTGGCTTTAATGATAAGGAAATAAGCATTATATATATATATATATATATCATATCATGTTGAATCACTTCTAAATGCAGTAGCAGTAATGTTGGGGGAATGGTCAAATCTCCATTTAAAGGAGTGATGCTTTTTTTGTGGCCAG
Source organism: Eupleurogrammus muticus (assembly GCA_036785175.1). Classification (NCBI taxonomy): domain Eukaryota; kingdom Metazoa; phylum Chordata; class Actinopteri; order Scombriformes; family Trichiuridae; genus Eupleurogrammus; species Eupleurogrammus muticus. The sequence continues at coordinate 15,446,237 of JAYKQN010000002.1, read as the reverse complement.
GGGGATGTTGGACAAAGTTAAAGCCCTCCTTATCCTCGGAGGTGGGCTAGGATCATTAGTTTTAGATTTTGAAGTCTTTGGCCTTTTGATCTTCCAATGTTCTCTTTAGGCAGCCTGGCCTGAAGGATATTTAATATCACTCCTACAATTTACCAGTGAGGAATAATTTGAACTGAGCATCTGTCAAAGAAACAGCCATTTAAATACATTGGTCATGGTTAAAGAGGCATAAAATGAGGCCAGATTACACAGAGCACCTTCAGACCCAGTCTTGGTAGAGTTGGGGCCAACCTGGGGGACAGGGACCCAGCCAAACTGCTCCTGCTTCTGATTCATTAAGTATAACTATCTAACTCTCGCCCTGCCTTTACCATGACCAGTCATGCTCACGTCTTTTGCCACTGTATCAGTGTGGAGATTATTGTAGGGTCTCAGTTACTTTTTTATTTATAAGGTTCAGGGGAGCTGGCACTAGATTATATTTCTGTCTTTCTCTGATGCTCTGAGTAACAGTGGAATGCTGCATCCCTGATGTCTTCACTTCAAACACTACCCATGTGTCTTCACTAGGGAATGCAGAAGAACCTTTATCAGCGTATGCAATCTTAGATTATGTCTTATCAGGAATCATAAAAGAGCTTGCATTATGTCCTGTAAAAGACGCTGTCTGTGCTTAGCAACTGACTGGTTATGATGCAAAACTCGACCAAAAACAAAACTACCCTGAACTAGAGCCTAACCCTAACCCTTACGTACAAAGTGGTATTATTAGACTAGACAGGCTAAGGTTAGCTGGTTAGCTTGCTCATTACAGTAGATGCCTCTGCAACACAATATAACACAATTCTCATCATGTCAAAACTTATTTTTTCAGATTCTGATAAGTTTTGTGAATGTTGTACGTTTAAACTAAAATCTTGCCCCTTTTAATGGGAGCGTAACTATGCGACATTATAGTAATATTTATACTAAACTGTTTTCTTCAAGGGCTCACTGTTTAATAGTGACTAGATACCATAATTGTTGGTAGATCATTTCATATTAGTGAACCCAAAGAGATAAAACATTATGAAACATTTTTTGCCCCACCTTAACCCCTCTGTCTCCTACCACTTTCTTGGTTCTAGCTGAAAATAACACTACTGTATGTTTTGGGTGAAATAAACTAAATTTCCCACATTGCTTTGGAACAGAAACACAGTCAGGTGGTAGTTAGAGGAAGTCCACTGTATCAGGAGATTTTGGAAGTTTTGGTAGGCAGGAACATTTTCTATGTGTTCAAGCAGCTCTCTCTTTTGTTTTTATGTCCATTTTTTTCTCTTTTGCCATGTGCTTTAAATTAACTACACTTCATACTGTACCGCCCTCACTTCTGTCTGTATTCTACAAAAACTTTAAAGGCTGTATATTTTTTAATGACACTCAAAAGAAACTTCTGTCATGGTAGTAGTCTAAATGAAAGGTAAGCATTATATAAGTTTCAGGCCTATTTCAGTTTAAAAAAAAAAAAAAAAAATTGCTGTGGTAGTTATAGTAAGTCAAAGTCAAGTCAAAGTCAATTTCTTCACATGTACTTGACATACAAAGGAATCGAAATTGCGTTTCTCACTATCCTATGCGTTTTATATGCACAACAGCTAATATATAATAGTAATTTTAAATTTAGCAATTTATGATGTGTGTCACAACTTTGTGGTGGAACTGCAGAGCAGACACAAAGAGGGTGGTAAAAAGGTCTTCATTATTTTGACCTGTATGGAGGGATCCTTAGTTCAAAGCCATACCTCCGGACCCAGGACTTAGCGTGAGGCAGGGGTATGCCGATTCCTGGCTACACTCCTGACCAGGGACACCTGGGCCTTCTTTCACAACTTGTGGTTTGGAGAAAGTGTGGTGGGCACTGCAACCCTTCCTTCGTTGGGAATAGCAGTGGTTGGAAGCTGAAGGACAGGCGTGGAAGCAAACAGAGACTTGAGGCAAGAGAGGGCAGCATTGACGTCAGGGGGTCTGGGAGATTGTCTTGGGGGGTCAACCGGGAGAATGGGGCAGCCATCTTATTATATCCCAGGATCCAGATCAGAATCCCAGGAACTAAAGGAGTCGCTTGTGTTTGGAACCGGCCATTCCACTACGGCTTGGATCTTAGAGAGGTCAGAATGGACCTGCCCTTTCTCACTAATAACCCCGAGGAATAATACTGACTTTAGGTGGAATTCACATTTTTCTCTTCATGAACAGGCACTTCTCTAATATTATCTGGAGAACCAACCTGACCTGGTGCTCTGTCCAGAGAGGAGGCCGGTCATGTACGCCGCTTTGTACAACACTAGGGAGCACTGGAGCAGAAAGCGGCCATAGGATCCCAGCTCCCTGAAGTACTGCTCTGGTGTGGGAAGATGCTGCTTCCTGGACGGGAGAGCAGGGCTCAATGCCACCTCTGAAAGCTGCGATTGTTCTAGAATCTAGATGGACGATGGCAGCGACCACTGTCCATGACATGGCAGGTGTAGGTAGGGGCAATGCGAGAGGATAATGCTGCCAGCCCTTGATGGTGTCCATCACCTCCTGAGGGACTGAGAAAAAGAAGGAGGTACTGAGTGGGAGAGGGGAAAAGTCGGGGAGGAGGGTGGTGGAGCAGAGTTCGAAGTGAGTCTCATAGATGTGAGAAGGACTCGGGAAGGAGGAAGGTCCAGTGACAGTTCCATGAAGAAGGTGCCTAGTGGGAGGAATATACTGGGATGTTGGCTCAGGTTGATGGAGGAAAGGCGGCACCCGAAACAGATGAAAATGAAGTGAGGAGGAGAGAGCAGAGATTACTTATACAGGTATGGCAAAAAGACAGTAGGTTAAACAACACAGGAAACTCTGGAAACAATACCTAAGGAGACATTTGTAACTGGTGTAGCAATCTGAACTTTCTGACAGTGAGTAGAGGGAAAGTCGTGGTTTCAATGCTGCAGCTGATGAGGTGATTGGCCACAGGTGTGCTGGTACTCCATTACTGCGCCCTGCCTCTACCTGAGTAGCGGCACAGAAATTGGAGGGGCAATACAAGGAGCAGACAACAGACAAATGGGAGAAACTTAGATGCTCTGAAAAAAATGGAAGTTTCCAAGGCCATAACCAATCTTTAAATTACCACCCATTTGTGTGAAAGTTTGTATATTTTTTAACCTTCACTCTTTGCAATTTCTTCAGAATGTTCTGTTCTTATGTGTGAAAACACTCTTGAGTTGAACAACCAATGTTATTATAAGGCAATGTCACCATGGATTAGGAATTAGGACTGTTTTTGTGTTTTGTGACATTGACAGAACAAAAGGCCAAAATAGATGGGTACATGTATAGCTTCAGGTGATCTATAGTCCCCTTAACCTACAAATGCATTGAATATAACTTCAGGTTCACTTTAAGATTTGAGTCTTTTAATTCCTTGGTAAGGTTGCCCTTATTCTATCCCAGTTAGCTCTGATGCAATTAACCCTAAAACTTTTCATTAAAAAAATAGGTAAGCCTTAAGTGTTAATAGTCTAAAAATAATTATTGCCACAGTAAATAGATCACCTAAGAGATTAATGAATCAATGATTGGAAATTATATTCTAATAGCTAAAAGACTATTAAAACGATCATATATACATTTTGCAAGGATTTCTATTTTTTATATTGATATTAACCCTGACTCTCAAACTCAGAATTGATATACAGAGTAAAAATTTGGTGCCAGTTCTGTTTAGTTTATTTAGTAAAAGTTAAACTCTATTTGTTGCACAAGGAGGATAGTTAGTGTATTTGAGGTGAAAGGGGAGATGCTGCCACTACATGCTTTCAGGTTTCCTAGGTTGTTAAATAACTCTATAACATGGAGTAGTTAATTGGTGTAAAGTTGTAACTTTATCTTCTCTACCTTGACTTGTCCTGATGGTGGGAGGAGATGATGTTGGAGGTGAATGTGCTATAAGTGTGGAACCACTGTGGAATAGGCTGTCAGGGTTCATTAGCCCAAGCCATCTCTATCTCAGGAGAAATGTGGCCAGTGGTTTAAAACCAATTTTCATTACCTGCCTTCATTTTATTAACTTCCTTACCATTATAAAGAAGCTTCCCTTTGACAGTTGTTCATTCTCGCTGTCTTGTACTTCTAAGAGACCCCCGTGAGACCAAGGTTGTGAAACCTTGCTTATCCTATACTCTTTGTTCCATTTAATCGCCAGGCATTGTTTCTCAGCCCTTTCCAGCTTTGTACCAACAGCATGTGGTGTGTCAGACTCAAAATTCAAAAATGACAGCCTTGGCACGAGTATTTAGTCAAAACTATAGTTTACTCCCTGTGGATCTTAGATCTATTTTACAGAGAAATTCTACAGTAACATCAGACACTCTTCTAAAAGTTCACCACAGGTCTCTGCCTAGTTTGAATTGTCACTAGCTGCTGCCTTTTCATGTCAGACATATCGTGCTAGGATGATCCCGTGAGAGCCGAGATGTGTGGTAAACAGTACCTCTGATATCTATCTACTTCATGACCCCAGTCCACCACCACTGATTAGATCTTTTGGGAGCATTTGCCCATGAATATTTCTGTAGCCTGGATGAAGAGGAGGAGTATGAAGCTTGTGAGACGCTCTTCTTCGTAACTGCCACTTGGGAGCACAGAGAAATGGAGGAGGAGGTGAAAGGCCAGGTGTCTGCTACAGAATTTAATTAGAAAGACTGGATGCTTTGTCCTCTGTAAAGTTGCTTCAGGCATTCTTTAATTGCCCCATTCACCATTTCTTCCAGCAGTCCCTTGTCTAAAGTTCATTAGTATTCATCCTACTTGAGCATTTGAATGTTGATTTCAAGGATATTCTTATTTCGTTCTGTTTTCATAACTTTTAGACAAATCCTATTAGTGCTTAAATATCCACTAAAATACATGTCTGTTGGCTTACTTTCCCTTCTAATTTTAAATATTGAAGCTGAATCAACTCCATCTTAGCTGATGAGATTAGTAATTGATTGTATGGATTCAGGCAGTAGTAATCAAATAGCCCCCAGCTGATGTTTTAGACAGTGTTAAGCTATATATTACTAGAGAGTTGGTGCTATATTATGGCAGAAAGGTGTAGAAAAGATTTGCACACTTTGAAATCTTCAGGGGATTTTTTCTTCCTTTTGAAATTGTCAAAACATAAAGCAGTAGGTCTTCAATGTGTAGCAAATCTTTTGCCAGTTACTGTTGTTATGCCTCATTTTGTCCTGGAATTAACTCTCTTCAAGGACATGGTTAAATGGACAGTGTTCCCTTTGACAGGAACCTGGTTAGATCACAGGCTTGCATTTTTGCACTCACACATAGCTTACTGATGTTCTGAAGAAGAATCGTAACAGCATAAAATGAAGAAAGCACTCTTCAAAGAAAAATCAGAGAAGTAGTTTGGCATCTGAAACATCTGTCAGGTTCACAAAAATGCACATAATAATACTTTTTATCATCATGAGAGATGGCATCAAGCCGATCAAGCACAATCTGAGCTTCTGTACTGGGTATTTATTATGAGACATTTTTGAGAAATAGATTTATTAAGATGCATTTGGGATTAATCAGGGATCGGTTTTACATTTAATAAATCAGAGGGATCTGGTCTAAAGTTTTGAGGAATCAGAGTATGTAGTTAGCAGTTTAATGGATTATTAATGTAAGAATGCTTTACAGACAAAACACAATTTTAGGTATATTCTGAATCAACACTCATTAGCTTCATCAGCAGACCAGCATTTAGGAGGAAAAAGCAGAGGCTAAATCCAGCAACAGCACTATCATTCATTCAAACTGTAGTCCTGCATAAAATGAGATTGATAGAAAAGGTTGAGAATATGGACTATAAAAGGATTCATATATCCTTATACTGGAGTTAATAGTTAAAAAGATAATTTAGCTGCTTTCAAAATATTCTAGGGTTCCAATTTCCACCTGGCCAAATTAGAGACCTCTAAACCATTATCACAGCATTTCTAATGGGCACAAGAGTTATGTCTCCTCGAGCTCACACATACACATACCTGTATTGCAAACTGCACACGCACATACACCGACACATATTCTGCTCTGCAATATAATATCTGGTTTATCTAGTTGCTGGGAATTGTTAAATCCTTCACAGGGGAAGCACTCTGTTGGTACAGTAGGATTACCTCAGCATTTACCCACAGTTTCTCTCCTTATTATCACATTTTTATCTCAACAGTCAAGGTTTAGGGCCAGTGTTTTAATGTTCAGCTCTATTCAATCCCTAGCTTTTACGCTGGATGAAATATTTATTTTGGTTAATCGCTACCGTATCACGCTAGGCTCAATATCTTCAGTAGTCAAAAAACAGGATTATATGTATCAGGGGTGAAAGTCAGGGCACAAACACTTTTTATATATACTACATTAAAAACTTTCCAAAAGTGATGTTTTTCTTTCAACGACCCTCCTTTCTGCCTATTGTAGTCTATCCATTTTCCCATCTCTGCCTGTCATAAATTGTGAATACATATTTTAACCTTGGATCTGTAATTGGCATGAAAATTTGCTTTCCTTTTTTGCTTTTCTTTTGGTCTTCAGAGCATTACAAGTACTTCACTCTATGTGTGCCAGCAAAGGCACACTCTTTAAAATTAAGATTAATGTAATATCATCTTTGGTTTGCCTGTTTTTCTGTGTTTTTCTTTTTTTTATTTGTCTTTTCCACAGCTTGAGTCCCCCCTTGCATAGTTCACTTAGGAGTGGACTCCGTACCTGCTGTTTTAAAGGTTCATTTTGAACTTACAACACAGGCTGACACCTGAGGAACCCTGCCTTTGATTTATTGTTGAGACCATTGATCTAATTTTGAAACCTTTATATTCATCCTCTGCATCCTTCCTTTTTTTGTATCGAGTGGAATAAACCTAATTTCCTTGTGCCTCATGCAGCGGCTCATGCGCCAAGGTAGGAGAGCATAGTGAATAAATAAATAAAGAAACCCAAGAAACAGGTCTTTCACAGCGGCATAGATTTTTATAGACTGGATCAATTAAATTTGTCTTATTTGGAACGATGGGGCTCCATAACTCAATAAAAGGTAATGTTGTTGAAAATGTCTCTCACTGTGTGACCATTAGGTGAGAGAATGTTACCATGGGACTATTAACATGCAGGGATTACAGAGGCATAAGACTGGTCTGAGCCAATTAGAATCAAGACCAGCCTAGAAAACGGAGATGTGGGTGGGCATCCCCGGCTACCACGACCTGCTGTGAGAGCAAGCGAGGAAAGAGGATGTCACAGGCGGGGTTTGATGTAAACCACTATTGCTTCACAAAGGAGAGAAGAGACGTGGCTTATAGTTTGAGCAAGTCAGAACACCAACCTGTAAAGAATAACCAGCACTATCCCACTGTGTAATGTTTTTATTTTTGAATGATTTGTGAATGGGGTTGGGGTGGGAAAGTTTCTTTATCTAAGACACTTCCACTACTGAATTTTAAAATATTTATTAATTATTAGACCCAATGACATGTTTGTATATTGATTAAAATATGTGCTATTTGTATGAACAATTTGCTAACATATGATAAATGATATGCAATCCAGGAAAACAATTCAAATTGCTTGGACTATTCTGTCATTGATGAAATTCCATAAATGATAAATTCTTTATTTAAAATTTTATTGCATCACAAGAGATCTTTTTACAAGTTTGGTCAACTTTCTAGAAGTATTTGTGTCATGTTTTATTCTACATTTATTCTATACCCAGAATCATTATATATCTCCCTTTCCCTCTGAACACTTGACTATACTTGAACTGTAGCTGTAAAAGTTTTGTCCTCATAGAGCACAGCAACAGTGGTCCGCAGGGACTGACAGCAGTAATTGTGGAATCCCATATGCACTCATATACGCTTTGGACTTTGTGCCTATTTGTTTGCATGTCCTTAAAGCTTGTAATGTAATACACACCACTGCAAATCAAATTATATACATGCAATTTTTTTAATTAGGAGTGAACGTTTTTTGGGGTCTGTTTTTTTACCAGTATATGGTTATGCAAAGCATAGTTTCATCAGAGGTTGGCAGTATAAGCTATGTTATGTTACGCTATGTTACTGTTACAGCCGCAACCCAGCCACCCTGCAAAGGCAACTCATTTTGGTTGCTTTTACTGGCAAACTCATCCTTTTGGTCGCAACCTATAGCTTGTGATCATAGGTAAGGGTAAGAATGTAGACTTTGTAGACTTGTAGACTCTTTAGTGATAAAGTTCAGAGTATTAAGAATGCAATCATTTCCACCACACAGATAATAACCCTTCATCCACCTAAACACCTCGAGCTGACACATTTCACTCCTGTTACTGACAGAACAGTCGAAGAGATCATCTCAGGTCTGAGTTCATCCACATGCTGCCTTGATGAGTTACCCACCGGATTTCTAAAGTCTGTGTTGAACAGCTTATTAGTAGAAGTTACTAATCCAGTTAACATCTCTTTGGAGACAGGAACATTCCCAAAAGCCCTGAAAACTGCGGTTATTAAGCCTCTCCTAAAGAAGAGCAGTCTTGATGCCACAGTTTTAAACAACTACCGTCTCATATCAAACCTGCCATTCTTGGGTAAAGTCCTCGAAAAAGTTGTTTATCGGCAGCTAAGTGACTTTCTCCTGTCTCACAACGCTTTTGATACTTTCCAGTCTGGTTTTCGACCTCACCATAGCACTGAGACAGCTCTGATCAAGGTGATAAATGACATCCGCCTGAACACAGATGCAGGCAGAGTCTCAGTCTTAGTTCTGCTGGACCTGAGCGCTGCCTTTGACACTGTGGACCATGATATTCTTTTACAGAGGTTGGAGAACTGGCTGGGAATCTCTGGTCCTGCTCTAAACTGGTTTAAGTCATATCTTGAGGACAGAACTTACTTTGTTGAAATTGGAAATTGCACTTCAGACAAAATGTCTGTGACCTGTGGTGTTCCCCAGGGCTCGATCCTGGGGCCCCTCCTGTTCAATTTGTACATGCTTCCGTTAGGCCAACTAATACGCAGCAACAATGTGTCTTACCACAACTATGCAGACGACACTCAGATCTATGTGTCTCTGACAGCAGGGGAACATGGGCCTGTGGATTCACTCTGTCGCTGTATTAAACAAATCACTGCGTGGATGCAAAACAACTTTCTCCAGCTAAACTTGGAAAAAACTGAAATAATCGTCTTTGGGCCACTGAAGCAAAGAGAACGTGTAATCAGTCACCTTCAGTCTCGTTCTCTAAAACCAAAAACACAGGTTAGAAATCTAGGGGTGCTAATGGACTCAGACCTGAACTTTCACAGCCACATAAAGTCAACAATATCAACAGCCTTTTACCATCTAAAAAACATTGCCAAAATCAAAAATATAGTGTCTAAACCAGACTTGGAGAGACTGATCCATGCATTTGTCTCCAGCAGGTTAGACTACTGCAATGGCCTGCTCACTGGTCTCTCTAAACGAGCTGTTAAACAACTACAGAACATTCAGAACGCTGCAGCTCGAGTCCTGACTAGAACCAGAAAATATGACCATATTAGTCCAGTGCTCATGTCTCTGCACTGGCTTCCTGTCACTCAGAGAATAGACTTTAAAACAGCTTTACTTGTGTACAAGTCTCTTCATGGTCTAGCACCAAAATACATCTATGACATGTTAGAGCCATACGAGCCATCTAGGACCCTGAGAACCTCAGGGACTGGTCTCCTGCAGGTGCCCAGAGTCAGGACTAAACATGGTGAAGCTACATTCCAGTTTTCTGCAGCTAAAATCTGGAACAGTCTTCCAGAGAATGTGAGACAGGCCTCAACGCTGACAATGTTTAAGACCAGGCTGAAAACAGTTCTGTTTAACCGTGCATATGAAAACTGAAAGTATCTTATCTACACTCTTCACTCTTTTTTAAATTAATGATGAATTCTATGTTTTATGATTTTATGTATGTTTTGCTCTCCTTTTGTGATTTTGTGTAACTGTAAAGCACTTTGAATTGCCCTGTGTATGAATTGTGCTCTACAAATAAACTTGCCTTGCCTTGCCTTGCCTTGCCTAGACTGACTGGTTAATCGATAGCTTTGCCTTTTGTTTCAGTTCCTTCTTCACTATGATGGACCGGTGCAGAGCCTGCATCTCTACCCATTAGTCTCTTGCTCAATCCTTCTCTCACTCATGAAAAAGACCCTGAGATATTTGAACTCCTCCACTTGAGGCAGGATCTCATCCATGACCCTCCACCCTTTTCTGGCCGGGAACCATAGCCTCAGATTTGGAGGTGCTGATTCTCATCCCAGCCACTTCGAACTTAGCTATGACCTGCTCCAGTAAAAGCTGAAGGTCACGGTATGATAAAGCCAAAGGGACCAGATCATCCGCAACAAGCAGTGACCCAATCCTGAGGTCACTGAACCACAGCCCCTCAAAGCCCTGGCTGTGCCCAGAGATTCTGTCCATAAAGGTTATGAACAAAAATGCAATTATATAACTATAAGGACTTTATAAATTATGTGGCATTGTCACACTATTGTTTTCATTTTCAATAATATATATTCAAACTCCTTTTGCAGAAAAAATGTAGCCTTATTTTGTCTGCTGTATTTCCTCCTTTAAATGGTCTATTCGTGTGTGTGAACTCAGATGTGTCACTTGCTATGTTGGGAAGGATGGAAACACAAAGTGCCCGAGGACATTGTAACAAAGTCCCTTGTGCCACCAGCCCCCCCTGACACAATAACCCACTCATGTCTAATTGGCATTTGAAGCTTCCCTGCTTGATCGACCATGGCCACATCAGCATGAAGTGGCAGGGCAGTGCTTGCCAAGCTGTGACTTAACTGGTATCACGCTTTGTTACTCTTCTAGCTGCTTACATAATTTGCTGATGTAAATTTACTCTGCCTAATTAACATCGTCAGCCTCTCATTTAATCTGAACAGACATGGGATGTATCCGGTCCCTGGTGCTACTGTCGGATTTGCTGACTTCTTAGCTGCATCACGTAGGCCTGTCTGTGGGTTGTGGTGCTGGAGTCTATGACATTTGGATGAACAAATCCAATGTTGGGCATACACAACTTGGCATGTGGAGTCGAGAGTAGGGGGTTGAGAATGAAACTAACTTTCCAGAACTGTCCTGAATTAAAAAATTAAGTTTGTTTCAGTCAATGGTTGACTGAAACTAAGTGCTTAAACTTCAGAATGGTTTAGACAGTGGTGCATGGACACAAATCTTGATGACAGGCCTTGTTCTGAAGAAGAGCATTGTGATATTTAAGGTGACTGCACTTCAGACAAATAATCATACTCTCAATTAGAGTCCCTTTCTCTACTTTATGATGTCTGTGATGCCTAATGGCCTGTTCCCACAGAAATGTCTCTGGATGCCTGCTCAGTCATCATTATCCAACCAGATATTCTGTGTTAATAAATGACAAGCATCTGGAATATTGATTTGTTAACCTTTAAAGTGGCGCCATCCACTGCAGACGGAAGAATTATAGGAATCAAACACAAGTAGAGGAATGAGCTCTGGGAGAGAAGTGTGTACATAGAGTATGTGGCTGTTGTTTGTCCACATGTTAGGTTTTATCTGAAGTTGTGAGTTACGAACTGAACTGGTTTCACTGTTCTCAACGAACCCTTAGACTAACCACAGTAGTAGTTATTGTTGTTCTTGTGGTGGACGCCCCATGATTCGGTTGGGTTGATGCTGAACAAGGGCTTCAGCTTGGCAGTGTTGGCCTGATGTGTACCGAGCCACCCACTCATTCAGCCAGCCAGGATATTAGATCAGACTGGTGGTTTGTGATGGTGGCAGGGTCACTGAGCATCTCATTCGCACAACCCTACCCCACCCCACTCCCTCCCAGTGCTGCTCACCCATTTGCTTCTCTGCCGCACTGCAGGGTAATCAGAACAGTGACACTTTATGAGAGAGGGGACGACAAAAGGATTTACACACAAAGCCTGGCAGAGGAATAGATCTCATTTGTCTCCGGAGTTTGAGCCTAAATGCTTACACACAAAAGTTAAAGGGAATTAAGTTTGTTTACATTCATTTGCATCAGATGATTCAGATGGTGACACACTCATGAATTACATTGTTTTTTCCTATTTGCTATAGTAAACATTGGAGGGAAATGTCATGGCTTTTAATCTAATCTTTCCAAATAACACCAACATTCTTGACTACTTGCCTTTTTACAATTTCAAATATAATGAAAAGAGGGGGGATCCTGTTTCTAAACATTTCTCAGTATGGTGATTCGAGTTGTGTGTGTGTGTGCATGTGCACAAACAGCCTATTGCTAATTAGAAAAGATTGAGAATTTATGTTGGGACATCAGTGGCAATCTGGGAGAGTTAAGTCTGAAATTAGAGGTGAAAGTATTAAAATATTGATAACACCTCTCTGTGTCCATTGCTATGCCATTAATTATTCATTCTACCTTGAAGGTAGCATGCAAGATGACCCCTTTTCATTCACGCCCCTGTCCGCTAACTCCTGCCCTCAAAAGTTGTGATTCCATGTAGCCCCACTGACATTTTTGCAGCAGTTCAGCATTGGTGAATACTTTTTTCCGTTCTTGTTTTGCCTTTTATTCTTGTCTTTGGAATAATCTTTCTTATACGCTATGTTGTGTCTTTGGCCTTTACAGCTATATGTAGATAATCATGTTTGTTCTTTCTTTGTGACTGAGATCAATTGGTCAATTGTAATGTTATTTTATGCAAGAGAAACCTGTTTGATTTAGTAATAATATGAAAAATAATACAGTTCCTGAAGTGAACAGCTGACTTCACTTAAAAATGGGGGAGGCACTCGTGTGGGTAATGACTTTCATTTTAATGTTTAATAAAAACAACACATTTTTAGTTGAACATTTAATTTTTTGAACCAAATGATGTAGATATGCAATTAGCAATAAAAAGTGAGACCAACAAAAAGCACACACAAAGTCAGTCTCTATAATAAATGCATACACCTATACGTTATACACCTATGTTAGCAAAAGCCTTCTCTTTTAAAATGTTAGATTACCCAAATGTGGAATCAATTGAAATTACTTGCATGTTTTAAAACATGTGCCAGGAATTGAGGGCCATAATCTCTCTGTAGAAGTGGATTTTCCCCAGTATGTCAGCCCTGTGCCACTCAGTTTTATCTTTATTCAAAATACATATGTGTACACAGTACACTGTCATAACGCAAAGACAATGAAGGATTTCATTTAATAAAAAACATTTTCCAGACAGAAATTTGGTTGTTCAGTCTATCAGCACAGTTTTATTATGCTGTGTCATTTTATAGGCTATATTTCAGTTTAATTATGATCCATAGCAGAAGATCAAGGACACATTTTGACACATTGAATTATTTCAAATTTCCAGAAACTCTCTGTAAAATGATTCATATTTTACAGGGGGCATATTTGCCCCTGCTCCTTTGAAGATCTGTGCAGAGCTTCTGCACAGACTTTGACCAGTAATAAATAGGAATTCCCCCGAGGGTAAGGCTCATAGGTGCTGTTTATGTTGACCAATGGAACCACATCTTGAAAAACCGGAGGAGTAGCGCTGTTGGGATTGAAGCAGGTGGGTTCTGGGCTTCAAAGACCAAAATATAATCTGCTGAAAAAATCTAAAGCCAGGCTATGAAATGTGCTGAACATCTACGAGCTTCTGCTCACAAAGACACAAGGCTCATCATGTGTTTTGAGCCAGTCCAGGAATGCTTTGATGCTGCTGATCCCCTAACTTTTGTAAGTTTATTTGACTGAGTTTTTATGTATAATATGTATTCCAAATGCTAGCTTTTCTTTAAAGAACTTAAAGGAAATCCTGATGAAATAACCTTGGAGTTGAGGGCTTGTGCTAAAGCATCAGTTGATTCAAAGGCTCAGCTACAAAGTCGTCCATAACACAGAAGGAAAAGTGCCAGGTCAATCGCTGGATAAATTGCTGCAGAAATGGTACCACATGAGCATAGATTTCTTCTTCTTTTTTCAGGCTTATATGTTTTTTTTAATTTTCTGAACAGAATAACAATGTAGACATATTGATCTTTTTTTTAATTTTGTAACCTTTCAATATATTTAATATCATGCAATGACCTAAGCATTTGTATGTTTTACACTTAAACAACTTTTGAGAATAGTAGATAAAATTAAGCATGGATGTTAAATGTATTGTATTGATATTAAAGATGTTAAGTTACTTCTATTATTAAAATATTACAGTTAACTTATACATTTAATGTCATCTGGACTGAAAATAATTTTTATATTTAGTGTAAAGATAAACAGTTGCAGGCTTTATCTTGTTAAATATGTTAACTTAGGACCACATCCATCTGTATTTATAGCATTGAAGGACATGTACTGCATTTCCTTCAGCTTATTTGAATCTAAGCCACAGATGCCTGAATTTGATCATGTACAAACTGAAAATATGGAAGCATATTCATGTTCAGTTCCATTGTATTCATCTGCTAACAAAGGCTAACCCAGGAAATGGAATAAATAATTATAATTGTTTTTTTTCTCCTTCTTTTCAACAATATTAAAGTAGTGGTACCTTCTCGTGCATACCTACTGTAGACTGAAGTTTGCTGCATGTGTACACCTCTTGTGCTTTACATTTATCTTTACCCTTGACCATATGATGTATTAGCTTTTGTTTTCTTGTCCACGCAACAACGTTCTGTTTTTAAAGTGGACTATCTTAAGTACTCCTCAAATGAGAACAGAATAGTATGATATACATAGATGGGGAGTAATGAAGGAAATGGCCTCCAAGGCTCCATCTTAGTTTATAAAGCAGGTTTTTGTAGAGAGTGATTGTGTTCTCTTTGCCTGCAGAGGGGGATATTGCCCTGGACATGTCCTCTCATGTCCTCTGTGTTAAGGCAGTGGTATGCTCACTACCTGTACTGGCTTTCCCCTCGCACATCTGCTTAATGTTTTGTATGCATGTCTAAAGCATTTTGCTATGAAAAAAACGTGTCTCACACATTGTATTTTACTGCTAATTCTCCCTTTACTGCTCTTCCTTTTAGGTCTCTACAGTCAGCATCATAAAGGATGAGGATAATGCGAAAATACAGTATAATTATCATCTTGGCAACCCTATAGTCAAATTCTAGCTGAATATAATTTCAAAAATTACCAGAACATTAAACTGAAAAAAACAAGAACGATTTAACAGCTTCCATTTGGTGTAAAAATAAAAATATGCAGGTAAAAAGGCTCTCAGCAGACCGATGTGTGAAACCAGCCCATAAATAAGAGAAATAGTTGAGGTTGAAGAATAGGCTTCGGAGGTGGGAGATGAGATAGTGGTAGTTCAGATGGCCCCCCTTCTAGTGCCGGCTGTCAGAAGGAACGAAGTAGCCATTTTGTGGCGAGTGTGGTGGTGCGGTAGAGATGAGATGGTTAACACCCTTCTGCAGTATAGCCACCCTCCTCTCTCTCCTTCTAATTTTCTCTCTCTCCCTCTTTTTTCCCTCGCTCGTTCGCTCAGTCGACTATGAAGACACTTCATCTTCCCTGACAGTATGACCACTGCTGCATGTTCTGATGCGTTCAGCATACCTTCATTGCATCATAAATAAATCAGAGAAATTACTTTTTCTTTTTCTTTCTCTCACATGTTCCTTTATCTCTCCCTCTTCTGTGCCTGTTATCTTGAGGAGTAGCTGGAAAAGGGGAAATGGTGTGACGGTGGATTTCCTGTGTGCTTCTCCTCTTCCACTGTTCTTACTGCATGTGCAGGATCATCGCCCTCCAATCCCTTTTTACATTATCTCAAAGGAAAGAAATTATTTTTGCTTCATAATGATATTCAGTGCTTGTTTTGACATTATCTGTCTTAATTTCAATTTAAATGTCACGGATGTGAGGGCTTTTCTTAATTAACATGCACAAGGGATGCAAAATACAAACTTGTTTAATAGAAACAACGCATTGTAATTTTTTCCATTTTTGAGATGTGAATTGGGGGCTGCATTATGACATAGGGGCTATAAAAATAAACTTGACATGCTTTGTTATTTGTGCTGGAACTAAAAAAACACACCAACATACAAGCACACATATATTTGTGGGGCTGCCGATTATATGAGCAGGCGGGGTAGGGATGGGTTGGATGGAGAAGAAGGGGGGCAGGGGTAGAGGGTTGGGAGGGATAGAGAAAGATTGTCAAGAACCACTTCCCCCACCCCCCATGTCCCCACCCCTACTGGATCCCAGTTACCCAGTCCCTCCACCCCTTCCTGTAATCTCCACTCCTCCACGGGTAGTCTCAAACCTTGTGTTCGTTCACCACCAACCAATTACCTGGCAACCCTGCCCTTATCCCCAGCACAGGCGTGATGCTGCTGCATGATGGGGTTTTTGTATATTGAATTCCATCTCCTGGTGAGACAAAGGGTGTAGGAACAGGGCTCTGCCGCTGTGCTAGATAAGTGTTTCTCACAAACCGTTCCTCGCCGCTTCTTCTAACACTGATTGTAGAGAAAAGAGACATTGGGGATGGCAGGGGGGAAAAGGCGTGTTGGTGGAGGGTTGTTGCCACGAGATGGGACCCAATTTCAGTATGATTATCCTCTTGTTTTTAATTTGTCATAAAGCAGATCACAAACAGAAGTTGGATCCAGCTCCTAAACGCTTTCCTATTTCATGTTTGCAAAGTTAGTGTACATGTCACTATTGAAGCCAATATTTAAATTGAAAGAGATTATTTTCTCTCTCTCTCTCTCTTCTTATTGTAGACTTACCATACACCAGATATTACTTTGTGGATCGATAGTTTATCTTCATTTAGGATGGCTGTTCAATCTGCAGAGGTGACAGTTATGGGTTGAGCAGCCCTGTGGAGTATCAGCTTTTATTCAGCTTCATCCCTTCCCTCTCAGTCCTATTTGTAAACTGTCCCGAGAAGTGTCCCTTGGTACCTATGGCCTGAGCCAAGCCCATCTATCTGTCTTTGTCTGGTCCACTGCGGGGAACCACACACTCATTGGTTGTCCTGGGGAACAATGTAAGTGATGGACCACCGTTCATACATCAAACCTGCAAGGCGTTTGACAGTGCAGGACAGAAACATTGAAAATAATGACCACAGCAATATGTATCAGAGGTTAAAAATAGAGCACTGCAGAGAAGTGCTGCCAGAGTTGAAACTGAGAGCTCTTCTGTGTGACCTGCGCAACCCAGGCCTTCCCGCTGTTTTAGAGGTTAATGGAAACTGCCTTGAGTGAAGAAGAAAAGATGTTTCCAGTTAGCCAGAATGAGTGATATTCAACTGTTTGGACACTAATATGCACCAATTGAATTTCTCCCTTTGTCAGAGGGGCGTCTGTCCTGTCGTGGACCCTCCCTCACAGCTGTGCCCTTGCTTCTCTCTGCTCAACCAGCACTGACCCAAGCCCCAAAGGTCAAGAGTGAGGGGTCAAGTTTAACCTGAAACCAGACAAGGAGGGGGAGGTGCTGAGTTCATTTTTGTGCAGAATATTACTGAGCACCAGTGTGTGAGTATGTATAAATCTGGCATTATCTGTACATACAGGACCAGTCAAATGCAAACAGTGATCTATATTAGGTGGCCAGGTTATATCCAACTATAAAGCAAGGAATGTGTGTGTGTATGTGTGCCTGTCTTTGTGACTGTTGCATATCTATAAACCTTCATTTGAACTGCTTCAGACTTGGTGGGTTTATTAATGTGGAACAAACTAAGTGTAGTGTCAAGTTTGGTGCAATTTGAACATGCGAAACATGTAATATTAATTAACATTATCCGACCATTTACTGCCGATGTGTAGCCAATGAGCAGAAATACGGACTGTCCCTCTGCCATTGCACCCACATTGTGGTCGAAGGGAGGTATTTAATCATTTGATATATTTTTTATTATGCTTTTACAGATATATGCTTCATAAATATTGTTTACAGAACCTATCATCGATCTGCAGCTACTCAGAAATACATGTTTGCATTTTAATACATGATTTGTGTATGTTTAGAAAGTCCTTGAGCTTTGGATGACAGACTCTGCACACTACTGAATGAGATATCGCCAACAACAGCTAGGGGCTGTTCGACATTGCCACAACAGAGCAGAGAAAGCTCTTTATAGGGCAGCTGGTGTTAGACCTGGGTAGTACAGGGCTACTTGGAAGCTCTGGGTAGTTGGACCTGGGATATGAGGTGGGGGCAACAGTGTCATTAGGTCAACTGTACTGTTGCTTTGGTTTGTGATGCCTCAGCGTGGTGGTGGCAACATTATTCAGGGAATTGTCACTGCATGTGAGGTGTTTAGGTGATAGGCACTGTTCTCTCTAGGTATTAAGGAATTCATTCTGTACAGGTGCTTTTCAAACTGGCCCTGGACTGATTTTATTTAAAACTCACTGAACACCGTATACTGTAAGTCTTAGGTGTGCAATTGTGTACATCTCCATTTGATCTGTTTGCCAAATCAATCTGACTATAGTTTTAAATCTGTTCTCAGAGGTGATGCAATCCTCTTCTGTCACAGATAAAAATCAAAAAGAATCATGAAAGGGAAACAAAAAATCTGATCATAAATGAAACATACTGGAAACACATTCTTCTGCATGTAATGCATGTGTCTTTCCTAACACTATGTAGACAGAGGCAGTCATTATCTGGAAACATGATACTAGTTCTGAGCAGTGCTTGTGTGCAAGGCTATCCTATTGCTTTAAAATGGAACCTAATCTTGTGTTTGTATTACTCTCCTGTTTTAGTTAATGGTAAATTGCTTGTGAATCTTAAATCTGTTCTTGTACATAAACATCTGTATTGCTCACTTAATTTCTCTCCGACACACACATTCAGTGTGAGTCAGCCCACACCTGGAACAGATAAAAGGGTGTTTCATGTTTGCAGGGCTGTCCCAAGGTCAGAGAGTGCTGGTGTTGAGAGCTAGTTTTACTAGGAGTGAGTGGACCTGGAGAAGGAATGAAAAGAAACCATATATATCCAGGTGTTGCAGAGTTAAAGACGTTTTATTACTCTACCATTCCTTCCTTGATTCCTCTCTCCTCAACTATAGAGATGTCCCCTTTGGCGACTTGCCAATCTATTGCACGTTTTTTGAGAAGGATAATCTGTAAAATTCAGCTTGATTCCTTTTGAATTATCAATATTACATAGTATATAAATAAAATAAACATTTTGTCAGGTTGCTGTCAATCTTGTTTTAGCCATTTAATGAGAATATGGTTTTGTTGAATCATCCAACAATGTTGTTGCCATCACAACTTACCCACATGTTCTATAACATACCCTGCTTTATTGTCTATTTTAATCTAAATGGGGGTGAATGAAGAACATGCTATACTGAAGACTTGACACTAGTGTTTAAAACCATATACACATGTTTACTGGGGTTATCTATGAAATAAAAAGTAGAGTCATTTTCTCAAGGAATTATATACAATCAGACGTTTAATGTCTGTGATTGAAGGGACTAAATAAAGCTCCACATGCTCCACACTCACAGTAGTCTGTAGAAGCGTGTGTGACTGGTCTGTGACTCCTGTATCCCTGTAAAGTTTCTGATGCAGGTGTAATTCCCTGTAAAATGCCCTATAATTTACTGCCCTTTGGGAGCACAATGTCTCTGGATGTGAAAATCAATAGGATGGCGGAGAGAGATTGGGCACTGTGTCTATGCTCAGCCACACTATGGCAGCAGTTAGGGTAATTCTGTAATGGCAGGGGATGAGGTTCAACCTATCTAACTCTCTATCTGAAGCAGATAAATGTTTTACAACACCATCGTTTAACCCTTACTACCCACTCTACCCTGCCCCCAATGTCTCTAAAGGCTTTACCTAGGGACTGCCTCTAGAGCTGATGTCCAGTCTTTGGTAGTGTGTAAATGAATAAGTGTGTGTGTGTGTGAGTGTTTGGGGGGGTGTTCACCCCCTTTACCTCCCTGGTGGTGCATTCTGACTCTTAATGCTCTATAACCTTTTAAAGATAGCCTGAGGCATTTTTGCATATAGCTGATCTTCAAAACCCCCCAGTTGTTTCAGAGGGAAGCCATGCGGAAAACATGCATTGAATCTTACAAGATGCTGCATATATAATGTACCATACAGCGCGTCATATAGACTGCTGAATAATATAACCCTAACATGAATGCAGACTTGTTAATTTACTATAAAACAATGAGTAAGGGCAATGAGGAAGGACATATATATGGGCTAATAAGGAATTGTCATTATTTGTTTCTAATAAAAGATGTGAAGCCCTTGTGTGAGGTGATATTACAGCTGAAGAGCATGTGACGGTGAGGAAATGGCTGAAGAGGGAGAATTCCATGCAGACCTATACCCCAGTCTGCGTGACGTGTCTCAGCTTCAGCAGGGACACGCAATTCATTCTGTCAGAACGGAACGGTGAGATCAGATTGTGCCTGCCTGGATTGGCACCAACAGCAATCACTTGTTGCTGATTTATTAGATAGCCAAGGAAATTAATTCTGTTCCAAAATGCATGGTCGGAAATTAGATGGTGAAATTGTGTGAAAGAATCAGTGATTGTTTTCCCCCCCTGCTATCCCTCTGGTGGTACTGATAACTGCTGATCTCTGTGACACCATTAATGAAAAACTTATTCAGATTCGGGGAAAAAAACTGTCTTCAGCAACATTGTAATTAACTTGGCTATCTCTTCAGTCCTTTAACGTGGTTTGAACCACACATTAACATTCCCCCCAAAAGCTGTCCACCAGCAGTGAGGCCATGGCTCGCTGCTGACCTTAGGAAATTCTACCCTTCACCTCTTCAGATATCTAAAGATCCAGTCCATCATAGGGGAAAAACTGATATGCCAGCTGGATTAGTTCTTGGAGGGGTTTGATATATCAATTGTGCTATCACATTCACTGTAAACAAAATACACATATCCAATGAGCAACTATTCCTTTGCACATTGTTATTAAAGCGATGCATCACAGATGGTATTACTATAAGTATTATGGTGCACACTATAGCCGGTTTGACTGTATTACTGCATTGTACCCCTAACAATAGTTTGCCAATTTTTTCCTTAGTGGTCACACTCCATCATTACCATGTCCATGAATGATCACATTCATTATTTTCCACAATGTATGTCAGTAGCTAATAGCTAATACAATCTCAGTGTGATATGATTGACTGTGGAGAATACCTGAGTCACAGAAGTATTTTCCAGCTGGTCACCTTTTTTTTTTTTCAAAACCATTTTTTCCCATGGATACCGTACTATCAAGGCTGTGTACAAGGACCCACATTGACTCTACATTATACATGGACATAGCTCAAAACAACTTTTTTGTTTGCAAGAGACAGTTAGTTTATGGTAAATCCCTAAGTATTAAAGGTATACATCAAGTATATTGACTTTTTAAACTATAGATAAGCTAGTGTTATAAAAATACTGTCCCATGCACCAAACATTCAAGTTGATGGAGAAATGCAGGTTGCCTTGATTCAGAAACTTAAACCAGCTTGCTTACCACTGTAAATTCATAAGACACTGCCCTCAGATGTTGTCTACGCAGCCCCCCGGTACATACTACCTACTTTTCTACAGTATTCCAAGTGACAATTGTGTTTTTCAGTTGGTGACCTTAAGTTAGCAATCTACAATAGGAACATCAAGGAAATGCTGCAAAATAATAGAATACACAACTGTCCCAAGGATATTCATATGGGAGACCAGGGGCTTATGTTTAGTTTTTTTTTCCCAGCTGCCGATCCTCTCCACCATGAACAGGGCCGTGGCAGGCGTCTCAGTATATCATATTGCCTCTGTCAGAGATAACACCCACATTCTTACTACTAATAAACGGCATAAATATTACTTGGCCTTTGGGCGCTGTATTCTTAGCACTAAGGTTACACTAACACACCGGATGTTTCACACGTTGGCCTGCTTACTCAGCAAAGCAGGAGGGCTCTTTTCTTCCTTTGTCAGCCTGAGCTTCATTTCCAGTTCTGACTACATGTTCCAGTCATGACTACTAATACTGTTAGCATTGTTAGCCATGTTACAATCACTAGAGATGAGATATTGACTTTATGCCCTACAGGTGTTGGTTGCTGCTTCTCACAGTGCTACAGTAGGCTTCTATCAGTTGGGCTGGGTCATTCATCCCTCAGAAAATGGTCAAAAGAGAGGCCTTAGTAGAGCTCCAGTGGGGATCATGAGTAAGTAAGCTCTACTAGTGAAACAAATTTGAAATTTTCTAGAGGTTATGTCTTGCTATTAACAGTATCCACTAATTTATAGCTGAAATTGATCACTAAACTGTTTTTCCATGTAATTACACTCACTGCCAGAAATCTTAGACAAACTCCTGAACTGAAGCTTTAACTTTTACAGATTGTTAGGATTTATTAAGTCCTCTCATGGTTTAGGTTTAGTATTGAGATGCATTTTGTTTATGACCATGGTGCGGAAAAATGTTTTGTCAAAGGTATTTTTTTCTAATGAATGTTGAACTGAAAACGAAAATTTTGAAAATATTAATTTCTAACTTTTAAATTTCAGACTCGTTGAGTTCTTGTGATGTAGGAATAAGAAAAGAATAACATTTCAGATTACCTTTTTTTTGGCCATGTTTTTTAAACTTCATTCCCACAATTAAATCAATAAAATGGATAAATCAACTCTATTTTCTATTTCCTATAATTCTATAATGTTCTACTCAATTTAAAGTTGATTTATTTTTTATGATTAACCATCAGAGATCAGATAATGTTTATGGGTCAGTGAAAAATTATTGGATGGCAAGAAAGAGAAAGTCAAAAACATTTTAAAATACAATTTAAAGAAGCATTTATCTCTTAAAATGTACATGTTTTTGTCATGTCATTTAATATTACTTTTACAAAAATCATGGTTTTGTGTGATATTTGACACAAAACGTCAAATGGCATAACCAAAAAAAATGCTAAATTTTAAATATTTAATCCACCTAGACTGTTAACAGGTTCCCACGGGTGCTTGAATTCCTTGAAAATGCTTGAATTTCAATTCAGTGTTTTCAAGGTTGTGAAAATGCTTGGATTTTTTGTGCAGTGCTTGAAAATGTTTTTGTGATGTCTATCTCAATAAACCAAGAGAAAACAAAAATGTTTCCTAAGCGGGTACGCGCTTGATCCGATACCTTTACATGCAGTGAAAATAAATAACTTGTCTGCTGATACATACAATACTTTAGCCCCCTTCAGGCATTTGTCACTGTTATTGTGCTATGGTAGTGACACAATGCACTGTTCACAAGCTGAGAATACAAGCCAATTCACAATTAGTTAAAAATCCAAACATTCAATCTACCACCATATGAAATATTGCTAAATACAGTGGCGCCGCTGCGCTTCTCATGACCATCATGGCAAACACAACGAGTAGGCTACCTTTTTAAAGGTGCTTGAAAAGTGAAAAACTGGTGCTTGAAAAGTGCTTGAATTTGTTCATGAAAAAGGTGTGGGAACCCTTTATTAAAGTAGTTAATAGCATTAAAAATAAATTAATAAATATTAATTATCACATCCAATTTCTTGTCCCATGTCAAAATGTCTTAGACCCCAACTGCATGAATCTTTAAAATTTTTTCAAAACCCTTTTTTGTCCAATTCAGCCTCTGAACCACAACAACACTGCACTTATCCAGAGGTTTGTTAAATGGGATAAACAACTGGAGAGATTTTCAAAAATATCAGATTGAGTAGAATCATGTATCAACCCCAATCCGGATCTTTTTCAGATTCATAATGTCAAAGTGTGGTTCGTGCATGTTAACAGACAAAGTGTTGGCCCCATTTATGCATCCTGTTGAACAACAACAAAGATGTCTGCATGTCTCAGGTTATGTCTGTGCTGTTTGAGTATCATTTCAACTTTACAGTTGAATTTATAACCGAGAGGTGATCTACATAAGATATAATCTGCATAGAGCTGACTGTGTTTTTGAATGACTACCATGTTGCACTGCATGCGTTCAAAATGTTCTTTCACACAGGTATTTGAAATTTTGCATATCAGCCATTCCTGGCCTTGTGTCATATCACAAGCTTTTAAGGAGATGGTATTTGTGTTGAGGTCTCTGTGTACACTGAGTTATTGTTTGATCGGATTGGTGTGTGGTAGTAGATTTTTTTTTAACTGGTGGATGAAAATATCAGGTTAAACTAAATCTAGTCTAGTGTAGCTGGAGCCTTAGGGTGACATACTTAACCCCAAATCGCTGAATGTGTTTCGTCTTGATGATCAGGTTGGATAAGTCATCAATTTCTGAATGTGTGTGATTGTGGACATGTAGTGTTACAAAGCTGACTATAACTGACTATAAAGCTGCTATACAAAACCAGTCTACCTTATTTATAGGTAGACACTTCCACCATGGGAAATTTGACTTCCACTTAACACTGGAACTTTAAAGTCTAAGCCGTATGGACTACCATGGTCTAAATAACAGTGTATTTGTCAGGAAATGTGTTGCCTAGCCACAGACAGTTATTATTACCATTACTATAGAATGTTAACAGGAGAGTAGAAATGGCATCAAGAAAATATTAATTCTGTTTATTGCTATACATAAATGAGGTGCCTCATTGCAGAGTTAGCTCAAAATCTTGAGGAAAAAACACAAATCTAGAGCAAAAAGTATTAAAAACGCTCAAAAAAAAGCTCAAGAAGGTTAGTACGACAATGGACATTGATTTCAAGTACTGGAAGTGTTTCAGGTTAGTTTATGACTCTCAGCATCAAAGCTTTTGGAATTCACCCATGCCTATCTAAAGCATGCTTTATACCTATTTTTTTAGATATAATGGAAGCTTTCTGTGTATCCATAATCTATCCTCTTAATCTGTCAGGTAGTTGAGCATGGTGGTATATTCACATTGATGCCTGTCTACTCAAGCACTTAGCAAGGTTTTGTAGCTTAATATAAATAAGCATAAAACGCCAGTCAAGCTTTTTTATTTTGACCATTTATTTGTGAAAACAGTGACACACTGCGATAAACAATTAACATCTGCGACCATACAAAACTTACAACAGCACATGACTATAAATTCACATAATCCTTGCTGGATATTTGATAATCCACTCTGCGTTGCTCTCTACTCTATCCCCAGCATTTTTGACTCAACCAAGGCTGTTCCACCATTTTCTCAGGATTGAATGCAAATTGGTTAAAACACTGATCAGAACTTATTTCAAAATGGAGACCTGCTTAGAGAAATTGTGCATCACTATGGGAGAGAGAAAGCGATAGAGAGAGGCTGTAAGAGGGGCTGGGGGAGTCTAAATGTGGGCTGGGAGCAGTGGTAGGTGGGGCTACTGGGGGCGAGTGTGTCTCTCTGCTGTGTGTTTGTGTGTGTGTAATGGGGGGGGGGGTCTGTGGCAGGGATGGGGAAATTAGATTTTTTTTCATGGGGTGAAGAGAGGGAGGATGGAGCCCCCCTCGTTGTGGGGTTCAGTAATGGTACCTCACTGTATTTTATATATGTACCGATGGAAGAAAATGAAAATGTCTTCTGAAAAGGTTTGTGCGTGTGTGTGCGTGTGTGTGTGTGTGTGTGTGTGTGTGTTTCTGTCTGCAAGTCTGTCTGCATTTCACCCACCCAGATCCACCCCTCCTCCTGCTCCCCTTTTTGCTGGCAGATCCCCAAGGTTATGGCATGTCTGGACATCTAATCAGGCCAAGTCTAGATGCTGAATATGTTGTGCCCCTCATACCCATCCTATACAGTTTATCGCATACCTGCCATTATAGCCTGTGTCCAGTCTCTACTGCACACCCTGCTGTGATAAATGAATATGACCTTGGAAAATAGAAAGGTTGAAGAACAATGATTCCACTATTTATTAATTCATATTCTTTTATGTAGCCTGTGTTCAGCATATACACGGGTAACACGTAACACACAGGCTCTGCTATGTTGAATAAAGGTACATGTTTGAACATTTGAAATTTATTGAAGCAAAATTGAGGCACAGGCTACATATGTGAGCCATTATGGGCAATTTAGGCAGTTATGTCTCTTGTCCCTTTGACCCAAAGGGATCATTTTTGCACCTTGTCAGTAATAATAAAGAAGGAACAGCTACTTCTGGAACATTCCCTCCTCTCTTTTGTAAATGGCTTAGTTTTCAGTGATTTTGCATGTTCTTCAAGGTGCTGCAAGCTTCAGGTCTCTACTAAAACATATCCTGGCAAATTTACTAAAAACTACAACTACATTGTTACCTGGCAAGATAAGTCATAATGAATCTACATTTTACTATTTCAATATTTTAACAAACATATATGGACTGCAGCTGCATGCTGAAATCACATTTTACCAATATGCAGAGATTTTTTTATTGACTTTGTAGTGAGGGTAGTGCTCTCCCTTTAACCTCTTTCCCCATAGACAGCAGTACCTGCGCCTAGCCAGTAGATGGTGTGCCTTGTTCAGGTTTTCTTGTGTTTCCACTCACAGAACCTTGCTTGCTCACCCGTGACTTGTGAAAGCGCTCTGGGGTAGGCCTCCCTAACCTATCATCCTGCACCCCCCTCAACACCCCTCTGAGCACCCCTTCCATCTCTGCCATCTCCCCCATCACCCCCCTTCCTCTCCATCCAGGGGGCAGAGTCACTGAGGTGGCAGTTCTAACAAGCTGCCGGGGACCGCAGTGCTCAAATGAGCCAAATCAAAGAGAAAAGGGGGAGTGGGAAAGGTAGCGCCATGAACCTCCTGCTGAGAACAACCATTCTGATGAATATAAAATGAATTTGTATTGCTTGACATGATAAGCCCAAGGATAGCCCTCTGCTCAGTCGACATCTTTACCCTGATATCCTTCAGACGTGTAAAAGATGCACAAGAAAACCTCAACTAAAAGTGACTATATAACAACAACTGGCCAGCTAGCCCTGAATTGCTTTTGAGCATTTTGACCTGTGAATTGAAAATTTGAGGGTCTGTGAATTAGAAATTGAAAGGAGTTGGTTGTCTGTTGTTTTGTTGTGGACAAGGTGAAGTGTTCGTCTAACCTTCAAATGTTGTGTGGGTGTGTGTGTGTGTGTGTGTGTGTGTTCATGTCCTTTCTGAAAAGGAAAAGGGACAAGTGGACAAGTGGATGACTGAGGCACCGTAACACCACTGAGCTGTTTTGGATTCATTCAAGACAGTGCTCCTGTGTCATTTTCTTTTTCTCTGTCAAGTTCCCGTCCTGTCGACATTCTTCATTCTCTCTGATTTCTCATTTCATTTTGCTGCCATCCTTCTGCATCTTGCATCTCTCTTGTGCTGTCTTCTTAAGGTCTGTGATGAAATGGCGTCAGGTCACTTCACCAAAAAATATACAGGATCACATAAGTACACATGCACATACAGTCATGTGGTTACTGCACACTTCATTTAACACATACAGATGCGGGGCTTTATGGTTTTCTTAAAGCCAGAAAACAAGGAAGTGCATGGATTTGTGAAAGCCTGTGTTATCATTTATGTTCACAAATGCTCCTGGCATGGAAGAAGAGCCATTGAAATTGCTCATCCAAGAGAAGGGAATAGGACGTTGTGTATAATAACATGAACGGTAATGCTTTAGTTTTATACCCTATTTTATCTGTATGTGTGCAGGCTCAGAGCCCTGAACCGAAATTTCACAATGATTTCACAATGTACAAAATGTAATGCATACAGAAATGACTATATCAGAAATGTTTTCTCTCTTTCCCTGTCTCCCTCTAGATGTTTTAAGGTTTTCTGTGATTTTAGAACATTACACGGTGAATATAGCTTCACCTGCTGTACCCGACCTTTAATGTTTTGCAAGATCTTCTTTCGGTAGATTCCAATTTGAGAGAACCCTGCGTAGTTTTTTAAAAAAAAGTAATGGTTCCTCCTTGCATGCACAACACTCACAGAAAACCTCACAGATGCTGCTTTGTCAGGAAGGTTTCTTGGTGCTTTTACTATAATTTGATTATGTAAATGTTGAAAGAGTAGCGCTGTATCAGTTTTTACGTATGGAAATATGTATGATCGTGGTGGTCAAATGCTGGACATTTAGACACAGTGTTAATGTTGGAGCCAAATATTTTATTTATTACACTATGGAATAATATGTTTTATAATTATTCGTGGCATAATATTAACTTTCTTTTATGGAAATATTCTCAGGATGCAGGGAAAAAAAACAAAAACTAACTGAACTACACAGACCATACACAAAACTATTGCTGTATTGTCAAAGATGAATACTATTTTAAAATCAAAAGCAGTGTCATTTATATGCTTTATAACCATTTCTGGTAGTTGCCTGTTGTCTTATTGACCCTGGAAAGCTGCCACTGGGCTTGTGATTTTTTTCTAAGTTGCTACCAAGTCAGAAGAGCTTTGAGAGACATGCCACTGTAAACATGTTAGAAACTCAAAATATAATCACACAAAGCACTGTAGTAGACGGAAACATTACCTTGCAACAAAGGAGTCATAAAGTATTTTGAGATAGTAAGTGACTTTTGTGGTCTTAAAGGATTGATTTAGTGATGTCTATTTAACACAGATGAACCTATCTCGGCAGGCTTATATAAGGCAGTCATGTTGCAGAGGCCTATCTACATCATGCTTACACAAGCACCAGCACACACGTATTAGACACATGACAGAGATGTACAGTGCAGTGATAAAGAAATAAATACAGTGTAACAACAAATGATGAATCCATAATGTTACATGGTAATTTACTTTCACAACATTCACTATATTACTTCTGGCCGGGTCTGTGCATCTGTCAGCCTCCAGCTCAGCACTGGGACTGCAGCTTGTGTTTCCTCTGTGACCTCTCTCGATGACCCATCAAGAAACATGTTTAGTTTGTCTTCAATTCCATCGAGTCTGTCAGGTTTATTTCTGTGTTTTTACTTTTCTATGTCATTCACAAATTCATGTTAGAAGAGGTGTAAACTGTAGTAGGATTTATTTAAAGGAGCAACATGTGGTCAGGTATTAATTAATTCAAAAAGTCATTTAGAACACCTGAGAACTGATGCAGCACATAGTTTGTACGTTAATCCTGGATGGTAAGTCATGTCCCCAATGCTTTTGTGAGCATTGTCTTCAGACTGAATGCTGGGGGTGTTTTTGCTTTTTGGTTTTTCTGAGCGGACACAATAAAAGCAATTTCTCTCTAAAACCACTCAAACATGGAGTGAACAGACAAACAGGATTGGAGAAAATCTGGGCCACAGCAGAATCCAGCCTGCCCCTCTGCTAACCTCTCAAACAAACACAGCAGCCATTTCCTCCCTCTGTCCCTGGAGCCCCGCGCCGCTTGCTGAAGCACCAATTCAGGCGGCTACAGCACAGGTGTTGTGACGTGTGCCATTTCAGTCCTATCTCACATTGTAGTAAAACAGCATGTAGTCTCAAGTTTTTTCAATAGGGTTCATACAGTACTGTGCGCGCATAAAATGCTTGTCTAAATTAATTTTTGATATTAGTGTGTATAAATCCTTTTCAAATAGATGCTGGTGAGAAAATGTTTTTTTATTTTGAACGTAAACATTTTATAATCAGATTCTGTAAACAGACATTATTTTAAAACAAATACAAGTAAACAAATGGAGTGATTTTTTTTTTTAAATCAAAAATGTGTTAGGTAAAGGAAGAATAAAAATAATTTTCAGCTGCAAACAATTTACTCGAGAATACTTTCTTTTAAAAATATGTATTTTACCTGACTGTATGTTACAAATCAAAATAGTGTTCTGTTAAATTGTGTAATTTTAGCTTCCTTCTTTTTATTTATTTTTTATTTTGACATGCTTTATTGTTTATTTAAACCAAACTGAGAGACTTCCCCTGGCTGAGTCTAATGGTGTATTTTATGTACGGATGCATCTGGTAGAAATCAGTTGACCCCGCTGAGGGAGCTCAAAGTGAAAGAGCCTGTTATGCTTTAGCACTGGCCGAGCTGCCAAAGTCACAGCCCGATCGGGCTAAATCCCTGGTGTGTCCGCAAAGTCAAGCATGATGGAATCATTGCTGCGCTGTACCAAACAGTGAAAAACACCACCAACATAATCCAACAAAGAGAAAATATTTCACCTAAATAAATTGTCTTTTGCAGACAATTTATTTAATGACAAAAATTACTTAAAGAATAGATATTTATTTAGATTCGTTAAATACATTTTGTATGTATTTATTTTAAATCGCATGCAGAATTCAGTGTTGGAATATTATCGAATTATTGTTTAATTCTGTGTTATATAAGGAACACATTTTTAAAACATGAATAAATTATTAAGAATTCCCTCATTATTCCTTTTTTGTCATTCATAATATCTAAATTGTTTTATAGAAATTTTACATTTTATATATGTATTTCCAGTCTTGTATATTTAAATGTAACATTTAGATTTTTTGTCCTTTGGGGATGGATGTTTTTGGTGTCTTTGCTTCTGACATGGTTTGGGTATGAGTGTAAGGGGACAGAAGAAAGGGTCAGTGTTATTTTTAATTTCCCTATCTTTATCTGTATGCATCCCCTTTTCTCTACTATTCACATAGGAATAAAAAAATCTTTTTTCTTTTTTTTTCAAATCATCCTCTCACCTCATTCATATCATTTTCATCAGTTGCTCTGGCTCAGATAGCCATGAATCTTGTCACTCATTTTTCTGATCAACTCATGTCCACGGAGCGTGTGGGGAATCCTGGAGATGGCCGCTGATGCAAATGGATTGGTCACTATGTGCGCGCACACACACACACACACACACACACACACACACACACACACACACACACACACACACACAAGCACACTTACTGGCTGCGAAGATTGAGCCTGAACGGTGTACCAACATACAAAAGCATCAAAGTCATGAAATAAAATATTGCAGTATAATGTCTATACTTCATGTACTCATATGTACATATTTTTAGGGGTGAATTAACAGACCAAATAAGATCTAAAATAGTGTGAACACTTGACAAAAATACTTGTCTGCATGGGCTTTCGTTTTTCACATGCAAAATGTGCAAATTTGGTAGAAGGAAAATCATGTTTTTTGTGGCATATAAAAACAAGAGTGTGTAGTGTAATGTTTCCTCATGGTTGGATTCTCAGATGGCAGGAGCCAGTTACTATCACTGGTGATCCTCGCTGCATCTGGGCTCTGCTACTTGTCAGCGTAGCTGTACATGTTTTCATATGTGAACCATGTTTCTTTTGGTACAATTTTTTCTGCCTTCTGGATACTTTGTTCTTTGCCTGAACTTGACATTGTTTTCCCCGCTTATGTTCAAGGCTGGTATGATTGGCTGTGACAAAGGGGATATCTTCTTCCATCCTCAAAAAAGAGTGATGGCCTCTCAGACAGCTGTCATTTACCATTAGTCATGTCCCATTCTCTTCAACTAATTTTATTTCTTATAGCTTTAAAGAAAAAATGTCAACGATTTTTTTTTTCGTCCTTTTTAAAAGTAATGTAAAGAACATTTTATGTCCTTTCTGCAAAACCCTCAACTGCCTCTACGGGTGAAATAATCACCTATTCTGTAGGCGTTAATTGTGATTTAATTGCCCTAATTACTTCATTATCTAGTACATGATTAAGATAATTAGCTCAGTGTTAAATACTGTGACTTGTTCTTTAAGACAGAAGGAATTCCCCTTGATTAACTAATGAGATTAATTATACACTGTTATACACCAGGTATAATTGTGAAAATTCCCACCTGCAATTCCACTTTCACACCATTAATGAAAAATTATTGTAAGTGAAGACATTCATGTGTCTTTTTCAGGTAATTAATCAGAAGTGACAGCTCACACGGTTACATGTAAAAAATTGATAATTTCTCTGGATTATTTTATGTGTCATCAATATCATTTAATTGAAGAAACGCTGCTACAGTACTGTGTCATGTTGGGTTTTCTCTTTTAGAGATTGTTTTGGAATGCAAGCAATACACTTTTACATGTATCTGCTTTAGGAATTGATGAGAAGTGATTTTTTTCTTATAAATATTTTTTCAGGTTCAGAAGTTTGTTAGATGTGTCTTCATTGATTGGAATTTGCATCTCATAAATTGTAATTACTGGTAAGGCTGGAACACAGTTTGAAAAGTGACCTAATATCTTTCTCTCTGATGAGTGTGAAACAGATATTAGGTCTGTTTCAACGAAAATGTAGCTTGAATAAGGTCAGCATGCATTGAATCAAGCTGAATCAATCAGCATGGTTAGCCTTTAGTGGAATTCAACAATTGAGAACATAATAGCCTAAGTCCAATATGGGATGCAGCTGGAAAATCTAGCAGATGGCTGGCAGCCTCGTCTGTCTATGTCTGTGTTTTTGTATCTTTCCTTTCTCCACCCTCTGTGTCTTTCTCTTTCTGTGTGTCTGCAGTCAGAAGGTAGAGTCAGTTTTACTGTCACTACCTGTGAAATTGTATTCCACGAAGATGGATGCTTTCTCTTATATTCAAGACATCCAGGGAAGCACAGTCACCTCCAAAACTGTTTAATATGGATGCCGTGGAGGCGGACACATACACACACTTTCATACACACAAATAGTACACGTGCTCACACACAAACACACAGGCAAAAATGTACTTCAGCACGCCTGCACACTCGTGCACACATTTTTTTTTTTGCCCCAAAGACAATGCATGGCTGGTGTTTTGTTCCTGCTGATGATGAAGAGTAGTAGTGACAGTGTTGCTCTCAGTAGGGTTGATGCATTACAACACAGTGCTGCCATGTTGCGTAAATTCTCTGTCTCTCCTCATTGAGAACATGGAGGCTTCTCATCTAGCATGGTATACCAGCGCACTTTAGCTTCTTTACTTTATTGTTTTTTCTCTGGAGTTTAATAACAGCATTCACTGTGTAGGGTAGTGATCCATTATGATGGTATTGTGGCATTGTCTTATATGTTGTGCATATTTTCATTTTCGTGGGCTGAGTGTGAGTCTGACATTTTATTGTACTCCGAGGCGTTTGCTGTGGATCCCTGTGTAGCCACTGAAGAGTACATGTGCTCTGCAGTTGTAACCTACCTTCCTCTCCCCATACAGAGTAATCTACTCAGGTTGGACTGAAAGAACACAACTAAAGTGGTAGGCTCTGTGCATGCAAGATTTGTGCGTGCGTGTGTGCATGCATGCGTGTGTGTGTGTGTGTGTGTGTGTGTGTGTTTATTCCTTCACAAAGACAGAGAGGACGGGGGTGCGGTCTATGGGTCAAGAGTGCAGAGGAGACTGACAGTGTAGGGGTTTGTGGGCTGCAGCCGCTGAACTACACAAGATTAATAAAACAACACTGAGCACGGGATAGGTACCATCTATCCCCTCCCCTTTCACTCTTACCCTCCCTTTGCTCTTCCACTGCTACCTTAATATAAACAAGAGATGGATGTCCACGACTCCTTGGGGGGGCATCGTTATGTTTCATTTGGGCTGCATTTTCCCTTTAGGCGCGGTACTACAGTACTTAGCCAGCACCTTTCTCCTGTCTGCATGAGGCCAATAGGGCCTCCCAAGTGCACAGGGTTTCTCCAAACCATGTTCTCTGCTCTTTCAGGACCCTCAAGTATCTCTCTCTAACATCATGATACAAGCGGGCAGTCAGATAGAGCTCTTTTCCTGTGTAAGGATACAAAAATACGGTGTGTATGTGTATTCTTTTAGGAATATCTCCACAGAGAGACTCCTTGAACAGTTGCAATGTTGCTACATTTTCTTCTCTGTGTGCCCCCTTTGGTTGAGCTGTTATTGTAGGACTAAACTTAGGCACCAACCCTACCTGCGGGTTGTACGGAGTTTCTGCACCGCGTTCATTGGTGAGGGGGAGGAGAGGAATCACAGAGTCTGTAGAAATGGGGTTTCTGTAGAGAGGTTTTGTGTAATCCTATGCTAAATTCAGTTTCAGATCTTTTGGGGAGCTGTGTAAAACCAGTATGTTTTTCTTGTCTTTACTTTTCCTGCACACCTCAAAAATGATGATAGCACATGGCTTTTCAGCTATCGCACCCTCAAGGCAAAATGTACAAGGCTGCTTGGCGGCGTTACCTTTTCCTCTTCCTAGAGACAGCTAACCCCCTCAAAGGATGCTGATGTCTGGAGAGGGGATGCCTATGAGCTGAAATGGGGAAGAACGAGGGAGGTTTGGAATGGTGTGTGTGTGTGTGTGTTGGGGGGCAGTGAATAGAAGGGAAATAGGAGGGAGGGAATATGTGTTTGATTCAAAGAAAAAAAAAGTCAATTCGGTCCCCCTGTTCTTTGTAGAACATTTAGCTTTGACCCTCCCTTGCTTTCTCTACTCCCTCCCACCACCCCCCCAACCCATGCACACACAGACACACAGGGTCCAGCAGATCTGCAGGATATCACACCAGCGAGCCATTTCTGTCTTCTTCACAGAGATGCATGCTTCTTAATATATGTCTTCACTGTATAGTGTGTACATGTCCACACTGTTGCAACAGGCAGACACTGAGGGAGGAGAGAGGGAAATAGGGAGAGAGAGTGACAGGAAGGGAGAGAGGGAGGAAGAGAGATAGGTAGAGTGAGAGTCTGAGACTGAAATAGGAAAAGGGAGGGGGAGTGCTTTATATGTTGGTTACATGTTTATGATGCAGTGAAAAATATAAATTTAGATTTAAAAAAAAATAAGGCTTGAGGATAGAATCAGAGTCTTTCTCATATTTCTGGTGAACTAGTCCACATAGCTGCAGCCAAAGCCCTGACCAGACATCTACTTGTGCTGAGCAGACTGGAGGCGACCCAGGGTAAGTTATGGGCTTTTTTTTCTTTCTTTGCCTCTCTACGCTGCTGATTACGATGCTGCTGATTGATTGGTTAGAGGCTGTGGATTATCACGGGCCGCTCGTCACCAGGTACCTGATGATGAGAGGAGAGAGAGAGACGAGAGGAGGAGGAGAAGGGGAGGGAGGGAGGGAAGGAGGGGTGGAAATTAGATGAGCACGGCCAGTCCTCACATCGCCAGATCTCACTAACTCTCTTTCTGATTTCTCTGTTTACTCTGCTGTTGCACATTTGTATACTGCATGTGCAAAAAAAAAGAAAAAAAAATGATTTTGTGCATTTGTGTGTATTTGTGTATTATCTTAGATATGTGTGTGTGTGTGTGGTCCCGGCCGGCACACGTTGCCAGCTCGCCCGCCTCTCTGTAGTCAAACTGGCGTGTGCTGATGAGTCTGTGGGGAGGGGTTTGCTGATGAGGGAAAGCCAGAGGGGCCTTTTTGTGAATATGCAGATGAGGGGCATGTGTAAATGGGAGGGGGCTCGACGTGAGTGTGTGCCACATGCTTTACTGTTTATATGTTCTCCATAGGGAGCCTGATCCTCAACAGATTGACGGCGTTTGGTGTGATCTTGCCGCTGCTTTGTTTGGGGCATTCACTGACAAAGATAGAGAACGAAGAGGGGAGTCGGGGAGGGAGAAGTGGAGTTAAAAAAACAGATAGAAAAATACAGTTAAAGAGAAGAGAAAAAAAAAATGGTAGCGCAGCTTCAGGGCATATTTTCACCCCATTGACAAGATGTGATGATTGCTGTTTTGCACCCTCCCTCCTCCCCTTTACCTCCCCAGACGTTTTTCTAAT
Source organism: Eupleurogrammus muticus (assembly GCA_036785175.1). Lineage (NCBI taxonomy): Eukaryota > Metazoa > Chordata > Actinopteri > Scombriformes > Trichiuridae > Eupleurogrammus > Eupleurogrammus muticus. The sequence goes on along the minus strand of JAYKQN010000002.1, from coordinate 15,410,535 downwards.
CCATTTGCATGTCAAAGCAGTGGAGACCACTGCGCAGATTAGTATGAGATGACATAATGATGTAATGAATTAAATGCTCCTGTTTAAGCGCTGTACTTTGCATTTGTGGGAGGCGAGGACAGAGGGATAAGGGGGCAAATTAGAGAGGAACAAGTAAGGGTGTTTTCTGTTGAGTTTTCTTTTGCACTTATGTCCGGAACACTGATTGAAATAACCTTTCCTACCTGATTTGATTACAGCACCACATTTGAGTTTGCAGTGATCTTAATTATATTTACATATTTTACCTGCTTGTATATATATTTGATTGTTGCCATCTTTATTGATGATTGCAGATAGCTAATTCGGACTCATAAATTATGCTCTACAAATCCAGCATTTACTTCATATAGTAAATTATGCAGTTCCATTTTCTATTTAAAAGTAGGTCACTCTACAGTTACATTTTATACTTCTTTAAAAACAAAAGAAATATTATAACCTATTCTTTCTTAGTTTTAATATATAATAAAAATGTTGTTTTCTTAAATATTCAAAGCACACTTATTTACTCTTCTCAGCAGCTGTGTTTTTTCTATAGATTTCTGTCGGAGACAAAAAAAAATAAAATTTGCTTTTATTTATCTCTTTACCTAGAATCCGTCTCTCTCTCTTTTTCTTATATGCTTATGGATTTTCCTTAAAATTTAAATAATACAAATGTAGTATGGGTTTAATTGCTCTTCATCTAAATTGTCATGGCCTTAAAAGTGCATAAAAAATGAATGTGTGTGGCAACAGTAAAAACCTACGGAGCAGGCATGTCATCGATTGATGCACTGGCTAAAGCAATGTTTTTATGAAGCTGAAAAGGTCTGAGACACGACACCTGAGTCTCTATGGAGAAACACCTACTGTGTGACAGGAGCTGGAGTGTGTCACTCTTGTCATCTCCCACCTCACCAATGATAGAAACCCCTCACACACAAACTCGCATACACACCTCCATCACCTGTAACAATTGGGATAGCTGCCTGATGGAGGACAGGTCAGGGCTTGTTGAGGATGAGACAGATATGTCATTCATCTCACTCAACTTTGCATAATTCACATTCTTTTACTTTTCCTCAGTCTTATTGATTTTAAATGTATTACACAGATTCATTTTAGGCCTGTCTAACGGTTGTCTCTTCTATTTGGTCATGATTTGGTTCATCGAAGAGTGCTAGAATTCATTTAATTATCACCAAAATCAATACTAAATGAAGATATCATGATGGATCAATGGAATTACTTTGTAAATAATTGTTTTTATAGAAAATTTTAATGAAATAATTATGACATTTATATAAATTAGATATTGATTTTAAGTTTAAGCAAAAATATTTCCTTGACATAAAATGCATTTTTAGATGTTTTTAAATCATGTCAACAATAATACTGGCACCGATATTTCAATTCTTACTGGTGAAATTGGAAAGGGGAAGATTTGTAAATTTATTCTCCTGGTTTATGATTTCCTACCGTCCCCACTGTGGCCCTGGAGCTGTGTCCAGGCGGGTGTGGCCGTGTAGAATCAGCTGGCTGGTGCAGGGGGTAATGAGTATGCACTGTGACAGCTGGGATAAAGTGTATGGATGTGTTTGGTGGGAGTAATCAGCTGCCGACCACGGGGTGCAAGAGGGTGATGTGAGGCTTTATGACTGCAGAGCTTACACACACACACACACACACACACACACACACACACGCACACACACACACACACACACACACACACACACACACACACGCACACAGAGGTCCGTTGGGACTGCATGCTTCACCTCACCCTTGCACTGCTGAACATATCCTGAGCTTCTCCCTTTTGCCTTCAGTAAAAATGGATTTGCAGCACTTGCTTCCAGTGCCATATGAAAATGAGGATTTTCTATTTAATCATACATAATTGACTCATATTACAAGTTAACACTGATAGAACTTTTTTTTTCTCGAAAATTCTAAAGAAAATAAATAGATATTTCAAATTTGCAGTGGGTTTGATGCAAAGATAAAGCTGTATTTTGTGAATGAGCTTATAAGCTTAATAAATGAATAATTTCATGTGGTGGTCTTGTTTAATGGCATTACTGGAAGGATTTGCTTTGGTACAAACCACATCTCAATTTAACTTTTTGGAGCCTGTGGCTACAGTGCTTAAAAAATAATTGATATAAAGTAGGCCCTACTGGCCAGTGAAATTGAGCACACTAATAAATGCATAAAGGAAAAATAAATATTGATCACCCAATACATGAGAATGCTATGGCTTTGATTTGATTCCCACAGTTTGTTAGGTTTAGTGTTGTATGTGGTTATTGGTGGTGGGGGGCATGCATGTGTATTTATTTGACTGTCTGGATGTTTGCATTCGCCTGTTTGCAACTGTGCAACAATAATCCTCTACATGGATCGTCTGTGGTCTTTAAATATTATGTTTAGAGTGTGAGGGAGTTAATAAAGTGCCCAGGTTGGCCTCTGGTTTAGGTTTCAAGAACACTTGCTTGTTTGCATTTGTGATAGTGAAAGTTTGTGTGCATGTATGAGAGCTGCAGTCTTTGCCTTGAACTCCTAGCCTTGTCACTCTGGGGTGCAGTTTTCCCCAGCTCTTCCAGGTTCTCTATAGTCAATGAGGAGGATAGGCGGGAAAGAGGATTATTGGTATTGATCTACCCAGGGGGATCATTAGGCATCACTATCAATTCACAGCTCCTAGCACACAGCACCGGCCCGCACAGACATTGCCAATTTGTCCCTATTAGAGAACCCAGTTTCTGGGTGTCTGCTGTGAGAGGCTGCTCAGGCCCTGCTGGAGAGCAGCCAGCCAGGGCCTGGCGATGGCTTGACCACAGTCAGCTTGGCTGCCGTAGGTTATGGTGCTGAAACACTTGGTGGATATTATCTCTTGATTGATATCATGAGGCATACTGAATTAAATATTCAGTAAAAATAGTCTCTTGAGTTAAACAAACAACAACAACTGTTTTGCATTAATATGTCTGGAACTTTAAATGTTATTTAGGGAAATAAGAGACAATTTTTTTTTAGAATCCCTGTACACATTCCACTTCCTGTCAGTAGCTCTACATCCTCATATTATTTACTAAGGGGTAATTGGCACTGTAATAGAATACTTCAGTGAGGCTTATCCAGCCTGGCCCACTTATCTGTGTAAGCTGGCTGTTCTGGGGACTAAAGCTGCTAGATCCATCGTCGCTGACTTTAACCCTCTCTGCTAGAGTCAGGTGTGCAGGGAGCTGCACTACTGACTGCCAGTGCATGCCATGATGGGGGGTAGATGCCAGTAGATACTATTCACTAAACTGTGGAAAAAATGTCACTCAGAATTATAAGAATATAGAGAGAATGTGTCATGTTCTTTTATACTTTTCTTCCCCCTTGAATTTCAAATTTAAATGTTTTTTAATCATACTTGGTTTGTTTGCTGCATGGCTGCAAACTACTAAATCTACCCTTTGGTTTATATGTTGTTATTTTTAACATTTTTTTGTTAGTCAAAGTAAGCTTAGTTTCCAGTAAAAAAAGAAAGGAATTTTAAAGCATCTGTAAATGCAGCCTGAAAAAATACATTTCCTGTATGGTTAATTTTTTCAAAAATGACTATTTCTTCACACTAAAATTAATTAGAAAAGTATTTTATCCATGTTTGTATATATATTATATATATATTTGTGTATATATATATATATATATATATATATATATATATATATATATATATATATATATATATATATATATATATATATATATGTGTGTGTGTGTAACCCTAAAATTCTATCCATAGTATCTCAATCTCTATTCTGTCCTGTTACACTTTGTAAAAGAAAGGTTTAGATCTAGTACATAGTGTACATGTTTGCAAGTGTGAAACATTATATTTATAGAAAATGGCACAAGCAGGACAGAGCAATTACATAATTTGCCTAAAGTGCACTGCTCAGAGAGAAAGGTCAGAAGGTGGAGAACCCTGTTGAGATGTCCACAATTACTGACATGATAAACACACACACACACACACACACACACACAAACACACACACTGACTGAGCCAGACAAACCCTGTAGTTGACCAAGCGGGTCAGAGAACAGCAGGTGCTTTTTTTCTCACGCCCCTTGACCCGTTTCTGGCCTCTTTTTCTGAAGCCGAACAAAAATCTTAATCATGCAGAAAGCAGACTCAAACACTGATTGGAACTTCTCTGTTAACACACTACACTTATAGCATATCTACAAATATATTGTATAGATGTGACAGAAAAACCTCCGACTTTATAAATAGTGCCATGGCTAGCGAAGACAGTGTCATTTCACGCTGTGGGCTATTAGAGGCTGAGCCGGGTGTGAAGGACATCCTACAGATCTTTTAAGTGCTTCAATAAATCATCTTCAACATACTCAAAATTCATCTGAGCTAGCACTTTGCCCTCTTTCTTTTTCAATTGGTCCTACGTGGTCCAGACCACATGAGCGCAGCAGTAGAAAACGTACTCCTGGGGAGCAACACATGGGTCCTCAACCTGTGGTTTTGCATGTGGAAATCAAAGGCCTGCTGGTAATGACTTCAGTCTGGCCAAAGTGTGGGGGTCCTTATGAGCTGCTATTCCCCAGTCACTGCACTTCTTTCACACATCCTCATTCACAGGGCTGTTTGTAGGACACTATGCAGCTCTCCTGTGCTAGGTCAATGACCACACACATGACATGTGGAGCCAGTTCTGTTTTACCCAGCCCATTCAGTCTGTCACACTTCATCAGACATAAAAGCAAAGGAATACTAAGTAATACTAAGGAAGTAGTATGCACTGATGTATGTAAAATGAAAGGTTAAAGAAAATAATCAAATTGATAATCCAATAGTTATTCTGTTTAGTTTTCTGTGGCATTGTTGTTGAGCCACCAAGAGAGGGCAGTGTGGCCTGCCCAAGAGCATGGCTGGCAGCAGCAATTCATGGTTGGAGCATTGTGATCACCTGATAGGCAGACAAGCATGCACACATGCACACACACACACACACACACACACACACACACACACACACACACACACAGATACACACACACACACACACACATACAGATACACACACACATACACACATATACACACCCTGTCCCTCGTTTGGTTGTTATATACATAGAGGATATACAGACATGGCTGTCTTCTTTTCTTTCTTCATGGTGGTGTGGAGAAACTCTCTGATCTTCTCTATGGCATGCATGCCTTTCTTATAGGTTCTGGTTAATTTTTTTCTCATTTCATCTTTAATTGATGTTTAATCCAAGCAAAATAAATGTATTCTACTTCAAAAGCCAACCCATATATTTTATAAATAAAATCCTTCGTCCGATTTGTGTATGTATTATATATTATACCAATATTAATGCAGGAATTAATGCAATATTGTAATATTAATGCATGAAATGTAAGCGAAAGCAAAAGGGCATTTGTTGAAAGGACTACATGGTGGTGTGCCATTTTGTTTCTATCCTTTGTGTTTTTATGAGACAGTGGAGGCAGACTGTCTGGGAGTAATCAGATAAAAACAGGAATCTTTCATGATCCTTAAAAATGTACAAATGAAAAATAAACAGATCGCACAGAGCCAGTGGGAGCTGTGTGTGCTTCCGCTTCTGTAGATTTTACCCAGTGGACCAGTCAGCGACGGAGCTCACTGGTAGAAATTCAAAATCATCTCAATATGCATTTTGTGTCATCTTGTATGTTTGGTTTTTGAGATTGTAAGAATGTGAATGCGTGTTTTCTGGAGGAAGAGGCTGAGTCTGTGAGGGAAGGAAGAAAAGCAGAGAAAAAGAAGGGAGAGATGGATGAGGGCAGTTCGGGGGCCCTGGGTGTTTTAATTATCCACTGCTCTGTCATTGGGTCAGAGCTCGCTATCTCTCCCTGGCTTTATCCCTGTCTCATGATTTGAGCAGTACCTTTATCCCTAAGCCTTCAGCTCCTCTGGCCAAACAAAGAAAAAAGGGAGGGCAAAGAAGGGGTTTTACAGCAGTAACTATGCCACATTTACCATTAATATCCCTCAATCTCCTCTTTTTATGTAGTGCAGAGCAGAGTAACCTCAATAAAGTGACCCCAGTGAGGCCTGGTAGTGTATGAATATGGCTGTTGGGTTGAAGGATCCTCTTGCACTAGGGCAGAGCCAGTCTAGTTCTCAAAAGCTGAAGTGAAGTGCTGGCAGCCTCCTAAACAAGTGGGGTGAAGGAGCACATTTTTTATCATCTTTTTCCCTTCACTCTTCCTCTTCCGCTTTTTTTTTTTTTTTTAAGAGATCATTGAAATGCCGAGCGTTCCAGGAACACTGTTTGACTGATAATACTATTGGCTGAGGAATGGCTAGTGTGGCTGGGCACAGTGGTCACATGACCTTGCTATAGAATATCCCTGAAGCGAAAGCATTTACACATCCACGCCTATCATTGCAGTCCATTGATTTCACTGTTTTTGTATATCCTGATAAAATGGTACATACTGAGAATCACTGAAAACACTGGATGAATAAAAGATATTTTTGTTAAATTAATGCTATCAATATTAAAAAAATAATATTGATTAAAATTTTAAAACAATTTTAAGCACAATGGCTATTTTACTTGGTCTGTATGGTAACAAAATTCTGTATCAAAAATAAGAAAATAATTGTTTGAAATTTTGCCCAAATGATTATTATGGTGAATTTCATCACAAATTTGTCTCCTTATTTAAATATTGCCTCTTACAAATATTCAACTGGAGAAGTTTCATGTGAAGAAAAAAATGGGTGTAGGGAGACAAAAGACTCCTTGTCTTTTTGTCTGCTGTATACTGCTTATATATTGTTTGCCTAAAAAAATCCACAAAGCAAATGTATTTTATCAGGGTGTGTATAAAAGCCTGTGTGTGTCCAAAAAGCAAATGTATTTATCAGTGTGTGTGTGTGTGTGTGTACACTGTATATCCTGAGTGCCTATGTGTTAGTCTGTAATTTCTGGACCGTACTGTATCTCCATGACAACATGGTTTTGATGTGGGTTCCCTTCCTGACATTTCCCCATTTGGGGAGGCTTGTGAATTGCCTTGCCTCTCCTTCAGTCAGCATGTCACATGAAAAAAAGGTGTTGGGGGAGATGGGGAAGAGGGGTAAAGGGTGGTGGGTGTGCATAGGGGGGCAGTATGAGGACTCTAATGGGCGTCTGGTCTGATTGTCCTCAGCCGTGGCAGTAGAGACAAAGCAGATGAATTGTGCAATGGATTCGAAGAGATTGGAGACAAGTGCATGTCAGCAGCCCCTCCATCTCTCCTCCTTTCCTCCCCCCATCCTCCAGGATCCCTCCCTCTCCATCTCTCCTCTCTTTTTGTCTGACATCCTGAAAAAAACAGGCATGACAGCAGTGCTCTGCTGGAACAAAACATTAAAAACAAAATGCAATCCTCAACCGTTTCTCTTTTATATTGGATATTCAGGCAGATACTTGGTGTGTTGCTCCCGTATTAATTGTGAAACATTGCATGACAAATCTGCAAAATTAAAAATTAATCACCAACCAAACATCAAGGACATTTAGATTCATGCTTTCTGAATTACAAGAAAGAAATGACAACGTTTATAGACAACAAATTTAAAGATAAAGACACTCATCAAATCATCTTAAAAGAGGCACACAAATCTGATAGTATTTCCTGGATTATATTTGTCTCTACTCTTATGATTTGTACCAGTGTGTCTGGGTGATACTGTATAATTATTTCTTCAAATGTGCATGTTGAGCTAATGTCTGGCAGTGTGTCTGGCCTGTGTCTATCCCGTGTCCCTATCCTATCCTTTCCACTCTGGTCGCTAACCTCCAGGAAAACATTGATAGTTAGAGTAGGCAGCTTCAAACGCCCAACTGCATCTGTCCTGAAGCTTGAGGTAGAACAGCGATTCTTTGTGCTCTCACATGCTCAATGCTGTATACTGGGGGGAAAAAATCACAGAAACCCTTTCCATTGCTACCATCTTTGTCATATGAGGTTTGGCCAGCATCTCTGCTTAGGAGCAGAATTTTGATTTGTAGTGTAAGTGTAGTCCAGAACTGTAAGTAAGAAGATCTCCCACTGTAAGTGTGCTGATGTGGTTTAAACAGCTGCTTTAGCTTTAACGTGTCAAAGAGGAAATACTCTCAGGACTCCAAGGGGTATCAGCTTTCGTCCACAAAACATGCTGTTATTAAGCTACATTTCATTTTATATATATATATATATATATATATATATATATATATATATATATATATATATATATATATATATATATATATATATATTTTTTTTAATAAGTTGCATTAAAATGTTTTATAACAGCAGAAATTAGTCTGGTCTCTCTCCATAATTTTTTAAAAAAGGGGAAATCATTTTGATACAAGCATTCCGACTAAGAGCTGAATTTTGAATAGTTTGTGTCTTAAATAAAACCTCATTATTAAGATGAATAGATACAATACATTTTCATTTCTATCAAGTGACCACCTTGACGGCACTGGTCTGCCAGCTTTTGTTTTGTGTTGACTGCATTTATTATTCATTTTTATATCAGGCTGTATTTTAATATGAATAATGGAAGAGGTATCAGAGTAGGAAGAGGGATGTGAGAGAGGGGTGCCACACAGCATGTGTCCTTGGCTGTTCTCTGCTCCTGCTCTCTTCAGAGTGGAGCAGGTGGGGGGTGGGCTGAAGGAAGAGGGCGGCTGTCGGACTCAAAGTCTAACTGTGCCTGGTGCAGGGCCAGGATTCTGGGTCCCTCTCTCCTCTCTCTCTCTCTCTCTCTCTCTAGGTCCCCCTGCCTGCTTACCTGGCTGGCTCTCTTGTCGGATTTAATAACAGTGTATAAATCAAAAGCTTCCTGTCAGCCACACAGCCTTCATTAAATTCAAATGGGGAACGGGTCTCTTTGGATCCAATTTTAATAAAACCAGGTAATCAAATATGGGTTTAAAAATGGGTCATCATTTCACAACGCCACAGATGTCTGGTCGCCATTGGTTTCTTGTGTTCACATTTAACATTTCAGGGAAGAAGTCCCCACTTATACATATAAATTAGTACACTCTATATATATTGTCTGGAAGAGTACCAATATATTTCTTCTTTGTATTTAACACAATTACGGTTCACCAACACAATACATGCAGATATTTATAAGTTTTTATAATTTGGTTATATATTTGATCTTTTTATTATTTATATTTTCCTAGTCAGCACATGCTCAGTGTTAAGACTTAGGGCTTTTTAACGTTTACATTTAAGGAATGTTATCTTCATGATGTATAGTATACATTGTACAATTTCAACATAATCCTAGTTGTGCTTAGTGTTTTTAAATACATTTTATTGCTACAGCGTGTGTACAGTGATTTTTACACAGAGGCATTAACTGTATATATATATATATATATGTATATATATATATATATATATATATATATATATATATATATATATATATACACACACACTAACTGTGGTTAGTGTTGTAGCTGGACTCCACAGTTAAATGTGTAGCAAGCATTTACAGTTGCTGATTTTGGAGGAAGATGCCATCATCCTGACAGAAAAAATATCTATATTTTTGGGGAAAAGTCAAGCATTTGTTACAGAGAGTGGAACGTTGGATGATGACACAAAATGGGCAGGATGAGGTACGGGAACATTGCAGATCACGGTTGACATCTTAACCCCTAAGCCACCTCGATGCCCCCCACCACCCATTGATTTCATAGTGACACCTCCATACTGTACAGCAGCTGCATATCATGCCATAGTCCTGAAATATTTGTTTCTGGTCTATGATTGTAAGTAGATAATTTGTGTGCATTATATACATGATAGTTTATTTTATAATTATACATAGGAGTTACAGTAAAGGGAAGTATAACATGCGAAGTACAGTAGTATGATCTATTGTCTAAGGATTAAGCAAGGACATTTGCACTGTATTAGATGCTTTGCACTTGTACTTTTTTGATGATCAAAAGAAAGAAAAAGTATCTATCATACAGCTTGTGAGCAGAAGAGGGCACTATGAGTTGCTGATGTTCCTTCTCCTTCTCGGTCCCCCTCTGTTTCTCTGTCTGTTTCTCTGTATCTCATCTCCCTTTCTGTGTCCTCTCTCCTTGCATTCACTTGCTTTGCTTCACTCAGTTGTTTTTGTAACAATGTGCTTTGTTCTTTTGTATTTCAAATCCATAATCAGCATAAGTTTATGTCACGGAGAAGAACCTGTATAAAATGATATTCATAACACGTTGTGAAGCACAGGTGGCGATTGGAAATGTTTCATAGTAGCGTAATTTAATAGTTTCCACATAGTCTGCATATTGTATTTTCTTAACAAAATAGTATTTTATTTATACGGAATACGCCTTAAATTGTTGGTGTCCTGTGGTATGGTGTATGGTAAGAGTTGGATCAAGCAGGTTGCACATGTACCTTGTATCCACACATGCCACCTCTTCATTTGGCCTGCTGACATTTCACTCACATGCTACAGTATATCCTATAGCACCCTTCATGAGTGTAATTTGACATTTGATTCAACATTTCTTTTCTGTTGTTCTGAAAAGAACAACTGTACCACACTATTTCAGATGTTTCAGTTTATCTTGTATTCTAGCAATACAAATACTGTTGCATACATTTTTTTTTGCAGAGTTCTCATTTTATATATGGCTATATATAATAGGCTATAGTAAATCCACACATTCTTGCTTTCTTTTCATATCCACTACAATTTCCAAGATGTCTCTTTTTGTATTTCTCCTGGCAAAGCTGCTTCTCCTTTGTTCGAGAGAAAGACATGAAGTGAGAGTAGTTTCATGATTATTTGTCCTCCTCAACAGCCAGATAATCACGGTCAGCTCTACCTGAGCAATGTGTCCTCCACAGGCAGGTCATAGGAGTTCCCATCACCCCCCGGTGTGTCTCCCTCCTGCCTCTGTTCTTCCTGCCTCCTTTCCTGTTGCCATCGTGGCCTGCCATGTTAGTGCAGGCTCCTGCTGCTCAGCCCTCTCCTTCAATAAATCTTCATATGTGTTGGAGGGAAGGTGGAGGGTACAGACAACAATAACCACCGGTACTCTCCATCAAAGGGTTATCTGCTTTTCACAGGCACGCTGACAGACTGCTCTCTGACATGGAGCAGAGGCCGAGTGCTGTGTCTCTGACAGGGAGGAGGCCAGCTTTGGAGACAGGAAAGGGATTCATTTATAGGAGCTAAAGAATTGTTCAAAAAGTTCAAACACTGGACATTGTCAAAAGTTCAAATGAGTGAGGGATGTGATAAGGTGAGTACCGTTTGAAATTTGAATGACAGACCAAAGATACATACGATTCAGCTTTTACACCTAACATTTGCATTCATTGCATCTCTAGATTATAATTTTTTTCACATTCATATTAAAACATGAAATTAAGTTTATTTCATAAGGTAAATTTCCTTCAGGTTCAACATAGAACCTTAATGCTTTTGTGATCATGATCGAAACAGATGTAGTTATGAGCAAAAAGCTTTTTTTTTCTTTTTTCCAGGGTTGAGATGCCGGGGCCTATTCTTCAGTGCCGTATTAGTGTGTCAGCGAGAGCTGCTGTTATGAATTACCAGTCCCAAATTTTGCAACTTAAAAAGTGGGAATGAGAGTAAACCTTTTGTTTATGTCACCTATCATCTTGAAATATTTACCATTCTGCGCCTTTCAGCTCCCTGTCTCCCTCCAGTGTGATAAAAGGTTGCTAGCTCCCAGTCTTAACCCTTTGCTGCTCCGTCCCATCTCCAGCTCCATCTCTCGCAACAACAGAGATCATATAAACGTCCTCTTTCTGCTCAAATCCTGGTGCCTTAATTTTTTCCCCTCTTCCTTCAGGAAGTAGTTTATTCAGGTTGGCTCCTTTGGGAATTATATGAGCATTTGACCATGTGTCTGTGACACTTTCAATATTTTATTCCAGAGCGTGTTTGTGTGTTCAGTGTGTGTACTTGCGTCGTTACATGTTTTGAGATGAGATTTCATTTCGAAGGGGAACGTGAATACTTTTGCACTCCGTAAGTCTGGTGTGGAGCGAGGGTGTGTATGTTGTGTACGTTTAAAAAAAAAAAAAAAAAAAGAGGAAATGAAATTCAATGTGGAATGAATTATGGAGTATGTATCGTTACCTACTGTGTGTTGTTCAGAGTGCGTGAGTGAATGGAATTCATGGGCTAAAGGTGCAGAAATAAAAACAGAAAAACTGGTGTGTTTTAGACACAGTGTCAGGTACTGTATGAATTGCCTGCGGTTGCCTTGCAGGACTGATACCTCTGAAATCCACCATTTCTCTCCATTCCCTTTCAACAAAAACATGTCCCCCAGCTAAGGCGCACCTTCATTGTTTTTACCATCACTTTTTCAAGAGAAAACAAAACTGTAAGGAGTAGCAGCCAGATACTGGGTTTTGTAAAGGTGTAGCGTGGTGCTTTGTATAAGGCAAATTGACATTGTGCTGGAATCCCAATCTACTCATATCTTTTCATAACTACAACATTACTGCAAATTATTAGTGTTGTATTACCTTGTCTAGTAAAATAATATTTCATCAAATGTGGTAGCTGTATGTTTTATGGAAGTTCAAAACAATAGGGAGCTTAAATGTTTTCATTGTAGGAAACATGCTTTATCATTATTATTATTATTATTATTATTAACAATATGACTATTATTATTACTATTTTTTTTACAATGTATTTAAAATGTTATTGACATAGAGAAGTGTCTAATGATGTATAATAATATTATATGTCACACCAGCTAGAGCTGACTGTATTTGATCCTTTGATTTTTCTCAGCATTTTTCCCCAGTTGGTCAAATGGAAGAGTGGGCTCACAGGAAGGTTTTTAACAAAAGAACCATAAATACTATTTTTTTTAATGAAAGAGAAAGAGGTTCAGATAGTACATGATTTGAGAATCTTTTGTTTCACATTTGCCTCACCTGTAACTTATCTTTAATAGCTCTTCTACACATTGCCTTTTTCTTTTTCTTTTCCAACCTCATCTTCATCTTAATTCTCCTTTCTGAGTGGATGGTTCTCTCTTGCTTGAAATCTTAGGGTCTGACTCTCCTCTCTGTCGGCCTTGGTTTTAAGTCTTGTCCATTTTTTTCCCTTTTTTTTGTTACAGTTGGGGGTGGGGGGGTGATAGGCTGATGTGGGGGTTATGTCACGAGGGGTGATCATAAATATTAGGAGTTGCAGGGAGACAAAGGGGCTAAAATGGAAAGGCTTGGCTGGACGAGGGGACCTGGTCATGTCATGTACCTCAGTCATTTTTCTTGTGCGCTTAGAACTCAGTCAGGGGTTTAATTGGAATCCAGACTTCAAAGAAACCCTTGGCCCATCCAGCAGCCCCCCATCCCAACTCCACCCCTGCACTAACTCCCCTGGCTGGATCCACTCACGTCCACAGCACACACACAGACCGTGACCACTACAATATCAGAGAGAGCATCACCATGCACGACCCCGGCTGAAATTGACTTTGCCCATATTTGCACAAGATGTTTAGGTGCGGTGTACGCTCACATCTGTGGGTTTGTGTAGTTCTATGTTTGTGTTGAAAATTGCACAGCGCTATTTTTTCACACAACACTTTCTTAAGGTGTTTGCCTTAAAAATCGGGCAATTCGTTATCTGTTTTGGGATTGATTACAAACAAATAAAACAAACAAGACTTACAAAATAAATGTATAATGTTTTGAGCTCTGAAGACATTGGTTTACAATTTAACATAAATGTCAACACATTCAGGAGAGGAACTTATTAATTATAATCATTCTAAAACTGCAGCTACAAATGTATTACAAAAATAGTACTTCCTCTTTCTTCTCAGAATTTGTGTATTTTATAAAATAAGTACATAGATAAGATTCATCACCTGACATCCTGGTGATATGATATTTAATATGATAACAGTCACAAGGAGTTGTGTGTTGGGATACATTTTAGATTTTCTTTTTTACAAACCTTACAATGTACAAAAACTAAATGTAGAAATATAAGCACAGTGTTGATACATTCATACAGTTTCATTTTTATACAATGTATGTATAGGAAAACCCAATTTTATTCAGTTATATTTGTTCATGCAATATATCATCCAAAGTTTGATATGTTATTTGACGCTTGCATGTACTGATTTATTAGACTTCATTGTCTGGTAACTGCATCATAATTGGCGGATAGAAAAATATGCAAACCTGGGTTTAAATTTAAAGTGAGGGAAAGTTAACTTTGTAATGGGCTAAGTCTGAAGAATATGAGTGGAAGAAAATGTCTGTTGTACAGTATAATTAATATTGGAGCAGCAGGGGTTGATATGTATATGCACCAGTGTAATTAGAGTTTCTGTCTGCACCTCTGGCGCTTCAGTAGGCCTTGTTAGCACTATGCGGTAGACACTTTTGAAACCATACCTGTAAGATAATGTTTCATATATATAACTATAGGTAAGAAAAAAGGGCCTATTTTCAGACCTCTTATAATCACTTTTTCCATTACACCTGGTAAAGGTGTTAATGACTTCTTGTCATTTTGATTTTTCCATTTGAATTATGAAACCGAAGTACAGTTAATAGGTGAATTTCAAGTAGCTATGCATAGAAAAAAAAGTGTATCCAATTTAAATAGTTTTTAACTGTGAAATCTTCAATGAGCATGAAAGAAAGACGTGTTCATTAACTCTGGTTATAAGGAGACATTTGAATCTACGCTACTACTAATATAAACAAATTAGCCAAATATTAGTAAAGCAGAGTTTAATGGCATTCAAAATGAATCCAGGCGATAATTGGACTCTGAATATGGCATTGACTTTGGATAACATTGAGTACTTCAAATATGGAGTAAATAGCCAGATGTAATCTGTAGAAAATATAATTTGTTGGACTGAATGTTGCTATCATCTCATTTGGAGATGATGATTTATTGAAAAAGTGGATCAATGCTTTTACAAAAAGATTGTTTTCCTTCACTGCAACATTTTGCCACCCACTGGTAGAGGACGTTGTCTCAGTCCTTTTTTATGTGTTATGTTTAGCAATAGATGCTGTTATTGTGTATCAGGCATTCATCTTTTGAGCATACCTGTTCAGTTTTGACCTACCATATCATAGTAGCTCACAGCCAGTTTTTTCTAAATGTATTCAGGCAGACGGATTTAATGCACAGGCCTTTCTAACAGCCGGTGGTAGCGATGATGATGATGACTGATTGTAGTTAGAAAGAAAACAAAGAGGTCTTTTCTACTATCCTGCTGTCTGGTTCAAGAATTGTATGGCTGTCTTGGAGACAAGCGTGGGCTCTGAATGACTAATAGAGCTGCTCATCCAGAATGGTTTGTAATGGAGGTGTTAATGACCACGTTGCTTAAAGGTTACTTCTGAGTGGTGTTTTCTTTCTCCCTCATGTCAACACCTTTACGCTCCCACCAACGTGGTCACTTTGTTACCTATTATCTTCCCCTTTTTCAGCCCAACCATGAGTGCAACTGCAGTGTCCAATGGAATAGAGGGTGACAGATTCAGATGAGAATGAAAAAGATATTGAGAGATTTTGACCTAAAGGGACTTGGACGTCTGGACAGGACTGGTATAACAAACACACATATGCATATTCACTTGAACTCCACTTCACATTCACTTCCATTAAGTATATTTAAATTCAGGTATCCCTGTTTCCCACGTTCCCACAAAATTATCAAATGATATACAATAAGAGAAAATAAGCAGAATTGTAAAATAATTACCCAGGAGGAGCCATCACTGTTCATAGACAGTTTTCCAATTGCTAACTGGTTTGAGCCTGTAAACACAGTTTGAGGAATTTCTGAAAATATCTTTTGACACCCAAAGTCTACCTGGTATGTTAAAAAAATCACTCTACATAAGCACAGGCAAGGTGAAAAAAAATCAGACAAATTGGAATCAAATTGAGTCTGCAAAAAAATGACAGGCACATAGCATGTAAAGAATCTTGAATATGTACATTTTAAAATGAATTAACAAAAAAAACTGGAGTGATTAGATGTGAATTATTTAAGACTTAAAAAGCAGGTTGTATGGATTTTTGCATTAATAGTTGCAACTTTTAACATTCAAATCACTGCAACACTAGATTTAGATTGTTCCTTTGTATTAATAGATTTTAGCATGTGAATTGTTTAAACCACTGGCTTAGGACAAATGATGTTGGATAGGTTAGAGCCTGCGAGGGGAAAAGGAAAACTGCAGCATTTGGGTACTACGATGTGTTGCATGTATGCCTCGGGTCTACTGAAAACACACATCCAGACTGGAGTTAAACCTAAAAAAACACACACACACACACACACACACACACACACTGGTGTATCTCCCTACATCATCTGGGCTGATAACAGACCACAGTGCAGAGGAGCAGAGAGAGGGGTGATGTAACACAACCACACTTCTCACCTTGCAAGCACACACATAGAGAAAGGGAGCAGCTCTGCTAAACAGCAGACACTGTCTCTTCACCTGCCTCTTGCCCCATAGTGCAAACACTATGCCCTCCTGCTTTATCATCGTGGGGAAACACACACACACACACACACACACACACACACACACACACACACACACACACACACACACACACACACACACACACACACACGCATAAAGTCCTCTAAGCCTCAAGTTTGGGCTGGCCTCATATAAATGCTGTCGTTTATAAATGTCAGGAAGAATATTCCACAGCACTGAATCTTCAAACCGTAAATCTTTCTCGATCACACCTATGGTGGTATTTAAACAAAATAGCTAGACTGACTACCAGCATCATAGTAGAAGTATATTTGTTTGGCCTTTTCCTAGCGTGTTTTAAAGGGTATGGTATTACAACTAGTGCTGAGAATTATGCGGTTCGTATTTTTAAATGACATATTGTTTTATATATAGCCTCAATTAATATATCACATCTAACAATAGCCTTGTAAATATGAAGAAAAAACATAAATCTGAAAGTTATAGAGCAACAATAAAACATTACAGAATTCTGCAAACCGCGAGTTATTGTTAGATGAGATATTCAGTACGTGCCCTGTTTTGTGCTTTGTCACTTTTGACTTTTTCAACATTAAACTAAGATCATGATATTTCCTTTCTTATCTTAACAAAGTGCTGAGAGTTAAAACAACTAACAGTTGTTCTGATGTTTATTTAGTCTATTAACTGATTTATTTCCCTGTATATTTAATGCCAGAAATAGCAAAAACTGTCTTATTTTGTCTGTCCAACAGTCCAAATCTCAAATAACAGCGGGAAAAGGTATATTACCACATTTAAGAAGACCACAATTATTCTTTCACTATCACAATGTTTTTAAATTCATTTTCAGTCAATCTATGAAGAGATTAATCAACTAATTGTTGTGACTCAAGACGTTGGGAAAAAAAAAACCAAATAAATACATTATCAGTATTTTCACTGCATCTTATATTGTTTATTTGAATAGGGACAGTCCATATTAATGACAGAAATCCCAGGCTCAGCTGGTTTAGCAGTGTGGCTGTAGGACCACCCTGCTCCTCCTGTGATTCAGTGTGGTAAAAGCCCCGTGTGTTTCAGGCCTCTACCAAGGGGATTAGGCCTACCAGTGGGGAGAAGCAGGCTAGGGGTCTGTGTTTTTCATGTAGGAGTGATCCTCTCCACTGATGATCGTTGAGGGTTGGCTTTACCGCTAGATATTATAGCTACTGTACCACCTATGCGTTACAGAATGTCTTACAATGTCTAAGGCAGCCTTTATTTTCACTTTTTATGGTACCACAAAAATGAGTCCGAAATGTACCAATCATGTAACAATTAAGGGTTCTCTGCAAATACACTCTTGCAGTAATGTTCGTTGTTACATGATTGTCTTCTGTTCTGTAGCTCTATCTCGGTTTCTTATCCGCAATGTTGTTGTGATGGCACAATTGAGTTAGGAATGAAAATGTTTGTGAAATGCAAGCCCACTAACACAGATGGAGCAGAGAGTAGATTGCCGTGCCAGCTTTCCTGCAGTAAAGGCCCCGCGTTCCATAAAAACCTTAATTGGTCTGTTAAACATCGGACTGTAATCACATGTGGGGAGCCTGGAGAGATCTGTAAACACCCTGTATGTGGTGCTTCTCTCCCCCCTCTCCGTCTTCCTTCTCTCTTTCTTACATCACACCAAAACAAAACCACGTGTTGATTTCAAAGTCTTAGAGTAGATTTCAGAACATTGTTTGTTTTTCTGTGTGGTGATGAGACAAGTACAGTGGCTGAAATATCTAATGCATGTGTGATAGTAGCTGTCTGCTCTTTTTTCCGTAACAAATTCAGGACTCACACACACTAGGTTAGACCCGTCACGGTCGCCTCGCGAACATCAAATTCAAACTGTATTGTTGTTCAAATGGAAAGTTAATTTCAGTGTCCCTCTGCAGGAAGGACTAGGTCATTTGAAGGGCAAAATGGAAAAGGTGGGGGGAAAATCAGCTGCAGAAGGTGAAAACTGCCTGGGTTCAGGTCAATCAGTTTTCTTCTTCTTGCCTTCCTTGCCGCACTTGCTCGCTCACTCACTCACTCACTCACTCACTCACTCACTCATCCACGCACCCAAAATGGTGCTGAAGACATGAACTTGTGTCAATTATACTATGGAGGAAAATACGGCTGTTCCCAGAGATTCAATCAACCGACTTGTGAACATTCGTAAACCCAAAAACTGCTGAATAATGTCCATAAATGTTTGTAAAATGCTGTATTGTGTTTGCAAGTTTGTATTTTGAACGGCACGCCACATCCAAGTAGTTTCTGCCGTACGCCATGCCGAGCAGCACTGCTCCACACACACACACACACACACACACACACACACACACATCTCGAACACTAGTCTCCCTCGTCTCATCCAGTTCTAATCTCTCCAGCCTAACCTAACTGCAGTAAGAAGGCAAAACCCACGACACGTTGTCGACTATTTTCACTGTGCTATCAATTTGTAGAAGAAATTCAGACTGGCAGAATTGATCTCCTGAACAGTGATTGTCCAACCATATCTGTGAACCTGTAATTAAGAGCCACATGAGGTTGTAGCAATACAATACAGCATTTATAAACATTTCAGGGCTGGCTGGATCTGCATGGGTCATTAACTGGTTAGAATGCTGACTTTTGCCTGGGATGTAAAAAGGTCAGTTAATAAAAATGCCATTTTGAGTCACCGTATCTTTATCATTACAATGATGACACAAATTATTTACCCACATAAAGATATTTTCCTCTCACTTGGACCGTTGAGAATGATCTGCAAAACAGCAAAATGGAGCTGGAAGGGTTTCTCTATGCTGATCAAACAATCAGAAGTAGCACATGCAGCCTGCTGACTGATACGGAGTGCTGAATTGAGATCTTTCAGATGAGGGGTGGTCTCCCAACACAGCCTTTTGGGAATGTGGCATGTGCATGTCTGCTGATGTATATAGTATATCTTAATGTGTCTTTGGTGTAATCTCCCTTCTGTCTTTACCACTGTATTAACTGTGATTGCTCTGACATGTTCATGAAAAGATTGCCATAATATGGATTGTATGTGTTTACCAAGCTGGAACACTGATACATTTTTTTATGACTGCTCTTGAGGGTTTTCTTTTTGATGCAGGTGAGGTGGTGTCCTTTTCTGTTATTACACCCAGAGAGCTGCTATTCAACGTCGATACACACTGATAGGGGAGGTTTATCACAACAGCACAGCACAGCTGCATTGATGGCTGCACTCTCCCAGAGGGTAGAGGTGCTTATTATGCACCCCATATGAAAGCACAGTGTTTGCTCATAAAAGCCCAGTCTGGATAACGATGCTTGAACACTCACTCATCTGATTTCATCTGAAGACTAATGATCAGTTTGCCTTCTAACTTCATTTCCTCTCAGCATTATGGTGCAGTCGTGTTTTTCCTCAGTGATGAAGTGTTATAAAACTGTGGACAATGTGTCTGATGTACTTTTGTGAAATGAGGCATCACAAGTCCAGCTTTTCCAGTAGATGGAATAAATTCTTTAGAGTAAGCTGTTGACTATAATGCAAGGTGGCTGAGTCTTCCCTTTCTTGTTCTTGTTTTTCTACTCCTTGTATTTAGTAAGCCCACGCAGACGTGGCGCGGCTGGTGACAGCATGAGCCCTCAGTTACCACCTGGGCCATGATGCTGCTATTCAGGCTCCATTGTCCACTAAATGGGAAATGTAGCCTGTAACAAAATGATGGAAAGATATAGATTAGAAATGCTGCATGTTGATGTGCTGCAGAAATGTACTTATTTAAAAGTTCTGCTCTGCAGACACATTAAGGTACAGTCACGTCATGTTCTTTGATTTAATAACCTTTAATGTTTAATATTTTATATTATCAAACCTGTTCAAGCTTTCTTAACTCTTTCCCTACCAACATTGTCGGCCAAATGTACTGATCTTATAACACCCCCAGAGTATTCAGTTCTATGAATATGTAAACAGGAAATATAACACAACAAAAGAGTTTCTAGTTTAAATATGAAAAACTATTTATTTGTATTATATTTTTTAATGTAGGTCATTTTCATCGAAAAATGGTTCCAAAGAAAAACCATAAACAGAATTATTATAAAGTGTATATATATATATATATATATATATATATATATATATATATATATATATATATATATATATATATATATATATATATATATATATAGGTATTTTGTTCACCCACCTCCATTAAATTTCTAAAAGTTTAGTCATATCTGGCAGCCTGTAGCCTGGCTTTGTCAGATGAAACGTGTTCTTTTGATTATTTACAAATATCCGCAAACGAGTAAAATACTAGGCATGAATAGTTCTCATATTCTCAAAGCACATACATGTGGATAGCTACAATACGTACAAGCCAATTCAGACATTTTTTTTTAAATGCCTATTATTTGGTTGTGATTTTGACATCTCCATATATGGTAGACTTTGAGTCCCAAGTTATTTAAATCTGAACAAGTTTGTGAATTTAAACTTCTTGGGGCTCTTATTCATGCGTGCAGCTGGTAAAACAGTGTAATGTGGGCTTGTGAAAGTGTGCACCATGGGATAGACCTGCTATGGTATGCATTAGATACGGCCAAATGGAGGCAGCATTCTCCTCTCAGGCATAAAAGTGTTTGATAACACACCCACACTTAAATGTGCACCTTATATAGTTACCATACAGTCTTTCCCTCAAGCTCAAAAATATGTTAATATACGTATCAAATTAATAAATTTAACTCTCTAGAAAGAACTAGCAAAACACACTGCTCTGACCAAACAAATCAAACTCAAAACAGTTTGTCTTAACGCTTTACTGATTTTCTTTACTACTCCGCCATAAAGTTGTTTAGATTAATTTGTTGATGCTTGCATACAACTACCATTATCATATTGCCATTACAACTGGCGGTGGCTGTTTCATCAATGGGTTTTTTATTATTATTATAGTGTTTGCATTTAATTTGAACTATATTGTACAAAATGAAGCGAGTGTATTCAATTCATACATGTTCTGTGTTTCCAGTCACCATGGAAGTGCTTAAGCTGTCTGTCTTAACTTGTAGAGTAACTACATAAGGTGCTTGCAGACAGACACATACTGTAGTATGAAACACCACCCTGCAGTGATGTAGACATGGTAATGTGTAAGTGCTACAGAGTAGAAAAATCAAAGAACTATATAAAATGAACTGCTACATTTGGAAAAAAAAGGTGAAGTATGTAACAGTAAATA
Organism: Eupleurogrammus muticus; assembly: GCA_036785175.1. NCBI lineage: Eukaryota > Metazoa > Chordata > Actinopteri > Scombriformes > Trichiuridae > Eupleurogrammus > Eupleurogrammus muticus. The sequence goes on along the minus strand of JAYKQN010000002.1, from coordinate 15,388,650 downwards.
CTATGAGGTAACAAGGCAAAAAGCCACTAGCCATGAAATGTGTTTCGATCACATTCTTTCCTGTAGTTCCTAAAGTGAAACAACTGTTTTCACTGCAGCTTGTAACCACCCTTCCATAAACATTGACCTTATGCCTGAAAAAATCAATTGCCTCTCTGAAATCCTACAGTTAGCATCATTGGTCCACTGTGGACCAATTGAGAAATCTTGAATTTTTTCATATGTTTTATTTAACACTTGTGTTAATCATAAACTATTGAAACAGTCTATTAGCCTACCACCAGTAAAACTACTGCCTTTGAACTATAAATATACTGTAAACTGCATGATTATTATATTGATAACCATTGCCATTAAATCAGATGCTGTGATATATTGGGTATAATTTAAAGATCAGTAGTTTGAAGTTTAAAAAGAAAAATCAAGGATTTGCTTTGTATATTTTTGATGCAATTTCTTATATTATATGTCTGTTTTAATCATGAACCCAGACCTAACCTCATTTTTTTTTGGTGGTTTTCTATGGTGAAGTCTTAACAGGTCCCTCCATTGTAGGCATGGACGATTAAAATAGTTATAGTTATATACATACATAAATTAGGCAAACACACATACTATGCATGAAGCTGTCAACCATTGCACTGAAACTGGAGATTTTGTTCCAGCAGTAAAGGGCTGCCAGCCAGTGTGTGTCAGCTCGTGTGTGCCAGTGTCAGCTTGCCGATGCTTCAGTGAGGGGATATTGTGTCCCTTCCCCCTCCTGTGCACTGTCCTTCCTTTGAGCCACATTTGAATTTAATATTCCATGAAATAAGGCAGCCCATCAGGCTATCGTAATCACGTCAGGTTAATAGAAGAAGTAAAATTACTCTTACTTACTCCTCTCGTTGACACTTTTTCATCCATACCCCTTTTTTTTTCCTCAATCATGCACCATAGATTTTTTTCCATCCTAAAATTTTTGTTTAACTTCATTCTTCTTTTCCTGACCGTTCTGATTATTTTCAGGAATTATCCTGAATGTCTGCTGCAGATCCATTTGAGAGTGGCACAACATTTTGTGGAAAACACCTTCTAGGCTCTCTTTTACTTTCTTTTAATTTATTGTGTTCTCTCTTTAATTAGTATAACCTCTGTTGTTTTATTTGCTTGTCACTGGGAACACACACAGACACACGAATGTGGCTGCCATATGCGGGTGTCCGTCTGTCAGGGTTCTTAGATGTCATGTAATTGTATGTATCACCTGCAGCATTCCTTCAGTGTAAAAGCACTCTCCTGCAGCACGGAGGCCTGCTGTTACATAGTGATACGGCAATGCCATACATGTGACACCCCCGCATTGCTCCCTGTGGATCTCTCTTTATTACTCCCATCTCACCTCCATCATGGCCTGGTCTGCTGCCATTATGACACCTAAGGAGAAAAGCAGGGAAGGGAAAAGAAGGAGAACAGTCACACTCAAGGCAGTACAAGCCTGACAGAATGTCTTTTGGACAGGCTGGGGACAAAGAGAGTTTCCAGGCAGCCAGCTCCCTAAGTAGGATTTCTCCTCTTTTATAGCACACCTTTTCACAATAAAGACTCAGAGGCTGCAGAGAGTTTGCTGACTTAACTCACACGTAGTTCTTCAGATAAGTCAAAAAGATGCATAGTGAAAGTTAATAATGTTCAGACTTGGGCTTTGGGTGTGCTTAATTTAGATTTTGTATGAGGCCTCAAATCTGTCAAAATAAGCTGTATGCAGCTTTCAAATTCTTGTCTCAGTAAATGTTTTTTTTTTCTTTTCTTTCTATTACGGCTGCAAATAAGAATTGTATTCATCATTGATTAATCAGTTGATTATTTTCTCCATTAATAAATTATTTGTTTTGGCCCCAAAGTGACATCCTCAAATATTGTTTTATTGGCCTGATCAGATCGTGCTCCAGACTTAATAAACCATAAAATATTAAAATTCCAGAAAATAGTACTGAATAAAAGAAAAAAAAAATATCAAAGTTGAATTTACCAGCTGACACCTTATTAATTGACTAATTGTTGCATCTGTGGTTTCCACAATGTTTTATAAGACCTCAGTGAAAGGGCCATTTCTCTCAGTCACTGGAAACTGGTTTTAGCCAGTTTACTTCATTTATTTATTTTTCCCCAAGCCAGTGTCATGTTAAATCAACCAGACTATGACATAGGGTCGTATAATTGGGTTAGATATGTTTTTGACATTGCTGGTAGTCTAGCAAAAATAATTCACAAACATCACAGTTTGGGCTGTGATAAATAATAAAGACTGCGGAGGCTCCTGGGCTTTTAAATATGCCATTGATTATAATGTTTACAATTATGATGACATCATGACCAAATTATCTAACAGTTGGAGCGCACTTTATTAAATCCAACCTGCAGTGTCTCCTTCTAAATGACTTTTCACAGAAGTAACTGTCACATTAAGAGAATAAAAAATTATAGAGCAGGATGAAGAGCAAAAAATGGACTTCATGCCTCCTCTAAAATCTACATCTGGTTGTCATCTGGTTAATGAAACAAAGACGAAATACCATAGAGAAAGGAAAGCCATTATTATTATTGTTAATTTTAATTGTATTATTTATTTGCATAATTATTATTATTTTATGGTTAATGTTATACATTGTGTTTTTTGTTTTCTTATCCTTTATTTTATGATTTGCCCTAAAGAAAGAAGGTGAGTTTAAAATCCTTGTTTAGCTGCACTTGTGTTAAGTGTGTGAGGTCTTTTTTATTGCCCATGCCCTTTCAGAATTGCAGTACTTCACAATGAACTTCAGTGTGTAAAAGTAACAAGCATCAGTATAAGTGCTTAGTGGAACTGTTTGTCACTACTATATTTTAAACTTAATTCAATTTGTTCATCCTTGTCAGCATCTAGCATAGCATGAATAATATCATATCTGTTGCTTAATCTATTGAAATTATTGCTGCAGGAAAGCAGTTTTTAGAACATTGATGCTCAGACTATAAATGTTACTTAAAAATCAATTAGGGAAAATATTTACATACTTGGCTTGGCTTAAATAAATTTAAGCTAAAGTGTTACCTTTTGTTTTACCTGATTATTGTAGGGTATTTTATCCACTTGATTTTAATTTTACTGTAGTAGGAATTTTAACATAATATTATAACTTTTCATAAAGACGGTGCATGTAAAGAAAAGGGAGCAATGGGGTTAGATGGTGTATGGTGATTTATAGCAAGGCCAGAGAGCAAAGCCCTGAAGCAGCAAATGCAGTGCTTCAAATAGAGATTGCCGGTGGCCTTTGGTGTGATCGGTGACCCAAGGTGAGGCACTTAGTGATTTATCTCTCACATAGCCCCTCATCTCTCTTGCTCCGTGGTCGGGCAGAGCAGGCTAAAATGCACACCACCATCTGAGCTCTGGCCCTGGCCTTGACTCTCCGACTGGCCCAGGAACAAAGCCTAGTCTGGGCTGGAGAGCATAGGACATGCAGCCCAGCACCTCTGGCAGTCAGGGTTAGCAACATAGAGGGAATGGGTCAGAGATGCAGGTCAAGCTGGCAGACCTCTCAGCACTGCTGCTGCACCCGCTGAAACTCCGGTATACTGTGATTTGATTGTTTTTGTTATCTGCTTTTTTGAGCAATGGCGGGCTTCCATTCTTTTACACACACACACACACACACACACACACACACACACACACACACACACACACACACACACACACACATACACACACACACACACAATGCTATGATCCTTGCCCCCCTCACACACACACATACACACACATGCACCCACGCACACACATGCACATACACACCTTCATGTACAGTCATGAACACTCTCTGAGCCCCACAGCTGTCTAAAGCTGAGGTTGGCTAATGAGGAAATGTCTTCTCAGTTGAGTGGACTTGATGCCAAGAGGAAAACCTGCAGAATAAGCCCTACAGCTTCATCTGTCCTCTCTCTGGTAAATTTGTGCGTGTGTGTGTATCTACTCTCTCTACTCACATACACAATGTACATGTGTGCTTCCTGTTAGTGTGTGCGAGTCTGTATGTGGGGGAGGATTGTATAAGCAGTGTGTATTTGTGCATGCGAGACCAAAAGAGAGACAGAGTGTGCGTGTAAAGCTTGACTCCACTCTTAACATATTTCACTGCATGGGACTGGGGCTGACATCTCCCATGCCCTGGGTTCCTTTAGGAGCAGATTTAGAGTGATTTTCAGTGCAATTATACCTGCCAGCTCTGACTGGTAGAGTTGCCCTTCTTCCTGGCTCATGTCTTCATGCTGGAGAGCAGTTAGTGCTGAGGACGCGGGTGCTGGCGCTGGGGCCTGGGGCCAACCAGCCAGATGAACCATTGGAAGAGCCTCTTCTCTCTGTGATGGGCTGCAGTCGCCCATAGCCACGATGCTGCATGGTGCCCAAGACAGGAAGCCATTCACAGCCAGTGGAAGGTGATAATGAGCTCCTGCACAGAGTGTCAGTCACCACGGCGCCCTGTCCTTGAAATCTGCAAGGATGTGTGAGTGTGTACAGGGTGGGTTTGGTGGCACAATTGGAGAGGCCATGGATGGAGGTGCAAATGATAGCATTAGGCCACAAGAGGTTATTACTGACCTGCACCTCTAAATACCCTCTGCTGTTCTGATCAGATATACAGTTGTGCTTCTTGGACATTTTTCTGGCAATATGAATGATAACACTAAATCTTTTTCTATAGCCATGGTTGGTGCTTGGGTGAAGCAATTTATTATCACACAACTGTCTTTATTATTTTTAAATTGTAGTAAGTACCTACAAATACTACACAAATAACACCAAAAGTTTGCATACCCTTGATATTTCAGCTTGTTAACATGCACGAAAGTTGACAAAAATGGGTTTGAATGGCTTGGGTTGACTAAAGGCAACCAGCCACACATGTGATTAGTCTGCTTGTAATTAATTTGTGTACAAAGGTTCAGTGACTTTCTAGGCTTCTGACAGATCCTTGTACTGATATCTCTGGATTCTGAGTCATGGGGAAAGCGAAAGGATCATAGGATTTATAGGAAAAGGGAAATGAACTGTATAACAGGAAAGTTCTCAAACTAATTAAGAAGTGGAAAATGAGAATTCTGTTGAAACCAAACCACATTCAGGTCAACCAACAAAAAATTCTGCCACAACAGCCATGGAAAATAGTTTCACATGCAAAGAAGCCCACTAATGACTTCAGAATATAGGACTCTATAATGTGTGTATGGTTCAAGATGCACAATAAGGCGACACTTGACAATTAGGACCAAAAATAAACTTTAAGGCCACAATCATTATCGTTCCATTTGTAAAGGAGTCAACAAGGCCTGTGATGAAAGGTGCACCATTCCTACTCTAAAACATGGAAGTGAATCGCTGATGTTTTGGGGATGTTTGAGCTACAATGGCACAAGAAACTCAAAATTGGTGGCATGATTCATGCAACATGTACTAGAGGAAAGTTTTTGCTTATCAACCTGGAAGCTGCACATGGGACATACTTGGATAATCCAACATGATAATGATCCAAAAGACAAAGCCCAGTCGCCCTGTTGTTGGCTACAGCAGAATAAATTGAAGGTTCTGCAGCAGCCATGTCAGTCTCCTGACCTCAATATCATTGATCCACTCTGGGAAAATCTCAAGTGTGGAGTTCATAAAAGAATAACCCAGAATTTACAAAAAGTGGAGGCCTGTTGCCAAGAAGAATGGGTAACTGTTAAAGGGGCAATACATGGTATTAAGAACTGGATGATGTAAACTTTTAATTTGGGTCTTGGTGTAGTTTCTGTTATTATGATTTAAAAAAAGAGTAAACTATTTTTTTTGGCTTCACCCAAGCACTAACCATGAGTGAAGGAAAAGTTTTTGTGTTGTCATATGCATATTCTCTGAAAAATGGCGATGAAATCATAAAATCTGCCAGTGCAGAAAACTTATGAGCCCAAATGTATGAAACTTTTTGTAACAGAATTTTTAAAGGCAGCCAAATGGATGGTCTTAAATATCTCTCTATAACTGATATTTATAGATATGTCACATTTCCCTGCACATTAGAAAGCTCATTACCCAATTACTGCATGTATGGTGTGTGAGTCTGATGTTGTTTCTGTGTCTGTATGTAATTTTCCTGATCCGGACCCACCGGTGACCTTTGTCTGTATCCCTGTCTGGTGCCAGACTGCTGTGTCTTCAGCACTATATATCAGATTAGCCATAAAATCCTGCCATGGCCCCACTCTGCTCCACACCCTAGGAACTAATGAGAGAGATGCTCTATCAGCTGCACAATGAAGCCACTCACCACCTCCAGTGGAGTAGCCTGAGTAATAAAGAGGGGAGGGGTGTTGAGAACAATTTGATCCATTATAAGAAGTATATTACCACTTCAGCTGCCGTGTCCGTGCAGTGGCCATTTTACCTGTATCAAGGTAAATGGTAAAAGCACATGCTCATTTTCCAGGTGAGTACGGAGGTTGAGGCACTTCGTGCTAATTTCACAGATATTTCACAGAAGCTCAGAAGAACATTCTTGTGTTGCAGTGGTGGTTCAGGAGATTAGAAGAAACGAGTGTCTGCCTGGCTGTGTCCGCGCTTTCTTCACTGTGCAGGGAAAAATGAGAAGGGGCTGAGGCAAGTCAGGGACAGGAAGGGAGATTAAACAAAAACCCTTTTTATACAATGATCCCACAATGTTGCCATAAAAAACACCACATATTATACAAGCTATGCCTTTTTACAGTAAAGCAAACAAAGCATAATGCATGTATGATTCAACTAGTATCCCAGTGTTCTGTGAATCAGAGGCATGTTGGTGTGATGTCAGCATCTTGTGTGATGTATAACATATGTGTCAGGCAACGACTTTTCTAAACCACAACGGGTGACGGGTGAACAGACTGTTGAAGGGCCTCTGCTCGCCAAGCACAGTCATGCAACTTTTGAAACAGAAGAAAAGTTGCAGTCTGTCGTATGCAAAATGTTGATGTGTACAAGGATGGATTCAGGCAAGCAACACGATTGCACAATCAGAAATATGTTGGAGCCGGTCGCAGGTCATCAAAACATCACAGTGAATGTAAACAGTAGTGGAATTTGAAGATTATAATATAGAAGCTACTTAGTCGGGCCAAACTTGTGAATTACTATAAAATTCTAGTTGACATTTGGGCTGGGTATCAAACTCGTTATCTTCTATACTAACTAAAATGTATTGTCAGTATCATGTTTTTGGTAATAAACACAGGCAATGATATTGAAAAATATATCATGATGCATACCTGTAGTTAAAGACATGCACCTGTCATAGTTGTATTTGTGTTGTGACACTAGTTTGACATGTTGACAGTGAGATAGTGACACACCTGACACCCATCTCTTTTGCACACATGCACATGCAAACATTGCGAAGTATACGGGAGCTTGTCCGGTCAGTGCATCGCATGTTGCTGACTCTCATAAAAGGACCTCTGCCCGGATAAATGATAGCGTCAAAGAGGCTTTCTCGATCCTGTCGCTCCATGCCATCAACTCCAAACACCAAAGTTGATGACTCAGCTGTAAGCCGTCCATTATCTGCTGTACACACAGGAGTAGAGCAGGCTCATCCCGTAGGGGCCACATGTGTTAAAGCATTTGACTCGTGTCCCTAGGCCACTCTGACAGCTCACTTCTTCCTGTGCCCTTTACAGTCACAGCCAAGGCAAGGCTAAGGCAGCAGACAGCAGACCCATATATATTAATATCCTCCTCTGCTCAATGTCATGTTTTCTGTCAAGGTCATGATTAGGATGTGCTATGATCACATATGCTACTTAAACGCTCTGCTGCAAGCATGCAATGACACTTAGTGCTCTCTCCCTTCTTCGGTTAGGTGCCCTGACTACCAGTTAGGTGGTTGAGGAAGAGTGTGTGCACACACTCTGTGTGTCATTCTCCTGAGTTGTTCAGGAATGACACAGTCAACAAAACCCTTCAGAACTGGAGTGTTCCATTCCCCTGCTCTCTGTCACTATTCATTCTAGTATCTTATAGAATTATAGCACTATCTCATATTGTCATAATGACTTCTGATAAATTAAAGGTTATATTGTTCAGCTGCCATGTCTGTCCTTGATCAGGATGCCAATTACGGAGGGTAATTTTCCTACTCTACCCCTTTTCCTTCCATATGTTCCTGACAAAAGGAGGTTTCTTCAGGGTGGATCAAAATGACACATGGTGACAGATTCTTTTTTAAGTCTTTTTTCCCCAATAAAATTCCAATGCTATGATGGCACTTTCTGCATTTTAATAAATCCTATCCTCATTTTGTGTTCTTTTATTTGGGGTAAAGTACAAAATACTGCTTCTTTGACTCTATTGAAGATGTCACCAAAAGATCTTTAACATGAATAGAATAATTTTGACTCTCCTTATGAAAAATGACAGATGAGGGCACAGTCTTTAATTGTGTAGATGTACAGTAGTCATACATGTATGCCTTTCCACTAACTAGTGCAAGTCTAAAAATAAGTAAATAAAGCCAACCTGCTCAGAGGAAGTTGAAGGTATAAACAATATATGAGGTGGTTTTTGCAAGTCAAATCCTTAAAGATTTACTACTGGCTCTACACTCAGTGCTTTTTAAAATGCAAGACCACCTGCAACAGAAACGCTGGGAGACCAAGGTGAGGTTGGCAAATACAAAATGAAACACAAACTAATAGATAATGGATAGTATTTAATTCCAAGATTACAAACCATCTCTTCCTCCCATTCACTGGAAGATATTCACATCTACAACTTCTATTTTTGAAATGCTCAAATCTGTGCTGCCACTATCTTCACTGGCCAGCATATCATCCAGAGTCTGTGTAATATCTCCTCAGAGTGACCAGTAATTAAGGTCCTTACATTCTCGCTGCATGTTATTGTTTTAACAATCTCAGTGCAGTGACCTGTGCACGTCAGGCTTTTCTCTGTTTATTGGGTTGTCTTCTTTCCACACTAATGGCCATTGGGGGATGAGTCCAGGCTTCACCTGACCACTGCTCACAAAGCTGGGTCTCTGGAACCGACAAGCGGAACGGAAATCACATTAACCCTGCCCGGACCAAAAGAAAAGCCTGCATACTCTTGCACATACATTCTAAACAAAAAAGAGGAGGATCTCACTGTTCCCCCCCTTCATCAGCAGCATGTGTCAGTTCGGCTTATTGTTGTTTACTGGTGTTTCATGAAGGCCGCTGCCACCCACACCTCCTTCCAGAGGACAGTAGACAGCCACCTTGTGATGACACTACAGGGCTAATAGTGAGGGGATAATTTTTAAGAGTTGCTGTCAATCAATAGTTGCATTTCCATCTACTTGTCAAGTCAATTTTAAGCAAACCTTTGAGAACTTGAAAAATAGAAAATACAAGTTAGGTATGGTTCCATCAGCTGATTTGAAGTGTTGAAGTGCTGCAAAGTGTAGTTTCATCAGAAGATAGCATTAAAGGCTATGTTATACATGTCTGTAAAAGAAGAAGAGTAAACAAAAAGTACTCGTGTACAAGAGAAAAATGGAAGGATCTTCTGGGATTTGTTTCAAAGAGCAAATTGTAATTGTTCATTTATGTCATGTTGTCTGGAAAGAAAGACAAAGAAATGCATATTATGGTAATATACCTGGGAAAACCGGACGGCAGAAAAAGTTGGTCATGTGAGTTAATTCTTGGTTATGTCAGAAAAAAGTGGTTTCAATCTCCCATGTTGTTTTTGCATTACCTCTTTTTTCAAAAATGACCAAACCACATCAAGAGGGTATAAAATTTTAATTTGCAGTTTCCATTAAACCTTTTTAATACGAAACATTAAAAAAAATCATTGAAATAAGTTGATGGAAACACAACTGATGTGTCATCTCTCTACTTTTCAAACAGGTCATATCATCTGAGCTGTTTTCATGTCCAGAAAGAATCTAGGCTACTGTAGTCTGCCACATCACATCCTGCCTGTAGGCTTAATGGGGAGGAATTGAAGGTGAATTAAAGCTAAATTAGTTATCACAGCAGTCATCTACCGGCAAGATTTTTTTCTTGTAAAGATTGTGTTTGATTTTTCTAGGTGAGTCTCCCATGTCTCATCTTTCATCTGCGTATGAGCTCTGTGTCCAGAAGGCATCTAGTCTCATTTCTTTTCTACCCTTTACATTGCACCTCATCATAAACTCCCCCCACCTCAACAATGCTGTGGAGAATAAATCAACCATATTTCAGCACTGATGCTCCTTGCCCATTCCCAGTCCTTCAGAGGGGAGGGCAGTAGCCCTGGCAGTTTGTTGTTTTTATTTAATGCGCTCCTACTTCCATGTCATATTTTCTCTCTTTAATTGATGCCCATGCCTGTATTGTTGCCTAGCACACCATTGAGAGGATGCTTTCTCAAAACAGGCCCTTATCTTGCTAATAGGCCTGGCACTCCTCTGAGGCCTTCAGCTGTGTCAGGCCACTGCTGCCTCGCTGCGCCTCCGGTTTGAACTGTTGCCGTGTTGCCCATTAGTTCTCTCTCCAGGCCTCAGTATTCCCCGTACTCCTCCCTCTGCCCCCCCCACCCCCACCCCCCAGCCCCACAGCCTTCCCAGTCCTATCTTTCACCTCTTCCTGCTCTGCCCCCCCCCTCCCCGAAGTTTCATCAACTTTAATGAGTGTGCTTTCACAATAAACATTTTTCCTCTGCAGCCTGGTCCTGTCTAGGTAACGTGTGTTTTGAAGGTACATTAGGCCATGTGCCACACATCACATCCTGCCTTCTACATCAGGTCTCTTTGATAAAGCCACTGTGTTTGGTGTATGATTGCATCCTACAGCACATTTAGGATGGACAAGATTTGTATTCGTATGACTTTTTAGCACAAGCCATTGCCTTCTTTTGTGCACAAGTTGGAAATGAAGACATCCAGAGAAATTTGAGGTGTAAATTGCGTGGTGCTGGACTTGTGGGCCATGTTTGAATCACAGCCTCTGTACACATTGATAGATTGGCAAAGCAGTTTGTTCTACCAAATTTAACAATGATATATCATTATCACAACTTTAGGGGAAATCTATAAAATCAATGTGCCTGCCGGTGGAGCAGGATTAGTATTACTAACACGCTGAGAGAGTGTTAAAGTGCCCGAGTATGGATCCCAGTTGTGGCTTGGATCAATGGCATTTGTGGACACTAAGCTCAATAACAAGCCATCCAAGAACTGGCTAGAAGAAGAAAGAAATAGATGTGAAAAGCAAATTTGCTGGTAGAGAAGCTAATATCCTGTGTGCGCCTGGCTGAACATGAGCTGTGTAGCTGCTGGCGGGTGAAGAGGGAGTAGAGGGCAGGAGAGGAATAGATTTCACTACTGAAAATGATACAGATACAAATGTAGCTGTCATTATTGATATTCCTCCATCATTGATATTGGCAGACAAGGATGAAGAATGTAAAATACATTGATCTCAAAGGGTGGGAAAAATGTATTGAGTGACACAATTTGATTTAGATATTGAGTGTTTTCAAAAATGTCAACTGATGCTGAGGAGGTTATCTAGAAAAGTCTATAACAAATATGTGTGAGATTTTCTTTTTTTCGACGTAGTGATTCTCTTTGAGATAAGGTATCATTGACATCCCTGTTTGAATGGGGCAGAGTGAGATGTCAAGCTCTGTTTGCATGGATGCTGTACGGCAGAGCAGGAAGAGGTGAGGCAACGCCACCGTAATTGGATCTGTAAAAGTCAAATTTCCTGTAGTGGTGAAGTCTTGAGAAGATGACAAAGACTGTATTGTTTTTAAAGGATGGGGATGTCTGGCCACAAGTAGAGTGTTATTTCATAAAAGCAATGACAGGCTCAATGAAAACACACATTTTCCTCAACCATGATCAAGAGGAAGCAAAATCTCCAGTTAGTACTCACTTTCCATCATGTTCTTCCACTACAGAGATCAAAAATGAAAACTGTACTTCAAATATGTGCTGTTCTTTTTTTTTTAAAAAAGAATTTAACTCATATTACTACAGGTGTTTATTATGATAGTTTTTTTTTTTTTTTTACAAAGGGCCATGACTGCATAGATAGCTTTAGTATGTTATGCTTTGAGTGTTTTCTAAATGTTATGAAGATAACGTTATGATGTAAATTCCATCATATTTCCACATTTGATATGCAAGATATTTTATGGAAGGTTTGCAAAAGTGTGGAAAGTAAAGAGCATATGCGAATCTCAAACAACACACAAAGATCAAAATATATTAAAATAATGCTTCAAATTGTGTGCCTCAGGGAAAGTTTTTGACTCGAGGGTTGTCACCTATAGTGTTAAAAATCCTATAAAAGTGTGTTAGGTAAATCAGTGTCTAATTCGTTGGCCACTCCTTTGAATCTGTCGGCACACTTGAGTGATTTATGCTTCTGTGTATTACTCTATGCCATACTCAATGCCATTTATGCTGTACCCTACTCTGTACTGTACACTGTATATGCTGTCTACCATACGCTGTACGCTATGTCATATATATGCCATACCCTCTGCCATAGCCTGACACACATCTCCAGAAGTGTAAATATAAAAGTAGCAGACTGAAACAACTGTGATTTGTCCACTTGCCCACATCGTTGGTCTGCCTTTTCCAGTGCTTGTCCAGCTGTAAGTTTACCTTCCCTCCACATCGACCTGTTCAGTGATTGTACACACAAATATTTGACTTTTCAGTCTTGCAGTTATTCAAGTAAAACTGTTGTGTGTTCAACATTTACAGCTCCAATTTTGCTTAGTTTTAGAAAGAAACTCAACACAGTGGCATAGAAACACCGCTGCCAACACGCATTTGGCAGCCCACAAGTATAAGTGGTCATAATGGTGTGGGCTCTGCATAGATTCAACACTGCACTATAAATCAGCCACCAGATGATATCCCAACTCAAAGGTGAGAAACCTACATGCATTTCAGTAGACTGTACTAAGATAAATAACAGAGATACAATAACTAAATATTGTTTTAGTGGAGTTATGTTATTATATGGACTTTGGCTCATGATTAAAGCAATACACAACAATGACCCTGTAACATTGTTCTAATGAGGAATATTCTATAACTAGACCTGCACTGCATTTTGCACTTGTGAAAACATTACTGCACCAGAAACCAGTTATTTGCAGGTAGAATACATTTTTCTTCATCTGCCATGACACTCTGGGAGATAAACAGGATATTTTCTTTTTGTCAGTGAATCTGATTGCTTATGTGCTGTTGCTCTGTGATTGTACATCCAATAGTGGCCGGCTTTGGCTCAAGAAGAAACTGTTGGCAAGCAGGGAAAAAGTAGCAAGTGAACTGTGGTCAAACAACATCACTTCCCTAAGAACACAAGTGGGCCATCTATAAAAAGGGCTGGCGATAACAGCAAGACAACAACCCAACTTATTGGTTTGGAGGAAAATACAAAGGAGAGAATGATAGATTGAGAGAAAGGGCGAAAGAAGAGAGATTGTTCTTCTCTGCACACAAAATAAGGCCAGGTACAAAAGGGAAGGAACAAAGTAAAAGGCAGATGAGATATTGTGCCAAGAGGGCGATGTGTGAACAAAAAAAAAGTCAAATATGGACTTCTTCTAATGGGGACAGTTTGTTTTCGCCCCTATTTTGACAGAGATGAGAAAGGGGGGGGGGGACATGAACAGGCCATAATTAAACAGCCTAATGAGTTTGTGGGTCTTTTGAAGACTGGTTTAAAAGGAGCCCTGGTTTTGAAAATCTTCTCTTTCAGTGATGTCAAAGAAGTTTCTGACAGAGCAGTTATCACAGCATGTCAAATTGCTCCAGCTCAAGAAATAATTTGGATTTTTTTTTCTTTACACAAAGTACTGCGAAACAAAAGCCTCCCCCCCTCTGCCTCTAATTTGCCTTGGCAGGGTCCCTCTGGGTGGGGGGTCCGCATGGACATAGAGGGCTTTGCCAGAGTATTATAGGATGAGAAGGGGTGAGATGAGTGTATGTGTGTGCACGTGTGTGTGTGTTGGAGTTGTGTACATCTGTCTGTGATGAGCATGGGGGTGCGGTAGCGGTGGCAGGTGGGGGTGGGGCGCTTGCAAGCAATTTTACCCAAAACGCTGCAATTGTCCCCAAGATTGAACAGTGTAGAGCAGTAACGCTCATTTTCCCGTCTATTCATTATCTTTTCTGTATTTACTTATCGTTGTCTCACAAGGAAAAAAATATCAGTGTTAAGAAGGAGCCCTTTCATGTGGAGAGGATTTTTTTAACAGCTTTATGTTCTGACATTGTTGAGTTAAACTAAACTGTAGTTATGTTATGAAAGTGGTATGAATAGCAAATTAGTACTTTTTGCTTTTCAGTGGTATTATAAACTGTATTAGATCCCTGATTTTTTTTTCAAATTACATTTCCCTGCAGTCTTGTATAATGCCTCCTTTTGGATGAAAATTCCAATTTCGTGGTGTCAAATTAGCGCAAAGAAAATTATACCATTATTCTGAGACAGAAATGATTATATACTGTTTTTACAACCTTTGCCATGGGAGTTTATGATTTTATTTCTCTTTGAAAATAAATCTCCTCATAAATGATTCATACTTGGTGAGAGATCATCTGACAAGGAATAATAAACCAGTACTAGCTGAGGCGTATTTACATTCAAATAAATGCAGACAAAGGAAGTTCATATGAAAAGATATTTCTTCTATATTTGCCACACAATAAAACCTAGTTGTCATTGTCCCTCTCAATGACTGTCAACGCTGATTTACAGGTTTGTTTTTCTTGCATCAAAGAGTTTGACAGAACGTCACCACTACAGATTCACAGAGAATTTCTTTCTGTGTAACTATACATGTGTGTCGATACTGTGTCCCTCTCTGATACTAGGGTGAGGAATCTGCTTATTTAGTGCTGCTGCTTAAGTGGAACCTTCAGTAGTTCAATACTAGTTACACAGATCACCAGCTGATAACATCTTGCCAAATGATCTGTTGAAAGAAGATTGTTAATATCAGTTTACTAGAAAAATTTAAAAAGGAAATAACTTATAAACACTAAGCCAACTCAGCCTTATCATTACATCCACAAATAAAAAGGAAGCCAATTGGGATGAAATCGAGCTACCAATTTACAAAACCTAAATCAGAGGGTGTAATGTCTTAAATGACACTTCAGGAAACACATACACATGAAAAAGGACTTTACTAAGAGGGAAATGTACTTGATTTGTAGGTAGAGGTTTGCAGCATTAGTGCAATTGCAGCTTTATACAGTACATTGGCAACAAATGTAGCAGATTCATGAGAAAATGAACCCATCTTCAAATTAATAAATCTTTAAAATGCTTCTCAACGCTGTGTAAACCCCAGACCGGCCAGTTTGCAATATACCAGGCTATAATAGTGGGAAAAAAAACCCTTGACCTTATGCTAAAATATGTGCAGAAATACAGTGAATCTGATTACAATTGCTTGCTGTCTCATATGGTGACACAGCTCACGGAGAAATAAACTTCAATGTCAGAGGATGTTATAATGTGCTTAGAGGGCCTTGATAAAGTAACACTGCTGCACTGCAGATACAATAAAGCCTGTGATAGAAATAGCTGGAAGAAACAACTCCTTAGGGCACACCTATAGCTTTTACCCAGCCCTTCAGCAGGAAAAAGTCCTATAAAGAATTCTCAAACAATGTTTTTTCTTCTCCCTGCCAACTTAATTACTGATATTTCTGTGTAATAGGTGCCTGATTTGAGGAAGATAATTAGGTGGGATATTGAAGTGGGCCTCCAGGGGGCTCAAGTCTGGTGGATCGGGAGCGAGAAGATGAGGGTAGACACCATCTTTTCAAATTATTCTGGGGGGCCAGTGCTCCCAAGCAGCTTATGGAGCTAAGGCTTGGTAATTAAATTATAATTTAACCTGCTGAGGGTGGAGTGGCAGAACTGGACCAGGCTGGGGGTGGAATGGCACTGACAGGATTTACACTTAATGAAATAATAAAGCTACACCAGCAAAGTATCTGGCAGCGAAGAAACAGACTCACCGTCACTTGGCTCTGTGTTTATCCTCTCTTCAGGGTTGGAGGAAGGTTCAAAGCTAACGAGTGGCTCTCTCGCCATCTCCATTTCTCTTGCTATGTTCTGTTGTCGAGTGCAAGTAAGTGTAGTGGGTGGTTCTGCATTACCTTTTTATAGTTTTGTTTTTTTCCTAGACTCTTACTGTGCTGTGTGTGGGGGGGGTTTGCTTAGATTGCCTGTATTTTTGCCTCCTCAAGTTCAATAAATGGTTTGTGATGAAGATATTATATAATATGTATAGGAAAGATGCAGCGGAGCACAGTTTATGCTGAATATAGCTATTAATCTTGAATTCTATCCATTAACGTTGTTATATAGACATATATACAGAAACAAAATCAAAGATTACATTTGCTGATGACTGTAGTAGTATATTTATTTTTGGGGGTTATATTTCTTGTTGTGCATGCTAATTCTCTGTTGATCAATTAAAGTCTCTCCACTGGGAACCTTAAAGTGCATGCAAGTAAAAACAAAACTCACAAGGATAGAGTATCTATAAAAAAGCTGACTCGCTAAAACTTAAACAAGTAGTAACTCATTTTGAGGACAGTATTGGTTTAAAATAAATTTATGTTTTTGCTGCTTGGTAGTTCACATGTCACTGCATTTTTTAAAGGTATAGAGTGTATTTTCTTGTTGTGAGGTTGGGTATCTTAAGCACATAGGAGAACCTACAGTGGTTGTGAAAAACATGAGAGGCCATCTTTCAGGACATTGCTTAGTTTGTCCTGTCTGGGAGCTGCTGTAGCAGCATGACAGACTTTGTGGAGTGAAAACCTCCTCCCTCAAAAATGTCTTAATGTAAGGTAATAACAAGACAACAATTTTTATTTTGATTAAATTACATGCTAATAGACCTTACTCAATGCAGTCATTTGAACATAAAATAGTAGGTAAACTAACTCGATTATCCTAATATGAAATGTTCTTTATGTGTTTTATTTTACATTCTCTCTGCATGTTCTTTTTATATGCATGATGGGTCAGATTAGCAAATACCTCCAGTATACTGATACGTCAGTTGGATCTATTAATGTAAAGCATATCCATAGATTTTTTATATGATACATAAGAAGAAACCAGAAAAAAATGAAAAAGCAAGAAAGTAAATGAAAGTGAAATAGACATATAGAAATATTTAGAGGGGGATGAGGTTGGGAGAAATTGGAATCCACCACATCTGTTTTGTCTCACTGCATCTCTTCCTTCTCCTCCTCCATCGCTGCAGCTGTTAAGATGGATGCCTCACAGTGGAGGGAAGAACCATGCAGTGTTCCTATAGCTCTGCATTGCTGCAAGCTCATTACCGCCCTCCCCTCCAAAATCACTCCCACCCGCGTTTGCCCCACTCTCACCACTCACCCGAACCTAAATCTGCCCCCACCTCAGCCTCAAACCCAGATCCAGCCCCAGCCAGCATGACAGACAGGCCCAGTTAACAGTCCCTGTAAGCGGGGAAAGAAAGCCGAGCAGATCGGTAAAATGACTGGACCGCAAATGACAGGTGTAGTTAAAATAGTGAGGCGCAGAAAGGCTTGAGGACAGAGAGTCGGGGCGGCACTGTAATAAGCAGGATGAAGGAGCTCAAGCATTGCCTGAGTTTTCCTCTCTCTTCCGCTAACATCCTTCCTCAGGCAAACAAAGGGAAAATAAAAGAAAGTAAACTTTTTCCTGCAGACACTTCTTCACCTCATTCAGTTTTTTTGCCTAATGCCAGTCCTGCCTTGCACCACTTCTTTAAGAAAAGCTAATGAAGCATTATTTACATAATGCATTTACAACATTTAGGAGTTTTAATGACATGCTGTGTGTTAGGGCTGCTTGAATTGTAAATGGGCAGCGAGGGACATTTTTTTTGGTCCCCTTCGGACTCATTTAGATGGACACAGGAGGGATTTGCCTCCACTGCTGTTCTGCATCTATTTTCTTTGCCTTTCATTCTTTTTCTGTTGCGCTTTTTAATCACCACCTCTCCATCAGATCCTTTCCAGCCTCATGTTTAAAATAATCTGTTTTTTTACAGCAGGAGGGGCTGGATAGATTGGAAGTGTGCAAACACCAGTCAGGGGGCAAGGAGACTCTGTTCATTGTTGGACCAGAAAAAGGACATTTTCTGTTATAACATTTGTTGTTTGCATTGGTCCAAAGTGGTTGATGTGCTGGTGAACTTAAAGCGTTTCCCCTTGTTTTGGTTTCCTTTCAACAGAAAAAAAATCTGAGTTAAATCTTTTACATTTACTTTTTACATTTTTAATCTACATATTTTTAATCTACATCCCAGTTTACAAAGCACACCTGGCTGAGTGAGCCATTTTGTCCTTTTTAGTCTCTCTGAATTTCAGTGGATCACCAAGGGGACCTTTAACATGTGGTAAAAAAAAATTCACATTTTTCTTCCCAGAAAAATGACAGCATTAGTAATTTCAGGAAATGTCCAAAAAAAACACATGTTTATCTTCAAGTGATGAAGCCTTATAGGATTTTGGCTTCAGTCAGAAGCAAATACAGTAATAATGTGATATTGGAGAGAGCCAAAGTCTGCAAGGGGAGGTCAGGTGTTTTGATTGGTCAATAAATCCTGACAGATTCATTCATACAGTCAGCATTTCCAATAACCATGACAAAAGTTGTAACCACGTTGTTATTTTTGTAGTCACGACTATGAAAGTCTGCTAACCTTGAAAAGTTGTGATGTTGGCTCACATTGCAACGCTTCCCTAACCCTAAGTTTGTGCTTAATCATTGCTGTGTACTATAAAGCAGTTTTATTTTATCTGCAGACATTTGTGTTGGTTTTAGAAGCGTCAGACGAATAACATCTTCTAAAGGAGAAGTCAGTGGATCACTGAAGTCATTAGGGTACATTGCCTGGAATGTCTGTACAAAGATTTGTCAATCTAGATGTCAAGGTATTTCACCTAAACCTGCTGGTAGCACTGCAGGAACAGTATCAAGGATCATCAGCCTTATTGGATTCTAGACGAGTTTGAAACCAATTTTTAAGCAATACATATAGTTACATGCATTTGAATTATTTGTGGATGCATTGTTTTCTCCTCCATAAGTGTAGTACTCTTTTTCTGCTTAAAATGATTGTGTTCCATCCTCTCCCTCCTCCTGCTTGCCCTCCCTAACTCTGATTCCACTGCTTATCTGATTGGTATTAACAGGATTATCAATGCTGCTACCATAATTAGAAGTAATGCACCGCAATTACTGATATAGATCAGGGGGGATTAAACTTCATAATGTGGCGCTTGCTTCCAGGCAATAAATTTAATGCGTTTTGATCATATGGCCGTTGTTGATATCTTCATGTCAGTATTTATAAAGCACTCAGTCATTATTTGCACAAGACTTATATAATGGCTGATAATTATTGGACTCCCAAGTTGAGCTGATACCACACTTAGTGCTGTAGTTTATCTTGAATTAGCTGTATGTGGTATGCAGACTGTCATTATGGGCTGCAGTTTACATAAATGCCTCACATGCAGGATCTTGGGGGAAGCTACTCATTTGAGCTAAAGTTGATCGAATGAACTGCAGTGTGAATTTAAAAGTAGAACAAGGCACTGAAGATCATCACCAGGCTGAGCTATCGCAGACACCAGTAATCGCTGCCTCCAGCGCATGTCCCAGGTCCAACCACCTTAACGTTGCCAACAAGCCATGCACTGTCACCACCCATGTCCAACACTAGCTCACTTTAAAAGAGGTTTTCTTCATCTGTTGTAGCAATTATGGAACAGCCCTCAGCTGTTGGAGACATCTCATCCAGTTCAAACCTTCAAGAAAAGACTAAACCTAGTCATGAGTCTTTAATCCAAAACTGAAGGACAAACACAAATCAGATTTCTCACCTTAATTGTTTTCAGAACTATATTTTAGTGACTCATGTCATTAAAACATTTGTTGTGTGTCCACCATGTTTAAAACGGTCAACCACTGTACATACTGTCATCTCCATGTCACCTTTAATAAAAAAAAAAAAAGCTGGTTGATCGCTTGTTTCAAAATGTTCAGTTTGTTAATATTACACCTGTTGCATGATCAAATGGAACTCAATTCAACACTGCAAATCCTTGCATCTTCGGCAATATGCCCGCCAAGTGTAAAGTCAAAACAATGAAAATACAGAACAGATGGACCTAAAATTAACCTTACCGTAGTTATTATTGTAACCACAAGTACAAAAGTCCCCTATTTTGACTTGATGATTTGAACAATGATTTTTCCTTAAGCTTTGCTAAGTACTTACTTTGACATATAATGATCTTATATCTCTTTCCTAGAGCTAACCAAAATATAACCATAGTATTGTTACAGCATAACAAATATATTTGTGTTTCTCAAGTACATTAGCCAACAATGTATTTTATCATCTGGGACTTGTTGATGCAGAGTGGAGTGACAGGAAAGATGAGAGAAATAAGTTATTGTTTGACATCAGTGTCACACAGCAATATACGTCAGACAGTAGCCTACTGAGCTAAAGGCTGCTCCCAGAGTCAAAAGCATAACATTATATATTGAAACATGCTAGCCTGTGTTCTGTTATTCTCCAGACTACATTAACCTGAATCACAGTAGGGCCTGCTGCCATCTATAGACTCAGTATCACTGACATATCTAGCGAGTAAGGAGTGTGGCCATCTGGGGGATCTAAATTTAGTAGGTCCCTGTACGGAAGATGAACATCTGTCATTATCAACAGTGGTTAACTCAGTACAGGAAACCCAGCACATGTAATTCATGCAATATTCAGATGAGAGGGTCAGAGTGCTCCTGTGGGGATGGAGGCAGTCTCTGTTGCACAGACTGCATGATTGACCTGCGCCTGGTCTGCGGAGAGAAGTGCCAGCTCTGATCTCTTTAAACGACAAGACAGCACGCAGGAATGTCATGCTTTAACTCCCCCATCTGCTGATGTTATGCCACCGACTGATAAAGCAAATGACACAGCAAGGCAACATATTGGTGTTTAGAGGCTAAATGATGGCTACTGTTAGTGATGTTGAGATAAGGACGAGCTGCGATTTACATATCCTCATGAATTTGGTAGTAGTGTAATCTGCTGGTGGTCATGTTGTCATGTATCTTCCGGTTACCAAATAAAATATCGATATCATGAGTAGATTAATGGAAACTAGGATCGATTTTATTAGTTTTTTTGCCAGACCTGAAATGGAGAACAGTGCTCTATAACATACTTTAGGTTTGATTTTGACTTTTTATTATATCATTGCTGTTCAAACAGAAACTCTTTCATTTGATGCATATGCTGTGAACCAGATATGTTTGATGTAAAAGTTTGTTTTTTGTTGGTACTGATTTTACTCTCTCCATATTTTAAGAGTAAAATAAATTCTACTATGGAAAAAAAAACATTGCAGAAACACACCAATTACAGAATGTAAAGAAACACTCAGGTATTTCACAATATTTGGCTTTTTTCTAGTTTCCAGGAGCTATTGTTGGAGATGACAATGCAGCTCTTTTTTACTTTCTTCATATGGCTGCTGAACTGCCACCTACTCTGCCATATTAAACACTCAGTGAACACTCAGCGCTCACTCAGTATATCTTGGCAACGGTCTTTTCTTTGGGGTGTCACGCTGTAGACTTGCTCTTACATTGTTCAAATCAAAGCACAACAGAAGCAGTGAGGGGAAGGCTGAACAGACCCAAAGTCCTCCTAACACCCTACCCTCACACACTCATGTGCACACATTTCTCAGAAAAATGCATAAAGACACACACGTACTGACGTGGATTCTGCAGAGACACACATCATAAAGCTGCAGCATGAGGGCCACCTGCCGCTCTCGCTGTCTATCTATTTTCTTGTCACACTTGGGGAGCAGGTACACAGATTAATAAGTGCTTGGTTAATTTATGGTTGCATACATACTGGTATCACTTAATGGATGGTGTTAATGTTAATTAATGTTATGTTATTGTGAGAAATGATTGGATATAAGTCGTTTTATTATTCAACCCCCATCAAATTCCATCATTTAAACTCCTTGTCAATCAGTTTATAAGAGAGAACCTTACCTTTATCCTCACATTTACCTTTTACCGAACAAATTGTGCCTTTTTTTGGGAGATGCAAGCTATATTTTGGTAAACTGGCAAGAAGACAACATAGCTGCAGTCACTAATCCAGGGGCAGAGAAACTCCACTTTATTAAATTACTCTGTAATAATGTTATTATAAATACAGTACAATAGTATTTGTTAATACTTGGTTTGTAAATCCTTAATGATATAGTTGTTTTTATTTAGATGCTTAGAATACATTGATAAATGCTTAAATCTATACAAAGCACATATAACAATATTTTTTATTTGGCAATATTAAGTTATATATTGATTGCACTGGCTATTCATATAATGTGGATTGAAGGTTTATAAACCAGGTGTTACCCTAACAATGTACTTCCTGTCTATCTAATGTTCATAGATGCTTTACAAAGTATTCATAAAACATTCAATAACTCTATTATAATTATAGATTGGGATGCTATAACAGTTATCCAATTATATGTTTAGATGGTTTACAAACCAATTATTAATTAATAAAAAAAATTATTAATTATCATTCAAGAGCTGCGCTGACCATTTTTCCTCCATTCCTGCTAAGTTGTGCAACAAATGCTCTATTCAAAATATAACATTATTTAGAAATGAAGCCAATAACCCGTTAAGATATATGAAACTCATTTGTGAAATGTTTGAGAAATTGCTGCCAGAGGGTTGTAGATTAATGTGGTCTCTGCTGCCAGTGCTGGAGATTCAAAAGGGGAGGTAAATATTTCAAATAAAAATAATATCACCATTTGCGCACTTAAAGGGCACACACACGCCGCACACACGCACATGCATATCTTACAGGCTTTGAAATGACACAATAGAAAAACGCTGTCCTTCATGCTCGAAGCTGATGTTTAATATTTCATCCTTGTTGTTTTATTAAAGATTTAAACACGTTTACATCTCCAACAGATATACACAAATTAGTAATTTTTTCTGACAAACACTCTGATCTAACTGGGGAGTTACAGAGAATCAATGGAGAGAGAAACTGAGGTTTTGATGCTATTATATTTCCAAATGTGAATTTAATACATTAAAAGAAATAAATTGTAAATAATCATTGCTGAGAGATGTAATGTTACGATCTGCTTTGTTAGAAGATGAGGATATGTTGATTCTGTAAAATTACCAAACTAGCTTTATGTCATTAGTATTGTGTAAATTAATATAAAAATGACCGTAAGCATAATTTCTTATATACTGTCACTATGTTAATAGTAATAACAATAATATTAATAAAATATACATTGCTGCTTAAACATATAGGTTCAGTCGCCATTATATTAACTGTATTGAATGAATGGAACCCTGCTGCCATCATCCTATTTTTTTCTTTTAGCTTTGTCAATTGACTTATTACAGCATTATTTTATCTTCCACATTTACTACATTTAATTTCTTTGTCTATGGCTCTTGTGTCTCTGCTCCCCTGCATCCTCAAAGTCAATCGATTATTTCCAGGGCTGAGGTTGTGGCTCTCATCTGACACGTTGGTATCTATCCTTGCCTTTCCGACCTGGGCCAACCCCCGCCTCACCCCGTGGCGTCTACCAAACTTTGACGGCAGCATCCATATCCATGTCACCAGTCTGACACTGTCCATCCTGCATCAATAAACATTTGGGGAGGGAAGATTTTTCTAGGCTGAATAATTTATAGTGCATGATTAGAAACTCTATCCTGAGTGGAGGATCTTGTTGCTTGTATGTTTGTCTTGGATCTTTACAATAAAACGTGACCCAGTCTGATTAGAAAGGCTGGTGCCACAGAGCTTGTTGGGTGTGTATTTGTGTGTGTGGGTGTTTGTGTCAGAGTGTGAGAAAGTCAGAGACAAGTCATTGAAACTCCAATACATTCAAATAAATAACAGCTAAGAAATTAAATTGAATTTGTTAACTTACTCTGCCGCTTTTCATCGAGAATACTCAAAAGTGTATTTACTTTATTTTGACAATTTACTAAACTTGCAGAAGCACACTTACCCATCAGGGTGCCACTAGTGAAATATAAAACCCTTTTTTCCATTAAGAATGCACATCTACACAAACGATTTTTGGTTATTTTTCTGAGCCAAACAGAGACGAAACTTTACCCGAGAAACCATGATACATTCCTTACATTCCAGCACCCCATCAGTTTTACAAATTGTACAGAAGTACTGTATGATCAAAATCCTAAAACCTCTCAGTTTTCACACTCGATGAAGCAGATGTAAGGCAAGCATGCACTGCTGTCCTTCGCTGGGGCCTGCTTCTCTTTGTGTTTCAGTGGGACAGTAGAGTGAGCGCATCATGAACTTCTCATCATACAGTAGTTATGTGTATCTGTTTGGGGTTGGGAGGGGGTGTTATGTTCATTAGCACAGTGAAAAATGCCTGGGGGCATAAGCTGAGGAGTGAGTGAAGGAGAGCGGAGAGGGAGGGGATGGCTTGTATGGAAATTGACCAGTGTACTGTAACCGTTCATCTGGTGTAGGCCTTTGAAGTGAGCTGTTCAACACTGCAGCCAGCCGTGTTCTTGATAATTGCCTAAATGATCTCCATGGAGCGCCGGGTTGTGTTACAACTGAACTAATCCAGGGGCAACCTGCTGATTTGACAGAGAGCTCTTCGCTAAGTCAGTACCCCCCCCCCCCACCACACACACACACACACACACACACACACACACACACACACAAACCCAAACAACAGCCTATCTTCCATTCTGTTTCGTCTGTTTATTAGACAACACAGCAGGGGGTGTCATGGTAGTGATGTGGGTTCTGGAGGCGTGGGGGTTCTGTTTGTTGTTGGGATGATGGCCACTGTGCTCCCCAAGCTTAACCACACGCTTAACCCGCACTCCTTGACATCATACCCTACGCTCACCCCCATTGATATGTAAATGAGCAGCAGCCCTGTTTGCAAATGAGGGAGGAATAATTAGTCAGGAGCACTTAGCAACAACAACAATAATACACGCGTCTGATCCAGGCTGAGCTGTTCTCTCTTTGTCATTTGAGCTGCTGCTGGCAATCAGACAAGCTACCCCCCTCCCCCCAACACACACACACACACACACACATGCACATACATATACGCGCACACACACTGTTCCCACTGCCCCGCCACTACAGCACCAGACACTGGTGGGTGGTAGGGCATCCACAACAAGTATAGTGTTTGGCCTTTTAGAGCCTCGCCAGGGTTTAGGGAGCCAGTGGAGCATGGAGGCCAAGCAGAGCCCTAGGCCAAGCGCACTGCCTGGGTTGGAGACCTCTCTGGTATGCAGGGAGGTCAGAGCAGAGAACAAACCAAAGAGGAAGTAATGTGGATACTCAAAGACCTGAGCTATATGGGTTCTGGAGGAAAAAAAAGAGCACCATCACAAATGCACATTTGTGAAAATGCAGCAGTTTATTTAGAAAAATGACAATCAGTCAGTTAAATTTTTTATAATGTTAGTTAATTAGTTAGAAATGAAAAGAGACAATAACACACCTCAATATAATAGAGAAATGTAATAAAAAATATGATGACCGACTGCAGATGTAGGAAAAAAAATGCATCCATTTCGGGAATATGACTCAGTATCATGACTGGAAAAAAATAGATTATTATGTCCAATTTACATACAGTGCTGGGGCTTCAAAGAGGCGGGTGTCATGTTAGTATTCCGGTGCCAGGCGTAATCAAGAGCCCCCCTCCCACTGTCCCAGGACAGGCCCAATGGCAGGGTATCAGGTAGACTAAGGTCCCATATAAAAGCGGCCCCTATGAATTATAAATCATAGGCCACTGGAGCCACAGCCTGTGGGATACAGAAGGGGTAAGAGGGACTATATTCCCGGAACAAAGGACAGCGATGGGAGGGGATAAGGTGAAGAGGTGGTGGGCTGGTGTCATACAGTAAAAGTTAAAAAAAGGACAGGCAATTTGCTGCCGTTGTCTAACCTAAGTGATATCTCTCCTGTAATGATATAACATTTTATATTAATAGGCAAATTAAGGAGTCCATTCACAATATGTATGGTCCTTTTTTTTTTTAGACCTGCGTATAGCAATAGAAATATTTCTGAATACTTTTGCCTCCATTTTGTGCACTGGCACAGTATAGGCAAGGGTGCACATGTTCTTCTTTATGCGTGTGTTCATGTGAAAAGACTTCTGAAACAGCAGGAGTTTTCTGGCCCTCCCCATTGGTCAGTGGGTTGTAGGCCCGGTTCAGTCAGAGGTGATTGAATAGAAATATTGTTTTTTTTCCCTTTTTGGGGGCTGGTGGGGGCATGCTGATGAAAGGTTGATTGATATGGTGTCAGGCGCTCTGTGATGGATTAAATTGTGTGTGCAGACGTTGTGGCCCTGGCCAGTCATGGCTGTTGCTGCCTTTTCCGCCAGGCACTGCTGCGGCAGCTTTAAGAAAATTTGATTTTCGCAGCTCAGAAACACACGGCAGCCCCTTTCTCTCCGCTGCCTGACTTCCATTTAGTTTGAGAGTGCACAAGTGATTCTTTATTGGATGAAATCTGCGCCGGATTGGATAAAGTGTTAGAGCGCTGAGCCATCTATCACTATCACCGCCCAGCTCCAGTTTCATTTTAAAAGAAAAGAATGAAAGCAGAAAAAACAGAAAGGAAGAAGAAGAAAAACAGACAGCCATAGGATGTTGGAGATTTGAAAATTAACTGAGGCAAGGGGAAAAAAAAGATCTATCCTCCAACCACTAAGCCTGTTTCCTCTGTTGGAGGATACCAAGCTTTTCTCTGTAGAGATGCCTCTGTGACTCACTATCTTTCAAGCTCTCCTGTCTCTCTCCTCTCATAATTTCTGCTGACCGGCTCAAGCCCACACCTGTTCACACCCTGCTCCATACATCCAATCCAGTGTCATTTTTTTCATGTTATATGGTGCTCAACACAACTCTAACGTTTTTCAATACTTGCCCAAATTTATTATAAAGTCCAAAATTGAGAAGAATTTGTCATGTTACAGACAGGACACTGTTAAAGGTGGGCCAAATGTTATTTTACTATAGTATCCAAATATTCTTACTACAGCACCATGATATACTTGACTTCAAGTAGACAGAGCATGGCGAAACTGGTTCTTTGATGTTGAAGGTGACTGGTTTCTTTGTATGGACTTGAAATTAGCAATTCACTCACCCCCAATCCTCACATGCTTTCTTCTCTTCCTGTCATATTTTTCTTTCTTTCGTTGTTTAGTATGTAGTGTGTGTCCATGTGCAGCTTCAAAGGCTATGCTAATAGAAAAACGCATCTAAAACAGAGATGACACTTTCCATTCCTTCACTCCACATTGTGTAAATATTGCCTCCTTTTTTTCTTACAGATGTCAAACTGAACCAAAGCCTTTCCAGTCAAAGTATTGATAGCAGTATTCTATGCATAACAGTACTTGTTGATAGGTAAAGTAGGTGTTTTGCATAGGAACTTTGTGTTTGCACACTTATGACTTTATTTATTTATTTATTCTGAGTGAGACACACCAGTTAAAGCAAAGTGGCTGTTGAACTGTGGGTTGCTTCACAGTCAAGCCTTCTTTTCTCACCCTTAGTGTAGACCTCGTAGGGTGACAAAGTTCCTGACCCCACAAGCCATCTTTCATTAATTTTTCAAAACTATCCCCAATGTCCCCCTGTCTGTCCATTAGTGCTCTACTGTATAAAGCAAACGACCATGAATTTACCTTGGGGCAAGCAGGGAGAGCATCGGATAGAAAAAGAGAGAGAGGAAAAAAAAAGAGCTGGGGGAGAAAAGGCAGCATAAATCGTGAAACTCCTATGTATTTCATTTTGTCTTACATAATTCATTTTGAAATGCATCTTGGATGATGTAAATCTGTTCAGAGGCACCCTCCATTCCAGGCCTTTACCCTTAAATGTCTGTGGTTGGAGTGTCCAGAGGCAGTTTGGACCCACCAGCCTGCCCCAGCCCCAGCCTTAATAAATCATTATGTAGCCGAGCTGCACTTATCAAGCTGGTCAGAGCCCTCTAATGAGCACAGGAACCACAACTTCAGACAGTCACAGAAATATTTTATTAGGAGCACATTTAAGCACAGACTACTTGGGATGTATCACCACTTTTTTGAGCACCTGTATCACATCTGCATCATAAATAGCAGGTCTGACACCACAGACTGAATGTGAGATCCTCCACTAACTCCTCTTTGTCTCGTCTACTGGCCAAAGCTTCTCTATGGAGCACTTAGATTATTATGCAGATCCCGATGGCTCCTATGGGGCCTTATGACCTTTGCTCTTTTGCTCTAGTTATGATGGCCCTTCAGAGAAGAGAACATACTCACAAGTCAGTCCCAGGTCGTCTCCCTGAATAATGGTCGTCTGCTCCTTTATGGCCATTGTGTGGTTTATGTACTGTATAACATTGAATAGACAGAATCACAAAAAAATCAACATGCTCCTGTGATGCATACTGACATGGAAACAATTGATAATTTTGTCACAAATGAACATTTTCTTTTTAAAAGAAATGCAGGATTCACTGATTTGATTTTTCTTTTGAAATAAATATTATGCCAATCAAATAGTAGTTCATTCTGAATTAATTTACAAAGTCTTTAAATGAACCACAAACTCAAATAGCTTGCCCACTGGTACAAGAGAAACACATTGTTTGAAAATCCCTTAGGACGCTTCTTCCTTTTTATGACTTTGTCAAAAGAAACAGTTTTTTTTGATTGGCATAATTGTAGCATGCATTGTGTCAGGAAACTCACTACCGTTGTACCTTTTGCAGGAAGTCTATGTGCTTCTGCTTGTGTATTTTTTCCTAATGAATTAAGGCAATTTAAACCAGAATGTTTTAATTCTCCACGGCTCAGGGGTACAATGAGAAATAGAAAGAGATCATATCTCAGGTTAAGGCCAGTCTCTTTGATACTGGCAGACTATCATTAAAGAAATGCTCTGGCTCTCAGCCACGAATCCACCATTCAGAAAGACCTGACCTAGGATAATGGCAAAGTACATTGTTAATGCATCATTTTTTTAATAAGTTGGAAAATTGCTTAGACCACTGAACAAAGTCAGAATGAGCAAAGACTCACTGACGATAATAACAAAAGGTATGAAAGTCTTTCTTTTTACGTTCCTTTTAAGTTTCCAACATCCAAGACTGAAGAAAACTAGTAGGAAAAAAATCATTACGCGGTTGTTTCATCTGACTCTTTTTTTCCCCAGCACAGAAACACAGGGCTGATTAAAGATGACTAAAACCTAAAACCAACCAAGCTACGTACCTCTTCTCTTTCCTCCTCTCTTCAACTTTTACTTTTTAATGGAATATCGTCCCCAAGCTCGTTTACTCAGGAACAGAGGGATATAAATGTTTTAAAATTTAACCAAAAAAGAAAAAGAAAGGGAAGAAAATGGAATGGAGGGAGGAAAGGATGGGTAATATGAGAAAGATTTTAATCTTAATAATTCATAAAGCAGTCTTTCAATCCCCTTTTTCTCTCTGCTGACTGGTGTTTGATGAAGATACAGGCTTTTTCTCTGCTGGGCTCCAGCAAGGTAAATGTTGTGCGGTGTAGATGGGTCTCCGATAAGGCCAATATATGAGGCACTTACCAGGGGGAGTGGGAAAATGGCATTACCCAGGCAGAACATAGGAGAGGAGAACAGAGCAGCATCAGATCAGAAACGAGGTTAGAAAGGCAGCAGAGGCCCTGAGGGAAGCCAGGCAAGACAGCAACTCTGCACACTGATTGTAGCACCTAAGGTCGCAGAGCTGGTGAAGGAGTGGGACATGGATGAGCCCGGAGAAGGTTTGTGTACTCATGTGATAGTGTGAGAATGTATAGATATTAATTTAGCAATTATAAGAAACCAAAAAGAAGCTGGATTTGTTGCAAAGATGCTGCGTTTCACTTGCATGATGGGAGTTATTTTCTGCACCAGAAATTAATTATTTCAGCTATCTGTAGTTTCCCATACAGGGGTATCTCTCCCAGGTATCTCTTTCAATCAGCACTGTCTTTCTGCACAGGAAAGATCTTGCATATTTTATATATTTTGTGCACAAAATATGGGGTGATTTCTTTTTCTCTAGAATTCACAGTAAAATAAACAGTGTTTTGAGAGAGAGAGAGAGAGAGAGAGAGAGAGAGAGAGAGGGGAGAATGAAGGAAGAGGGCTTTGCTGCTCCGAGGTACAGTCCTCTGATCTCCTTTTAAGGTGTGGCTCAGCATGCTCAGCAACATAGCCAGTCAAACCTACAGCCCCCCAGGGTTCAAGCTCTGCTCAAAGGGTTCTCCTCTCTAAAGGCTCCTCTGCGTAACCGCCAGGCCACGGCTGCTTTCCACCCCAGTGATCACACACACACTCCCCGACCAGGACTTGCATGTTGGACACTGTGTTTGAGGAAGTGTTCTGTGATAATGTCCCAGTATTGATCAGCTATCTGTGATGATAGCTGCTGGGAAAGCGACCTGAATTCAATCTGGAATGATGTTAGTAGTGGATGCCGGATGGATGGCTCAGCCTGTGGTCTGCTGTAGTGGGGGTGAGGGTGCTGGGGTCCAGGGTTCACCAAAGGTGAGGGGCCCTCCTCCCCATCTGTAGTCCTGGGAGTCAAGTTCAGCCAGAGGGTCTATGGGGGACTGGAGGTCTGGACGCCATGTCCATCTGGATCAATCTGCATACAGAGGCCAGCTGACTGAGACAGCCGCTCCTGGTTAGTGACAGGAGAAGATGGCTGAAGGGGACGGTTGATGTGGGAAATGTGATTTTTCTAAGCAGTGGAGAACTGAACTGCTGCCCTTTTATATTTGGTTAATGCAATGCAAATTGATTTTCAACATCACCATCACTGCTTATATCTCACTGGTTTCATGTTTATTTGACTTACAGTATGTATGTAATGGAAGGATGCGGTCAATATGAAAATGATTTTATAAAAAAGGAAGGAAAATGAGGCTAAAATAAAGTGACATTAAACCTTTAGCTAGGGAACTTAAGTGCACATTTAAATATAAATGTTGTTCTTTTTTTTTTAATGTATTTTTTTTTAATTTATTTTCATACAATTTTTGGTCTGAGGGTTGCTGACAATTGGTTTGTTTGCCAGTAGATGTGCTGCATTTGTTAGTGTGTGTGTGTATGTATATGTATATAAGGCATTCATGAGATTAGTGTGAACCTTGTCCTCCCTGAAGGTGCAGAGGCCAGGCACACTGCCGCCGCTCATATGCATCTCTTTTATTGTCTATTGTGTGTAATCACAGTCCTCCCACTTCTCAGTGCTAGACTTTTGACCCTTTTTATTTTGCCGTCCATTTTCAGCTGCCCCGCAACCTAACAGGCATTAGACTACTGACTACTGAACAGATGTGCAGGGGGCAGTCAGTGAATGCTAATGAGGACTTTGAAACACCAAATCATTTTATAGTCTGGTTGAAAAATTAAGAAAAAATAGTATGTGTGTGTGTGTATATATATATATATATATATATATATATAATTAAATTAGGTTGAATAATAGGTCAAATACCAAAGTCATTGTCAGAGTCATAGGCCGATCCGATGTGTGTGTGTGTGTGTGTGTGTCTGTGTGTGTGTGTGCGTCTGTGTGTGTGTGTGTGTGTGTGTCAGCTTTGCACGCGTGTCCCAAACATCAAGCGTGTGTTGCTGCCGTCTGACTATGCGTGTCCCCAGGCCAGACAAAGCACGCTATTCCTTGGCAGTTCCCCCTTGTCACTGCAGAGGCCTCAGTGTGTGAGTGTGTGATCAATCTCACGTGGACCAGTCATGGTGTCAGGGCAGCAGTGAATCTGACACACTCTCTCCCTCTCCCTCTCTCTCTCTCTCTCTCTCTCTCTCTCTCTCTTTCTATCCCTCTCTCCTCTTCTCTCTCTCCATCTTCTCTCCTCGTCTCCCGTTTCTCTTCCTCTTCTCTCTTGCTCCCTCTCCATCCATTCTTTTTTCTTTGACTGTGGGACAGAAGGAGTGGATAATTAATGCATGCCATGCTGGAGGGCTGATCCCGCTACCGGATTGCTCCAAACAGGTACCTGTGCTTCTGTTTCTGTAGAGATGCCCTGCTCCGTTTCACTTTGTCAACTGAGCTTTGCTAACTGACTGCTTTGCTGACCAGCACTCACTCACGCTTTCACTTTTTCACACTCTCTCCCCTTCCCTCTCTCCTTCCCTCCCTCCCTCCCTCTCTCTCTCCCTCCCATGCACACGCACACTCACAGACACACATGCATACACACTATACACATGACATACTCGTGTGCATGCACAGCCATTACTGGGTAACTCTTAATAGTGTTTGCTGGTGTGAGAATAGATGGGTTTCCCCCTTGATCTACATTGTGTGGGTTTACAGGTTTACAGGTGCAGAGTTTGAGAGACATATTTTATGCTCTGAGGTGGCAAATGTCATTTTTTGAAGTTGAAGTGGGTTGTCTTTACTGCTCTGGGCTGTACTAGGTGCTTCTACACCTCTGATAGCCTCTGATCGACTTTCTCAAAGGTTACAGCTTTTCTCTTTTCTGTGATTTTGTGTATTTGATGTGTTATTCCTTGCTGAGATAAAACCAAAATATGTGGGAAAACTGTGATGACTCTGAAAACAGTAAGATCTGTTTGTAAGTTTGCAACTTTTTCTTTTTTCTTTTTCTCTTTTTTTTATGATTTTTAGCCTGAAGTAATTCCTGAAACCATTTTCTAAATACTACTCATTCAGATAGGTTGGGATTTAATGCTTTCTTAAAATCAGAAATGTTTTTTTTTGCAAGAATGACAATTTATTTATTGCTTTTACATTTGTAATTATAGATACAAGCATGATTCATTCATCAGTAAAGTGACAGACATTTCCTTTTTCTATCTTTCACGTTTTCTATGCAGTTTTTGTGTAATTTATTCACATTTGCTGCCAGTTCAACAGATATTCATCTTATGCTTAAAATATGAAACTATTGAAGCTTATTTATAGCACAAAGTTATGATGGGGTTACTCTTGTTAGCTTTTAGCTTTTATTTACCGATTATTAGAGACTGACACTCTGGATCAACTTTAGGGTTCCTGAAGACAAGCAGCTCCTTCACAGATTTGAGGAAAGAGGAAAAGGGGTTTCCTGTAAATGTCGCTCTCATTTTTAGATGAAAAGAGATTTTTTTAAAGGGTCAGCCAAGAATTCATGGTGGGTGCTGCCCTGGGACCTTTGAAAAGTCAGAAGTCTTAACACTCCTTCACATTGTATACTCCTCCCTTTGTAATATAAATATGTTAGAATTTAAATTGTTAGATGAAGGTAGGTGACCCATTCAAAGTTATTTTAATCTTAATTTACACACACACACACACACACACACACACACACACACACACACACACACACACACACACACACACACACACACACATATATATATATATACACACCAGTCCAAAGGGGTTAATGGCTGACAAATTAACTCCTGCAGCATTATCTTACAAATGGCCTGCAGCATATGATAACCTATAATCAATATCACCAATTATGTGTCACGCAAAGGCTATTGGCCATGACCTGTCTCTCATGAAGAGACTTTTGGAGGAAACAAGATCTCTTCCACTATGCAGATGCAGGATCTCTCCCATTCTGATGTCATTACAAACACCTGGGACCACCTATCATCCACAGACTGCATCTATTTATCTCTGTTGCTTCCTCTGCATTTTCTTCCTTCCTCTTCATCTTTGTATTTTTGGCTGCACCATCCTTTTTTACTTTTTCTTCTGTCTCCTTTTTCATTCTTCTTTTTCATTTTTTAATATTAATTTGGCCTAATTAATTTTCTTCATTTTTAATATATGTTAACAATATCAACAATTACAAGATGGGGGGTTTCTTCCCTATGGACTATAGCAATTCTTTATTTCTAAGTGCAGTTGCTGCATGTCTCCTTATGGTATGTTTATCTATCTGTATTTTGAACTTCAGAGAATAAAGAACACACATTTTTTTCTAATCGAAATACTTAATATTTAACTTCAGTCAAATTACCTATTACCTATACCCTTCCCTATTTTTAATTGCTGCAGTGATTTCAGTAATTAATATTTCAGGTGTATAAAAAACAAATTTTAACCATATATTTAAATGAATTACTTTGAATCAGATGAAGTGCATCTACTATAAATACCATTTTGTAGAAGTCAGGAATCTTATGTCTTATGTTCAAATCTGTACATGAAGACTTAACGTTATGACACTCAACTTTCTGTTGAAAAAGAATCGAGTTATTTCATAGGTGAGTGCAGCAGCTTCTTACACATGACATCAGTGACCACCTCGTAAACGTCTTGTTTTGTGCACGCAACGTCTCACAACTCTATTTCTATTTGATCGCAATCCCATAAATAATTAGCGATGAATTAGGGAGAAATAGAAACGACACCTGTAAGTTGTTCTTTTTAATACTATAATCACCTCAGGACTGGATACCTGCAGACTCATTATTATTGACTCCTGGCTTCTTTTTTTCTTTTTTAAATGTTTTTACATGGTGGATCACTGTGATGCCAAAGCTTTAAATACTTTTGTTCAAACATTAACTGCGTTGATAACAGTGCGTGTGTGTGAAGGATTCAGCAGCCAGGACTAAGTAGAATCCTGCCATCGGGGCCTCATCATGCAGCTTTTGATTTAACTACAACTTTCCAGCTATAACTAATTATAGGCGAAAGGCTCTTGTAGACAAGTCGGTGCCTATACAATTTAAAAGGCACGTTTAAAAAAACAAAAACAAAAAAAAAGCAGACATTTAAATCCAGGCACTCATATGAGCGGTTCATATTTATTTATGAAATGCGCGACAGGGCTTGTTTCTTCCAATGCGAGATTGACGGGCAAACCAAATTCTGCGTTTGCTCTTAAAATTCGTAGTGACGCTTTTAATGACGACGTTTTAATTTTTATATGTTAATTATTCACGTGAACCTGAGTTTTAACTAAAATGACCAAGAATTTTAATTATAGTAATTGAGGTGTAACCCAGCCTAATTAATAACGTATATAATAATAATAATAATAATATAATTGTTTTTTATTATGATGAGTCCTACTAATAATATTGATAATATTCTGTCCGCTTTATTAGTATAATACAGCTGTCGTTGTAATTATTTGAAGTGGAATAGTTCCAGACGGCCAGTGGCTGCAGACCTTGAACTTCACCGGAGCTGGTGGGGGGTTTGGTCGGGGTTTGTTGGGGGTTTGTTGGGGGTTCAGACGCTCAGAGCAGCTGAGCCATATGCCTGCCTGTGTCTGCTGTGACAGTCACAGGGAGCAGGGAGACGGATGGTGAAGACAAAGACTACTACTGCCCTGTCCCCTGAATTATTATTATTTTTATTTTCAGAAGAAGGATTTGGTTTTATTTCGTTTGTTCAATGTATAACAGACAAAGGCCAGTTATGCAGGTTAGGCTGCGGAGTTAGGTAAAATGGTGGTAAGAATAGAAACACGTCCGACCCGTGTAAATACATATAAAAACAGAAACCAGAAAGCAAAATTTGAATGTTATAATTTTTTTGCTTTATTTTTATTTTTTCAGAAACTATATTATTTAAAAGTCCTTTCTGTGTAATTTGCTCAGTCTGCAGATGCTTTCAGCTGTTGGGGCCTATATCCTATAAAATATTCAGCTTGCAAAAAAGCTATAAGTGACGAATTAAAAAAAAAGGGGGGGGTGTGCATTTGGTATGGGTTCATCCGCCTCTGTATCCATCCTCAGTGTTTCTGCTGACCTGCTCCTGCAGGCCCGTCTTTGCCCTTCATGGATAGGATGGCACAGAGGAGGGGGGCTAATAGCTTACTGTAACCAATATAAATAGAAACTTTCAAGCATTTCATTATTTCTTTAGCCCTTTTCTGAATGTCGTGGTGCTTTCCTCGAATGTTTTTTTTTTTCCTCCAAACGCGGACTATTTAGTTTCATAAATGTTAATTGATTAATGATCACACATTCTCGCGAGTAGATACATTTACATCCTGCATCGATGTTTCTTGTTTCTATTTTTGTTGCACATCAATTATTTTGACAATGTAAGACTACAGGCCCCATCCTCTGTATAATATGTCAGCTCTTGCAGTAACTATGATGTCATGTTTGAACTCCCTTAGATGTTGAATGAAGGGGTAACTGTTAATAATGAGCCCTAAATAAACAGCAGTGCTTCTCTCTTCTGAGGAAAGAGGAGTTGAGGCTCAGGTGAAGGTTGAATAAATGTTGTTGAGAGTTGGAACCTGAAAAACAAACCCATATAGATAAAAAAAAAAAAAAAAATTGGTCGTGACAGCTCCAAATCAGAAGTGTTTGCCAATTTAGTTTCAACAAAATATCTCACAGGATCGTCATTTGCACGTGAATCGAATTTTAAATACTATAAATATATGAAGATATCTGTAACATAACAGCAAAGCTCTCATAAAGCACCGTGCCTATAGCTCACATTACTGCAGGATGCTGCCTTTAAAACGTTGATGTGCATACTCTATATCATATCATATAATTAGTTTGAAACAAGACGCTTCGTTTTTTCATTAATTTATAGTAACATTCATGAGGATTGTTTGATATTTTTTTCTTTAACTACGGATTATGTTTTTTTTACTAATTATATTATATATAATATAATTGTTTCTTTTTTTTACGTTTTAGCTCTATTCGTATGAATTTAAATGCAGCGTAGGCCCACACCGTGTTGCTTACGGTTGTGCCTAATTGTTGTCTTCATGCTAACAAGTGTCCTATTAGAATATAATGAATATTAAATAGACGAAATAAACTTGTCAGTTTCAATTGGATCACTCCCCAAATTCCTCAACAGCTGGCCCGCGAGGCAATTAATACAAGCTATTACCCCGCGATAAAGCCTAATTAGCCCCGATTAGTGCAGGAAGGGAGGGGGCTGGGGCTGGAGGGGGGGGGGGGGGGGGGGGCTGCTAATTGAAAAAAAGCCTTCGGAAAAAAAGGCGGTTGTGTATTGCAGACACGGGGTCCTCATAAGCAGCTCTCAGTGGTATAAATACCATTCACATTCAAATGAGAGTGACAAACTTTGGCACAGAAACAAGCACGCGTCCGCCTCCCGGCCTCCTAGGCTGTCTTTAAAAAAAAAAAGAAAAAAAAAGGCGCTCAGCCTTTTGTTAACCTGACACGTGTTTAGAGGAGCGTTCTTCTGTTAATTCTGCTGGAGGAGGATGGCACAGTGCCCGAGAGCTTGGGGGGGAAAAAAACACCCCAAAGCGTGAAAAACACTACATTGTTATCCAGCAGCTTACATATATGTTTTAAATTGTCTTTTATCCGATATTAAAATACGCCCCCCAAAAACAAAAAAAAACACGCGCACGCGCCAGCTAACAAAAGGCCAGAACAGGAATAATCTCCTTTAAATAAAGAGGAGGAGTGCGTGTTAGGAATGGACTTTAAATGTATTTAAGCTACGGTGTAGAGAGCAAAGCCTTGCACCTGTCTCCCTCTAGCTGGAGATTTGCACCCCTCCTGCTCTCGGCATGGTGTGTGTGTGTGTGTGTGTGCGCGCACGTGTGTGTGTGTGTGTGTGACTGGCCATGCGTGTCATGTTTGCGACTGACACACACACGACGCCTTTCCTGCGGCATTTGTCTCTTTCTTGTGCACTGCAGTGAATATGTGACCTAAATAAGCATTTTACTGTCTGTTCTGCCTTTTAGACTTCTCATAAGAATAATCTGTAATTTTGCACGTTTTGTTGGTGCCCCCCACACACACTCCCCAGCCCACTCCTCCCTCTCCATGATGTAGTCGACTTTGATGAGTATAATATTAACATGATAAGGAGATGTCAATGAAAAGCTCTCTATACCTGACTGAGCAGAAGGCTCTGTGATATACTGGGTCTAATGTAATATTAATGCATGCAGGGCTTGTTTCTTATCAGGAAAGATCTCTTCAAAATTGTCCTCCACAGGGACCCACTTAGAGTGAAGCGCACATAATAGAAATGATCACTCTTTTTTAGTCTGCATCTGAAAGATATCACTCCACTTTATACAGTAAATGACATGAATTTGATAAAAAGTGAGTTCATTGAGGCCTTATATTCATTTTGTTGTGAGAGCTTATTTTGTTAAATTAAAAAGCTATTTTCATTTCATATAAAACAACACTTGTCATAAAACAAATAAAAAAATTACTGCCTCACTTTTCATAGTACAAAATCTAAAAATCTAATTTATTTTCACATTTTAAAAAATGCTTATTTGAAAACACACCTAGGTGAAAGGAAATTAATTTAGGTAAACCTAAATTGAGCCACAAAGAAAATGCATGGTATTATTTAAAACGTTAAATGTGAAAAACTCTACCTCAGTGTTAAAAAGAAGAAAAGAAAGAAAAAAGGTTTGTCTTTTACCTACTTTGTTACAATTATTTTAAAATTAATCGGTCATTTTCATGGAATAAGATATTTTTTATACAATCAATGGCCTATATTTGTAGAGCTATACATTTGTTCATATTTTAAGGTCATCTAAATATCAAAAGGAAACATCACAGAGGAAATATTTTATTGCCCGAATATTAAATGACATTTTGACTTACATGCAGGGCAGTTGAGATGTATTTAAATTAATAACGTTGTCAATTGGAGGTATTGATTGTGGGGTTTTGAAGGTGTAAGTAAAATGGAGTGTTGATGCGTCTGGTCTGGGCTGTGCCCTGAACAGAGAGGAACCGAGGATAATGAGGCATAATGCTGCCTGAGACAGGACCTCCTGCCGAATAAATCCCAAATTATACCCCAAACCAAGCGAACATTCTCCTGGGGGCCACAAGGTCAAGTCCACGACCCCTGACCTGAGAGAGTCTGGGTCTCGAGCCGAGGTGAGGCAGGAGACTGAACATGGCTGCTGCTGATGATGATGGAGAGGGAAGTGCCTGGGACCTGGTTGTTGTCTCTGCAGCCTGCTGTCCTCAGCCCTGCTCCTCCCTGCTTGATTTTAGCCAACACTCCATCTATTATTTAGCAGACTTATTAAAAGTTATTTCAGAGCCATCAGGTCCTGCCAGATGACCTGAGAAAGGGGCCTCCTGAGTGGCCAGACAGCCTGGAAAATCCAAATGGACACAGTGGAACTGCTAAAACACACAGGCTCCAAACAAACAGAAAACACTGCCTGCATTATTAAGAGGTGCATTCACTATAGGAGAAATAAGAGCTCTTCAATATTTCAAAAGCACAATCTCAAATATATATGAATGTTTAATTAAAGCCAACTTTTGCAGCATATGCAAGAGAAGACAAAAAGCAAGCTACTAAAATCAATAAGTATTTTTCTCAAATAAAACATTTTAGTATATTATATAAGAACAATAATTAGTCACAAAAATAATGTAAATGAACACTAACAAATACATTCATATTGTTCAGGCTTTATAAAACAGAAATCAGCAATGATTTGAGAAATTAAATTAAATAATAACAATTGCATAATAATGAATATAAAATGCATTGTATTATTTTTAATTTTTAATTAAAAATATGTGTAAAGAAAGTATTAGTCTGATTAAAATATTGACTGTTAAAATACAAAAAGCATATCTCATGAATTCTAATAGAAGCAGTTTTGCTTTCTAATCCTTTCTTACCAATATTTGAATTTCAAAAGCAATCACATATATATCTGGGAGTGAC
This sequence comes from Eupleurogrammus muticus, assembly GCA_036785175.1. Taxonomy (NCBI): domain Eukaryota; kingdom Metazoa; phylum Chordata; class Actinopteri; order Scombriformes; family Trichiuridae; genus Eupleurogrammus; species Eupleurogrammus muticus. Next base: position 15,348,743 of record JAYKQN010000002.1, on the reverse strand, counting down.
TTAACCTATGTCTTGACACGGCTCTTGCCTTGGTCTGCGCATAGTTTTGAATATTCATATCTTTGTTGAAGAAGCGTGACATAACCTTTTCCCCCTTAATGTGATATGTGCACATGCACTTCCCAGCTGTGTCCAGAGAGGGCTGGGCCATCAAGGGGAGTTGGGGAGAGGGGGTGGGGGGTGAAAGGCGTATAGTGCAGGAGCCGGCTGAGGCGGAAAGGTCAGGGGAGGCAGGAGACAGGCGGGCTGGCCGACTGCTAAAGCTTTGAACCTAACAGATGGTGAAGGTTAGGTGACGTCCCCTCGCCTGGCCTTTCCCCAGTAATTGAGGATAATTTGAGCACCAAAGAGAGGAGGCCTGTCCACTGTCAGGCCCAGAGAGGAGAGACGAGGTTAATATGAAAATGATTTTGCATTACGGCTGGCTTTGTAAGGCTGGCCGCAATCCTAATCCTGGCCTGAGGCAGCGAGAATGAAGAAGTGTCACCCTGGGTCCAGGCGCCATGCCACGCACATGAATACATCTCCAACCCATGGCCCTGTGCCCCCCATTAACCAGCACTCTGCCAGGACCGATTACACACTACCACTCAGGAGCCAGGCAGGCTTTGGGGGCATTTTAGGGAGGCTTGGGAGTGAACTGACATCACCCCTTATCCTATAAGAACAGCTACTGTGGCTGACTACATTACCCCTTATTTTTAACCAAACCTGGATCTGGATCAGTTTTTGGAAAAGTAAACCTTTTTTTTCCCAAAAAAATAAATACCTAAAGAAAAAAACACTATTTAGTGGGATTATTTATTTGTAATAACTGTGTGATGATGTGATGAAGCCATTTACAACTATTGATCTATTGAATGTTAACCTAAAGAGCCTTGAAGAGATTTTTTGAGGAAAAGATCAAGGCATACAGGCATATGTGATCAGCTGAGCACAAGACGCAACTGATATAGATACAATTTAAAATGTTATTTAAAATGAAAAAATGTAAAATGTTACCAGTGGCCCGGGCCCTCTTAAAAGTCAGAATAAGTCAGCTCTATGTTACAGACCTGCCAGAGCTACCTGTATTTTCTCTAACAATGCACATTCCTAGATGACACCATGGCAGGCAGATTTTTGGGCATTAAATACTGTCGATGACTGAATAAAACTCAAGTCCTTCAAATGCAGTGTGAATTAAAATGATTAAAAACAAGAGGTAAATGTCACTGTTTATACATATTTTCAAGACAATTTGTTTTCAAATAAAACAATACAAGAGTGACTAAAGTAAAATCTTTGTGTAATAAAAATTGCATATTCTTCATTTTTCAGTCATGTCACCATTTTATGTCAGCTGAACTTTATTCAGATTTATTTCAAAATTTACCAAATTCATGAGAGCAAAACACATTCTTCATTTTATGATGTTTGTTTAGTAATTACCATTCTCATCTACTGTCCAACTGAGTTACTTGCTTGTATTAATTGACTTTTTAAAATCTGTGAGAAGTGCTCAATATTCAGTTCACAGATACACAATACTGTAGATACACATTCATAACACATAGTGCTTTGTATTTGCGTGTGTGTGTGTGTTTAAAAGAAGAAGCTTCTGTGCTGTGCTGATGAGCCGGGTGGCCCGTGGGCTCCCCCAGGTGTAGTCCAGATGAAGGGGTCTTTACTGGGGCGTCCCTGCTGCTGTGCCCTCTGCTTGTCTGTCTTGTTTCCCAGGAGCAGCCAGCTTTAAACTGGCTCCACGGCCTGTGACCTCTTCCTCTAGCATGGCCTGTCTGAGCAGACGAGGGACCCTCCCAGCCCTAGAGGATCATCTACCGTACCTGTCTCTCTCCACCTCGCTCATTGTGTTTCTTGCACATGGGAGCCCCTGCTGAAGTTTTACTCCACTGCAACAAGTTCAGGTTCATGGACAGAATGCAGGATTGATAATAATTTATTGGCTCACCTATATACTGTGGGCTTGGTTAGCAGTTAGGTTCATCAGGGCAGGCAGACGTTCCCTCTTCCTCCATCTTTCTCTCTAGCCCCCAGCCTCCACACCTCCCTCCTTTATGGTGATTGGTCAGTTGTCAAGTCAGTTGTTCCCTCTGAGGATAGAGGGTGAATGAAAATTGTTTACTGCTGCCCAAAACAATGGGAGAAATGGCTGTTTTATGCAGCCTATAAGCCATTTTCTTTTCATTGTGCAAACCAGAGATGTGCTGACACACACACACACACACGCGCAACCACACTTCCCAACACACACACACACACACACACACACACTAACACACACACACACACACACACACACACACACACACACACTAGGTATGATTGAAATTTCTTTCTGCCATACTTCATGATGCAACCCATATTTCAGTAAATCATGAGAATGAAAACATTTCAGGCAGTTCAAATTTTATTTATTTGCTTTCTCACCAGGGGTGTATTTCTTCAACTTTTTTTTTCTCTAGTCGGAGATGTTATCTTGCATGTGTTTTTTATTTAACATGTGCAAGTTGGAGACCTGGGAAGAACCAGTGGTGCAACAGGGCTCTCTGTATTATTATCTGCTGATTATTTTGCTTTTTTTTATTTGCTCCAATTGGAAAAATAACGTTCATCTTTCCTTTGACCTACGAGGTCATGGTAGAAAGTATGTCTTTGAAAAGTAAAACAAAAAATCCACTTTTAAATAAGATCAATTGTAAACAAACCCAGGGCAACCCTTTGAAAGGCCCCGCCAAGAGATTTACCTTGCCCTGTGGCAAATAATATTTCTTGAACTGGGTTTAAATTTCAAGTGTCTTGGGTTTATAAAAACCTGGAACAAAAGAAAGCCAGTCTCTGAACAGCAAATATTATCTGCTGGTTGGGCAAGATGTCAAGATTGCCTTTTTGTTGTCTCAAATACAGGGCCAGACCTAGTGTCTGGCAAATCCCAGAATAAACCTCAGAATATATCCCTATTCACTTGAGTTTAGTGGGGCACATCTGTATGCATAGTTTGATATAGACCTTATCTGTATGTCAAATTTCCACAAGCAATATCCTTTCAAAATTCCATTATTTATGCCTGTGCCCAGCTTTCACATTTTATACAATAATTGCAACATTTTATATTTTGTATGATTGAAAAGACAAAAAAAATACTTTGTTTAATAATTTAACTAATTGCATATTTTCTGGTTCAAAATAGTAGAATAATCAAAATCATTAGAATAACATGTTTCTCTTAAAACCCCCTCCTGCTCTATAATTTGATAATTATTTCCAAAAAGAAAAACATAGATCCTGCTGACTTGCTCTGCAAATAGTTTTAGGATGATAAACATAGCAATAACTATTTGCTTTGTCTCGGTAATAGCAACACTAGGAAACCAAATAATGACCTGTTCTCTTGCTCCGTCTTATATAGAGCCATGATGAAAGCATATGGGAATTTGTTATAGGGGCCTGGTGTGACATCCATTACTCCTTAATATCCTGCAATCTTTCCAGTCCCCATTCTCCTTCGCTCCCAAAATCTCCAACGCTGCCACAACCCACCTCAGCACGCACATTCCCACCTCTCTATTCTCCGCCTGCTGTGATACATTTTGTCTTTTGTTTATTTTATTTAAAAAAGAGAATGCATCAGAGAGGGGTGGCTCAAGTAATCATAAAAGAAAAATGCTGCAGCACCTCTGAGACACTTTTCTTTTAATTGAATGCAGCTTTTAGGTTAAATTTACTTCACTATATAAAGGGAGGAAGAGTACTGTCTGTAATTTGGTTTTCCTTTGTAGTGAGCTCTTGTCAGAGCCAAAAAAAACCCAATGCAGCTCACCGACTAGGCAAGCCTTCCTTGTAAACCATTGCACCCCAGTAAGAGAGCCTTCTCTGTCATCTGATGTTCCACTCTACTTAAAACAGAGCAGGGGTGGAAGGGGGGTGGTGTTGAAAAAGAGAGAAAAGCCACGGCCCTGCTATCATCATTTTATTTTGATTTTTTTTCCCCCATCCCATTCTTTAATCCCTCTGATGAAGTCTGGACAGGCAGAGGCATGCTCTCGCAGACAGCAATTTCACTGCACCATATGCGCCTCACACATCGGATGGCAGGGAGGAGAGGGGTCTTTCGGGAGCACAGCCAGGAGAAAGGAGAGAGCAAGAAAATACACGACATGAAATCCGGAACGGGCTACTCGTGATACCCTGTGATGTTTTGTCTGCAGCATCCCCTCATACTCCTTTAGCATCGTGCTGCTTGCACAGTTGATTTGATGTGGGTTTTTTGTTTTTTTAGCTAGGAAATGCACACCAAATGAAACCTGTCACCAGAGACGCTTGACCTGCTCTAAAATATCAACACTTATGCAGGTAAACAAACGAGCCAGGTACCAACACAAAATGGTGGTGAGCTGCGTGTTGCTTGGCCCCTCCCTTCGCTGAGGATGTGGTGCCGACACCCTGATCATGTGATTAGAGGGGATGGAAAATAGCTGCGTGCATGGTGGTTGCCTTCAGACTTCCCTGGTTATTTATCCGTCCGCCCCGAGGAGATGCCTTTAATTTACTGTAGACAAGCATTGGTGCAAGACAAAAAATCATATATAGAGGAACCACTAGCATTGGTGCAGACATTCATGTTGCGCCTCAAAAATTCTTCACACATGAATTACATATTTGTGAAGTAAATTAAAATTGGCTTCAAGATATCCTTTAGGTGTGTAAGTCTGTGTAAAAATTGTAATCTTGTAATGAGGAAATTAGTCTGCATAGTAATTGGCCTTTGAGCATAAACTCGCCAATATATTTGGATGTACAAATACTTTATACTGATGTTAAAGTACATATCTTTTAAAGGATGTTCATGTAACTGTAAGGGGACAGAAAGGGGGAAAAAGGAAAGGGTGGTGGCTATAGTAATTTAATTTGGGACCATGCTCAGTTACATAGAAGAGGAGATCTACAACCCTGCATGTTCCATGATCTGCTTGCATTTTCAGTGCACACAGTGCTGACCCAGCAGGCTGCTCCCTAAATCTCACACTTGCTTCCTATATACATAATATATCCATCTCATATACATAGACCCCAGGAAGGATGCAGCGTATTCATTCTTCTTTCTGAGAGGGGAAAAGGAGAAGTGTTAGTGGGGCGGGGGGGGGTGGGGGGGGGGGGGGCAGAAGGTTACACTTAAGCTCTGATTGGGTAGTATGTAATTAAGGTTACATTTGGCAGCTTTCAATTTTAGGTGAGAATTGAAGGGGAATTAGAGTGACTGTGTCTATTACCAGGCTCACCTGAGAGGTCTGGAGCATGTATCGGTTATCTGAAGCTCAGGGCTGCCATATTACTGCCCGGATTGCGGATATTGGGATATTGATAAGATGGGCTAGCATCATTTGAAGGAATTCGGTGTTTCAACAGACTATTGCTCATTTTACAACAACTCATATACATGTTTTAGATCACAATTGATTTGAAAACATACAAAAAATTGTGAAAAAAAACTTTAGAGACAGCTGGGTATGCTAGAAAAGGACTAGTTTGTACAACATGTTCCTCAACCACATCTGAAGGCAAAAAGTGTTTTTAACTCTTCCAAATGGTCACACTCGTAGGCGGGGTGAAAAGCTGGCTGTCTTAGAGAGGGGCAACAGACGATAATTGTTTAAATGTGGGCAGAACTGTTCATATTTGGAATTCCACTCTCTGCATATGAAATACTGTATAGTCTCTCCAAGGAATTCATGGCATTGCACTTGTACTTGGACACACAAAAAAAATGAGAGAAATAGTTGCGTACAAATTAAAACAGAGTGCTTTAAAGAGAAGTTCACACTGGATCTGGACGATTTCTGCGTGAAGTGAAACAAATTGGATTGCCGGCTTCATGAACTTGCAAAAAAATACAGAAGGGGGAGGCTTCCAAAGCTGTCTGCATATTATAAAGCATGCTGGAGACCTAACACATCAGTATCAATGCATCCATGCCGGGTTGGACGGTGTCTCCAGCCAAACGTTTTAAATGTATTTTAAATGGCAATAATAAGTCCTGCTGAGTGATTGATGCTGTCAGTGTACAACATATACCTATGCCACCCTGGGCCCAGCAGGTGCAGATCAGCTGAACATTAGACAGACAGAGGAAATGTGGCACACATGTGGTGATGTCTGGGGGAGAAGAGATATACATTAGCTGTCCCTCAGCAGTAGCAATATAGTACGTAGCTGCTGGAACCGTGGTAGCAGCTCTACCCAGGAGGCTCTGCATAATGCTCTTCATTTGCTGCAGGGAAAACTGAGACATCCCAGGGTATTGATCCAACTATTGACATCATTTGACAGTTCCTTTCAAGCATATTGTTAGGCTGCCAAGGAATGGGAGTGAAAGTGTATAGCGGTGCACTCTCTGTCATCAGGGTGGCATGTGTGTAATGTAGTACATGCATATTCAAAGGTTATTCTATAAAAAGATCACCAAGGCCTGGTTCCCAATCTTGTTTAACCTCGCAAGCAGGCAGCTCAACAAGGCTTATCATTGCTATTATTTGTTTCTTTTCTAACATTGTGGGCTGCCGTACAAAAGGCCAAAACAATATTTATAATTTATAATTTTGAACAAGAACAGTACAAGTAACAAGTATTTGTGTGTGTGTGTGTGTGTGTGTAACTGTAACTTTTGGATAATTGTAGTAACATTCAGCATTGGGCCGGGACTCACAATTAATTCTACATGGTTCTTGTTGAAAATATAAATATTTCATTCACCATTTTGACATTGTCCCTAGCCCCGTGAGAGACTGCTTCTGTGTCCACTCAGCATTTGGGCTTTGGAGGCTGCCCTTGACTTTGAGCCGTTCCCAGGCTCTTGAGGGCTCTGAGGGGCTCCGAGGGGACAGCTTTGTGTGACGCACAGTGAGCAGATGTTCCTCCACATTTGTTGTGGCCAGTTTGGGATGCTGTCTCTGTCCAGACTTGACCCATGACCCTTTAGGTTGATTAGTATGCTCCTGCAGTAGGGGTCAAAAACAAATCTCACAAGCTCAAGTACGAGGAAAAATCAGCTTCAATGAATAATATCTATTTCTTTTCTTAGGCCAAGTCATCTAATGATTATGTGTTAATTTGAATTTCATCTGATACTACAACATATATTTAGTTTGTTTTAATTTATAGAATTGCATTATACTAAATTATTAAAGCCTTTTGTATGTATAAAATTACAATTTCAAAAATGAAAATTAATTTAAAAATGATATACTTTTAAGTCATTAAAATGTCCGTCTATTTTGAATAAGTTGTTTCTTGACCCAGTGCATTCAGAACTGGTGATGAGGTGATTTTGTGGCAGAAAATTAAAAACAAAAACAAGTACTTATTTTTTTTTTTGCTTCCTTCTTTCAATCCCAATATGCAATTGTTGATTATATAGTAATAATTATTCGATTTAAAATCAAGAATATATTAATCATAAGTTTAGCTCCACTTTTCAATGGTGCAACAGATTCCTGTGTTTGTATGGACTGCTCCGTCTGTTAACATATGAGCTCATACATGCCACAATAAACTATAAGCGATGGATCCCGGCTGAAATGGGAATATGTTCCACTGGTCTTAAACAGTCAGGTCATGAATTTCCAGTGGCACTGCTATCTGTCAAACAAGGGGCCTCTCCTCCACTTTGCCTCCCTCTCGATGTGTATTGTACAATAGTGAACTTTTGTGAAGCTGCTCCCCACTGACCACCTACAGGCCCCGGGGCTTTCTGTGGGGAATGAGCTCCTTGCTGACCACTTCAATAAAATTCAATCACATGTATCATTCGCAATTCGTGTAACTATGTTCAGACTTTATAATGTGACAGGCTCTGTCAAAATCTAGATTATTGGAATAGAAGTCAAACCAAAAACGTCCTGCAATGGATCATTTGTGTGGGGGTCTAATGCTGTTACTGAGAAGTGTACAGAAAAGATGGTAAGAATATGGATTTCTGTTAAATGAGGAAAGTTAACTTTCTTTCAGCTTAATACAATAAGTTTGATGCTTAAAATATTTTTAGATATTATCAAAAATATGTTGTATCTGTATTTTGTGTTATCCCATGTTTGGTAACAATACATGCTCAAATGCAATAACTTTACAAAGTTATTATTAATCTCATCTGATTTGATATATTACATATGTAATTGTTTAAATGATACACTATATAACATACTCAATAAGTAATTTGACATCCAAGAGTGGGATTGAAAGGACTCTTAAATGTTCTTAATATTAATCACTGTTGTGACAGAAAAAAAGTGTTTCTTTTGTTAAATATTTTATACACTAGACAGAGACGTATATATATTCCAGTATTAGTTTTAGAAAGACCAAATGCTGAGTGATCCACTTAACATTTTTGTTCCTAGCTGTAGCAGCTGTCTATTGCTGTACGGGCTCAGCCACATTGTTGACTCTCTCCAGGAAAACGGAAGCATCTTATTGTGTTGTCTGAGGTGCAGTGATTACTGCTTTCCCTAAGAAAGTTTCTCCAGCATCAAAGACTCTCTCATGCATTAATAAAGGGTGTTTTGTGAGAGTCTTATTAGCTGTAATGTGCCTGTCTGGTAATTCATGTCTGATGGCAGCAAACGACAGTTGTAGGCGGAAGAATGAAAGAGCACAGACAGTGTTGTATTTCAGTATATCTTTTATGGGTCCTGGGGCTAAATTTATATTGATCTGAATTTGATAATGATTATATTAGCTCTATTAAATTTGTATATATTCAAGGGCTCAGTTACACCCCGAAACAGAAAAGGAGCCAAAGAAAACAAATTAGTGTGTAAGGGTGGATTGTGTTGCATGTAATATAAGAAGGCACTGTCAGTGGGGATCATCAGGAACTGTCAGGGAAGTTGCAAAGGAGAGAGCAAGAGGCCTTGGTGGGTGCATGTGTGTGTTTCTATGTGATCGTTTGTGTGTGTAAATATTGTTACCTAAATTCCAGGCTGATTTTCTTAAATACAGCTTATAATAATTCTGTGGGTGTGTCTATGTCTGCCTGTGTGTATGTCCACAGAGCTTTGGTCTACTTTATAAATTAAATGAATATTCTAGAATATTTTAAAATCCTTTCATCTTCTCTAATTTTATTTTGTTTCATCCACATATTACATGACACTCTTCAAACACAGTGGCTGGTCAGTTTACATAGGCTGCTAGGTTACTTGTTCTTAACATACTGACCAATTATTGGCCCGTCACTGACACTGGTTTAGCAAGTCTGCCAATACCTGTCTCCTGCTATCATGGCCAGACAGAGGTCATTATCAGAGATCTGGGCCACAATAGGGACCTCAGGGAGACTCCCCTGACTCAACAGGCCTACAGCCGAGACAGGTCAGGTCAGTGCACCCCCTTCCTCCCACCAAAACCTTCTCTCTCTCTCTCTCTGTCCCCCTCTGTTTCTGTGTGTGTGTGTACATGTGTGTGTGTGTCTCTTTCCGTGTGTCATCACTCTGTTTTTTTCCTTTACATGTACTGCAGCTGCAGTGAGAGTTTACTGGCACACCTTGATATTTTCTTAGTTTCCGGGGATGTTTTTTATCAGTAGATTTACAGCCATGTAGGTTATCAGCACTGAGTGCCTCTGAGCTTTGCCTGTGGCCTCTGCAGTTACAGTTGATTTGGAGGAATCACAACTCAACCTTTGTGTTTTCATTTCAGCTGGCAGCATGAGGCTGATAAATCTCTGGGAAAACACTAATTTAGAAGGTATGCATATGGTTACGTTCCTCTAAACTAATGGGTATTGTATACTTAGGGGAATTAACATAAGACATTTTACACAGTCTAAGAAAAATATAATTCATGCATAATTGATTGGCGGAATGATTGCCTGAGTTTACTGTCATTTTTCCTGTGGTGAGACAAAGTCTTTCCTCAGGCTGTTTAGCCTAATGGACTATGGGGATATTTAATTTAGCGCTGTCCAGGAGCAAAAATGGATCTCTAGAACTCTCAGTCTCTTTTATAACATGTATGGCTCCGACCACTCAAATGACTCTCATTTAGCATGCAAACCTATGGTCAGAGCCGGTCTAATTGCCTGTCATTTTGATAAACTCTATAGACTTATTTAAATGTGTTGTGCCTTACATCCCAGTTTGAGGTGCAGGTGAAAAGAGTAGCACTATTGGTATCCTATCATTCTGTATTTGATGAGGTAGGTGGAATATTCGGTTAGATGTACATATGTTTCATGAAATTTAATTACCTTTTCTAACACAAGTGTGTTTGGCAACAAGGGCAGTGATGTTTAAAAAAATTGCGCAATGTATACTATAGAATTCAATGCATTAAAGTGTCAGAAAAATGCTTTACCATTAGGGCTAAAGCGGGTGATAAGGGCAGTGGTTGGTTCTTGCCTTAAATTAACCAGCTTGTATGGTGTACAATCAGATTGAGGGACAGATTGTTTTAGTAATCTTAGTAATAGCTTTTTCTGCACTGTGTCTAAACTCAGGTACTGATCGGCAAGTTGTCAGTCATTAGGAGGGGTGGGATTTGAAAGATGGGCAACAACAGGGATCTTGAAAGGATTGTCCTCTGAGTTGTTCATACGTAGCAGTTGAACAGTCCAACATGCTGCGGACTTAAGAATGAAAAGATGTAAGTTGACCTGACTTTGACTTGAAACTTTGACATTTTCACACCTAAGAACGTTCCAAGCAGCGCTTCAGTCGAAGCACAGAAAAAGGCCTTAAGATAAGGGCTCATAACAAGAGCTCGGCAGCTGGCCCTTTCACAGCGGGGCGGACAGGGTGAACAGAATACGGCCAAGCCCCTGGTCACCGCTTCATTATCCCTCTGTAACCATCCACATCAGCAGACACCTCCGCTCCAGCCTGCTGGGCCTGCTGCTGCACTGGCCACTCGCCCGAGACGACAGGCAATGAACTCCAAAACATGCCGTTCATCTTCCAGATGGAGTGATTTACTGATTTAGCATGGGCTCTGTCCCCCAAGAGCCACTGCACCCATACACCAGCATTCCCCACTCTGCTGAATAAACATTTATATTATTTAACTTGATGTTCTGATATTATGAAAATAGAAATCAAGCAGTCAAAATGCATTTTGGAACATTCTGTGCATAACTGACCGATGGAGAAAATAGAGAAAAATGACACTGGGGGAGTATGTAAGGTAAAATGAATATATCTGACTGGACCGCACTGCTCAGAAGGGATTTGAAATTGTACTGGGTAGGGATGGGAGTGGGGGTTGCTTCGTTTCCTGCTGAGCTGTACCAAAAAGGGGAAGGGGCACAGTCATTTTTATTTCCTTTTTTTTCCATTATTACTTTCCACGAAGGAGAGTTTTTAGAAGCTGGATTTCACTTTCCTAATTTTCTCATCACTCAGGCACAGCCACCTGTCTCTTTCCAAGATCCGCTTCTTTTGTCTCGTAAATAATAAGCCTACATCCGCATACGAAATGGGGTAAGGGAAATGACCAAGGAGGGAAAATAGAAGGTGTTAGCGAGGGACGCAAGAGATGAAAAAAAGGGGGGAAAGAAAAAGAAAAGGGGGAAAAAAGCTTGCAATAGAAGACGCCGGGTGTGGGGGTGGAGTACTAAAAGATGAGAGAGGTGACCTTTTTTCTCGCTGGGTTGCATCTGGCCATCAGTAAGCAGCCATGTTTGAGAGGGAGGCCATTTTCTTGCCCCACTCATTACTGTGTTTTATATTCAGCTGTGTTGGGAGGCGTTGGTCACTGTTCAAGCCTACAGTCATGTCAGGCGTCAGTTAAGGGGTGTGTATTATGTCTGGCTGTGGATGTGTGTAAGGTAGAAGGGAGGGGCTGTGAAGGGGAGCCAGGGGCACTCGGGATTAGACAGAAAGACCCCTAGGTTGGAGGCCGGAGCTCAAGTTCATCACTGCAGACAATAGAAAGCTCTTCAGAAAGCAATTTGGCTCTCAGTGATATTGACCTCTGTGGTGCGGGCTGTACGCCACAAAACACGCTTCTCGTCCGCCACCACCGCAGCTGCACATTTGCTCTCACCTGTCTTATCCCAATCCAGTTTCTGCCCCTTTTGTGCTCATCCCACTTTCTTTAATTAAATAGCCCAAGACCAAATACACCCTGACCATGGATGTGTTTACTTGTGCTGTTTTAGCGGGTGCAAAAGAGAGAGGCGCTGTTTTCCTGGGCATGCGCACATGGTCACCGTGCTTTGAGTATAATACATGGATACATGGTGACAGTGCAACCATGCTCCCAAACACACACACACACACACACACACACGCACACACTGTACTACCACCATTCCTCCTCCCTCCTGTCCTTCTCCCAACCCAACCTCCTCCCTCTTTACACCACCACTCTTCACTAGGACATCTGCTCCCCCAGCGTAGCTGCCATTGTGAATGCTCCACACTAACAGGGGTTTTAGCCACTGGTGGTGTGAAATTAAACAGCCACCCCTCGTCCCTTGGTGATAGTGGCGTCCTGTCTTCATGCTGCGGCTATCTCCTGTCACACAGCACAAGGTCACGCTTTCAAGGGTGATCATAGGAATTAGAGTTCACTTTTGTAAAAAAAAAATAAAGAGAGAGAGAGAAACAACAACAATTTGAAGAGTGAAAATGAAAGGAGAGCTGTTTTAATTTTCATTCTGTTGTTGACTGAACCTCCATCTGATAATGTATTGGAAATGAATTTGCACAATTTTGCACAATGCAGCCATGTCCTGCTTCATGCTCTGCTCCCGTGAAAATTAATATAGGTACTGTCACATAGTGGAAATATAATTTTGTGTGTATTTACTGTAATGTCAATATTCAGTACTTGATAATTACATATTTTTCAAGCATATAAAATCAAACAGCTAGAAAAAGAAACTCGTTGAAGTAATAAAAAGGATTTTCTCTCTTGGCAAATTATCTTTTTCAAATTAATAGTTAATATTTAAATATTGTTATATATTTTTAATTCACCCTTTGCATTTTTGCAAATATAATGTATCCTTCCACATTTATTTCACTGTACTGCCTTGATGAGCGCTTCAGATGTGAATTAAAGCACTCCATTTTAAGAGGAAAATGAGTAATAATTCAGAGATATTAATAATAGATTATAATGCTATTCTGGAAAATTTAAATTTAAAAAACAGGAGCAGAGAGGAGGAAACCAACTATCAGATTGTTTCCTTATATTTTATGGCCGATTCTGTACACAACATTAGAACAAACAGGGCTTGTTTACATATCACTGGTGAAATGGGAAGGACTAAGATCAAGCGGTTCTATATGTATGACAGCTGTGTTAGGAGGGCTACTATAACATTCATAGAGTTACAGCAGATCACTCATTAATCTTATATTCACATATTGTCACTCATAACGTGGTGAAGCTGGCAGGATGCAGAGGGATACTGCAGACACACGGAGGTGTGTTTTTGTGTGTGTGTGTGTGTGGGGGGGGGGTCTTAGAGGGATTAGAGGGGTGACTCTCTATCACTTTCTTTTCCTGTCTTGTAAGATATCACTTTCTTTTCCATTCACTTACCTTCTCTCAATTTAAGATGGTTAAGCAAAGGAAATGAAATTCCCTTTTTTTTTCTTACCTAGGCTTTTAAAAATAATATTAGAAAGTCTCATGATTATGATAGTATTAAAATGATTTAGATGGACTGTTAATGCCAATGGAGTAATTTTCCAGTTCTGCTTAAGCCCTAATGGTGGTAATAGAATGGTCTGCCTGTGCCCTGGGCCACTTCATTTCCTTTTGTAGGTGCAGGCTATGGGTGTCCTGTGGCTGAGGAGCAAGCTGTTAGGATCTTCTGGAGACAGACAGTTGTAATGTTGCATGGATAGAATTGTGTAAACAATTAACTTCAAATATTTTTGTTTGATTTTAAATTTACCAGCAATGTAATCATTATTACCAAATGCATCTTTATTTGTAGAGTTTTTTTGTGTGGAGCACATCTGGGGGCTCATGGCCTTCTGAATGATCTTGCTGGATGGTTGTGTTTCTTTTGAGTTGTTCTGTTTCTGCTGCTGCGGGAGGGAAGGAAGGCTGATAGTGCTGACAGTGTCTTGGGGGTCCACTCTGCAGACAGTCATGACTCCTGCCTGGCCGCCCCCCCATGGGAGCACACTGCAGCAGCCTGTTGACCAGTGTGGCAACTCCAGCTTGCTTACACAGTCATTTCCAGCCTCACTCCCCTTTCTGTTTTTTGTGTCTGAGGCCAAGCCCTGCTTCAACTCACTTTTAGTAATTCCATTCACTCTCCATGACTTAAAAGAGCTATGATTACACTTATCGCTGCGACTGACTGTTCAACCTCTTTTATATTACAGCTTTCACCATAATTAGTACAAAAATAATTTCAGTTTTGATATTTATTTAGTTAAACTTTTATTTTTGTTCACAAAACTTGGCTAAGTAGGAAGAAATGTGTCCACTGTGTGTCACACACTTTGATTTCCTTCATAAGTGTGTGTGTGTGTGTGTGTGTGTGTGTGTGTGTGTGTGTGTGTGTGTTCTGAACTTAACCTGTTAAATATTTTAGGTTTCTGTGTGATGTGCATTCATGACATACATTTCTTCAGGGTAAAACTGAAATAGATTCCCCTATTCAGGGCATAAAGTAAACCAGGGATAGACTTTAATAGAGAGTTTTAATTTAATAGAAAGGCTCATGTTGTCTCAACTAAATATATCTCCTTTTTTTGTATAATGTAGTAAACTCTTTAACTTATTTTATTTTAGAAGCCATTTATAAGTTGTATTTATTTGATTAGTTGTATATATATATATTCAATAATGTTGTATAATTATATAATTTCATTTATATAAATAGTGAAGGGTCAAATATTTTTTTAAATTACAGATTTTTGTATGCAAAATAAGTACAAGAGTAAGAGTTTAATTAAATGTAGAATCTTGAAAAAATTAGCTAATAAAGTTTGTAGATAATCTCTCTCTCTCCCCCTCTCTCTCACACACACACACACACACACACACAGTCATTTTGATGAAAACAGGAGTGGCAGTGCGATTTGGGACAGCTTGGAGAAAGTAGCAGTGATGTCATTAAGTAGATGATAAGGCAATCCCAGTCATTGAATAAATAAATAAATTAAAATGATATCTTATGTATTCTTTTCACCTCCCTTTAGACCCCCGCCTCCCCAAATCCTGACCCTCATCCCTGCCCCCTCCCGCCGACCCCCAAACAGACACACACATCACAAATACACCCATTCACTGCTGATGCAGCCGCCACCGTTACTCCCTTCCCCCGCGTGTCCGCCGGCATATCAGAGGGAAAAAAAGAATGAACGCAGCTTTGCAATAAATAATGCATTTCACTAATACACATTCAGGTGGAGTCAGTCTTTGGCCCCGTCTTGTACACAACCAGAGAGAAGAGAAATATAGAATCCGAGGAGGAAAGGCTTTCCTCCTGAACTGTAAGCGGTGACTGCTCGATAATAGGCTAAAACAACGAGCATGAGAGTGAGAGAGAGAGAGGGGGGAGAGAGAGAGAAGTAAGAGAGTGAGACAGAAAATAAGAGAGAGGGAACAGAGGAAAAAAGAGAGGGGGCAAGAGAGAGGGAGAGAGTGGCAAGCATATTATAACTCATCCATGTGGATCACCCTAGTAGATTGGGAGCAATCCCTTGTTGAAATTGTCTTCTAAACACTTAGAGAGAAGGAGACAGAACGGAGCAGCCAGCCCATCTCAGTGTGCCTGTGTGTGTGTTCTCACACTGCCTGCTATCCCAGCCAAGGTAGAGAGACCTCTGACAGACCGCTTGCACGTGTTGGTGCGTGCATGTATGTTTGTGTGTGTGTGTGTGTGTGTGTGTGCGCATGTGTGTATTTTACTTTGCTCACATGCGTGTGTGTGCACATGCATGTTTGTGCTGTTGCCTATCTTGCGAGCCAGCCAGCTAGAGAGTGTGTGAGCGAGAGGGAGAGAGAGAGGGAGAGAGAATATGCGTGTGTGTGTGTGTGTGTGTGTGTGTGTGTGTGTAAGGAAGAGGGGGTATTATGCACCCTGGATGTTGCCTCGTGCTTTAAACAGCTGCCTACAAGCCCAGGTACTGCGCGCCGGCTTCTAAATAAGCAGCACATTCACCGTCCCCTTCAGGACAGGAGGCTAGGCTGCAGAGTGTGAAATCAGACTAATACAGTGGCGTAGGGCTGAGCAGGAGGCAGCTCTTGCATGACTTACTAAGACTAGAGGTTTAGAGGACAAGAACCAGCAGAAGAGAAACAGGAGATTGGACATCAGAGAGAAAGGAGAGGAAAAAAAGACAGTAAGGTCAGTAAATCCTTTTTTTTTTTTAAATTTTTGCTCTGTGGAATCTTTCTCTGAGTCTACAGTACTTTTAGTAGTTTGGAGCTGGGACTGAGGCTGAGGCTGCTGTGTTTTGCTGGAGAAAGTATTGATTCTTTGTAAGTTTGTGGGAAGTGTGCTTTTTCTCATCCTGCCAGGTGAGAGCAGATGGAACCACTGGATGTGGGAGTGGGGGGGTGGGGGGTGTAGGGGGGGAGGCTTAGGGCAGCCCAACTCCTGTAGTTGTGTGTGCACGTGTGTGTGTGCGTGCATGTGTGTGTGTGTGTGTGTGTGTGTGTGTGTGTGTGTGTGTGCATGCATGAGTATAGTGTGCCTGTGTTCACATAACTTTTTGCATAGGTGTATAGATTTGCCTACATGTATGCTTACAAATGTGTATTATTTTTGGAAAAAGTTGTGCAGTCACAGTCAAGGGTGTATTCTGAGATGCTGTGTAATAAAAAAGGGGGTGAAGGTGTATTTAGGAAAGGGGCAAAGTTGCTGTTCAGTAGCACTAGACTGAATCAGATAATAGGACATGGCAAAAAGTAAAGTAAATTTGCTTTTTCGTTCTCAGTTTGTATGGACAGCAAACGGATAGTCTCCATTCACAGAGTGTGTGCACCGAACAGTCACTGTGTCATGTGGTGATATATTACCCAATGAGAGGGGTCAGTACATGCAGGTGCAGGAAGAACATGTGACCAAACACACAAGATGGTGTCCACGGTTTTATTTGTTTTATTAAAGAGAGTTTTTCTTTTGGGAATCAGTCAGATTTAAATGTGCATTCTTTTTTTGGGATAAATGTTGTACTGATAAAACAAAGTGCCATTTTTACAAATATACTTGTATTTATTTATTAATTTATATTATACATTTATTTATCATCCTAAAAAAGAAAATAAAGGAATGAGTGTAGGAGGCCTCCCAGCAAAGCGTTTTATTTTTAGTCTAAAGGTAGATTTTCCGGAAGTGACACTGTGTATGTGCCAGCATTTAGATGGGTTTAGCCACACACAAGCACAGGAAAAGTGGAAAATCCAGGACTACCAAATTGTCAGCAATACTAAAGACATCAACACAAAAATTTCAGCCATCCATCACAGCTGTCGGCCTGTTTCTTTGGCGACAGTGATTTATTCTAGGGCTGAAATCCATTTGGACTCACTCTCTCTTGCTTTCACTAACTCACTCACTTACTCACTTACTCACTCACACTCACTAACATGCACATGAACCCAAATACCATGCACAACAACTCTTCCAGTGTTAATAAGTGTTTTTTTTTTCACTTGCAATTATATAGAGTCGGCAAGTGTTGATTGGAGAATTACCTGTCCACTCGCAAAGCTGACGTGGCTCTGGAGCAGGTGTTTAAAACATTTCAAGTATGTTTCACTCTGATGAGACTGGGCTTTATCACCTGTCAGTATCATTTTAACCCTGGTAGTTTGCTGTTGTATAAATAATAAGAAGAAGAATCACTATGATTGCTAACATTAATTTTGAAGGACAAGTTTCAGAATTTAGGGGGACAAATTTATCACTTACAGATTTATTGCTGAGCTGTTTAGCTGAGTGACAGAAACTGACAACTGAGTGTACACACATCTGTTTAATGAAGTGCATCACTCTTTTACAGAAAAAAGATCATCACTATTATAAAAGTACAGAATAAAGTATGGCGAGTATTCAATTATGTAGTTTCCTCTTTGCACTGTGACTACCATTGTAATTAAAGTTTAAATCAAAATATCATGCAATCTTTAATAGCTATCAGCAGGTATCTTTTCATCCCCTGCAATACAGAAAACAATATACATAAATGAAGAGTGTCACACAGTGATGATCCACATTCTAAGCTCCATAAATCCCACACAGGAAATTGCTGGTATTCTTACAAGCGTACAAGACTATTTTTGACACACATATTAACCATACAGTGTTTTTTAGCTACTGTTCTGCTCATGACACGAGCAGAATAAATGTAGAAACATGAATGAACAGTGATATGTAGATTCAGCTGACAGTGTGTGTGTGTGTGTGTGTGTGTGTGTGTGTGTGTGTGTGTGTGTGTGTGTGTGTGTGTGTGTGCTTCCACATGCATCTGTGTTTACAGGCATGTTTGTGGGTGAGAATGAGAAGCAAAACAGATGCCTGCTACAATGCTGGTTTGCACCCGTTCTTTATCCCCCCCACTCCTCATTTAATTTCCTCTCTTTTCTCCACAGCTTCTCTGGCATTTTTTCATATGTCAGATGATAACGCAGGTCCTACACTGTGCAGGAAGATTTATCATTCAACACACTGCCACTAATATCTCCCATCTGCCAACAAACACACCCACTTCCTAAACCCACACTCTAGCCCTAAGCCCTGACCCAAACCCCTGACTGCACCCTAGGTTTGGTGTGTGTGTGTGTGTGTGTGTGTGTGTGTGTGTGTGTGTGTGTGTGTGTGTGTATGTGAGAGGGCGAGTGTGCGCACTTGCTTATGCATGGGCTTGTTGTGTGCTCGTAATCACGTGATTCTGACCCTGCTGTGCTGCCGTATTGGTTGATGGGTATTTGTGCCACTCCTAAAACATGATGATGCAGATACATGGTCATGAGCTGTCAGCTCTTAATATGCTTGTCTGTCAGCATTGCTATCTGGGACGTTGATCTGAGCTGGCACGTGTGTATCTGGAATGGAGGCTGGCAAAGCACGTCTGTGCGCTCTGCTCTGGTTCGGCCTGTGTACATCCAGAGGGGCGAGGCTATAGTGACAAGGCTGAGGCTGGCCAGAGAGGTCACTCAGGCTCCGTGAGAGCCAATAGGCCGAGCTTGACTCAAGCTGAGACACACACACCGTGGATGCTGATTCTTATACATAACCAGGATATGAAATCACTGTCTGCTTAATCAGTATCAACTACACTAAAGATAAAAAAATGTAGCCGAAACTTTAAATGACAATCACAGTTGTTCGGGTCCTTTTTAATGAGTCATCTGTTATTTTAGTCTACTTGTAGTCCTGGTCATGTCTGCGGTCTGTGTGACTGAGGCTGCCAGTGCTACTGCATAGTGATGAAACTCTGGGCCTTGCCATGATAATGTGCCAAAAATCCTGGATTACTGCCTGCTTTAGGATCTTAACATGGTCAGCCGTTCACAAGGCAGCCCAGTCAATACACTGCATTGACTGGGCTGCCTTGAATGCCTGTTGTGTCTTGTAGAGTTTTACAAGCACTGTAGCAAGTGGAGAAAGCCTCTGAATTTCAGCGCTGTTACTGCCTGTGTTTCTCTATCCAATGCACTAGTGCACAGGTCATGAAGCACCACTGACCTGGTCTAAACATGTGCTATTGTATAACTGTATCTTTACAGAAATCCTTTTTGTATTAACCTGTAGTCAAATTTATGTGATATAAAATACATATTTGTCCTTTTCCCATTCAATTTTTATGTCAGTTTAATATCAATACATACATACATACATACATACATACATACATATTTAAAATTAATAAATTGAAAATAAGAGCAAAAATACTTGCCTTTTTACTCTAAAATTTGTATAGGTTAATTGATTTGTCAAGGTTGTAATATATTGTTCAATTTCATGGGAATTGTAGGCTAATATAATACCAGAAATAAGTTTTTTTTCTTTAAATATGACAAAAGCGTTGGTATAATATTATTACATTTTTTTGTTGCTTTAATATATATATATATATATATAGTTATGTCCACCTCTGTATCAGAGATGTGCAGTGTCTATTATGAATTGTGGGGAAAAAAAAGCATAGCCTCCAGAACTTTACAAAATCACATCAAGCAGATATGAGAAGCTGATGCCTTCAAGGGATTAGTTTAATTACATTAATGTCCCTAATTTCTAAAATTCCTCTTGACTTCCCTGGTCCCTCATGTTGCTCCATATTGGAGGTATTTTTGGCTTATATCTGTAACATTCATTGTGTACACTGTCCTCACGTCTGCCTGCCGTGCACAATGTGTGGAGTAAATACGTATGGTCATTCCACATCTTATTACAGCTTATTACGGCAGTCATGTGCATAATCACTTGACGCTTTTCTCATGTGTGAATAACTTTTGTGCCCTCATCTGCAATCCCCACCACCCTTTTCAGCCACGCTGTTTTCTCCAGTGTGTCATCCATGTGTACAGGAGGAAATCTAATTTGTTTTATTATGATTCCCTCTCAATGATGACAAATAAGAGCACCAGCAGTTAATTGAAAAAGCCTGCATACTTCGGCCTTAACAAGAAAAATAGTTGTTTTGTATAATATTTTATCATCATTTGCACTTGACCTTATCTATTGCACATAAAGTAATTTTTAATGACAAAACTGTAGTGTGTAAATGTAATTTGGTTAAAATAGAAACCAGTTAAAATACAGTATGAGCAGGAAGGTTTGCTGTTTTGTTTCGCAAACTGAGCTCCTGAATTTCCCAGAGTAGAATTTCTCATTATGATATACGGGCACAGAAAACACCGGAGCACTGCTTTGCGTTTCATGGTGTGCTGTGTGTAAGAGTAATGATGGTGGGGTTTGGTGTTATGTTGATTCCATCTTGGCTGTTCTGCAATAATTCAGGAGGGGAGGAGGGGCGCGGTGGTGGGGAGGCACCATTTTACTCCTCCAATCCCCCTTCGCCACCACTGGAATATAATCCGCTGTCTCCTGACCTTCAAATCATGCAGCGCTGCAGTCATTTCAATTGGCCCGGCCGCCATTAGCGTGAAATGTCCTCTAGCCACTCTGCTTCTGCACATGGAAGATTTCCTTTCTCCCAGCATGGTTTCCCTCTTCTACTTTGCTCCTTCCCTCCATCTCGCATTCACTCCACCATGCCCCCTGAAGCCTGGCTGCGATGGAGGGTGGGAACCTCTTGCACTAAGGAAATGAGCCACCACAGGAGATGCTGTTGGTCAAAAGACAGGATGAAAAACACTCACTCCATTAGATGTTGATATATTTGTGTTGCTTTATGTTCCCTTTGAAAAATATGTTTTAGTATATTTACTAAACAATACATATCTGGTTCCACAGCAGCTGTCATGCATTAAGTGTTTTTTTTTTCAAACATTTTGCTATATATGCAAAATTATGTGTTTTTAGCAAGAGTAAAATTATAACAAAAATTATGAGAGCAAAAATATTTTAGTTTAATTATAATGTGTTCTATAAGCGGAACTATTAGTGCATCTTCATCCCTGATTTTGAGATTAGACACAGCAAATGTAACTTTACAGTGTCATGGACAAACGGCGAGGTTGTGTTTCACACCGTTTGATGGAACATGCCCTTCTCTGCTCCCTTGGCCAAGTGCATCACATCTAAGGAGCAGCCGGAGCTCTCCTTATCACACTGAATCGAGGGAAGAAGAAATACTGGCTGGGGCATAGAAATCACATGCCGAAGCTCAGCATGTGTTATGTTGCTAGTAGATAGATAGATCAATTATTGAAAGAGGACATATTTGATATGATCTGAATATTAAAAATATATCAGAGGGCAAACAACATCCATGGCTGTCTTCAGATCTATGCTGAAAGATGTGTGTCAAATCTCCAGAGAGATGCTTTATTCAGAAGGGTCAAGGGGTTCTCTGAATGTTTGATAAGATGCAAGAATATATATTTTTTTGTTCATTAAAAAAATAGTAAAAAAAAAAAATGTCAGCAGTACCTTTCAAAATTATGTTTATCATCAGGGTGCGTAAATTATTATTATTCCTCCATATTCATAACTACAAAAAATATCTATGACCTAGAATTCATCTCATGATAAAACATCATTACACAAACACACCTATCTCACCATTTTTATATATTTACTGTTTCCAAAGCACGTTGTTTTCCTGGGTGGTGTACTGAATGAATTTGGCTCACCTTGTCACTGCTTATTATGTTTCTGGGGCAATGACAATTGGAAATGTGTACTTGCTGCTTATTCTGGCTGCCTGACTGCGTGCTAGCTTTTGGAAAACAGTGACCCAGGTGCAGTGGGTGAACTGATGAAAATCTGTTTACCTAGATAACCGTTGTGTCCACTGGCCCTCATCTGAAACCTTCCCTGATTTTCCTCCTACTGGTTGTTATTACATACAGTGTATGTGTTTATGATTAATGACCCCACTGGGGTTTATCCATAATGCTATGACCTCAAGGTAAAATTGAAATGCATGCACTGAATGTAGAGCATTCTTATATTATTGCCCAATATACTTAGCAGCCATTACATTTGTTGGCACTGGTGAAAATAAAACAGAGGGCTATGAGGTTTCAAATCAACAAGGCCACTCTAAGAAATGGACTTATTGGATTTGCATTACGTTGATTAGACTGAGAAATTAATACTATTTACAATGGAGCAGTGTTAAACACTCTTGTTTCTCCCAGCTATAGGAGTGCATTGACAGTCGGTCAGCATCAATTAAATCTCCTGATCTGTATATCCTGAAAGGCCTGGACTTGTTGTCTTCTAATAAAGCCAGTCTGTGGCAGCAGAATGTTTCATTTCCTCTTGGAGATTGCCCTCAGTAATGCAGAGCGCTTATCATACTCCTGGAAAAGGACTGCAGCAACACAACATTTGGATGCTTGCTACCCAGATCAACCTCAGGCCAGTGCCAAAAGCACTTCTAAGCAATGCTTTGTCTTATTTTATTTTATTTTTTTTAGAAAAGAAACATGGTCATTTGGTCTATAGAAACCCTGTTGCTTTTTTGATGTAATTAAATGTTAAAATCTTAATTACATGATTGGTATCCAGGGCAAACATGTTTGCTACATTTTTAATTGGGGTGTTTTAAAAGAAGTTGTGTTGTTTTGGGAATATTACAAATGGTTGTATGAGTCTGCTTTGCAGATGAAAATGAAAAATGGGGTCTGGGAAGGACGGGGTTGTGAGGGGGCCAAGCTGTCCCTGGCCATTCGTTCTCTCTGGCCCCCCTGTCTAATTAATGGGCCACGTTCATACACGTTATTGCACCAGAGGGTCTGTCACTCATTAATCATGTGACCTTCTGTGGCACAGTTAATGACCTTGGAGGAGTAGATCAGCTGGAGATGGCTGAAGCTGTGGAATTAAATTGTTTGTGGAAGTGGTCATGGTCACATCAGGCACTTTAACAGCCACTCTGCTCAGACCCTCTCTTGTTACACCTCTGTGTCCGGTGCACATGCTTTTTTTGCAGGCACTGCCACAAGGATGGGTAAGAGATTTTCAGACACTAGGATTCAGGATAAGAATAAGGAAGGGACATTACTGATTTTCAAACTTAAGTCACCCAGTTATGACTGTTATTAGTTGATTTTCTACATGACCACTGCCTGTCATTCTGCAAATCACTCATAAAAGAACCATCTATGTCGCGTCTTTTAGGACTTCTCCCACTTAATTTGTGTGTTGCAACCCAATATCGAGGACCTTTTTTTCCCTTCAGCTTATTTTCTCAATGATTTTATGAATTATAGTATTATTTAGTATTAAAAATTTGTTGTAATTACATCTAGAGATTGTAGCCTTTGCAAATTGGTGGTTTATATAATTAATGCAATTTTGCATTAAGCACATTTAAAAAATATTTCTTTAAAATAAATGGTGATTATGATTATGAAATGATTATGTGTTAGTGTCAAAGTAATACTCTTCTGTACAATATAATGTAGCTGTAATTCAGACTGAAACAATATTTAAATTAAATCATTGGTCAGTCAACACAAAACCTATTGAGAGAACTCAGTTTTTTAAGTAATTAATCAGGCAAACATGGCATGCTAACAATAGTAATCAGCATTAATATATGGAGCATTTAATCTCATTTTAAAATATGCAGTGTAAATGAATATAGTTCAGGTGAGAAAAAACTGGCCTGAATTTTTAATTGTGATGTGAGGAAGATGCATCAGAGGTGGGTTGAGAACCATTATGAAAACCTGCACCTGCATATCGGAGCCAAAAACACAGTAGTAATATCTTCTGTCCTTTGTAATTCTGGCTGCAGCTTTGTTGCTTTAGAGCAGTGCAAATCACTTTTAGTGCAAATAAATATGCAGTGAATTGCAATAATCAAGCCACCATATAATAAAAGCATAAATGACTATTTCCAGGCTCAATTAAATCTTTTAAATTACATGCCACAGCAAGACACCTTACTGTTAATTTAGTTTTACATGTATCTGCTCTTAATTTACCATCAAAGATAGTGTGGGGTTAATCACAGTACAGTTTGTGACATCCATTTTTTAAAACAGGCTTTCATTTTGACTGTCTAAGGTGAAACGGCAGATAAAGCTGACTGTTGTCAGCATAACAGCGGATGCTGATGTCAGTGAATACTATAGACCATTGTAAACGTTAAATGGAAAGAAGCAGTGGGATAAAACCAGCACCCTGTGGTTCTCCACAGGAAATATGCCTAGAAGCTAGACACCGACCTTTTAAGAATTGTCATCAAGAACAATTAACATGAAATGCTCACATATTATTTAATAATCAGTTTTCTCTGAACAGATTTTCTGTGTGACTATAACGTGATTTATGTAGTTAAACTGCCTGAACAAAAATAAATTCTATTTTTTATATACCTATAATATTGAAGTATGAAACAGGCTTATACACAACAACTTAAATAATAATATTATTAAATCCAACATTGTTCTTCTGACAGAAAAGGCAGATTGGGCAACTAGTGAGAGAGAGATTATTTCTCTGGTGCGTCACAACTGAAGAAAGCACAATGATTATATTTCTATAACCTCAATATTTATAATTAACTATTTTGAGGAAAAACATAATTTGGCCAAAGTTTAAACGATGGTTTATGGCTGCCACCTTCTCTTCACAATTGCAGCACTGAAATGTTAGCTTTCTTCTCAGTGACATTGAAATGGTGGGATTTTGTTTATCCCCGCCTTTGTTTATTTAACATTTTGCTCAGCGGGGGAGTTTCAGATAGATTGTTTTCAAGACAGTCCCTGCAGACAGCGAGCAAACACTCTACAGCTTCATCAAACAGAACAATCTTCAACTTTCCCCTTCTGCGGTGTGCAGGGAAATGTGACTGAGAGCAAAATCATAATGGAATATGATTGAAAATGATCGTCATAATTTTTCTGTCGGCGTCTGTAACAATATGCACGGTCTGTTTTTTTAGAGGATTTATTTAGAGCCACGTGTAAGTGTACCCTTAGAAAGACACACACTGATGGATGAAAACCTTTTATTTTCACGTGACAAACATTTGTGAGATTTTTTTATTAATGAATTTGCTCATGTGTGATATTCCACATTTTTTTCATTTCGAGAAGGCATCAGCAGACATTTGGGCACATGAAATTCAACTTGAAATGCAGAAAGGAAACTAAAAGGCATCTGCGTGTGGATATTTCTTAATATAAAAAAAAAGAGTTAGAAACTACGATCCGTCCATGTTTGTGACTCTTTTTGCAAATATGAGCCAACTGAGTTTTAATGACAGCAAGGTACCCTTTTTTTTTTTAAATATATGATCGTTTTTTTATTTTATATATATATATATATATATATATATAAAATAAAAAAATATATATCTGACAAAGGAGTCAAAAATTCATTGTCAAAAATGGCAGTGTCAGTGTACAGATGTCAAATCTTGGTAGGGATGATCAATGACCTTTAGAATTCTTCCTCATTAAAGCATGAATACAATCAAACACACACTCACACACACACACACACACACACACACACACACACACACACAGACTATCCCATTATCCTTTCTCTTGCTTCCTCTTCTACTACCCTCTGTCTCTCTTGTTGCCTTCTTCATTCTATCTATACTTCCACCATCTTTCTCCCTGTTGCAAGTGCAGGCTTGATTAATATTTTCCACTGTTCCGTAACCATGGCAATAAGGTCACTGCATATGATACTTAATTGAATCTTCCCAGTGCTTTTGTGTGCATCTCCTGTGTCCGGACAATAAAAATCTTCCATTGATGACTCCAACCCCCTTTACACCACTCCCCTCCATCTTTCTTTTCATTTTGTGCCCCATGAATTTATTCATTTGTTTCCTCTGCTACCTCTTTCTTGTACTCTCTTTCTTCCCTGGCCTCTCTCTGACCCAGTCTTCCTCAGCCTGTCATAGCATTTTACTCTCCTTTTTGTTCACCAGCATTGTTCTCTTGTGTGCCTTGTCCTTCTTTCTACAAGGAGCAGTACAGTGTCACTGCTACGGTGGTAAGCCAAATTCAGCTTTCTTTTGTTTTGCCTTTTTGTGTACACCCACCTACTGGTGCAACACTTAAATGAGTTATTGCCATTTAATACCCAAGTAATGCACTGAACTCGGCTCCTTTTTCCTTGGCCTATTTTCTCCCCTCTCCTCTTCTTTCTCCGTGCGTTGCTTGAACTTCGTTTCTCCACATGCAGCATTTACATACTCAAATCAGTCTCAGGCACATTCATTAAATTGATTTCAAACGACACTGATGACTCAAGTGGTGAAGCAAAAAAGTGTGGCAGGCAGGAAGCCATAGGGACACAATGTGAGCCACTGACAGAGGGTGCTCTCCGAGCAGGTGTTCTGAATAATGCCTAACAAACTGGGGTCCTCTAAGATCCGGACATAAGTGGGAGACCCGTCTCCACTTCACACAACACACGGGCCAACATATAAACACATGCAGACTGACTCTTTGTTCAAAAAAGTGTAATGTTTAATCATCGATAAGAAAGGATTGAGGTTCACTGAGAGAAAACACTGGAGTGGAAAAAGAGTGGTGAAGAGGAAGTGGTGTTCTGTTTAGGGAGCTGGCTTTATTTTATTTTTTTTTTAAAAAACAGCCAATGGACATAGAAACTACATACATGCAGTGTGATTGCCATGAATCAGTCGCAGTACATTTTCCTTTTTGACAGTCTGTGTGTGTCTCTGTGGGACTTGAATAGGATAAACAAATAAGCCATAATAAGATAATGTTTTAATGATCACAGTCAATAACATTTCATTCTGAGAAAAAAAAATGCAGTCGTACTTGGCAGGTCATTTTACTGAAAGGTCAATTGTGTTCATGTTAGTAAGGGATTTCTGTTTGTTCTAATAAAAGTGTGACAAAGATCTCGAGGCAATCATTAGATTCAAATAAAACAGAGGAAGATAGGGTAAGGAGACAGGCAAAAGGGAAAAAAAAAGTCCACATCAAATTTGACATATGCACCATAAAATAACCATTAGTGGTTACCTACAATCTGAAGTGACAGTCTATCAATAATGTCACTCTGAAAATGGGACAGGTTTGTTGCTGTCTTTAAATCACCAGAGACTCCATATAGCAGAAAAGCATGCAGGTATAGGAAATGCATTAAGGCTTGATGTTAATGGGTGTGGTGGGAGCAGTGGGACACCCAGGGGCACAGGAGGACATTGCTCACCTCTCACTGGATCACAGGCTTCGGACACCTGCCTGGTCTGGAGCATGTCTCACAACAACATGTATTATGCCTTAACATAGCAGTTAAAAGCTTTATATTTATATTATGCTTTAATTTACTCATACACATATGGGACTTTTACTGAAAATATTAAAACAAAAATATCAGATAAAACATTTTTTAAAGCTGTTTTATGACTCTTCTTTGTGTTTTCTTACCATACAATATAGAATTAAAATAAATCTCAAATGCTTAAAATTTAGAACAATCTAAAACATATTTTTTTTGTTTTTTGTAAAATATACAACCTTCAAACTCCCTCAGCATTTACTGAAGAAAATCTCTTACTTCAAAGATGTACAAACATGCCTTGTGAAACAGCCAGAAGCATCTGCACTGGCAGACACGCATGCAGCCGCACACACCCAATCCCCTCCTCCCTCGTTGGGCATTTGTGTACAATTGAACTTAGTGTTGCATATGAATAGACCTTTTAATGAATGGGACATGCGCTCCGTGTCGAGAGGAGAGCACGCTTCTTTTCTACTGCCATGCCTATTATGGGCGCACGTGGAGGATATAGGATGCCCATCTGCTCTTCACACGCATCCCCCGGTCGTCCCATTTCTACCATGTGCTGGCGTAGCAGGCAGGCATTGTAGCAACAAGTGGCTGCACTTTACCACGCTTGCCAGTTCCCCCTCACTTGGCAGCGAGCCTACTAAGCTGCCCGCCCCCTTATGAGAAAAAGACTTGATTGTGCCAGGGGGACAGAGCTTAGGGGGTAAACCGGGAAGAGGGACAAGGAGGGAGGGGGGTTTGATTTACATACTCCAGCTTAGGGGACACTCATCTGATTTTAAACGGCTCCAAAGCAATTAAGGGTCATTAGTCCTTTTGTTTTGTCTTGTGGCTCCATGTACCAGTGACAGCATCTGAAGCGCGGTGCCCCCTGTGGGGGTTGCCTGTGGGAATGTCAGCACGATGCCGGGTCTGTTTCCCACCCTTCCGCCCCATTCATGTCTCCTGCTCTGCCATTGACACGGCTTTCCTCTGTGTGTAAACAAACACTCAGCACCAGCCTGGCACTGCGAGGGAAACCACTTTGGCAAAGGCCCAGCTCGAGAGTACGCAGCTGGTGACAGTGCAGGTTCAGGAGGCCCAGCCTGCTTATCCTAATTATCCTCATCATGGTAACAATTTCTTCCAAATGATATGCTTTTCCGATTGGCAACATTCAATTAAATTGGTATTTCTTTCACATTGACAGGATAACTGTATACCACACCAGCCAGATAGAGGAAAATTAAATAATATTAGGACAAATATTAATAAATACATAAATAAATAAAATTCTCTCAGAATATGATGAAGTTGTAAATAGCGAGTGTGATGAAGCTGATTTCTAAATAAAACAAAATACAGGAGAATAACGTTCCCTCAAGGTCAGTTGTGCAACTGTAGTGAAGACTGGGATGTATTCTTCAGTATGCTGATGTTTGTGTCTTCCGTTACTTACCTAGCAGGCAGCAGGGTGTGGTGAAAAGGCAGCAAAGGCAGCGTAAAGACAGGTATGGTATGGAATGTGAATGTTCACATGTCCATTTGTGTGGCTGTAAGACCCTCCTCAGTTGGTATAGAAAAACACTTACTGCTAATGTAAATAGCAAGGCAGCATAAATCAGGAGCCACGCGCAGCCCGGGAGAATATCGTGTAATAGTTATTGCGAAATGAAGTGGCATTGGGATCAATATCCCACTATATCTCACTCTGGCGTAATGGCGCAGAGGGAAGCTGGAGGCCAAGGGAGTCCAGTCCCTCCACCCCACCACGGGCCTATAAATCTGCCTGACATGCAGCCTGCTTATTAAAGTGCATACACAATCGGCAGTAGCCATCCAAAAATACAAGCTTACGTACTGACCTGGAGTCAGGGGAATGGATGCCTTTGCCTTGTCTAAGGGCAGGGGTTAAAGGCTGATTGAGGCTATAGCATCATCTTGTTGTACTGTACAGAGAAGCAGAAGTGTTGGTTTTACCCCAGCATTAATAATACTAACATGACTGCCAGCACTGCAGGGAATACTCTAGATTCATTTCTGCCTCTAATAATAAACCCGGTTTGTTGTTGTTGTTTGTTATAGGTTTTTATTCTATTTATTAATGAATTAATTTGTCTTTTTGTCTTTTATTTACAATATCTCGAGGCACAACTTTTCTTCTCCCAGTGTGAAACAAGCAATTATACTCCCTAAGCTGTGGCTTATTCACCAAAATTTAACTGACGAATCTGCAGTGCTGTCAGTAATTAGTTCAGAATAAATGAAAGCTGAAAGGAAATTATTTTCAGGGTTAGG
This sequence comes from Eupleurogrammus muticus, assembly GCA_036785175.1. NCBI lineage: Eukaryota > Metazoa > Chordata > Actinopteri > Scombriformes > Trichiuridae > Eupleurogrammus > Eupleurogrammus muticus. The sequence continues at coordinate 15,318,616 of JAYKQN010000002.1, read as the reverse complement.
ATTTTCCCACCTAACAGAAACAGAATTATAATCTCAAATTATAATTGCAATGCCCATAGTAGCAGTGGAGGACAGATCTGTTCTTTCAACAGTTTGTATTTGTATTTCAGTGTCGAGCAGTGAGCAATATGTTATGTATTAGCGAGGTGAGAAGGGTCAGAGATTATTTTCTTTGCTTTGGTTCCAGAGTGTTTGACGTGCAGTGATTCTAATGATTGGAGAAGGAGGCCTAAGAATTTGGATGTGCTGTCTGTTTGAACTTTTTGTCTTTTTGCTGTTGTGGAAATGTGTTTTGAATGAGAATGCGGTGAATGTATAAAAGAAGGAGTACTTTTTTTATATGTGGCTTTTATGTATTTCATGCATTCAGTATTACTGTCCTTTTCTTGCCCTCGGGTTGTAATATAACTTCATAACAAACACCATATAGCCTGCAGACAGAATGGACTGCAAAATAACAATGTGATGATAATGGCTGTCTGTGATTTGCAGGATTATTCCGGTTATATCCATTCATACATAAGATTATGTTTCAAGCTCAGTAGAGCCTTAGGGGAGAAATTATTGGTCAGTAAGAAGGATGTTCAAAATGTTATGAATTGGAATGGTAATAAACTAACATGCACAGTGAGACATGTGCTTCATTTGCTTGAGACAACTGTTTGACGGATATTCTGTTGGAGACAATGATGCACTTCTCATCTTTTACAGGACTAGGACTGTGAAGAAAGGATTCCTCCACTTCTCAGCTGGTAAGTCTTTCTTTGAAATTAATTTTTTTTTATCCTTTTAGCCCACCACATTTATGAGACTTTAGGGGAAAGTTTGTATTCTATTGATTTAGTCTCCACACAACCACTCGAGAACTTAACTGTCAAAAAGAAGTATCAGATATACAGTTTAATTTATAAGAGAAGGGTGTGCTGAGAGTCTTCACTGATACATCCATTACAACCATGTATTCTGTTATTTCCAAACAATATCTTATTATTGTAAAAAGGGCCAAATCCAGCTTCTTTTGGGTAACATTTTTTGTGATGAACCCTGTTCTTAGTCTTAATACTTCAGTCTGAAACAGTGAATCTACAAATCTACAAAATCTAACATGTGTTTGGGAAGAACGGATAAAATTGATTATGAATGAAATTAAAAAGATCATCTTTTCTAATAAAAAAAAAAATTATTTCCCCCCTCACATTGGAAGTGGTGAGTGAGTGAGTTTCCAATCAAGCTACTGTTTATTACAATTAATTATAAAAACTGAAATGGTAAATTAAGTGCATAGATAATCATATTATTTGTCCCATTGTGGCTTAGGTAAAATAAATCTGTGTTCAGTGCTTCACCTGAATAAAATAAAACTACCTGTGTTAAACAGATATTTTAGATATACCTGATGCATTATATTTCATTGGAGCATATTTCTTCTTTGTGTTTCCCTTTAAATGTAGTAGAAACATGACCTTAAGCATGATGTGATAAATGATGAAAAGTGATTACCAGTAGAATTAAGTCCCAAGACTAAATACAGATTATATATATTTCTGTGTTTACCTCTAAAAAAGAATGTAATACTGTAAATAGATTTTTTCATATTTTTAAAATAACTGTAATTATTTGTACTATTGTCAAAAATAATAATAAAAGAAACTCTGATGTTATTTTTTTGTGAAGTGAACAATGATCTAAATCTCAAGAAAATAATAACAAATGAAATAAGCAGCTTGTTCTCACTAGCATGTGTGGTGGTGGTGGTTGACTAAATTGTGATATTTTATTGAAGAATTTATTGACACCTTCACTACACAATCAGCATTTTGAATTGTTTATTTCAGGCTGGCTTTAAGGAAAATGATAATATAGAAATAGCATTCTTATGAGATAATTTGATGTTTTATATAATATACAATTCAAGTAATTCTCACTAAATAGCTGGCAGTACCATGTAATAATCAACACCAGGGAAATGCTGTTTTATTTTGCTTAATTCAAGAATCTATTAAAGTGTAATTTATTTTATGGCTCTGAAGTACACTTACATTATCCCACATACATAATCAATTGTCTGATTGCACACACACTTACATGGGAACAGGGCCTATTTAACAATATGTATACACACACACACACGCACACGCACACACACACACACACACCAGACCCCTCTTCTGTGCACTGCCACTGCCCTGACCTTGAACCTAGGTGGGTTCAGAGGACAGAGGTGAGGATGCTTTGGTTATGTATATTAGAACAGAGGCATATTTTTATGCGGATGTTGAAAGAGGGTTGCAATTAGCTCTGATCAGCCCAGACTACACTGGCAAGACTTCAGAGCTGTTGGTACCACAGGTGATACTTCTAACAAGATCTGATGTGTGGAAATCACATGTAAATGTGCAGCACACACTGACTCTTGACCTCTGTGTCTGAGGATCTGTGACCAGTAGCTGACCTGTTATCCTCCCCTAAATGGTTTGACAATAGAGCAATGTATTGATTCGGTCAGTCTTCCGGCAAAAGGGTCAAGAGCTTGACACACAGGCCGAGTCTGCTTCGTGTTTGCTGTTGTTGTTACCAATACTGGGGACCTCCTTATTCCTTTCCACTACCTGTGTATATACTCTGTATGCTCGCTACCAATTACAATTAAACATTGGTGATGAGCTTTCAGAACAACACAAAGGTGTTTTTTTGACCATCTCCCTGACAATGGGACAATATAATTTTTCAGAGCTTTCAAACACTGTTATGTGTTATTGGTTTACAATTTCTACTAATACAACTTCTGATACAATAATAATCGTGTGATTAAAGTTTGAAAAAATTAAATTGACTGTTGGTTGGTTGGCTAAAAGTCCACTGTTTGTTGACCTCCCCATCTGGACTGTTCCACCCTACAAAACCATCACCCAACTTCCTTTTTTGCTCCATGATGACAAGAGGCATAATTATTACAGACAGGGTATACATATGTCGTTTTGGGCCACTTGTTGAAGTGACTGAGTCTGTTGTTTTTTGTTGGGGGGACAGTCTTATTCTAATCTACATTATGTGTGGATCTGTTTCAATTCCTGGCCTTCACTTGCCTCCCTATGTTAATTGGGATTACAATGGGCCTATGTGTAAAACATTGAAAAGAAAAATACATTAAAGGTTGTATGACAGGCTCAGGAAATAGCTTCTTTTTCTTTGTAAGACAGCACAAATTGCTTAAAGTAAAGCTTATGCCTGAGAGCTTTGGTAACCTACACCATCTAACCCCCGCCCCCCAAAAAATAACACATGTCTGTAAGCTCCCTCTCAGAGCCCCCAGCTTTCCCCACTGCGCCTGGGCGGCTGCTCTCCTCTGGGTGAGCCCAGAGAAGGCTGGCCAGCTCCCACATCTGGCCAGACAGAAGAACAGAGAAAACACTCGGAAATTCTCTTGCCAACCACTAGTTCTCTCTCTTGCGTACTGAACCCCCCCCCCCTCCCCTTTCTCTCTCTCTCTCTCTCTCTCTCTCGGATTCTTTTGGAGTGACCGGTGATAGAACAACATCTGGAAGGAGCAGCAGTTTTCTTTCCTTGTGTTTTTTCGGGGAGATCTAGGCCCCCGATAATCCGTCTCCCTCCTCATTAAAGGAGCTGAATAAACACAGGCCTCTTCCAGTTGTTCCTATGAATTTCCTCACCAGGCGTCAGGAGACCCAAGCAGGGGCTACTGGATCAAAGCTGCCGGCAGCCCCATGTGTGCAGAGAGTGAGAGTGCGTTCCGGGGTTGGACCCATTACCTTTCTCCCTAGGAGCCTCAGAGGCTCCTAGGTCACACAGGCTGTCAGCTCTCTGGCTCAAACTCAGTAGAGGAGGAGGAGGAAAATAAAAGGAAAGGAAACAGTAGGAAGAAAAATTGACCAGATAGACGATGACAAGACAGAACATGAGAGGACAGGAGAAATGTGGATGGGCGCCGGCTTGCTGGTACATGAAAGAAAGCTGTGAAGTTTCTAGAGGGTCTTTAGGTCCGTTTAAGTTGAATGACCTGACACACAGCTATTTTTTGTAGGTGTTTAGGGGGAAGCTATGTGGTTCCTTTTTTTTGCACAGATTTTATATTTTCAACAACAGAGGTAACCATTTCTAACTGTATGTCAGACAGTGGGACTGCAGTGAATGACTTCTAATGCAGAAAATTGCAAGCCAAAATCTATTTCAGCGCTGGTGTAAAAGTCACATCACATATACTACAATGTTTCGAACAAAATAAACACATTATCCTGGTTTATGTGTGTGCCACTCTAATACACTGACCCTGATGTGACATTCATTTTCTAATTCCCTGCACTTCCTGGCAATCAACTTAGAGGGGCAGTGGTTCGCTGGAAAAGTTTGCAGTGGAGGCAATTAACGGCAGAAATCTAGGCAGTAGCGAGCAGCAGCAGCAGCAGCAGCAGCAAAACCAACAGCGGCAGAAGAGGATGATGCCTCGCGCTGTAATTGTTACTCACTTACTCCCAAAGATGATAAAATTGATCAAATTGCATCCCTTGGGTGCGCGCACACACAGAAGCACACAAACATGTTGCACGCACACACAAAAAAATCACCAAATACTAAATGGACAATGTAATTAACTTACCTGGCTACTAGCTGCATGATGGGTACAGATGTGCTTGGAAATGACCATAGTGTTTGTGTTTGTGTAAGTGTGCACTGTGTGTGTTTGTGCGCATTTGTGTGTGTGTGTGTGTGTGTGTGTGTGTGTGTGTGTGCACAAATGGCCCTGTGGTCGTCATCAGGCTCCCATCAGCCCCTCCATTAGTTACTGAGCTGTGGGTCCGTGCTGGAGCCTACCTGCCCTGAATACAGATGAGGAGACGAGAGTAGGGGCAGCAAGCACAATGAAGACAAACACACATGCACGCACATACTCACAAATGATAACATTAGCATATTACTTTGACATATGGTGACATATTTTGACAAACACTCATAATCAAAGTAATTGCATTTTACACACCTAAGTGACTGAGATGTTGCCTTGTATGCACGGAATAATAGTAAAATCATTAAATTATTATTTCAGTATATTTCCTCTGGCTGATAAAAGCGTGTCTGATTACTGCCTATCACTGGATACGATGGTGGAGAGCACTTCATCTGGTGGCGGCAGATCATAGCTTACACATTCTGAAATAATGTCACACACAGCAGAGTACACACACTGGCAGTCCAGCACAAAAGCAAATATGGTCGCATACTTCGCTTCTCCTTCTGGAGCTGCAGACTCTCATGCTCGTGACAGGAAATCTGCAGGCAGTCATTACACTGAGCCAAGCAAACACGCAGCCACCGTGCTCACTGATAATGTTTTCACATGTCCCGCTGTTATGGTGAAAAAACAGGCACACGTGTGTATGTATACACACACATGAACACAGTCTGAAAATGGCATTATTTTGATAATGATGAATTTGTATCATAGAATATCCGTGTAGAGGGATTGTTCGAAAAAAAATATATACATATACAATTTTTTTTTTGTTGTTCTCGCTAAAAACCAAATGCAACAGTTAAGCTTGGTTCTATGTTAATCACTCAATATTTTCACAATTTATTTACTTTAAGTTAGATGAAATATTAAATCAGAGTGAATGACAATATCTTTTTTAGATGTTGTTATTCATAAAGACAGAACAGAGGAAAGATGAAAGGTGTTGCCAACCTCGTCTGTAACCTTTGTGTGCAAAAGTGTGGCAATAAAAAGAAGTGTGTGTCCAGGTTGAGTTCAAGGCCGAAGACCGTGGCACCACCTTAGAGTTCAAGTACTGTAGGAGCTGTGAGGCATGAGGACTGGGGGAAGGGGAGAGGGTGTGTGATGGCTTCTGTGTGTCCCTCCGGCAGTGCAATGGGACCCTTGGGAGACCTGGGTCAGGAGGCCTCCCCCCCTCCCCCCGCATTACTGTGCCTTTTTAAGCCACCCAGCATCTATTTCCTCCAATAAAAACTAATAACCTTTTCTGTCGGAAATCACGGCAGCTCTTGAGTGCTGGAGCAAAGGCCTGGCTGGATGGCCTGTAATTGCGGTCCAGAAGTCCCCCTTTAGTTATTTTTTGCAGTGTTTTGGATTTGATTTTTTCCCCAGTCCTCTTGGTCCTCTGCGCTTTGTGGCTGATTGCCTGCGCAGCTTGCCCCACACTCAGTAATCAGACAGGCGCTAGAGAGGGGGCAAAACAGCAACTCAAGGACCTTTTATAATTGGGAGGGATTTGGAGGGCAGTTGGACTTTACATTTGGTGTCAGAATAGGTTTTGATGGTGCCTGTGCTGGCTGAATAACAGTGATGGCAAAGCCTCTGTTGCAGTCAAGTAGTTTATTGTGAGGCAGCTATGAATAGTCTGCATGCACGTCTGCTATGTTACTGTCCATTTGTCATCAGGAGTGCTGTGGCACACTTTTGCAAACCAGTTCCCTACACTTTCATTAAAAAGGAAAGAGAGACAACAGCTTGTTTTATATGTTATTTGTGGTGCCTGCATGCTTGTTTAGACTCTCCATTACAGAGAAAATTGTGAGTAGCATATTTTTAGATGCAAGCTCTTTCTTTCTGTACATCATAGAATATATGCTACAATTTTTGTTGTGTCATATAGCATTTCTACAGTTCCATGTAAATTTCAGAATTACAATGGCCTTTAAAGAAGGCCTGTAATAAATTACTGACACACATTACTTAGTTCAAGTATTTATCTTTCCAACCAATTTCTAGGCATCGGGGGGAGAAAAACGCTGATATTTGGATGAAGTAAACAACAATGAACATACAGTGTATTTCACAATACCAGTGATATATATTATACAAATGGCTTTATATATATATATATATATATATATATATATATATATATATATATATATATATATATATATATATATATATATATAGCTGTGACAAATCAAAACCTCTCAAACTAACTAAATTCACCTTTACAACATACAACAGTTAGATCTGAATGCATCCTTCAGTGTTTCACCCTGTATCCTCTTAGCTGGAGATCGTCAACCCGTTGTGTGTTTAAGTGAATCTGCTGCTGTTGTGGCTTAGTTGTAGAATAATTTGGCACACCCAACAGTGCGAGCTAGCCCTGGCTAACAGCAGAATGGGGGAAATTCAGATTCAGCTCTGTTCAGGATGCCCTGGGGCTCAGAGCCCAGCTTGTTCAGGACTACAAAAGGTCCAGAGGGGAGCCCTAAGCAAACTGCATGGTGATAAGAACTGTATTTGTATGATTGTCCATCTGTTATGGGATAATTATAGTCTGGTTAATTAAAATTAACTCTTCAAATTAACAGATCTTCTGTTTGTCTAATGCATGCAGTTGTTTGATTTTTAATTCATCACATCATACGCATAAAAAAGTCTACAGTATACTGTCCAAAATAAAGGCCCCTTCCTTCTTTGCAGTTCTCCCTCCTCCTCCTTTTACTCGTCGCAGTATATCTCAGATGAAGGAAATATGAAGTCAATATTAATCTGTCAGCCCTCCTTTTGCAGATCTACAATCCACCAGTAATTAACTATTTGCTAAAAAAATAGTTTTCTCTTGAATATTTGCAGAAATGATTTAAATGAAACATACTCCAGTACAGGGAAAAGGTCTATGATAAAGGGCTGGGGATTTGGGGGTAGGAAGAGAGTAAAATCGGTGGGGAGGACATACGAGTAGAAACAAACTCTGGGGTCTAATAAATTGGTCAGATTTTAATTGCACGAGGAGAAGGGTGTGCATGGGGAGACTCTGCTGGATACTAATTGAAGAGGTGCCGTAAGCACCCTTAGGGTCAGAGTCTCTGCCTTTGGGTTCCTACATACACTGTGCAGACATACAGAAAGCATGCCCCCCTCCCTACCACAGAGAGCCACTGCCCCTCGGGGCAAAGAGACCACAGCCTAAGTCGTGATCTCTGACAGTACAAACACATATCTGTGGAACAGACTTTTTTGTTTCCACAATGTACAGCTACATTGTGAGGACATGTCTTCTAAATGTACGATAGTATGTGTGGGCTTTTGTTTTGTGCTGCTGTTGTGTCTTCCTGTGGCCTTCTTCTATCATTTTTTAAATATAAAATATATTTCTGCTATCTTATAACATATTTCTATAGAAACGTCCAATAATAATATTGATGTTTCAACTGTGAAAGCCTTCATACATGCTACATCTATATGTATATGCCTGTAATAGAAATCTTTAAGGGCATAATGATGAGGTTCCATACATCATAAGTTTAATAATCACATATTTTTTTTATAGTTTTTATAGTAAAAAAAAATTGTAATATTCTTTCTCAAAGCATAACGGCTCATTCTGCTATTGCTATTGACTCCTATAAGTGTATTGGATGATTGAAGTCTGAGTTACGAGAAAGAAATTTGACGTTTTATTCAACAAACAGCCAGAAGCCTTAGTTGCCTGTGGAAAAAAAAAAAAACATTCAGCTGCCACAGACTGACACCTCCTCCTCATGCTGGTCATCACACTGGATGCACACTGCTGTGGGATGGCGTTCCACTCCTCAACCAGTATGTGTTGCAAGTCAGCCCAGGCGGTTGTGTTGGTCACTATAGCACAAACAGCACTCCAAGCCTGATCCGATACGTGTTCAATAGGGTTGAGGTAAGAATTGCTGCCAGGCCTTTCCGTTCTCTCTATTCACAAATTCTGGAGCTAGTCTCTGATAAACCCCGCTCTCTGTGGGGGCGAGTCATCGTGTCATCTTAGGGGATAGCATTCGTTTGCCAAATGTGGAGGTATGGGATTGTCACTGGTTGCAGAATCTCATCTCAATATCTCTTTGCATTGAGATTGCCTCAAATGATGACAAGCCTCATTTTTCTAGAGATGGAGATATCCACCATCACACTGCCTCCAACAAAATGGAGTTATTTTATTAGTGCAGCAAACAGCACAGCATTATTCCCATCTTTTCCACACTTTGACCCTAGGTTATACTTCTGTAGGCAGAATCTGGTTTGTCTGAGACGAGAGTTGTGTGTCATATCCTGCAAATGTCGACTGCAGATCTGAAGAAGATGATGAAGATTATGTCCACAATGGAATTTGGCTTTTAGTTTGGAGAAGGTACCAGGGTTTACGCATAATGATGCCACAGCTTGCTTCTGTGGAACACCACCTTTAATTTTACCCATTACATAGGCCATAGTGAGATCATGCTCACAGGTGCTATGTCAGCACCTATTTATGTATCTGAAAAAAAGGCATATAATTTAGATCGAAACAGATAACTCTTGTTACTGAAAATTAAAAACCTAAACACATAAACATGGATTGTTGACCAAAAACCGACAGTGAGGTTTCTAGACACGTACATCATGTGTTTATATGTGTTAAAATATATGTGTGAATGCTAGCATGGTCTTTTCTGTAGCGTACATTATGGATAGAACGGGTCAGATATGTTTTCTGACATCTCATTTTAGGTTCTGTCTTTGTCAACGCAATGAACTTGACTTTAAACTTAGGGAAATTCAATTGGTGAGTAAAGCCCCATAATGAACGGATCAATAATAATTATGGAGGCTTCATGTCTTCTTTCAACAGAAGATAACACTGTGTGCATACCGCGCTACAGTGTGCGGCCTCTGTAAAATAAGCACAGTTATTTCCATGAATGTGGTCATGCATTCATGTTTGTGTGTGTCTAGTGAATAGATGAAAAAGAAGAGATGACCACACCGAGCTGAGCATGACAATGTTATCATTTTCAGTACATTTGTTGTCTCTTTTTTTTCATTTTATAGTCACCTTACAGACTGGGTTTCTTCTGGTCTCTTCTGGCTTTGGTGGTTGTGGTTGATTGTCCCACAAAATATAAATGAAAAACCTGGGGAAATAAGCTACCACAAACGATGCTCAAGTGAGAGGAAGTGGCGAACACTTAAAATAATTTTGCCACCAAATTTCCATTAAAATAAAAGAAAAAGTTCAAAGTTAGAGGCGCAAATAACACAGCTCAGAATGACGCCATAACCTAGCAGTTATTCATTTCTCAAATTGCAGGTGTACTGTGTTTTAATGAAGCCTTGGTTGAGTTTTGTTGATCACCTAGTGCATGTAATCACACACTGTATGTCAGAGACTCAGACTTAAGTGTCGGAGCATGACTGTTACAGTGAAAATAATCTGTGAGAGGCCTATCATTGCGCTTTCTGAGTCAGAGGCCTGGATCTGCTTGCATGTACAGAATTATTCAAGTTGTGTGTGTGTACGGTTTGTTCATGCTATTTATTATATAAAACTATTTCTCACCACCTGCAAACGATAACACAGGCTTTCACACAGGCTTATTTGGAAAATATGATTCTGCTTTTGACTACAGTACAGTGCATTCTTAAAATTCTTTCATTCTTTCTGCCTTACTCAATATTTCAGGGGCTTGGGAAGCAATTCTCAACATTGGCAAAGAAACTTTGGTAATGATTTGCATGTTAGGTTCTCCAGACAAATAAAAGTTGTTAGACAATAGCATCAGTATACCTATGAATCCAGGTATAACTACTATAAAAACATTGTATCATAGGGTTGACTGCTATCAAAGAGTCAAAGCAAGTGCAGGAATACATTTACAAGCTTAGATATGTGCATTCTTAGGTTATATAATGATTGAAACAGAAAAGAACTATATTACTGTCATTATAAACAGTAAAAGTGAACGCGTTAATTCATTTTATAACAGGCTTTTATGTTGTTTATGTCTTTTTAAAACTTGACACAATCCAATATAGCATCAAAACCAAGACTATGATAGATACTGTCACATATGATGAAGTCAAGACAAAGCTTGTATTGCTTGATAAAGGAACCATTTCCATTTGTCTTTCCCCCCTGTCTGTGCTCTTTCTATATGATCCTGTGTTTTGTATTTCAGAGTATTATTGTATATTTGTGTGCACACCTCCTTAATTGCATTAAGAGGATGACGCACTTTCTTACTCTGTTTAAGCTCACTTTAATTGCCTCTGAATGGTGCACTTGGGAAGCAGGGACTGACGGCACAATGTGGACATGCAATTAACTATCTTTCATAAGACGCTCCAGGGGAAAAAGAGAGGGCTCCAATTCATAAAGGAATTTCACACACAAGGCAACAAATGCTATTTTGTGTCACTGCTGTGGTGGCATCTCGATGGAATGGCATTTCATTCATTAAAGAATCAGACATTCGCAGGAAAGCAAGACGGAGAAATCCAGTCAAACAGAAAGAATAGGGACTGTGATAAAAGCAACAAAAAAGGTGCAGTGGTAGCAGGAGACGCTGAGATATAGGTGAGGTGCAAATAAAAAATGAGAATAGAAAGACAGAGAGAGTTAGCGAGATAGGAGAAGGGGTGAGGAAAGAGTGATCGAGGTAGATTATAGTAGAGAGCCATAGGGAGACATATATGTGCCCCAGTGAATTCTCAGAGTTTTGGTTAGATGGCTCTAAACGATAGCACAATGACAGTATGGCACCAAAAACCACCAACCCTGTGCTGTAGTTTAAAATTCAAAAAGACGCACATTGCATATTCCATCCAGTCTGACATAGTAAGTGCAGTGAAGTACTAAATGTGTTTAAAGCATGAAAGGTAAAACACCTTCAGGATGCAACCAAAGGGAAAAACACTGCAACTGCTCCTTAATTTTGTTCTATAAGAAATCAAATCAAAATAATATGACACCCTTTGTCTTTTCCTACATCGCCTTGTCACGTCTTCACTGATCATTATTATGGGTCTGTGATCCATAAAATGTTTATACATTATATTATTAATATTAATTTCTTTAAATCATTTTTTAGGTATGTCTGATGCAGAATGACAATAATAATGTAAGTAGCTCTTAAAACAGGATATTAGTTTACGATCCTTTATCTAGATTGGGACAGGCTTCACATGCATTTTTCATGCGTATAAATTTATAAGTGTAAAACATTAAGTAAATGACATCATGCATTAGGTTAATGGCAGTGTTGCGACACATATCAGAAGCTTTTAATACTGTACAATGCAATAGGTAGCTCAAACAGCACTAGTGGTGCTCGCCATCTCGGCCACCCCTCATTTTCCTTCTCTCCCTCCTTGCACTCATTTTTCTATGCCCCCCCCCCACCTTCCATTTTTCTATGCCCCCCCCAACCCCCAAACCCCCTCCCCCATCTTGGACAACCTCTCTGTCTCTCTCTTGCTGTCTCTCCCGTTCTTCTTCTCTCTCTCTCATCCCAACTCCATTCTCCTTATCCCTCCCTCCACTCTTCTTCATTTAATAGTGGACCTCAGAGTGGTTGCCATGTCGACCAGCCGGCATATTACTATGGCAACCAGTCTGAGCGAGACGAGGCTGCTGATTAGGGAGAGATGTCTAGTGTAGCCTGGCCAGCGGAGGGTGGGGAGGAAAAGGGGGAAATGGTGTTGGGGTGCTAGAGGGGGGTTGTATATTTCGTGTGTGTGTGTGTGCGCGTGGGTGTGATTGCGGGCGCGTGTGCATGTGTGTGTGGTACATGTGCGCATCTCAAAAAAACAATTTGTGGAGGCTGGTCACTTCTGTAATAGTCAGCCAAAGGACATTTTAGATTTCAGATCACATTGCTACCTGCAGCCATGAACTGTCTAGATGTGTCTGACAGTCTTTTGCTTTCTTTAAAAGAAATGAGAATCTCCTAATCTCTTCTGTACTAACAATCAACACATAGGCTTTTACGTAGTTTCTGATTATCAGCTGGAGCACACCTATGGACATTATGAAGACAATGATGATGAAAAGTAGTACATTTTCATAGGTTTTCCCTTAAAATCAGTGTGCTGAGCTACTTTATCATTGTGGTAAAGGGTAACTTGACCTCAGCTGGAAATGGTATTACACATTATATATTGTATGATTCTTGTATTTTGCCAGAATCATATCTAGTGTTATGACATGTGAGGGATGGAGCCGGCAGAGCTGCACCCTGCTCTAAGAACACTAATGAACGCTGTAGAGGATGCCTCAGACCTCCCAGATCCATCAGAGAAACTAATTACAAGATCCAATTAAAGAGAGACGGAGAAGAAGAGGAAGAGAGGGAGAGAGACAGAGAGGAGATGGGGTGGGGGGGTGTCCCTTTACCATTGACCTAGCCATGCCATCAGCTCATTCAAGATAGTAATTATAACTTATTTATTATTCATCCTTGAGCTAAATAAGAGTGTGACATTTCAATAACAATAATAAGGGCAGAAAAAAAAGGCAGCACAAACTACAGACTTACTAATTGCAGTGCTCAGTGATTAAACGAGTGGGAAAATGTTTTTATTTACTTATTCATAACATCCAGACAAGCCATAAGAGCATAGCAATGCACAGAGCAAATGAGTCTAAGGCACTCTCATGGGATCTTCCTGGTGGACATAATCCCTCGACAAAACCAGGATGCCATTCTTTCCTTAACAAGTGCTTTTTGGAGTCTGTTGCGCTGGGCTTGGACTTAATGACATTCGCTTGCTGTTTTTATTGTGACCATGTCTCATTAGAATGAGCTTCACAAACTAGCGTGAGGTCTTAAATTTTCAAGTTTAGCTCTTGATACTCAATCAAATAGTTTATTGAGGCAGTAATTCACAAAGCATGTTCAAGGTTACATTTATTTTATAATATGGTGATTCTCAGTTTATCCAGCCTGCATAAAGCCTATGCATTCTCCCATCCTCTTTTTCTTCTGTCCATACAGCCATCTTCCCACCTCTCCTTCCCCTAAGCTGAACTCTGAGGCACCTCATTAAGACTACCAGCTCTTGGCCTCATTGGCTGTGGCAGAGGTGAAGAATATCACATAATCATAAAGTGGAGATGGCATTACACTCATCACAAATTATAGATGAGTTTTACTGTGTGGTGGCAGGCCTGGCAGGCTAGTGCTTTTATGGCCCCCCTGCTACCTTCTGAAACAGTCCCCAGCCCTCCAATTGGAAGTAACGTTTATTGAGACTCTTTGTATTGAAACTGTGCGTTTGTTTGCCATATCACATAATATTATATCTTCTGGATGTTGCCCCCTCTTTAGCTTACCATACAGGCAGCTACTACATTATGACTCAGACATATTTATACAAGCAGAGGTGCTATTTCATCAAATTAAACCATGTGCTTATATGAAAATGAAATTTGAGGATTTGTCAGACTTGTCATCTGCCATTTACCTACCACACTACGAGTAACATGTGTTTCTGAACATGCAAGTCTAATGTTAAGCCTCATGACTCTTCTATTATGGCACTGAGCTGAAACAAAAGAATAAAGAAAATCAGCAGCAATCGTGATTTGCCTTTGATTTCACCCATTTGCATTCATGTGTTCTTCCAAGCCACTCAACTCCTTTAGTTCCACCACTGACAGAGCAATGTATCATACTGATGTTATTACATAACACCACAAACTCCAGGTCTTATCTGACTGAGTATGCTGTTCAACTCCTTGTAAACCCGCCTCTTCCGTGTGTACTTACTCACCTAATATGCTCTTTCTCTCACTCTCTCTGTCCTTCCTCCTCCATCAATCCCTCTCATTCTTACACAAATATGTTACTTAATGCAACCTCATAGCACTTTTGCCAGGTGGGACCTAGAACTAAATGCTGTGGCACTTAATCTCGAAGGCTTCACCTTGATCCTCTGTGCCTTAGATCATACCTTTTGTATTTGTATTCACTACTCTGGACAAAAATATCTGCCAAATGACTACATGCAAATGTATCATCGTAGGATGCAACATAGGCTTCGCCAGCCGAGGCTCATCATGTGTCCTGGTGCAATGTGGCATCAATACACTGTTCTGTACCTTGCTTCCTTTTCCTCTTACTGCCTTTGTCCTTGAATCTCAAAGTAGTCTTGTTAATATACCTCTATTATGTGAATCAAGCAACTACAGACGGCAGACAGTATAATTGAAAAGTCAATATTTGGAGGTATGAAAAAACAATGCATACGTCTGCCAATGATTGCTTTTTTTTCCTTTGAATATTTCAACCTGTAAAATGTGAGGGCCCGCATCTAGGGTGCAGTCCTGCACATACTTAAACATACATATTGAAACACTGACCTTGTAGGCTTAAAGGAAGGGAATAACAGCCCAGTGACCTATGGGTGCAGGGTTCATTCAGAGATTTTTCCCTCCCCTCCTGATTTTCCTTCTCTTACTCTTCTAATTCTAAACCATGCACACTCTTCATACCCTTCCTGTCACAGGAAAAGGAGAGTTATACCACTTCTCAGCTGATGTGGGACATGTCCTCAGACAGAAGCATTGATTTTATTGATTGATTCATTTGAGGTTTTCTCATACACTTGCATGCTTGTAGCTTATACACAGACTCATGGAATTTGGTTGAGAAGCTCGATAAGACCGGGAAAGGGAAACTGTTGTGAATGTGATATGAAAAAGGCAAATAATTGTGTGTATTTTCCTTCTCTGGTGTAGTCTATCAAACGGGGGAAAAAAAATCATGAAACAAAAAGATAGCAATGCAGGGACAAATAGAATTTCCTTTGGTTGTTTTTTCAGAGAGCCTTTTTCTCATGCAAATGGTGTGAACACATGATTGCACACACGCGACCATACTTACAGGATCACACCCGATACACAGACTACACATTGCCCTATTGCTCTCTCAACACACTCACACAAACACATACACACTGACCAGATCGCACCCCCTCGGGGTTGTGCAGCAGTGCTTGAGCGATGTCTCCCCAGGGGGCTGATATTTTATAGTTTGTGTCCATCAGTGCCATAGCCCGGGGCGCCAGGGTTGACAGTAAGTGCTCTCAACACCGGTGACACTGATTCATCTAAGCTATGACACAGATGAGAGAGAGAAGGCGGGGGGGACCAGAAAATAATCATAAAACACCTGCAGACTGGGTGTGCTCATGTTTTTTTTGTTTGAGTTACCACGTCCATATATTCTGTGTTTTATAGTGTATAATGCATATACTTTAGATTTGAGCATATTCCATTACATTGTCATGTTACTGAACACCGAACTTTCTTCTCTTTAGTGGTGGTTGGTGGGCTAATATGTGCTAGACTGGGCTACACTAGAGAGATTGGCTTAAGAAAGGGACTCCAATCTAACATGGCATTTCAATTTCTCATTCCCCCTCATGGCTGTGCTGTGCACTGCTGCACCTCTTCTACATATATATAGGGAGGACGCCTCTGAACCCCAGCCTTCTGGATGCGCATACTAAGCAATCAATGTGTCACCTCTTCCTGACAATCCTATTTTTTTTCATATGGGGGCCATGCTCATTTTTTCTTGTCAGCAGAAGGTAATTTGCTGTATTGTGATTCAGTCCTAAAACTTGGTGACGAGGTGTCTGATAAGTCGCTACCTCCCCTTTGTGTCTCCGAGCCCCCCTCCGCATCACCCACAATATGGAAAAAACGAAGGTAGCACCCCAACCCCCATCCTATCTACACCCAACTGCACCCCACACCCCTGTCCCTTCTCTCCACACCAAGCCCAACATAGTTGTATCTGAGGCGGGCTGCTAAATTAGATAAGCGGGGCTTTGGCGCAGCGCCCCTGATTAATAAAAGATGCAGTGCTCCCTGGGGATGGCCCCTCTGAGGGCCGAGCAGAATCTACCCACAGACAATGGACTTTGCTCGCACACAATGAACAGGAAATGGAGAGAATGAACAAATCATGGAAATATAACATTTAAAGCAGTACTATCCTGTGACCCTCTGCAACATTATGCATGCATCATGATAGAAAATAACTAATGTTGAAAGTGAAAAAATATTAATATATTCATTTATTTGGGAAGCATATCCTGCTGTTGACATATGTTGGATAGAACTGCCGATTTCCTGCTGTTTTATGACATTCAGGAAAGCAGAACCACTGCGAATTCATGGTCAGTTTCTTTTTTACCCCTCACGGTGAACACTTAACTTATTGGTTATTATGCATTTTTGCCATTTAGCCTAGACAATTATTAGAGAACCATGGCCTAATTTTTTGACAGTATCTTGTTTACTGATAGTATTGCTCCCGTTGCTCCCCCTAAGGTGTGAAAAGCTCCTTCTCATATTCATAACTCACAGTTAGAGAAAAATGTTACTGGTAGCACATTTGTTTCCTAATTTTGGCCGTGGATTATGGATGGGGATTGTTTCTAATATAAGGCAAATCAATGAGTTGTATATGTGGGTTAAAATTTAACAGCCACATATTTCTGGTTATTAAAAGCAAGATGGATATTTCTATACTGTATAGACTCATAGAAACACAAGGTGCTTGCCACAGAATGCACAATGTAAAATGAGGTGATTACTAGCAAAGCTTATGTTTAACTGAAAGGAATTTTATTATTTATTATTTACCATTTTTGGTTTTGGACTTGATGTGCTAAATTTCAAAGATTTTATTTTCTGAAATTTAGAAAAATTTCAAATGCACAAACAAGCTACAAGAAATATTCATGATAAAAACTTATAGGAATGTGTGAGAGAGGATTTTTCTCCTGTTCCGACACATATAACGCAGCCCACCATGATTATTTTTATCGATATTCATAGAATATGTTAATAACATTTGCCATCTGGAAGGACAAGTGCTGTACCAACATGTATCAAGGATGAAGCAGGGTGTAGCACAGTGTAGGCCTGCCCTTGGCTATCCAGATTCTTACAAAGAAATGATAACAAATGTAACTAGACAAAGTACTACCAGCTCTTTTCATCCAGCAGAAATTATGTGCCACTAAAATGTTGAGGTACAATATGACACTAGGAAAATAAACCATTTTGACATGTTAGATCGAATCGTTTGCTTGTGCTTTTCAAGTTTTTTAAATTTCTTTTTATCATCCATGGTTCAGAATAAATGCTCATTTGAAAATCATACAGTCATTAATCTCATCCTGCAGTCGAACTTCCAATTAAAATGCATCTGTAATGAAACTTGTGTAATGAGGTGTGTTTAAAGCTTTATAAGATATTGGTAAGGCTAGCATAATGAGGAAATGTAATCATTTCCTGAAATAAGAGTTTGTGTTTGATTGTACAGGTATCTCTATCTCCGTGGAAGGTTGTCAAAAAGGCTAACAGATGCTTAGCTAGCTTTCACATCCACAGCATCATGTCATATCAGTCCTGCATCAGCTCCATTCACATTCTTCACCTAATGGCTTTGTTACTAGGAGGATATTATCCCTCTCACTACTCATGTTTTAAAGACTGATCCTGTTGCCTATGGAGACTACTGAAATCAAGGCAATATAATCATCTGGGTTTTCTTTCAAAGTTTGTACTCTACATTGTGCATTGAATTTATATTTAGTACTCGCAAAATAGCAAAAAAAACATTTACTGTGACACTTGGAAACAGGTTTACTAGGCAAGATGCAGAGCTATATCAGAGAACAATTGACATGAGTCCTTTTGCAGATATCCTCATATGTGCGCATGTGCACTGATGCAGCCACATGGAAATGTTTCTCCCCTGCTCCGTGTTGGTGGGGTGCGATTGTCGCATGGATCATGAACACCAGAGCATTTATCTTTAAATAACCTCCACCCCCTGTCGCTACTGAACAATAGCAAGACGCTTCTAATTTTCTGTGAGATAATGGTAGTCATATTGAGATGAAAAAGGTCAAGGGTCGGCTTGTGAGATTCTGATTGGTTATGAGCATCACGCTGCCCCTGGAGATAAAATGGAAAGTGATTTTTCATTTATAGCACCACCCCTCCAGGATCTGCAGCAATTTTAGGTGATAGTTCTGTGAGGAGGCCCGGTTCTGCGATGATTAGACTGCATCTAACAGTCAAACACTGAACACCAAAGTGGCTGTTCTGATATCTTGTATCAGCATTTTTTTTGTTGTTGCAGGTTTTATGATCAAATGCATGTGCTGTATAGTTTTACACACCTGCTGTTTTTAATATTTAGTGATTCAAATTCGCTACAACCCCCTATAACCAGCTAAGATTGATGGGTTTTGTTTATGCATATGTATAGGATGTGTATATATGTAGTTCAACCTGCCCTCAAACCTTCATCTGCCATACAATGATTCAATAAAGGTCTTAATTGTTCAAGTATAAATTTAAACACATCACGCACTGATCCTCAATACAACATTATTCATTATTCTTTTTCTTAAACATTCTGTGGTAGCCTGGTGTGGTTTGCATTGCCATTTCTAATTCATGCTTTGACCACAGTGGTTTAAAAATCACTACGTTTTTGTAAATGTATTCACCGGGGGCAGGAGATGGCTGTGACTAAGAAGACTGTACACCTTGCATCTCATGTCAATATGGCTGCTGTGGAAAAACGTCTATTGGTTTGGGTCATGCTTGCCTTGTGACAGTTTGCTATGTAAGAGAATATCATAGCATTTGCCAGGATGAATTAGATGGTAGATGGTAGAACATATTTAGATCTATAATGTAGAAATAGGAAGGCATCTAAAATCAGACATTTCCTTAAGCTGTTCTCCTTTAACAAAAACAACAGAATGGTGAGTGCCAGTATAATAATTTAAAATCTAGAGTTGATCCTAAGCAAACGCACTGCACAAAGAATAAATCAAACAAACAAAAAAGCCTTCTCTTAATAGAAGTGACCCTGACAACTATAACACATTTATGACATAACTTTCACATTGATAATATGTGGATGCTATGTAAATTCCATAAAGCATTATAGAGTAACATCACTGGAGCATTTATCTAATTGTTTTGCTTTTTGCTGCAGTAGTTTTTGCATAATCGGCTTGACCTGGTTTCTTCTGTTTTTTTTCTTCTTCTTTTTTTCATATTCAAGCCTGAAGGCAAAATGCATCACATATTATGCAGTGACCCAAACAGCATTTTCCAAAGAGCAGTCCAGCCAGTGGGAGTGGCCTCAGCTTGTTGAGGAAGCTGCCCTTTAAGGTCATTACAATGGTCATGTGATAGGCCAGTGAAGCCTCCTGAGCCATATGACAAACCAAGCTGCCAGGCCGAGGTGTGTGTCAGGGGTGTTTTTCCACAAAGCATTCTATAAAAGTGTAACTGGGCTGTATTTGCCCTTTCCTCTTGCTATGCGTTCAGCCAACAGGCCCCTGAAGATCTCTTAAAAAGTGCTGATCCACAGAGCTGGGCTAGTGCTCTTGTAATCATTCTAGCTCTGCTCCACCTCCCCCCACAGGCCCACCCTCTGTACCTCCTGCTTCTTTTCTCACATTCCCTCACTGTCTCCTGCCGATGCGATGCGCTGCTCCGATGTGAGCGACAAGGTGAAGGGATGAAGGGGCTTGTTTGGGCCCCAAGCTAATTACCACACATTAGAGCATGACTAAATAAATCTTAAGTGCCGCTAATTGCTTGGCAGTGAAAACAATAACAGGGTACTTGCCCAGAGGCTCTGGGGTAGTGAGGGGCTGGGGCACTGGGGAACAGGGGCCCTGGCACAGGGCCAGCGGGAGACACCCGCACCATCAGTCAACTCCCTCGCCCCTCTGCCTTCATGTTAAAGTCACACACCACTTGGCACTGTCAGTACATGTGCCATATGCCCCACACCCACCACCCAGCCTCTAACACACTGCCTGCAGACCTCAGTAGCAAAGAATAAGCCATTCATGACAAGCTCAGTCAGTAGAGACATCATACATCACCGTATTAATAAACATGAATTAATAATGGCACAATTAGATGAGGTTCTTCTGACATTTACAACTACAATAATGAGATTCTCAACAGCACAACCTCTTTTGCCTGGTATTGGAGTGCCATGAAACCTCAGACCTTTAGCCATGAGGCCTGGAAAGAGGTAGAAAAAAAAGAAGAAAAGGGATCTAATATACATATGTAGAAATTAAATAAGAAAAATACAATACAATAATTAGAATGTTCCTGAAGGAGATCACTGCATCTAAAACATGGCATTGTCTTCCTTGGTGTTGGTTTAAACCAGTTAACTGTTGGATTTACAGATGTGATGTTGCTCTCTTTATATATATATATATATATACACACATATAAATGGATATGTCATGTGTGTTTGTTTTTCTCTTAGGTTGCATTCTTCTGTGTTTTAAGAAGCTTTTGAACAGCCTGCCCAGCCTACCACATCTCCTGTGGCCAAAAGGTATGTGCAGCCGCCCCCCAACACTGAATGGGGCACCACAAACCTTTCAGTCTGCCAGAGCCAAACATAATGAGACTGTGATTCCAACAATTTTTTTTTAAGATTTCAAGAAAGTTGAAAGTTGAAACATAAAGAGGCGAGTCAAATTATGCTTGATGTACACAATATAAAAATATACATTACCTGATTTAATTATTATTTTTATTATATATAACTTAAATATATTTTATATTTGAAGATGAGGAGCACTATAAGTCTTTCTTATCATTGACTACGACGCTATGTTATACTCAGAGTAATATTACAGTTCCAACTAAATCAGAACTCATTTTCCTAACAATATTGGTCAAAAACATTAACCTGAAATCAGTTTACACATTAAACATTTTTAAATTGATTAAAATCTGAATTATTTTAGTTGTTTATTTATTAATTTTTTTAATTTTTCATGCTTTAGAATAAAATTTCCCAAAGAATGCCTGGGTTTAATGGACATGATCTGTGAGTGCCTTGCTTTCTGATCTACCCTTTTATCCCTAAAGCAATAGCTTCTCATTTGCACTGTCGCTGTTCTGCAGTGTTTTACTGCTTTCCCGAGGGACTCATGTGCTTTTGTTAGCGTCTCTGTGAACACACACACGCACACACACACACACCCTAATTGGTTGATTAGTTGAGGTTGACTGGCCTGTTAATTGAATAGTAATTTAGATTTGATGTGTCTAATGAAGATCCTAATTTATTGTTTGGCACTCATCCAAAGTTTGTTTTTGAGAGCAGAAATCAAACAGAAATGATGAAAGGAAATGAATTTAATGATTTGGTGTTTATGTAATGCTTTGGCAGCATATGAATAACATCTTTGTGTATGGTAATAACATTTAAGTGTTTTTCCTGAAAGTAAACCAATATAGACAATAATAAGGTGCCAGTATTATATATATATATTAAAAAAAACATTGAAAGTTGAGTTTTTGATATCTTAAACTTTGTAAAATTTAGAATCTTTTTGACACTAAACATAGTTATGTACTGTATTACACACACATGCAGCGACAGTACATCCACTCTAAATAACTCACTCCCAATGAACATGTTTAGCAATTTAGTATGAGCAAATAATCTACTCACTTTAGGATATTAGTGCTTATTATTTATTATATTATAATATTATTATAATATTATAATATTATTAAATATACATATAATATTATTAGTTAGTTTGCCATTAACTGTGTACTACAAATGCTAATATGCTAAGAGATAAAAGACAGGTAAGTCTGCTTCCTCAGGAGCCTCTGTTTACATTTACTTTTTCTGATTAACACATGTATTTTTCACATTGCATAATAACATTATACTTAGTCTATTGGGGGCCTCTGGGATCTGACATTGTGCATAGATTTGTAATATCAATCAATATCTACCCTGCTATATATATATATATATATATATATATATATATATATATATATATATATATATATATATATATATATATGCCTACTTGCCTACTTGAACTCATTGGAGTTTACTCATCATGAAAATGCCAAAATAAAAGTTTCTGCTGCTGCACTAAACAAGTCCATTCATTGGGTACAGTCAAAAACTCCAACACAATCAGCCTTCCACTGTGTTCTTTATTTTCCTCTTTTTAATTAAAACACAATTGACTCTCCCTAGTTACCTTTACATTTATTGTAGCTGAGCTGTATTTATATTACTCATTTAGCTCAACTGCAATACATGTCCATTAGTCTGATTCAACGAACCATGTCCACACATACACACATATATGTATATATATATATAGTTCTTTGTGTCATATTTTGAATATGTCTAGTGTGCTTGTACTGAAAAGTGATAAAAACATAGGAAGAGCATACACTGGATATGCAGCCAGTAAATCTTTAGAATTCATTCTCTTTTTTGTTTAGTTTAATTGTAGTGTTAATGACCATCATGTATCACCTCCTGTTAGTACAGGAATTTTTTGTATACAAACAGATAAAGTAGTAATATGAAACATACACAGAGCAGTCATTTGTAGTAAAGTGTGAACAAGGAAACAGTTCTACCAAAGTACCATTGGTAAATCCTGCCACAACTGTATGTAGATGCTCCACATATTTTAAAGATCAGTCTTTTAATTCAAAAGCATGTTCATAGACAGATGAAGCCCTGTAGTGTCCCAAAGTGTTTCCCGAGTGTCTCCACACCAGAGCTACAGCGCATTTGTGAGCACCAAGGTCTTCTTCTCAAATCCTCAATTATGCACAAAGAAGTCCCATTTAAAATCAATCAATGAAAACTTGATTTCCCTTTAGCATTGGGGTAATGATTCCAAAAGCCTTTTGTCCCTCCCTCCAGTGCAGTGCATCTTTGGGCCTTGAATTGAACATTCATTGCTGTTGTTGAGTTGTCCATCAGTCATTGATTGTGTAATATTCCAACAAAATGCAAAGCATAACAAAAGTTATACCCATTCCATTAAAATGTAAAATGTCGAAAAAATATTCCAAAGCTATCCTTATCCATAACAGTTCAAAATATTGTACTAAAGTCTGTTTACACTGTTGTTTTTGCAGCCATTCTTATCTTGAAGTTTGAAATTAGTTGGATTATGTCTTCGAAATGTTAAGAATTGTTCCTGTTTCTTCCGTGATGGATATTTGTATCCAAAATGCAGGCTATTACTTTCCACAAGGTCTTCTCAGGAATTTCCGGTTTGGATTTCATTGTAGCAGCTAAACTCCTGAGTGCAGTATGTGCGGGGCCTTCTGTGTCCCACGTCGTCACCCAGGCAGACAGCAGACCTTTCACATTCCAGAGGCTGTTTCTTTCTAGACAAAGCCAGAACAATTTAAATATAATCAGACATAATATAAAAGGAGATTAATCATCCATTACCCCCTTTCCCCATGCCCCCTCCCTCTATACCCAATCTCTTTGCAACCTCATGCAGTCTTACGTTTATGCACATGCAACACTGTACCTGGAAGTGCTACGGAATAGGCCAAACTAGTACAGGCATTAGCGACCTCAGGTGAGGGAATGACTCCCATTCTTGCGCACAAACACATTTCTTCGCACAATTTTTCCATCTATCACTTACCCGCATACTTAAAGCAGTAGTCATTAGTCGCCCTCACCCTCCCTTCCTTAATGAGAAAGCAATTACCATAGGTTTCTACCCAATCCCAATGGCCTGGCAGCGCTGTCCGAAACCCGCATCCCCATCTGCCTTTAGCTCTGCGTCTGCTTCTCTCTCAGATTCCCTTCTCTTCCCTTGTACCTCTTCTCCCTTTCACCGTGGCTGCAGACTCTCTCTCTTTCTCCATCCTCTCTGCAGCCTCTCTGTTTCGCTCCTCCCATCTCTGAGCTCTAGGCTGCTCTGGGTTTTAGACGGATCACTCTCACAATGGTTGATCAATACAGGTATTGATCCACTGGCAAAATGTTTATAAAATCATTCTGGGCAGCTGCGGTGTAGCAGGGAGGGGAGGCGGGGTGACGAGAGGACCAGCATGCTATGCCATTCGCCTGCGAGAGACCCACCGCAGACCTGATTCGCTGTCTGTCTGCCCGCCTTGCCAGGAAGAGGGCTGGCATAGTCTGCGCTCCTTTGTCATCACGGCTTGGTATACCACAGCCCTCCCTGGCTTACACTGCGAAACTTTCCAGACCACCTAAGCAGAGCGCCGCAGTTTAACCTTTTCACCGCTCAAAGTTGCCTGCTAGCCAAGCAGTGGCACCCGCTCCCTCTCCTTTTACATCAGCCAAGAAACTCATTTGCATAAATTAGCAACCTGCAGGCAATCCGCGACTAATGATCATTTCTTTTCTCCTTGCTTGCCTCCCAGGAAAAAGCTATTTCATTTCGACGGTGTCCTGTTTGTTGAAATGTCCATGGAAATGTGCCACCTCTGAAACCTTGCCCACATATACACGCATATGCACACATAGAACACACCTATCCACAGCCTGTTCCTGGTGTACTGTCATGCTGTCATGAGCGAACAGGGAACAGTCTGGGGACACGGCTCCTCGCCGCTCGCTCGACTCGCCTCCCTCTCAAGTCTAACATTTTAAAGATTACTGTAAATGAAAGGACTCAGCTCTAGTTTCTGTTACTTCATCACCATTAGGATCATTAGCAACATTATCTGCATTACACAAACCACATCTGGCTGCTGTGCTCCATCTACAGCCGTAACACACTCCACTTCAGACCAGTACTGGCAGGCCAGCTAGCTCAAACACTGGAACGCTACTGCCGTACAACTAGTAGAGTGGCGTGGTTTATCAAAGGCTTTGTTAAATAGCGAGGGACTTTTGCTTATGCCTTGTTGAGTGATGATGTATGAGATGTTTCTTTACACAGAGAAGTTAATTGCAGTGTGGAGTGCTGTGTGGTGTAACTTTTTCCAGAATCACAACTCTTGTTTAACTAGACTAACATCTGTCAGCCATAAGGCCAGGCAGCCTCTATGACCCAAAGTCAACCTCACCCCTCTGGGGTGTGTGGCTTTGTCTGTCGCCCTCCATCTCTGGCACCTACCCTCATCCAGATGCCCAGGCACAGGCTGTCTTAAACCACAGAGTCTGCCCCTGTCCATCTTTTGTTAAAGAACAGTGTTAAGCTAATTGTGGGAGATGAAACGTATGACAGTAGCGGTCCAAGTGTTGGACTTTTTTAATTAGATGCAGCTGTTCCTTTTCTTGGCTCAAGATTTCCTTTGGCTTCATCCAGTTCACTAACCCAGGAGTCCCAGGAATATGATCAGCACACATGTATACACAGACAGACACATGGCTTCACAAACATGTCTAGGAAGTTGTCACTTACACATGCTGGAGAATAGTAATTACTCCTAACATATCCAGGACTGGCCACAGCCCATTCATTACCATAACATGTTGTAATGAAGTTTAATCCCTCATCATGTTGTCTGTGATTGGTGTGTAGCTGTTATCCTCTGCTACTCCAGATGTCTTCCAGGCTCTCTCTCCATTCAGTGCTGTGTAAGACCAAAGACACAACACTTAGTGCTCCACTTTTAGCCATTCCCCTCTTTTTTTATTTCTCCTTTTTCCCTTGTAAATTAATTTTGACCTCATCCATCTTTGTTTCTTCCCTTCTCCCCTATCCAATTTTTCACCTCCTGTTCCTTTTTCCACATACCCTCCCATCTCTAAAAGAGTGTGTTATTAATTTCATCTGAATGCAGGGGTTCTTTGGTGCATGCTTCTCACAGAAATCAATTTCAGCTCAGACAGCATAACCAAACAAAGCACTGCACTCATTTCAACATGGGCATAGATGTATGCTCATGCTGAAATGCTATGCTATCAGCTTCCTGCTCCTTGGGAGACATTTTGTTCTCACTCTGATGCCATTATTTCAGTCACTGCAGGCATGTACGATGTGTGAATGCAGCTGCTAATGAGTTGTGGCAAGCAAAGGATCATTAGAGACTGGATAGTTTACATCTGTTAATGTATATGTCAGTTATGTTGCCTACGATTGTCACCTTTTATTTTATTTGTCGACAAGATGCAGGCTCCTCCCACTGTTGTGTGAATAAGGGAGAATTACGCTGCCTGCTCTCCTGTATCCTTTTCTCTGCCAGCTCTCCTCTTTGTACAGCAGTTGAGACCACCAGTTAATACAGCCAAGGGATTGACCGCTTTCCTTGCTCTGCTTTTATTGATTTCATCCAGACACAGAGACAGACCGAAAGAAAGAGCCTTTTCAGGAAGAAGTTAAATGGTCAAGTAGCGGGTAGAGGGTGGCTTTCACCACTTTATTGACGAGGTGGAAAAATGTCACTATTATGGAGGCCCTTGCAGCAGATAGCGAGCTGATTGGATGAGTGCCCCCAGGTCAGAGTGGAGCACATTCCCCCTGCAGCCAAACGAGAGCAAATAAAAGGGCAGAGGAATCCGCTTGAACTGGAGGTGAGGTTTCACTCTACCGGGCCTGTCTGTAGGCAACATCTCTCATAGTGTATAGGGCAGAGTGCTCCGAATTTGGACCAAGGGCCGATCTCTGGTGGACTCCTTCCATCTGAACTTCATTCTCCAAGCATGAGTTTTACTTTTGAATAAAATAAATACAATTAAATCCCAAGTAAATGGAAGCTTTTAGAAATACCCAGCTCACTGTATTACAAAAGAAGAGGGGTTTTGCAGGTGTTTTGATTGCCTCTTGAGACAAAGGGAGGCTTTGTTGATAAAGGAATATCAGAAATGCATTATGGGGCAATTGCATAGAGCGACTGGGTGTACTGTAAATAAATTAAAAAAAAATAAAATAGGCATTGAATCTGAGTTGTGCGAATTTATGAGCTGCTGACAGAAATAGGGTTGTGAGGCCTGACAAATAGCCAAGGGTTCAACTACAAGCCAGTCTCAGGCCCTGCCTGCTGACGTCAGTCAGTCTAATTAGCTCAGCATATCATCTGGCTGGCCCCTCCTAGCAGCATAAGACAGACCTCTGGAAAGGTCAGCATGCCACAGCAGAGACAGAGCAGTGCTTAATCAGAGGTGAAATGGTTTCTTTTCCAAATTGATTCCAGTTCGGATCAGACAAGAGTGTCTTGTGTTGAGCCACTTAAATACTTAAGGGGAAGGCAGCAGGCACTTTTAAGGGGGCTTTTAAAACAAGACATTAACAAATAAAAACTCTTCTGGTGACATCTGGATCATGGCCAAACGAGCAGTTGGGCCATATGAATGATATGTCTGTTTGTCTCTATCTTCATCCTTTTTTCTCTTTTTTTTCTCTCCATGTGTCTCTGTTTCTCCTTCGCTGCACAGCACACATTCACATGTGGACTGTGAATATTCATGCAAACTCTCCAGGAAACTTCCTCCATGTCCTTCTCCATAGTAAAAATTGCAAAATCACTTTTATGATGTTGACACAAAACAGTACGAAATAAATATTTTGTCTTCTCCCTCACAAAGTAAACTAAGTACCATTACTGCTGGACCCCTGAGGTGTTATATATCTTTTAACATCCTCTTAAAGACTCTTTTTACAACAGACTTGTCACGTTCATGTACACATAGAAGGAAACATCTGAGCTTACCCACACCCACACACACATCTGCATTCACCATCTCCCTTATGCTGAATGCATAATATATGTAATGAAATAATGTTTCCAGTGGGGATGGTTGTGGTTGGGGGATGGAGATGTGTAGTGAATATCAATGTGACTCCCCCCAGACTCCCTGGTTCAATTGGTGTGATGGTGGGGGGTAAATGAATATGTGGGAGTGAGAGAAGCTTTATCCCTTTGCCCAAAGCTACTATGAGGAGTCCGCACATATAGAGGAGGGGCTCTTCATTTTCCCATTCAGTCATTATGAACTTAAGATTCATGAATTCTCACTGAAGGTGTGTCCTCTGTCCTTCTTTACATATCATGTCCAAGCTGGTGCTAAATGGTTGTGTTCAGACCTCTTGTCATAAAAGCTAGTGCTGGCTACTCTCTAATTTTCTCATGTTGACCACCTTTATTACATTTTTTTTTTTTTATATTTGTGGAACACTAGCCATCGAAAGAAAACTGTGACACACACTCGTATAATGTCCAATCCTAGTGTACCACAGACACTAGCTACACGACTTTAACCTGCTTTGAACCACAGCTCCTCCAAGAAATCCCAATGAAAATCAATGGAGAGACAAATTACATTTTCCCCCGTGCCTCACCTTGACTGACTCAAGTGAGCTCATCTGTTCCATCTTGTCGGAGTGGAGATGCTGTGTCTCTGTCAGTCGTGGCTTTGATGTTTTAAACATTACCATAAATAATGTTTTCAGCATCAAAATTAATTGCTTTGCTATCGTGTCCTGCTTTCTTCATCCTATGCTGAAGTATAGATCAAGACTAACTACCTTTGTCTTTTGAGGTCAGGAATTTGGGATGAGACCAAACTTCACTGTGGCCAAGTATAGTACATTCTGTTTGTGTATTTGTGAGTGTGTGTGTGAGTGTGTGTGTGGAATACTTTTGTTGTTCGTGTGGACTCTATGTATATATGAATGTTGGTCTTGTTGTAGGTACTTTTACAAGACTTCCACTATAGTGTGCTGTTGAATGTTGAGAAAAGGAGGGTGCATTATCTAGGCTGTATGAACTTTTGCCCAAATAACTGGAATGCCATTCAAAGATAGTTACTTTGTTTTAAACAAAATTTGAAATATTGGAGCTGTCACTGAGTTAGCTTTGGGATGTCGTTCATTGCAGGATGTGGTGACTTTTGAATTAGTTTGGATTAGACGCTAGAGAAGTATTTTTG
Organism: Eupleurogrammus muticus; assembly: GCA_036785175.1. Classification (NCBI taxonomy): domain Eukaryota; kingdom Metazoa; phylum Chordata; class Actinopteri; order Scombriformes; family Trichiuridae; genus Eupleurogrammus; species Eupleurogrammus muticus. The sequence continues at coordinate 15,289,138 of JAYKQN010000002.1, read as the reverse complement.
TGACTTCCAGATGTTCTGTTATCTATAATTCCCAGCTGTGTCCTGAGAGGTTAAATGAGCTGGAAAGTTTCTGTCCAAGTTCTGTTATACTCATCAAACTAGGGGAAATGTAATTAGTGTCTTTTTGAGTTCACATCGCTTAGCAACTCGCTCCTAAATAAACAATAAAAAATTGCCTTCCTTTTTCATTTAGCCACACCTCTTATCTGCCAAGCACCTCCTCCTGCGTGGCTTTGGCCCTACCCAGTCTCTGGGGCCCAGCAATGTGAAGACAGGGTGAGGAATGTGTGAAGCATCCAAGGAAACATGAACTGCTATTTTCCCACAAGTATGAAAAAACAGAGGCCATGGCTGTGGAATCTTTCTGACGCAATCAGCTAGTGGGATGGCCGCCGTACACTAAAGCTGTAGTCTTAGGACTTAAAGATCTAAACCGGACCTCTGTGTCTTAGCGAGCTGCTGACGAGAGTAAAACCTAATGAGCAAAACTGAACGGAAAGGTAGAAGAAGCCGCTCGATGGCCCCATATGGGAGCATGGCGTAGTTCCTGCGATTTCATTTTTCCAACAGGCATCTGTGGGGCAGCCTGTTAATTGTTTGTTGGTCAAACCATGATTAAAAAAGCAGACTGCAGGGTGGCTTTTTACAGAGATGTGAGAAGGAGCAGAGAGCTGAAACGAGAGAGGGTATCATTGAAGAGCCCCTTAAAAGGCCCTCCTGGATGATTACCACACCACCGTTGCCTCTGTAATTCTTCATACATTAAGACACAAGGTTGAAAGGAATTCCCAAACACAAAAACAGAACAAACTTCAATAAGTTTCTCTTTCTTTCCTGATCTAATTATCGCTGCCCCCATAATCGCTGTTATATTCATCATAGTGCTCAGTATTTATGGGGTCTGTTTTCATCATAGTAATAATGTCACTCTGGAATTCCCATGCAGAGAGAGAGAGGGAGAGACATACATCACAGAGTATATAGAGGAAGCAGCTGGAGATAGGGAGGGCTGGTTCTTGAATTCAGATATCATTTGATGTTGGGGAGGCTACAACAACAGGAGTGTTCCAAGTGCCCCCTTGTTTTGTCTGGACTTTGCCCCGCCTCTCTGGAGTCTCCAGTAGAACTGGGTTCAGCTCGGCCCTATAACCTCTGATCTTTGGGTCCTCTCCCTTTGAGCTGGGAAAGCTACAACCAAATTGACAAATTCTTTCTTTCTCTATGTCTCTCTTTTCACCTCACCACCTCACAACTCTCAGTGTCTGCATATCCTGTTAAGTCCAGACACCACTCTCCTGTTCCCTCTTCCCACTCTGCACCTTTCCTTGCACCCCCCTTCACCCCAAACCCGCTCCTGTTCCAAGGAAGCCCAGTGCCTCCTATTCTCTGCCCCCACAATGTTGCTCCCAGTATTTGGGTATATATTTAACACCCACATGTGAGGCCTGGTGAAAGTGCCTGGGGAATGGAAAGGAAAACAAGCATGCCCTCTCTCCCGGCCCTTTAGTGCTCGCCTGCTATAAATACCTCTGGGTGCCGCGCCAGATCCAGCACCAGTGGCATGGGAACCTCTCCCTCCTCTGGTCCGGTGCTTGGCCACTCAAGTCCAATCTGGGAAGGCTTCAGCCTGCAGGCTGGCCGAAAGGATGGGTGGGAGGTGTGCAGTGGGACAATATGGGGGGGGAGAAAAAAGTATGGCGGGCTGTATATGGCTGTGGTGGTCTTTCAGTGTGTTTAGTCTATGTCTCAGAGGAGCATCCCTGTGTCTTCTCCCTTTCTCCCTTCCTGTCATCTCCCTTTTCAAAAGACTTCATGTATACTGCATTTATGCTGTTTTGCCTTATGAAGATTGTATGAATATGTGCTTTTCAAACTGTTAAAAGAGAGATCCCCTTTTTTTTCACAGCGGTGAAGCGTTTGTTATGTTACTCCCCCAAAAATTGATTTAGACTTTTCAAAGGTTTGTTCTTCACAGTACTGTCTCTTTGTGTCGATGCTCGACAGGCTCAGCTCAAATTTTCAGAGTTTGAGGTAATAGTTTTAAACTGACAGACTAAACATCTCTCTCCCTGGCTGTTCCACTTCTACAGAGTAAATAGTTTTATGTGCACAAACACACACAAAAACTGGGTGACTGACTTAGTCTAATGATTTCTTTTCTATCTTTTTCTTTTTTTTCCTCCGGCTTGTGGGGTTTCAGGAGAATTTGCTGGGTTATAACTTGAAATGTGTGATGGGGGGCCTCTTAGGACATTTACTTGCTTTCTGTGGCTCTTCTCATTTGAGATTCGTAGGTAAGACATTGTGCAGGCAATATCCTCGTGCTGTAATTCTCAGGTAAAGGACAAAATTTGTTCTTTTAGTCCACTAATATATCTTATATAATTAGTAATCATCAATAAATAACTATGTAGATTTTTAGCAAATAGTCCATGTTTTTTCAGGTGTCAGCTTCAAGATACAAGAGATACTCAACCTTAAAGCTTTTTGTTTGGCCATTTAAATACTGAGTCTACAGATTAAATGTCTCTGTTGTTCCTTTTTCCCTCTCACACCTCTTAGCATTCTCCAAGTCTCTTTTTCTCTCCCTCGCTTAATGCTCTCCTTTCCTCTCTCCCACCCCTACAAGGCTCACTTGTTATTTTTTCGTACAAGGTCCTGTAATTAAGTTTGACATAAGCACAGGGATTAAATATGCGGTTGAGGAGGGAGAGAAAGGAGCTCTGTTACAATCTCAAGGCCAGCTGTAAAATGGAACCAGATTGCGACACTTGGAGTCGGAAAGTTTGGGAAAGGTGCCGAGACTGGAGCCGTGCTCTACCAACAGCAGGGTCTGAGTCCTTCTCCAGCTTTGGAGCAGCTGAAAGACTACCGAGTTAACAGCCAAAAAAGCTAACATTAAAAATCCTCAGGCAGAATGCTAACAGTCCGTCCAGTCCAATGATACTTTCTTTTTCAGCTAGAAGACTGCCATCTCCTCCAGCTAAACATTAACAGTTGTCTGTCCAACCAGATGACTGATACTCTTTCCCGGCCAAAAACCTTGCTGTCAAAGTAAGAGTAGAAAGCAAAATACTACATACGTAGCTGTAATTTTTGCATGCATTCTTTGCCTCAAGAAAAGACAACTAATTTGTCCTTCAGTTTGTGCATATTTATCAAATTACCAAGAAGGAAAGCAGTGGGAAACTTCATACCAAAAGTAAAACGCATCATCATTTAAATGTTTACAAAAACCCACATTAAACTTCTAAAAAAGAGAAATTTAACCCATGACCTCTGACTGATAATAAGAATAGAAGTAATTGTAACAGGATCCCACAATGCAGAAGAAAAAAAAGATATTTCACATGCTATCACTCAATCACTGACACCAAATATAGAAATATAGGCTAAGATCAGCCCCCAGTGCACCGAGCGTGTCGATAGGATTTTCTTCTGTTCTGAACTCTGAGAGGTCTCACATGGAACTTTGCATTCTTAAATAACTCTGGCAAAACGCTTTAATCTTAATGAGTCTGAACAGCAAATCTCTCATCTGCAGCAAAAAGGATTAGGAATGCAGAAAAAAAACTGCCGTTCCACTTTGATGAATTGTGTTTAGAAAATCCCTGGGCATGAAGTTCCCCCAATGAACAAAGCGTTAGGCGAGAACGGATGCGTTTAAACAACACAACTTATCTGAGGAAAACAGAACATGCATTTAAGTTAAACTACAAAAGCAGCGCTGATTCGACTCCTCTGCAAATGATAAAGGTGACTAACTCTTTTCCACAATCCACTTAGCGACTTTTGGAATCAAACCTGGAGTAGCTTTGCACAAATTACGTGCATTGTGTTTTCAGTGCTTCATCAGTGGTGTGCTTATTTATTCAGTGCAGTGCATTCTGATATTGTTAAGCGTAAATAAATGAATTCATAATTTCTTGCCTCTCGGTGGAAGTGCTTGAAACTGATGATGCAATGATGAAGAAGAGGGTTGATATATATAAATACAGTGCATATAACTGTACATATAACTGCTGTTCTTCCAAGCCCAAGTGTAGTTAGCTGCGCTTACCCTCACCGCTAAAAGAAAACCAAGTTGTCACCAATGTAAAACTGTATTTAGTTAAGTATGCTATTATGCAGAGGTGTTTATTTGTATTTGATTAATACATTATTGATAATATGTTAATGTAATCCAAATCAAAGCAGTCCAGCGTTTACTTGATTAATTATTACTCTGTGGTGTAATTTCCCCAAACAGCCTCTCTGAGTGGTAGGGGTTAGAGCAGTAAGCCTCTGGCTAGTTCAGACTGCTCAAACTACAAAGAGCCTCACTGCACTGGGACCTGCTCTTGGTTCCCCTTTTCCAACCTCCCCACCCACCTCCCCAGATGCCTCCAGGCCTTTAGAAAACTACTCTGGCTGATTCTCTCTGTATTTATTTTTACCTTTTTTCCTTCTAAAACAGCTCTCCCCTTTGTTTCCTGTAATGGGTGTATACAAAAGACATATTGCTGATGTAAAACTCATCATATGATTGATATTAATGAGAAAACAAACATATATATATATATATATATATATATATATATATATATATATATATATATATATATATATATATATATATATATATATATATATATATATATATATATATATATATGCTCGGGACAAGTGTCTGTGTTGCAAAGACATCAATGTCGTGTGTGTAGAGCAGTGATAAATATTACCATGCACTTGACCTATATTGATCCCCCAGTAGGACGTATACCCACTCCGCCACATTGAGCCTAAACATCTGGTCACCAGAGTGCTCCTTTGAATGACAGATAACATCTGAGAAGTCTGCTGCTATCACAGGAAACAATGTTCCTATCTCCCCCTCCCGCCCCTCTATCTCTCTTCTCTCTCTACCCCTTGTCCCTCTTTTCCCATGTCCTGCTCATAAGCACATCCCTCTCATTGATTTCCCATTAACCCCTTCCAGACTGCGAGTGTCTGCCCACCCAGTCACGCAGACACCAATGGATTGATTAACAATGTAATGGCATCACTATGGCTGCCCATTCCAGTTAGCCTGACCTGGTCTGCAGGCTGGTCCAGTGCATGTCCCAGTGCATGGCAATATCCCACTGTATGCGCTTCCAGCTTTCTCTCCACTGTTGCTGCATTATCATCTCCCATGTTTCTTTCTCTTTCCTCACTCTGCCCTCTCTATTCCTCACTGTTATTTATTTTCTTCTGCTTTCATTTTTCCTCCATTTCCATTTGCCTTTTTGTCTTTATCTTCTTCTGTCCACTGTATCGTCCTACTGCTCTAAGTCGCCTGCTAGTGTTTACTTGGAATTCAGCTTCAGGTCACATATGTAGACCCAATATCTGAAGCTCAGCACGCAATGCACGTTTGCTTCCACAATAGCATTTAAAAGTGTCTGCATGTCTGTGCATTGGTCTGTATGTGCGTGTATATGCGTGTGTGTGTGTGTTTGTGTGTGCAGATCTCTCCCTATATCAGCTTGCAGGTATGTGTATGCGTGTTGTTTCTTTTGTAGTTGAACAGGCTGTTTTAAAATATATGCTTACATGGTAGGAATGCCATCATATCTGTTTCAGTATGTATTTCCTTCCACAATTTGGCAAATACTTTGGCAGTAGAGATGAAGTAAATGTGTGTTTGTTAGGTTGTGTTTGTGAGCCACAACGTCAGCAAGTTAGGAAAAAGCCCTTCATTTAAGCATGGCGTGCCTCCATCAGTCCTAGTCTCTGATGTACAAAGAGCCCAGAGGAAGGAGCTTCACAGCTGTTTGTAAACTATGGGAACAGGAAAGGTCAACAAAGTAATGCAGTGCGTTTTTTGTAACGCATTTTCATCTCTCTCTGTTAGTGAGACAGCAAGGCTGCGCTCTGCCTCAGTCGTACTGGTGCATTTAAATTACTGTTCTTGCCTGGAGAATAATGGTGGAAGCATAACCCCATTGTATTCTTTGATAAACTCTAGAAAATGCATGCTATAAGCTGAGGAAGAAGCGCGGTTTAAGGGCACAATTGCCTTGCAAATCTACCATGGCAAAGTTTTTTCTCAGAGAGAGAAGAGAGAGAGAACGAGAGAGAGGGAGAGAGAAAGAGAGAGAGAGGAAGGAAGAGAGTGGTGAGGAGAAGGGGAAATGGGGAATTGAGGGTTGAGGGAGAAAGGAAAGGGAGAGGGAGATGGGGGATCCAGCATGTGGGTAGAGTGGGGGGGTCTGTGTTGCAGGGACATGTGTTATCTCTGGGTGCAGAGGTCTTTGTTTGCAGGGCAGAGAGGTATAGATTTCCTCTCCATGTCAGCGCCTTTATTTAGGGCTCAGCACAGAGGGGACAATAGCAAACTAATCCACCACTGAATCAGGATTAATATTCAAGCTGCAAATATTAATTCACAGCCAAAAGGAGGAAATGCAGAATGTGTCAAAATGCTCAAACAAATAAAGAACAAAAAAAAGCCCAAGATCGTTGACCAAAAATTCCATCCCGAGTCTTTCATATGAGTGCATTATTTTTACTGGGTCCTATAGTCTCGTCTCAGCATTCTGTTTGATTTCTGTATTCATCTTCATAATGATTTTCTATAAAAGAGCGAGAGCTGGGGAAGCTGAAGAGCCGCATGTTGTTTTTGGCTATTCTCCTCACTAAGCTTGGGATTTAAGATCTGGATTTGAATATTTATGATAGAAAATAATAGAGGTTATAAAAATAAGTCCCTGCAGAGCTGGGCTGTAAGTTATATGGGTAAGCAATGCCTCCCATATCAAAGGAGCCTGGAGATGTTGGCCAGTAGTTTGATGCCTGTAAAACCCTAAAGCTCTTCAGCCCGGCACAGAGGAGAGTGTGGTTCTGATCCAAAAGTGTCACTCACTTGTTGTGGAACAGACATCTATCGAAGTGCTCATGAGCACCCATAATTTTGCAAAAATGTTAAGTTATTCAATTCAGTTTTGTCTGCCTCAAAACAAAGGAAAACAAACGTGCCACTGAGGTGAGATTGCTTGACTTGTTTCAAATATAGTTTCCCTTGTTTTGAGATTGAAACATATAATATATATATTATATATATATATATAATATATATATAATATTTGTCATTGACAAGTAGATTTTCCTCTAGTTTTAACACAACAACACTTGATCCAAGGAAATGTTTAAAACATGATGGTTTGTATTTGAAACAAGTGACATTTTGCCTTCCATTTGACAGTTTTTTTTTCCTTTAAAAGAAAACAGAGATGTTAAGATAGAATACTAGACTCAGTAACATTTCATGATAACAATATTTTGGAGAATTGTGGGAATCAGATGCTGTCCTGTCAGGCTGTTTTGTCTCTCTAACAGGGTGGACGGCCCTGTCCCATCATCACAGTAAGTTTGGCATCCAGAGGCCGAGTCATGTGGTGTGGTGCTGTGTGAAAGATAAAATATTTGATATTCAGGATATTAGTTTGTGTAATGGTAGTAGTATGTAGCATTTCTTTTGCTGATTATTTTTTTTTAATACTTGAGGCAGATACGTTATTGTTATACTTACCTATCTTGATCTACTTTATATTCATATGCCACAAAACCATGAAAAAGAAGCAGATACAATAAAGTTTTTACATTGGCTTAGTCCTATAGAATTGTCCAAACAAGCGAACATTGAAGTCCACGCATACACAGTAATCCCACTCTAGGGGGTAAAGGCCTGCTATACAAGCCTGAAAAACCATTGTGATGTTCAAAGGGACTTCACAGAGGCTCTAACCATTGATAAGGTCTAATGTGATGAGAGACTGTAAACTTCAACATTTATACATGGCAACATAATGTGAAAGGTCAGCTTATCTTAATCCTCAAATCTACAGCAAGCAGGCCCATGGCCCCATTTCATGAAGTTAAAGAAATAATCTTAGAGTCTATTCTGGAGATGGTCCTTATTATCTTCTCTGCAAGGTCCAATCAGAAGATATCATTAGAGTGTGCTATGAATGCACTGTAAGAGTGATTATTTCTCTTTCTAATCGGCCCCAATCATATCATAGAATCAGCTGGACTGTGTGCTCATGGTGAGAAGCTTTATTATGTCCAGTGATTAATCATCAAGCACCACCTTATCCTTCTTAGACACACACAGCACACTGCTGGACAGGTTCACAGAGGGAAAATGGGAAAATATCACCTTCATCAGCATGGTGCTTACCTGATTTTAGAATACTCTTTAGTTCACCCCCACCAATGGCCACGTAGAGAAAAATGCATAATCATCTCAAGGATATGGAAATAAGACCAGCAATTCACTTATGTACCGTCTGATCAGCGTCGAATAGTCAGTGTTTAGAAAGTAAAAGGCCTGATTTGGCGTATTATGGATTTTTTTTCTCTTTTTTTTTTTTTTTACTTCTTGATCCATTTCCGTATGTTCCAGAAATGTGTTAGCAACAATGTGTCCTTAAATTCCAAACCAACTGAGGACAGATAACAGGCACAGTTGTGAAGAGGAAGTCGCTATCATATTTTGTGAATTAATACAGGCCAGAAAGGTTATTGTCTCAAGACCAAGTTTGGGAAATTTGTTGTTTAGGAATCCTTTGTTCTCAACTGAAAGTGTGTCAAATGTAGACAGATTGTGAAATATTTATTCCTTGACTGCGGATCATATTAGAATGTTATTGTTTGTTTCGTTTTGTATTCCACCCCTAATTTGCCAGTGGTACAGTTTCTCAGGAAGTCTAACAAACACACATCAACTTTAACAAAGGTAGACCCCATCCTGTAGCCTTAATTAGAAGGAAATTGTAAACAGACGCACGCCTTTCTTTTACGGATTATCCATACTTTATGACTGAATGTTTGAAGTTATAAGGGATCCTGAATCAGCACTGCTCGAGTGGTGCTCTTATAGGACATTGTTGTCTTCAATTATTTTCAGTTATATTCCCGTCTGTAAGAGGCAGGGGATCATTTATTATTTAAAGGTGCAATCGTTGCTGTTTATCTGGGATTTTTAAAACCGGGTTATCTTTTCTCGTAGTTTTTTTTTTTTTGATTAAAAGGAACAAAGTGTAATAAAGTGCAGTTTCAAATAGATGCTTGTCTCTCTAGCGTGAGAGCTCATCTGCCATTATTGTGATTTAATATGAATGGTGCCAAGCAGCTGCCGAGAGACAAGATCTAACGAGCATCAAGGATGCTTTAGTATGTACATAAAGGGTCTCATACAGACACAAGCTGTTATAGACGCACACAAATACACATTTAGTTGCAAACAATTACACATATCTTTGTCTGTATGTTGTAAAGATGGTAGGCGCAAAGACTCATGGCTAATTGTTGTTGCAGCTGGATTAATGACTTTTCCCAGGAACAAATCATTTGAACACGAATTGCTTATCTTAACAGCCTCGGAGCAAGCAGCAGAAAACAGTTTTTATTTATTTTACATGACGAGTTCATACATGTCACTTGGCTCCTGTCTGGAAAACAAAAAAAGGACTCAGACTGCAGACCCACATTCAATTAAAGTACAGTTCTGCAGTCATTCAATACAACCATCATTTCATTATGCACACAGCTTCCCTCACTAAGCCTTCTTCCATGTTTGATATCAGTGTTGAGTCAAGTCCTGCTACTGAATTTTACTATTCTTACACACATATTTTAAAACCCCAAAGCCCTACAACTCGTGTCGTTACCCTCTTATAGTCACTAGTATCCACTCGCCCAACCATCACTCTTGTTACTTCCAATACTTAACTTTACACTGAAGCCTTTACCCCTGAGACCCCAGTGTTGGGAGATTAGTCCAGCCTCAACTGAAGTAGACAAACTGCAATCAATACCTGATATAAGCAGTCCGCCAGGGTCAGGCAACCTTGCTGTATGGCACCGACGGCAACTCTAGTAAAGTCCTTATAAATTCTGGGTGATTGACCCCTGACGACCTGGGCAGATAAGGTCAGTCTGGCCAGAGTGACCTAGAGCCAAGAGGCCAGTGTCCAGTCAGTCTGGCTGTCCTATAATGAAGTGGTCAGTATTGCCTTTCTGTCACTCAGCAATTACTGGGAGAGATATGGAGCCATAGATAGGTGCTGAATGTACAAGGAGGCAGTGGCCACAGAATTACATTCACGAGGCAAAGGACCGGTAAAGTGACATGTAAACTACTCTAATATGGACTGGTAATGACTGGGAAGGAGATGGATCGAAAGGAGTGTGACAACTTCAGCGGAACTGCATTACATCCATGCATGCAGGCAAAGGAAACACTACAGCAAAGCTTATGTTTAAAACCTACTTCTGATTACTAAATCTGATTACTATTCTGCTGCAAAAATAAATTTTTTAAATTCTTTGCAGGAATCAAAATTTTGTAGCTTAAGAAATCAATATTATCAAAAGATTTATTTTTACCATTTACAAATTAATTTTACACATACTAATAACATAATATGCCAACAAAATCGAAAAGAGATATTTGATTTAGAGGGAGAAATTAATAGAATGTTCCCTAATATATCAGTGACACAGGTGTAACTTGCAGACAGAGAAATGACCAGATTAAAATATAGACAGACTGACACACAGGCAGAGGTCATGCTGCCTGCACAGATACTGGACCGTGTGTGTCATACAGTTTCTCCCATGGCCTGCCTGGCTCTCCGGCACAGGTCAGGGGGCTAGGAAATCCCCAAAGCCATCCAGCTGCTGCCATCAGAGACTCTCGGCATTCTTCTGTCTGCTAACTATTTAGTTGTCAGTGATTTGGTTAAGTGGAATTGACTTTTATCTGCGGTGTGCTGTGGGGCTGCCACTGGCAATACAGAATCCCCCTTCCTCAGCTCCTGTCTTAGCCTGGTGTCACATCCAGCACATTGCTATTGGCAGCTGAGCCAGGCCTAATCAATAGCCCAGGTCAGGGATGGCCCGAGGCTCTGCTGTGGGTGGGCTATTGATCCGACACACACTCCCACAGGTGGCCCTGAAAACCTAAAAGTCGTAGCCTCGGACAGAGCAAGCGAGAAGAAGAAGCAAGAGGAATTAACAGGGCCACTTACTATCTACTCTACCTGCTGACAAAAATTGTCACCAGAATAATTTGACTGATTATCAACTAACTGTACTGTATAATCTTTGCTCATGATAGAAGAAGGATCATTATTGAAAGTGATATTTCACAATAATGAGAGTATCATCCAACACTTGTGTGCACATTAAAATTAGATCAGGAGAAGTCTTTCAGATGCAAGTCCTTCATCACTATGCAACCTTTACCCCAGTCTCTCTCTGTTTTTTCTCCCTTTTTCTCTCTTACTCTTTGCTGTGGGGACCCTCTGTTGTCACTTTCAGACCTGTGGCCAATGAGCAAGAGTCTAGTTATTTTTGTTGCTGTTTTAAATGTTGATCCCTGAGCTCCTTATCAGCACCACAATAAGAACTCTTGGGAACAATTAAGCATGGGCTTTAACTCACGTCTAACCACAGAGGTAAAAATAATCGCACAATGTTTCCAAATGGAAGTGGCTTCAAAAGAGCTATTCGGTTATCACAAACTGTCTGCCTCTCCCGCCTGTATTCCCTAACTAAACCTCTGTCGCTGTGGAACTATTGGAACATATGACAAGCATATTTACCCAGCTTCACAAACCAGGCCCATATGGAATTCAAAGTCTTTTTTAGCATGTTTTTTTTTCATTGCTGGAATTGACAGTTGAATAAATATCTATTGTCTATGAGACTTTGTTGTCTTATACGGGAGATCTTTCACAGAACAGGCAATTATATATGCTGTTACAGGAATATGTCTTGTTCTGGTTACAGGAAAATTAAGTTTCTCCGGAAATATTTTTCATTTCTCATTTTAAAAGTCTTCAGCGCTGCGAGAAGAGAAATTACTCACAGCAGTTCATTTGCTATTAAATGTAATCTTGAAATCATAAGAGGCTGTCCCGCAGTAATATAGCATACAAATAACGATAGATTAATTTTCTTGGTTATAAAAACAGCTGATTAATTTTGCAGTCTTGATGGAAGTCATACTGCTCTGGTTTGCTTCTCCTCAAATACATTTATTATGTGCTCAGACTCCAGGGATGGAGGACATGATGAGTCTCCTATAGGACTGCACTGAAGCTGTGTTTTAAGCTATCATGTTATTCAAATGTATTTCTGACCCTCTTTCTATTTTTTTGTTTTTTGTTCCAGGTGATGGTGTCCTGACTTGTGACCTGGGAGTCCCTAAATCCCAAACAATATAGCTTTGGAAAACCCTGGAAATACCTGGAATTCTAGGAGTCTATCACCAAAACTTCTTAAGGTGCCCAGGCACCGGATCAATAGCTTTACATTATCCTTCATTATTTTTATGTATACAAAGAGAGAGACGAAAGTCTGAACATTAGCAATAGCCACTGGCCAAACCACCATCGCTTCGACGAATCTGCTGTGACCAAGAGGGCGTGACCTTTCTGCCTGCCGACTTCAAACAGACACTTGAAAAGAAAACGCAGTCAGAGAGGCTTCCGTGTGGTGGAAACTCAGACCAAATACCCCATCAGGTAAGGCTATGAAGTCCCCCTTGCTCCCGCTGTCCAAGCTCTAAACCCTTTAACTTCCTCTGGGGCTTTGAAGCTAACTTGTCCCCAGTCTGTGTCCCCCACCTTCAGAGCTCACCTTCAGAGTTGGCGTAAAGGAAAGGCTGCCTGCTTTCATGCTCTGCTCACCTGTTTATTCCTCTCGCATTAGAGCCTCTGAATATGTTGAGGTTGTTTGGTTGATAGACACTCGCTCCGGCTTCTTCACTGGCCACTTTGCAGATTTTGCCAATGACCAGCCAGAGTGGGAGCGACTGGGCTAGAAACATGACAAGACTCGGTGTGTGTGACCAGGTGCATCAGACATCATATACAGAAGCACTGTCTGGGGCACATTGTGTGGCATGCAAATCCATGCCTTACACACACATAAACCTGCAGACCTGAAATGTCACCACTGTTTGTGTGTGTGTGTATGTGTGTATGTATGTGTGTTTGTGTGTGTGTGTGTGTGTGTGTGTGTGTGTCTGCGTGTGTGTGTGTGTCTTTGTGATGTTGCGTATCCGTGTCTCTGGCGTGTGTAAGAATAGATATACAGTAGGTGCTTGAATTATGAAAAAAAAAAATTCAAAAAAGGCACATTTTTTGGCTTCATAGCAGGTGGTTGTGAAATGACTATTTCCATTCAGAGTGACTTTGAAATTGATTTCACTCAGTTTCAGTCTCCGGGTTTTATTAGCGTCTCGTTTCCCAGTTGTTTTTCAAAAGACTGAAAACACATTTTCTGTGATTAAGACCTGATCCCAGGTCCCAGGATTTGGACTATATTATATTATGATTATTTTTTTTCAATCAAATAAGCCCTGATAAGGATATAGAGATAAGGCTTAGTTCTTGTGTGGCAAAGCACCCTCCTATCATACAAAAGATGAAAACAGCTAAGTTTAGCTCCTCATCTACAGAGAAATGTTATTATTCTGCTCTGAAAAGAGGCCTAATTAAAATAGAAGGATTTTATACAATTAAGTGAATATATTGTAATAAAAAAACAGCAGTAAAAGAGGCAGGACATGCTCAATGAGACAAGTTATGTCGTTAAGCATTTTAAGAGCTTTTGTTTGAAAAGTTCAAAGTAATTTTACAAAATTTGGCTCATTGAAATTTAGTACCTGGCAGTTAGTCGTTATGAAAATAAGAATGAAGGAAATGGCAAAAATAGGAAAAAAATGTATTTCCTGCATCATAAAATATTATTATGAGTAAGGGGGAGGTGAATAAAACACTTGAAAGCACAAGAAACAATATTTATCGTTGTGGAGCTTATTAAGGACGTGATCTGAAATGTATTTTCTATGAAGTCTCATTTAGGGCCTAAAGGGTCAGCTGTCTCACAATAGAACAACAATAATACAGCAGGAGTCAGGAGTGGAGAGGGCTCCAGTCTTGGGGAGAGCGGCTCCGCTCCCTGGCCTGTGTGCTGATGGAGCTACACTCCTTGCCCAGGGCTCCGACATTAGACCTTATTTTTCATGTGGGTTGCACACACTGTTCTTCTGCAGAAGGGGTTGCTCCCTTTGCACCAGCCCTCCCCCTTTTAGAGAAAAAGACATGCATGATTTCATACATGAAAGATATATGTAATTGGACAGCAGGGCCTATGCAATGCATTTACAATTCTGAACAGAATATGTTAACCCCCCCCCTTCTTTTTTTTCTTCAGAGGAAACATATTTGCACATATTCAAAAACATAAGATCAAAAAAACAGACAAAACACAGATTATCATTCTTTTTACACGCTTTATATCTCATGTGAATGTTCACAATGCACAAGTGCATGGCTAAGGCAGCTGTGTTAGTTTACAGAGGAATATAGTGGATTCTGATATGTACAGCAATATACAGTATAAGCAAATCATTTGAAATGATAAATCTAAACCAGGTCTAAAACTGGAACTTGGTCAAAAAATAGCACAGGCATTTTTTCACTCCTACACACATCATATAATTAGTTTGACTATAAATACAAGATTAAAAAAATGCAGTACATCCATGAAAACACAAGCTAAAATTTGTTAGGCTCAGGATTCCACATTGTTGACCAACAACGTTTGGATAATGCTGGCTGTTTGTTTGGGTTACATTTGCCAAACAGAAGAAAATTATGGACTTGGACTATGGATGACAATTAAATTTAAACAGTGAAACTGTTCCTGAGAGGTTATTTTTGTACAGTGTACAGAAATACTATTTCTTTTGTCTTAAAGAGTTATTAAAAATGTTCTGCCTACAATACCCTGACCCTGAAATATTTAAACCAGTATTGTACAACAAAATTGCTCTGCAAAAATAGCAAATTTAGGCATAGGATAATCACAATTCTAAATCTATTTCAAGTTCAAGATGTACAAGACACCAACTTGATGATTCCATATTAATTTTCAAGCTGTCATGAAGTGAATTAATGTGTGTCTGCGATCCAGTGCCCACATTTTATCCGCTCAGCTATGAAGGAGGATATCACATCACTGTCTGTCATTTGACCACAGGGAGGGTATGACCTTTTGGAATTCAAAGACAATTTTTCATGTTGATATCTTTTTGCCCTCATGAGCAGCAAAACAACTTGTTTAACTGGATTAGATTCAGCTGATACACTACAAGGTTGAAGAGATGCACAACATTACACATTTTTCAGTAAGCACATACCTGACAGATTTAAAAGTAATTTCACATTCTTCCTAATTTCTTCTAACATGACGTCAGTCACCTATTGCTGATGTGATTCGGGTACCAAACCTCCTGCGCCTATTGTTCTGATTGAGCAAAACAATAGGTACGGTATGTGTTTGAAATGGATAAAGAGTAGTATCTCAGCCACAGGAATGAGGTCAGCAGCTCTTACATATATGTGCTGAACCTCAGCACAAAAACAGGCCATGTCTGCAAGAAGTGCAGGTAGCAAGTATACAAGTGGCTACTATATCCTGTGCCAGACTCTCTAGCGCTCAAACCAAGTTGAAAACTCAATTCCAGATATTAACAGAAACATGCCTCTACCACACACATCTTCAACTGCAGCATTGCATTCATGCATGTGCGTATAGTAACATAGCGTGACACAGGTGGACTGGAGCACAGCTCCACATTTAAGGCCTCAGCCCACCCCTCCTTTAGGGCGTCCTGCAAAAAAGTAAACACCTTCACCGTTAAGTCCCTTAACAAGCTAACACCTAAAAAAAGGAACCGCTCCACTAATCACGTGGTTTTACTGGCTCCAGAAACACTTATGGCTGTAAGGAAGGCCTCCGCTGAGGTATTTAGAGCACAGGGGCCAAACTGATTGATGGACAGGCGGTGCTCCATGACCCCTACGCTGCCACCCCCACCACCCACAGCAAATATGGGTGGGCTCACCTGCCACCGAGGCAAAATTTTAGGAGAGCTGATCAGGGTTAAGCATCTGTAATTCCGCCTCAGTCGCTCTGACCATCTGATATTACTTGTACACATTTACTCCAGGTGTCTGCTGGTCCGGAGGCTCCTCCACATGAAGCGGGCGGCTTCAGATGTTTCTGAGATGCTGCACAGATGCTGTCTTCACATCGGCGGGAATTGTGTGCTATATTGTGTGTTAAATTCCATGCATATAAAATTCTGGGTGAGCCCACCTGGTCTGTGTTCTCTTCTCAGCCCCCCTCTGAGCATGGCTGTTAGTGCGTGAGTGCTAGTAACGTTGTCCATGTCACAGGCTGAATAGCCATAAACGGGGGAAAAAAGCCAAATCAAAAGCAGCCATTTTATTCTTGCACATATATAGTCGTCATAAAGACGTTCTTCGTTTCAACGTCAATTGATTTATATTTTAAAAGTCATTATGTTCGATTCGTTCTCCAATAATCACCCATTGGTTGTGCAATTAGGACTATTTATAGCCGTCCAAGCGCATACATGCTCAACATTTAGTGCGTAAAGATTAGTCCTGACTTTTTTTCCTGGATGTTGTGTGCGTGATTTTTTAATTTTTTTTTTGAATTAATTATTACACGGATTTTTACTCTCTGTCGACCCAGTCCACAGACTGTAGGCTACTGTATGTACACGACGTTGAGGCACACACGGCAAGATGTGGACTTGACCCCTGGCGTTGATCCTGGATCTGTACTTGCCTTGTGCGTCGTTTCCACCTGTCATCTTTCATCTCGTCGTGTATTTTTTTTTATTTTATTTTTGAGGAGGGGAGGGGGGTGGGCATAAAGGAAAATTACTCGCTGTAAGTTTGTTATATTTAAGTGGAAACGCAGCGAGCACGCTAGTGGCATTTTTAATAGGTTTGGCATTATCCCTGCGTTCTGTTTGGGTCGGTTTACCATCAGCTAGCGTTGCTTTTGCCTGGAGTGGTCATATGGCTCTGATTTGGGATCCCTCTGTTTCAGTGAGCCTCTCCAAAGCGCATAAAACCCCACGAGTCCCGCCTGTCTTTCAACAAGAGTCTGTGACAGCAGCTTTCAGGCTTTCTCCATTATTCACCATCCCCGACCTGATATATGCCTGGACCCATGTTGCTGATTTCGTTCTTTAGAAATTGTTCTTCAGTTCAGGGTGTATTTTACTTACACATTCAGCACACATTTTGGCGTGAAACACATTGTAATTTGGACAGTTCCAAAACGTCGAGTATATCATGTTATTAATTGACGATAATTTATGTTGGAGTCTTCACATGTATTTGATTTCAACGTCTTGTTTATTTTTATTATATATATATATATATACATATATATATATATATATATATATATATATATATATATATATATATATATATATATATATATATATATATATATATATTGTGATCTGACAGTAATCAGCAGACTACATGTTGAAATATCTTTTTCTTCTAAAGAAATTTAAATAAAATAAAAATACCAATTCTAATTTTTAAATGGATTGCACAGCTGAGCCTCATATTCATCGCTAGTTTGGATCAAACTGCGATGAAATCATTTTTATACAAACGTGTGTTATGATCTTGAAGCAGCAGTGAGGTGTGATGAGGCTGGACGGAGGCTTGACAGCTCACATTGTGTGTGTGAGTGTGTGTGTGTGTTTGCATTTCTGTGATAATAATACTGATAACAATAAGGTGGAATAAATGTATCTAAACAACATCTATTAAAATGTGACACCCCTGTCCCCTGCCCCCACCGGACACATAAATACTCACCAACACACATGCACACACCCGGAGGAAGGGGGGCGACAGAAAGGGAGATTCACGGTCGTTGCTTTTTGGGAACCTGTGTGTGTGTGTGTGTGTGTAAGGGAGAGGGAGAGAGAGATGTAGTGTGTGTGTGTGTGTGTGCGTGTGCGCGCGCGTGCATGTGTGTTTTGCGCGCGTGCCTATTCTTTTATTCGATTTAACATCCGAGGTTGCACTAAAATAATGTGGTCCATCAAGCAGCGTCAGCAAAATATTGTTTATTTTTGGATGTTTCACCACCTTTGAATTCAAATATTGACGGAGGCTACTTCTGATTTGGGTGATTATGTGTTAACACAACTATGTTTTAATGTCCAAACTGTTTTTGTGAATAATGCATAAGGTCATTAATAAGGTAGTCCTGGCAGGAGACAGAGGAATTGATATGCCTTCTTGTTTCTCATGTAAATGAGGCAGATTTGACCAGACGGCCGCTCGTCATTTATTCTATTTTAAACTCAAAAATCAAAACACCAGCAGCAGAAAACAAGTTCAGTTTTTTTTTTATTATTATTTTCGTTGTCGTATTATTTTTTTAAACACACACACATGCATATATTGTCAGCTCTGCTTCTATGTTGCTGGCTGCAACTCGAGCACGCATGGAATCATTTCCATTAGAAATAAAAGATTCACTTTTAAGAGTCTCAGAATAAACGTACAGATAATTCGAGTTGTGTCCAGAAGGAATTTAATATCCATATTTTATTCCAATATATTTACTCACCCAACCAAAATACATGAACAGTCCAAATGAATACAATCAGAATCCAGAAACATAAAATCATATTTTAATTAAATTAATTCAAACACAATTACATTTCAGTGATAAAACACACAAAACTTCTGGAACAAACACATAACTTCAACACACATGCTGGACATAACCCCTATGTTCCTAATATGTTAAAAAAATATCCACCGTGAACAGTGCAGGACTTTCACAATTTCTACATGTAGAATGCATCTTGTAACAGTTCAATACAGTGTGAGTGAATGTTCTGCCATAAAACATGCTTAGACAAGACTCCATATAAACGAGCAACTATCACAATTATACACTTTTTGATTTACAGGAGGCTAATCTACAAAAGAATCTTAAACCAAACATGACACTGGAGGAAGAAAAGGGAAATCTAAAGCCACATGCGGATGCAGCATGTGAATATTTGAAATTATTTTTTTTAAATAAAATCCACGTAAAAATTATTGTTATTATTATTAATAATTATATTATTATATCTGGTTATATATTTAAAGCGAGACACTGGAACTCATCTGAGTTTATAAGTGTAAATCATGTATTGCAAACAAATGACCACGACCCCAGCAAGTTCTCCTTTTAACCTAGGATCTCTTTCTGAACACAGCCTTCCTGAGCGCGGGTCGTGCGGGCTGCAGCGGTGCTGCTGCTCCTCTAATTAGGCCAAGTTCAAGTGGCGGTCTGCGCCGGGCTTTGTGTTGCATGTCACCCCTCAGCAGCGAAGCGCCGGTGACCGTTTCACACATTTAGCTCTGAGTGGCAGCCTCCCTGCGCTGAAATGTTTGCCTGTTTCCCGCCAGGACGCGAAGCGCCGCATCCTTACGTCTCTGGCGACCACGCGTAACTCGGAGGCTTCGCCCATTTGCATAATGGACGCGGAGGCCGCGTCTTACGCGCAGCCTAATGCACAGAAAGCGAAGGTGCGCTCCTGCAAAGGCCAGCCCGTCCGCAGGCGCTGGGCTGCGGTGGGAAGAGTTGATGCGCTGCTTGATCCCTGTGATCAGGCTGAACATAAGAGGGCGCTCCCATTGCACCTGGCTGCGCTGCCCTATCCACCCTACACACACGGAGAGCCGGACACTGACAGGGGGGAACTGCGTCTATCCTCTGCAGCATTCAGCCAAACATCACCAAAACGCAAAGCGCGACACATGTGAAAATCAGAAAAAAACTAGGGGAGCATATTTAAAAAAAAAATAATTAGACTAAGGATTTTTTTATTCTCCGTTTAACGAGTTAAACCTATAAAAATAAGTTGATACTGATGTGCTATTAATTACAGTCAATTAGCTCAAAGCATTAAAAGTTTTGTTTTATTTTATTGGTTTTGCATGTTGATAATCTCGGTTTTATTAACGAAACAAAAAAAGAGGCTGAGATGAATCCATAAAGGTGTCTCCTCTCTACATGAGCACAGGCAATGGAAGCCTGCACACACTGTTCTCAGCCCAGCTGCGGTCACTGAGTGGAGAATCCAAACCTACAGGCGCGCACGTCGCCTGCTATCTGTCACTGTGCGTTTTCTTTCACCCCGTCACTCACCCCTACCCCCCCCCCCCCCAAAAAAAAAAATCAAATAAATAATGAAAATCACACAATCCAAATAATTCCGCTTTAAGATCTTATTTTAATAACACAGACGTGTTTACTTAGTGTTTTCCATCTTGAGCTTCAAGTCCACCCACAAAAGGTTTTAATTTAAGTATGTATATTTATATACATTTTGATGACACAATCTTATTCTGACTTTTTCCTGAAGAATGTCTGGTGCCCTTTTCATCTCTGTGTACCTCAGCCTGAACATATGACTGACACCCTCCTTGTTAATATTGCAGCCTATGAGCATCTTAAATCCCCAAATCCTCCTGGAATATAATAGTCGTTATCTCTTTATAAAGTTATATGACTTTTCTCGATAGCAGCTTTTATCTTTAAATACTTTCACCCCTGCTCATTTCCTCCGTTTCCCTTTGTGCTTTGTCTGGGATTGGGCGTGCACGCGCGCGCTGCATACACGCAAAGACATATACACGCGCGCGCGCGCACACACACACACACGAGCTGATTCATAAAAAAATGCCTGGTTAAATTAAAATGAAATAATGTAAAAGTTGTCAAGGGTTGCATGTTGTGTGAAATCCCCCTCACGGAGCGATTATGAGGCTTTGTCCTCTGAATCTGTGTTTTGTTCCTCGCAGTTCTGGTGATGGTCAAGCGCTTTCATGTGCCCCACATCTACGGAGCATTTTGCATTAGAAGCTACTCTGCCTTTCTTTGTCATATCCACGGGCTGTCATAGCCACAGGTTGTGTTGAATTTGCAATGCCACTCATCTATTGAGGCTGGCACGTGGACAGTTCTCCTTCCCACAGAGAGGCGCAGTTGAATGCTGGAAAGCACAAAAGCTTGAGACCCTGTCAGTTCCCCCTTTTCTCCCCATTTCAGAGATGCATAGGCCCTAAAAGCACCGAGGACTCCGTCTGGCTGCTCTTCTTTTCATTTAGCCCGCACTACTCAATCTGGTCACTGATGGAGTAATGTCAATCAGGCCTTTGCATGAATTTGTAAACTGAAGTTTGCATTGTTAGGCTTTAGGCGACTGACTGGCTCAAAGCTGCCTCCTACAAGCCTCAAATTACACCAGACTCTTTTATTATCTAGTAGCCCCTTTAACTCCTCTCGCACGCTATTTTCAACCTATTCATTTTTACAATCTCTTCTTCCCGAGAGAGCAGCAGACACGTCGCAAATCCTCGAGATTCCTGCAGCCTGCCTCTCACCCTGCAAAAAAATGTGGACTGCTCGACGGGGCGATGCAGTTTTCTTGTTGTTTTTTTTTTCCCTGAGAGAGGTATGCCATACAGCAGATGCTACGTTGCTTAAAAACAGGTATCAGAGCCTGCCCCGGCTTGTGGATGGCAAGTGCGCAGGAAATGCCGTGTTACAGCACACCATATATTTTAACAGCAGGGGGGAAGAGATAGAGCGATGGAAAAGGGGGAGTTGGGTCCTGGTCATATAAGAAGTTTGATTTTCCTATGCTCTTCTGGAGGGATATGTGCTATTGGATCTGTTAAAAAAAAAAAAAAGAAAAGAAAAAAAAACGCCGCGTCCCATGGGGGTTCTCATATTCTTTGTAACCTTTAAGTCAAAGCCTTTGTAAAAAATATAAAATATAGCCTATATATTTCATCAGGCACCCTCACCATTACAACATCACGCAGGGCTGCTTTACATGTATCTTAGAGAATAAAAATAAAATAGCCATCAGATGCAGCTGTGCTTTGCATTTCTATCAAACACGCCTGGAAAGAAAATAATAAATATCCGTTTTAGGAAGCCAGGTATTGCTTATCTCTGCTACTGGCTGTATAATGGCTGCTGTGAGTTCTATAGCATGTTTGGACAACGCTTGGAGTACAATGTGCCATTTACCTATTAACTCTGTATCGGAATTTTCTACATAGGCGCTGGCTATCAAATGTTTTGTTTCAATAAACACAGCACATTTCGTGATCAGTGAAGGCTGCTACTTGTATTCACTGGACCAGGACTCTATATGGAGCTGTTTGCACAAAACGTGTGCGTACTGGGAGTGAGGGATTGTCCATTTCCTCAGAGAATCAACAATAAAATTATCATAACAAAGACCACTGAGAGACTCGAAGGTTGATTTTTGCAATATAGTCCTTTCAGTCGGGAGGAAATGGGAGGACATCAGTTACAGAGGTAACGTGTTTTACGCAAAAGATTATTAGGGGGGAAAACAAATGAGAGAGCCTTAGCAAATCTATGATATTATTGATCATACAGGTCGTTTAAAAAAACCCTAATCACCGAGCACATCAAAATGCAATGAGACACTGACCATCTGGGCTTCTTGTCATAATATCTGAATAATGATCAATTTAATGGCCACAGGCCGAAGCACCTGGATGCAACTGTCACCTTGTCACACATTTATAGTCGTAGCCTATTATTATTTAGGAGAACCACCTGCACGTATTGACAACGTGTTCCCACCAGTTTCGCAATAGATGTCACGATAACCTGTTTCCCCATCATCCCTGTGTGTTCCAGCTGTACAAGTCCTCCACTGCTGTGCTGTGTGGGAAGTTTAAACCTATAGGCCGTTCCTCTGCTCTAAACACACGCGAAATAAGGTGTAAAAAAAAATCAAATAAATTATCCTTAAAGATACAAAAGAGGCTTCAACAAGTAGCCTGTTAAAACAACGAGCTGAACTTGCTTTGCATACTGTAGCAATAATACAAAGCAGCTCTCAGGAGTTTTCACATTTCTCTGGGAAATAGTGAAACCTTTGTGCTATCTGCATGCCATCAAATCACTAAAACAATTAGTTTTTTTTCTTTTTTATTTCACAATAGCGTTATGACCTAGTATGCTGATTTGTAAGTTGTAACAGACCATTTCATATATTTGGAGTAGACTGGGTGTAAAAGTCACTCGTCTCTCATACTTCAGACTTCAATTTATATTTTTGCAGAGTTTAAATTCCCTTTTTTTTATTTATCCATAATCGTATTGTTTTTATTCAAATTGCCCCGTGCATACACAGTAATACGCGTGTTGAGTAACACATATTTCTGTTTGATCTATATTCTTCTCTTATCACACCTGTGTCGTAGAATTATTGTTTTTATTCTATCTTAATATAGAAATAAAGTAGTGGGATTCCCTCAAATACTGTGTACAGGCTGGATCACGTAAAGTAGTCTATACACACACACACAAGTTATAAAATGAGAGACTACGCAACAGGACTATTTGACATCAACTTCTCTTAATTAATGCTTTCAATGTATTTCTGCATTCGGATATGTCGTTTTATGTGATAATACTGGGACGCCTGAGCATGTGTGAGCTCTGTCCATCCTCTGTTACACTACACTTTACGTGCAAAGCGCTTTTCTTCTCCATGCTTTAATTTGTTTGGCGGGGGGTAAATGTCTGTTTAGTTGTTTGCAAACATGACAATGGCTTTTGCATAATTATAAATAGAAAATATGCTGAAGGATTTCATGTTTTCCTATATCCCGCCGCCGTGCAGCCGCTGTAAGTCCGCTATGTATTTCAATAAGTTGCAGAAACGTCGCTCCGTAACTACAGAAAGAAAGAAAAGCTGCGTGTGTGCAGCCGTGGCACGACGAGAAACTGACAAGACTCCAAGTTGAAAGACACCCGAATCAAATAAAGCCTTGTCGTGTATGGGTTTTAAGTGGCCAAAATATGCGCAAGTCTTTCATTCAAAAACGCCCCCCAAAAAACGGGAGAAACAATGTAAAAAATACTACTAATATAAATAAGAAAAGTGTGAAAGAAGCGGACAGAGCTGCGCCAGTAGCGCCGCGCTCTGCCTGCTGCGGCTGCTCCAGCGTTAACTTTCACTGTCTTCCGTCTAATCAAACTCTTACTTTCCGCTGTTCTTAATTCCATATTTTCAATTCCTGATCATTACTTTCCTCTTTTTCTACTTGTATCTATCTATCCATCCCTCCCTCCCTCCTCTCTCTCCCTCCCTCCCTCCCTCTCTCTCCCGAGCTCTCTCCTTTGCTGAATCTTATTGATCCAGAAGGCGGCTAATTAGCCCTTCCCTTCGTGCCTGTGTAATGAAGCACATGCGCACTGAATTAATCACAGCCATTTTTTGCAGGAAACTAATTAGCAGGAATAAAGATCCAAAGAGTTTTTTCTTTTCAATCATCAGATCTCACTTTCACCTCTTCCTCGCTCCCTCTAACACAAGACTCATCGCCTGCTTTGCATCCAAATTATTTTTATATTGCCTTTAACAACTAATAGTAGGCTACCTACTTCGGTTTTTTTTACACTCCGCAACAACAATGATCTTTCTTTTGCCACCCTAAGCTGACAAACTGACCAAAAGGGGACTGCCTTGATGGGATCTTTAGCTAAATCATCTCAATACTGGATTAAAAAGCGAGGATCACAAAGCGGCAGCGAGGAAATTGTAAGTTTCAACTTTGCGTTTGTCTCTTTTCCTCTCTGTTTCCACGATCCTATTCCTTTCGCTGTATCCGAACCTCCTTTCCTATCTGTTCGTAGTTTTACGTGTAGCGGAGCTGGCTATTCTCATATTCTGAGAAAACACCGGCGATCACAAGTTCGTTTTCATGCAAGTAGTTCGGTTTTATTCTCCATTTATTTGATCCGTATCGTTACCTGTGTTTACATCAGCGTTTCGTCCTCTCCTCTTCATGAATGGAAGATAAGAAACGGGCAAGACAGCGATCCTCTTCCAAGCAGTTCACCGTTTGGGAAAAAAAAACACGGTTTTGAAACAAATGTGTGCATTTCTGTGGAATCGGGAGAGGGTATGGAGGGCTTATGGGTGTCGAGAAGCGTGTTTTTGAGGCACAGATGCAGTAGGAAAACGGCTCGTGTTGAGCAGACGGGAAAAAGGGGCAGCGGCAGCTCCACGCGAGCGCAGCCCAGAAAAGGAGCTCCAAGTCCAGCCTGTGGGTCCGTGCGCGTCCCGGCGAAAGGAGGACATCTCTCGCTTTTTTTTTTTGTTTCTAATTTGGACAGATTTGACACTCGCCACATCCAGCCGGGGGTTTTCAGCACCGTCGCATGCTTATAAAATCCTCTTCTGTATAAAACGCGTGATTTTTTGTGTGTTCTTCTCCGACAACGTCTGTGAAAATGTGCAATCCCTCCGCCCTGCCTCAGCTACACTTTTTCCTCTTTACACCACTTTGTCCATCTTTTTTTTTTTTAATTTAAATTTTTTTTTCATGGCTGTTTGCCTCTTTTGAAGCGTTGTTTTTAAGTCGATTCTCGCTCATTCCCTGACGAAGTCACATGCAAATCGATCGACATATGTGTGTGTGTGTGTGCAGCAGTAGTAGCCTGTGTGTGTGTGCGTGCGTGTGTGTGTGCGCGGAAAAAAAAGGGGGTTTGTGTTTGGCGAGCGTGTGTGTGTGTGTGTGTGTGTGTTATGTGAATGTGTGGTGTGTTGAGGAAAAACGGAGCCCCGGGTCTCCTTCATGACAAGAGCGGATCAGCAGGACCGCGGACAGCCTGCGAGTCTGAGCTGCGTACAGAGGACAGACATGTGGTTTCAGGGAAGACATAGCAGGCTGGATGTGCTGCTGCTGCTGCTGCTGCTGCTGCTGCTGCTGCTGCTGCTGCTGCTGCTGCTTCCAACTCTTCTTGGCTACCGTATCTGACTTTTCAAGAGAACATTCTTTTTTTTTTCCTTCTCCCCTCTCTCTCTCTTTCACTCTCTCTTCTGTCTTTCTCTCTCTCTCTCTCTCCCCTAGAAATGCTGACCGGAATGAAAACAAAACGTTGCCCTATTAGTTTGACCTTAGTCATAATCGTTCCAAAGTTTTTGCTGAAAACTTTAAAATATGGTCCCTGCTTAAACCCGCTTAGTTATCTGGATGGAGTATTTAAAAACAAAAAGTTGACTACACAATATATCTTTCACATACCCAAAATAGAATACTCTCGGAAGAAACGAGCCAAGCTGAATGGGCCTTTTTCTCCTCGCAAAAATAAAAAAATAAAAAAAATATATAGTTGCATTTTATTACTACTGCCTATCGCCGACAATGTTGCCACTATCGCCGGAAACGGGTCAGATCGGACGGCGACTTAAAGAAAAATGGAGATTCAGTTGTTATCTTGACGTTTAAGGTGCTATAGTCGGCCGAATATCTCCATAAATAGGATCCAAATAGTGTCTAGGCCTAGAATATATATATATATATATGTCTCAATATATGCCTCAAATATATATATGTATATATATATATATATATATATGCGAGAATATAGTCATATTTTTTTTCGCGACGGAAAAGAACGAGGAGGAGGAGAAAAAAAGCTTTTGCGAGCGAGCAGAGACAAGGATATGGGTAGTGTTGGGGGGTGCAGAAAGCAGGGTGAGAGGCTGTGTGTGTGTGTGAGTGTGTGTGTGTGAGAGAGAGAGAGAGAGCGAGAGCGAGGGGAAGGGGGCGGTAGGTCAGACAGCAAGAAACATGGGGAACAGGGGTCATGGAGTGACTGCAGAGATAAAAAAGAAAGAGAGGAAACCCCCTCACAAACAGCCTATAGGGATGATGGGGAGAGAGAGAGAGAGCAAGAGAGAGTGGGTCTTGTCTGGGAGAAAGAGGGGAAAAAAAGCGTGATGGTTAGTTGTTGGTGTGTTTTGGGAGCCACACAAAAGCACTTGCGGTTGTCAGCATCTTGGAGGAATAAGACTTTTGGCTGTAGTTTAGGATGGGAGAAAGAAAAACAGACTATGGTTTAATACTATTAAATGACATGGCTGTCAATTTTTTTTTTTTTAAAGGGGAGGGGGCTGAGGGTTAGGGGTGTTGGGGGGTGGTTGGAAGGGTCAGATAGCCATAGGCCATAAAGCAGGAATCAGGGGAAGAGGCCAGATAAACAGATCGCTACCTTTCAGACCGGAGCAGACGCTAAGAGATAAGCAGTGTAGAGGGGAAAAAGGGGAAACTGTATGCACACTGATTGTTTTTAATCACTGATCATATTCACATCTTTTCTCATCTTTTCTATTGCTATATGCTTTCCTCAGTGATTTTTGCATTTAACTTGTGTTTAGAGGCTCCGAGGTGGTTGCAGATTATAAGCACAGGTAGACCGGTGTGTGCCAAAACTCGAGTGATCTCCCTTCCTCCACTGTCTGACAGTAACACTCCTCTCCTCTTCCTCCTCCTCCTCCTCCCTCGCTCCCTCTCCATCTTCTGTTACAAAACAAAGACAGCAGAAATGTTTACTGTCATCTCCTGTCTGGTTTTCCTGTCTTGTCTCATTGTCATATTTCTGTTTAATTATAACAGTCCTTGGCAAAAAAAGTATAGGAATGTCATTGGCTTTATTTCTGCAAATTCCATTTCAAATATGTGTTTGTCTGACGTGTTTAATGCAGCTAAATATCTCCTGCTCATCATCCCTGACTGTGTGATGATACTGGAAGTATTCAGTCTAGGAGATTGTGAGCTGTCACTCAGATCATTTTTTAACACAAACAGCGTAAAAAAAAATTAAAAATTAGGATTCTTAACTTATTGGTTGTGCTTAGTTATTTATTTCTATTTAAGTCTTAACATGGGTTTTCCACGGCAGGATTTTGAATTTATTAGATGATGTTTATTTTTATTTTCTCCAAATACATTTTCATACTTTTGTGAATACAGTCATTTTGGTCCATTTAGGTTATTTACCATAACCTTTAAAATATATATTTTTTTGTCCAGAATGTATTAATAATGCACTCAGCTTTTTATTCTTGTGAATTGATTAATCAATTAATTAATTAATTAATTAATCAATTAGTTTATTTATTACAATTTAATATTTTTGGGTGGAGCTTTGTGATCAGGTAATTTTAACCATTACATATATGGTTTTAAAATTTGATTTGTAAATTGTTTAAATTGTAATCATGTTATTGTAATGTGTTAGACATAGCATAACAAAATTATTTCTTTGCACTGAATTAAAAAATAACAGACTTATTTACTTGTGTTGTTTAGCATATTTATATATATATATATATATATATATATATATATAGCCTGTGCATTTACTGAATAAACGTGACTCCAGTTTTAATTGAAATTGTAATGCTGCTGGTAGTTTCCTTCTGTACCTGCACAACAACAAGATAGTCCTCCTCTATAAGCACAGTTGATGACAGGTGTATGTAGAGTGTTCTGGTGTCAAAGGGAGTGAGAGTCATCATGGATAGGCTTGTTTCATGGTTTGGGGGGGGCACGACAGAGAAAGCGGAGTATGCGCCTCTGGCGATCATAACCCCTTCTCCTCCGCTCACTGTGCCTCTCCCTCTTTCTCTTTCTCGATCTCATTCTTTATGTTTCCACATATCGTCTATTTTAACTCCCACCTCTCTGTTCTCCGGCACTGGCACCATGGGGGAGCTCGCTGCCATGTCCTCGGTCAGAGAGAGCCCTCTTTGGGTGAACAGCAGGCTAAGGCCACACATGGGAGATTAACCACACTGTAGGTGTATATGCCAGAGAAAGTATGTGCACACAGAACACAAAAACCCACTTATTTATATTCTCATGAGGTTGATATGAATTGATTGTGTGTCTTTTGTGAGTGGAAATGTTTCAAGATTATTACAATTATTATTTTAATAATTATTACTATCACAATTTTGTATTAGCATTTTAATAAATATTCAAAAGTCAAATTTAATTAATTCCTTTGTAGCATCGCTCTATGAGCGGCAAGGCGTTATTAATATGAATAGGTCTACCTTTGTGAAGGACGGCCTTCGCTGAAGTCGGAAGCGAATGTAAAATGTGTGTTATCTGAATGGACGTGCGTATAGGAGGGCAGTCGACACAGCTGATGATTTTCAATCTGATGTGTGGTTCTGAATATGCATGGTCGTGCAGCAAAGACCGGTTCTTCCAGTTGTCCTGCAACTGAGGCCAGTGTACTTGTCATGCTATCATGAAGGAGCAGGCGGTGGGCGGGATCTCGGCTGAGCGAGAAAGTGGGAAGGCAGAGTGGTGGAGATGACTGTCACGCTCAGGTGTGTGTGTGTGTGTGTGTGTGCGTGCATGCATGCGTGTGTGTGTGTGTGTGTGTGTGCGTGCTTGCAGTGTGCGTAGAGGCTGATCCTTAATCCCTGCAGCCCTCAGTATCCAAAAGGGCTTCTCTTTAGCTACTGAAAGCAACCTTTTCTTAAAATTTTCCCTCTATGTTTCCTGTATACCTTTTCTTCTGCTTCTTCGTCTTCAATCTTTTTATCTTTTTGAAGAGAAGTTGGCAGTGATTTCTGTGGTTTGCTCTTTCACAATATGTTATCGTGTTATCAATCTTGGTTAAATCATTGTGGTAGGTTTATCGCTGAAAAGATGAGCATGTGTCTGATGTATGCATCTGCTCCAATGTATTCAGATTTGTGCATATACTGCCACTATGAAAATCAAATTTCTTTTGAATGTGTGACATTGAGGCCTTGTTGTAATAAAAAAATATTTTTATAGTCATTAATTTTTTTTAATTAATTTTGAACAGTTTCCAAAAACTGAATCCAGTGTTCATGTTCAGATATTATTCAAATCATCAGACCTACAGTATATTGTGATGAGACAACATTGCTATGATTATCATTATTGTCATAGTGGTAACAATAACTCTAGAAGAAAGGTGAAAAAAAATCTGTTTCCATTCAATGATATGTGTAAAAGCAAAGAGTAGGTTCTGCTTTGACTTTTCTCTCCTTTGTTGAAGGAAATTCACAAGCTGTCGTGGAATGGAGCACAATAATATGCGATACAAATTTACACACAATTGTATCCCAATTCAAACCAAAAAAAAAATGCTTCTGAAGAGAGTTTAAAAATGTGTGTGTGTGTGTGTGTGTGTGTGTGTGTATGTGTCCTTGACTTAGTATTGTTTCTGTAGTAATGATAGAATATTAGTTGTAGTGTTTGTAAAGGTGATAAAGACCATTTTATTTCTGGGCTGCTTGACTCTAACATCTGCGTTATGCGTGCCTGTCCAGGACTGGCAGCATTGTTACTGCGTTGTGTGTGTGTGTGTGTGTGTGTGTGTGTTCGTGTGCGTCATAGCAGCTATGACTGGCTGTGTTTATATCCTACTCGGAGCAGCAGTTAGCTCTAGTGTTCAGGGATAGGAGGAACAACGGCTTTGCGTCTGTATAGGCTACAAATGCGTACACGCGGGCGAGGCAGGGATGACACGGACTACTCCAAGGGCTGCAAAATTGAACCGAGCTGCACCCCAGCTTCCCATAAGCCCACCCCTCTCTTGGACCCTGGAGGCCAGCATTCCACCCTCTGCGCTGGCGCTTATCATCACAAAGGACAGAATGCATAAAACATGGAGGACGCTTAGACAGAGGCGGCCCAGGTCGCCTTTCTCTCCCCACACTGAGCCCTTGAACAATACATGGGCCCCTCTGGCCTGTGACTCTGACGACACACACGCCGTCTTTTTATCCTCCCCTATTTCTTTGTCATCCTCTTCCTCTTCCTCTATGTTACTGTGCACTGCGGAGTGATAACTGCCCTTGCATTGTTTATCGGTGTCTGTGAAATCTGCATTGTGTAACTGAAATGTAAGTGTGTGTGTGTGTGTGTGTGTGTGTGTTGTGGAAGAGAGCGAAAGAGAGACAGAGTGTGTGTGAGAGAGTGAATGACAGCTGCGTAGCTTCTACAATATTATTCTATATAATGTATTGTTATACATATATTTAACAAAATATTTTTTTTTCTTGGCAATTGACACAAAGGTTGAATGTGAACCATTTTAATCCGTTTATACAGATGGTGGAATTTAAATATGTATGAAACAAAAGTATGTTTAAATGCAGCCATGTGATCTGTGATTCAGGCTATTAGCATGTAATTTTTCCGTGTCATTAATTTACAGCTAGGTCACCCGATGATGCAACATCCCGCCTTGTATCAGTACCAAATGCAGCATGTATTTATATAATCAAGCTATCAACTTTTCAGCTTTTCTGTCGGTCAGTCGACTGGGGCTGGTTTGAAGGGCCAGATAACGAGCAATGTGAAAGTGATATGAGCAGGCCTTTTCCCCATGCTAGTTATTCTCCTCTTCTAGTCCCCTTATATGCACTGTATAACCAATTAGAAAGATAGATAGGTAGATTGTATTTTTGGTTCTTATTGTATAAATTGCATTCACATAAAAGCATAACACGATTGCATTTCTCAGCTTGTATGTTTTTTAAATGCATATTTTCAAGTATGCTGATTTTACATTATCCATCCACTCCAATCTGTGACATACGGCAGTTATCTGTGGATGAGAGGGTTTTGGTCTGTCTGTCTATCTGTACATGTGTCTGATAGCTGGGATATAGCAATGTAGTGCTAGGATGTGCTGGACCCCAGCAGGTCTATGGCACTTCCTCTCTGTGTACCTCACAGCTTATCCTCCTCAGGATTATCGGGAGAAGAAAAGAAAAGAGCAATTGCAGGAGCACCCTTTCACTCTCGCACCCTATTCCTCATTTTTGCAATTCACACACACACACATACACACGCGTGCACACACACAAATCTCAACAAAAAAAGTGTAATTCACTTGCAAATGTGCAGTAGCCTGTCCGTGTTTCTGGTAGAGGAGAGAGAGAGGGAAAGAGAGGGAGGGGCAGGGATGGAAAGACATAGAGAGCAGGCGGCAGTGTATTTCAGTGTGAGACAGGGCTGAGGTGAAGCTACCAACGTTTTTTTTCCAGTCAGGAAAAGCAGGCGACACCATGTGTCCAATGATAGATTTATGCGGGGTTTGTGTGCACATCTCTTTTTTACTGTGTAGGTAAATGAATGTGTGCACGCGTGAGCTGTGGCACAGCAGGTATATAAGGTATGATTCACGATTTGTCATTTCCCTTGCTTCTCGTGAGGTGGCCTGGTGTTTTTCTCTCAGTGCCCCAGGCGACTGATCTGCCAGTAGTGAAAGGGTTAAGAAGCAGGGATAGCCCTCTTTTGTCTCTGCGGCCCTCTTTGCCATTGTTGTGGTGGAATTGAGCTCGGTGCACCTCACTTGACCACAGCAAAGCAATAAAATGGCCTCTAAGTGCTGTAGCCTCCATAGTCCTCAGATGTCAGCTCTCTTCCAGCTTCTGCAGCAATATTTCCCTTTCCCCTACTAACTCACGGGCATGCCTTTGTGTGTATGAACACAAACACACACACTAGCTATTTTCTTACAATATGCATCTTTTTTTTTTTTTAAGAGATGAAACCCACATTTCTTTTTTTCTTCTATTTGTCTGTGCATGCAAATTACATAGTATATTTCTGAAGATTATATTAGTCTGTTTTTGTTCATGTTGGTGCTTTGTAGTGCTAAATACAAATAATCAGAATACATAATAATATGAATTTATATATAGTGAAGTGAAGGAGCCGTTTGCACCTTTTCAAATACATCTCACAGCACAGGTGCTATCAGTTCTCACAAGTCATTCTCCAAGGTTCAAACATACAATATTTTTAATTATCTTTTAATACATTTTCTAATTTTTTAAGCTCTACATTCAGCAGTATTAGTGTTCTGTTTATTTATATACTTTTGTTTGTGTGTTAGTCTGCCTGTGTATGGCAATAAATATCAACCCTGATTTGACCACACCACCACCTGATGGACAAAGCAGTCCCGCTGTTATAGCTGCTGAATAAATTATACCTCAATTCTATAGAGGTACACTGTTACATCATTTTACAGTTGTTTTCAGCCATATTAACAGCAATAATGACACAAATGCTGTGCATAATAATTTAGTCTGAGAATGTATTATTATAATACAAAGTGTTGGTGGTATTGTGTTTGATTGCAGAGATGATTGTTTATAGCAGAGTTCCACCTTTGCAGACATTGTAATTAAAAAGAAGATATACTGCATGTGCGTCTGTCGCCATCCCATCTCATCTCATCTCGTCAAATAAGCATCTTGCTGTTGCAGCGAGCATGTCAGTGGATTTATGAAAGATTTCTGATTGGCTGAATTATAATTGGCAGTGTCTCCTGTGTAAACCATTTATGCCAGGTGTCATACAGACCGCATTAAATGTTACACCAAACTGCAATTAAACCAACATTTCCTCAAAGCCACAATATTACACCTCTACATTTTTCTGAAGGGTGTCTACTGTCTTGTATGCTTTTGCCTCACCCTTCTCCTCTTCTCCTCCCAAAACACGTGCGGTTTCCTCTCTGGGTCTCACTGTGCCTAAAACAAATGCTCTTTTCTCATTTTCCCTGTGTTAAATGAACAAACATAAGGACCTCAGTGCCTCATAATAAATTGATTAGAGAGAAGACTCCCACACAGCAACATCGAAAACTAGAGATGTACCGTGTGTGTGTGTGTGTGTGTGTGTGTGTGTGTGTGTGTGTTTAGCCTGGGGAGGAGGAGATATGCTCTCTCTCTCTGTCTCCCTAACACACCTACACCAACACAGAAGCTAAAAATGTATATTTATCCAGTTTGATAGCATTTCTTGTCTGCTGGTCTGCATGCTATCACCTCTGTGCCAGACTATGGTCGAACTGCTGTTTTCTGCCCAGTGGCTCATGTATCACGACAATGACAGCGTCATTCCATTTACATATTTAACACGGAGCCCTCTGTGACTGTTTGGTTTTCATTTTGACGTTCAGTGCCAGAGCACAGAGATTTGGTCTAGGCTGAAGGGGGGTTGGGCAGGTCCCATGGGGCTGACACGGGGCTAGACGGCCGTGACAGACTGGTGACCTCGGCTTTGTGACGTCATTTGCCTCGTCTGGTCACCATGGCATTCATTTTCCCTACTGTTTAATGAATGATGATGAAAATTGTGTGTGTGTGTGGGGGGGGTGTACTGGTTATAATAAAGGCCTCTTTACAAACAGAAGAAAGCATATCCCTTCGCTCATCTGATCATCTTAATGTTCTGTCAGAGCTAAATATTTGACTTCTCTGTTTAACTCAGGTGGCAAGAAACAGCTAGAAAGCATTGTTGTGTGGAGCAGTAAAAAAAAAAACACACCCTGACCACATATAGGAAGTCAGCCTGGGGTAAGAGCAAGGCACAAAACGGATATTGACTGTAACAGTTTTTCTCCCCCTTATATGCCAAGTGCAAGTTCTTAAACAAGACATTTGCTGATTTTCTTATGTTCAATTACTATTTAGCCCCCCCCCCTATTTAAATTTGAAAAAATATGCATTAAAATGCCATAGATTAGGTTTAAATTGGCCAGCATCTCCTCTACAGATTGTCATCCCATGTCCTATTATCTCATGCAAAGAGAGTATCTGTATCAGGAGGAGGAGGATGGCTATAAAATAGGCTCCTTATATTGCCTGCTTTTTTACCAGGTGTTTCCTCATGTTGGTTCATGCCCTGATGGGGAACAACAGGCCTCGTGGCAGGTGAGAACTACATGCTAGCAAAGAGCTTTTTGTTCTATGGTCTTCCTGTGCCACATGCAAGGCTCGGAGTACACTGGTAGAATCACACTCTGTGCCGAGGATTAACACAGGAAGTAGCCCGTGGATGGTGCAGCCGCGCCGTGGATGTGCTTTTTCCCTCCTCGCCACAGCACGAGCAGGACAAGTGTGTCGATGACACAGCCTTTGTTTACATTGGAAAGAACATGGGTTTAGAGGAAGGAGAGAAAAGAGAGAGAGGCAGTGGTCAGGACTGGGGGAGGAAAAGGGGGCCACAGACACAAGTGTCATCACTTCCTTCCTTTCTATATATATTTTTTTTCATGAATCGCCATTGTCAAAACAACAGTAGACAGAAAAGGAAGTGTAGAACTGAGGCACAAGTTCCATTAAAATATTTTGTGTCACAGCAATGCTTGAACACAAAACTGTAGAAGATGTAAAAAAAACCCTTGTTAACCCTTGTATATGTAGTCTGCCTCTGTCTCTAATCTCTCAGTTTGGTCTATTATAAAAAAAATATAACGCTTTTATTTTTTTTGGCCCAACAGGGTACATTAAACAAGCCTTTATGTTTTGACCATGATCAAGATAGAACATTCATTTCTCTCACTGTAGACCTCAGGCTTTCTTAGGATATCTTTGTGCATGGGTGTAGATGGGCATATATTTTCTCTTTTCCAAGTAGTGTACGTATATATATATAAAAAATATATACAAAAACAAAAAACTGTATGCTGACACCTGCACCCCCTGTATTGTTGAGAGTCAGTCCTGTGGTCACAGCAACATTTATTTTCATATGACAGATGGCTCTGTGGGCCTACAACAGGAAGTCTGGCTCCACTGTTTCACAATCTCTCTAGAAACAAGAACTGAGCACCCGCACTACAGCGCACAGTCCACATTATGTGTAATGGATGCCAGCTTGCCTGTAGTGGGTACAAGCACACGGCGGAGGGAGGGGGTACCCCGGCATAAGTGGACCCCTGAGACCTCCTGGAGGGGTAGAGGTGTGGCGAACGTCTGTTTTGGGCATGGCTTGTGTCAGCATGTTTAGTGTTTGCCTGTGAGGGCATTTATATGCAAATGCTAAACAACCTATTGGGGTGGCTAATTACAGCAGGGCCTTTGTGTGCGCCAGGCAGCCAGAAAGCAGGGTGTTTCTAGCATGCCAGGCCTGGACTTCCCCTGCTTGTTTACTTATTGTCTTTCCTTATTACCCCCTCATTGACACTCCCCTTTTGTGTGGCTGTACTGTTTGCCTGCATGCTGGCTCCTCCCCTTGTGGTGCTGGAGTTAATGTAGTAGATTAGAGAGGCAGCACTCTGGCCCTGTTTACTTCCTCTATCATCTGGTGGCCCAGCTCTGCTTTTACTTTGTAACCATCCCTCCTGGAGCTCTTGTCTCGCCACCGCCCATTCAGGGAAGATTCTGTCTCGTAGTATGCGCTCGCTCTTCTACAACTAATGCTCAGCTAATTACTTTGGGTGATAAAAATGCATTTAGGTCAGGTTCTAATGCAATGCAAATTTATGAGCAGGCAGAAGCAAATATTAACTTGTGGAGTCACTGATAGTCATTGGCTGGGGACAAAGGTACACCTCCCTTAACTGTCGATTGTGAAGGCTTTTATGTGCGTTTGGTGTCGCTGTCGTTTTTTTCCTTTGTTGTCACAGGTCTCGAGACAATGACAGCAGGATGCACGTATTTTTTCAGCCCTAAAGGCTCCTACAAAACTTGTGTAAAGTTACAAACTGCAAAAGTACCCAATTTATTATACAGTAAACCTGCATCTCTAGTGGTTCCTAAATATTTCTCAGTATATGTGTTTATGGTATGTTTCAGTATCTACCTGTCCCCTCTGAATTTAAACTCAGTTGAGTCAACAACTAGATGAAACTAGCCCTGCTGCATTCTCTGAAATTATTTGTTTTTTGCTGAAAAAGAGAGGGGTGGGGGGGCAAAAGCTCTGATTTAGTGTTGCCTTTCACTTGATTTTACACTTGGGTTTCACTGCATGTTCCAGGGTTTGCTACCACTTTTTCCCCCTTATTATGCCAATTACAGCCCCACTTTCATGTTTTCATGTACAGTGACACACACATACATACCCATAGGGAGAGTCTGGATCAAAAGCCCTGTGTGAGGGAGCCAGGGTACCTCGTAGAAAACAGCTGCCCTTTGCTGTCTCTGCCTCTCACCCCTGCCTGACAGCAGCCAGAAATATGAGGCCTCCCCAGACCTCTATCCTGGGAAAAAAGGACAGGACAACACATACACTCAGAAAAGCTTTTGTCTCTGCTCTCTCTCCCTCACTTGCTCAGAGATACAAAGAAGAAAGAAAGCCGTTTGTCTATGCTCATTCACTCATTCAGCCACAAATAGAAATCTTCGTTTCACATTTACACTCCCTCTGCCACCCTCACAAAACCATTAAATTATCACATGCTTGATTTCTCTTTATTGTCTGTTTGTTAAACTCTTTCATTAGCTGTTTTAGTCAATTTGGCGCAATTTGTCTGTCAATCTTACTCTGCGTTTGTCTTTCTCTCCAATTCCCTCTTGCCCTAAACATTTTGCCTTCTCTTTCTGTGAGCTAGGCCTTCCTCAACACTGTCTGAGGGTGCTTTTCTTCTCCTTTACTCTTGTCTCCACCTTTCCTCCCCACATGTCTGGGATTTCTCTCTCTCTCTCTCTCTCTCTCTCTCTGCTCTGCTTCTCCAGCGTGTTTAAACCCTGACAGAGTTGAGAAAGGCATTCAGTTCCCTAATCCGGGCTCCCTCTATCAGGAATGCTAATACGTGTGATTGTGTGACCCGCAGAAGCCCGGCAACATCTGCAGGAGCCTATGGCGAGCCCCCACCCTCCCACACCCACCCTGCCCCCTGCCTTTGAGCACTCACTCGCTGCCATTATTTCATTGTTTCACTTCACGCCTGTGACTGGGCAGTGCAGTTAACCCTGTGTTGCTCAGGCCGGCTAGTTGCAACCCTGCACACAGGGCCAGAGGAAGATCCTGGTGATGGCGGTGTACGGGTCTGGGATAGTCCTTTTCCCAGGACAGGCCTCCCTGACTGGCCATCTGAACCCCCACACACAGCTCTACCCCGCACAACGTTTACTCATGCATTCCACCAGTAGACAAAGTGCATCTGTGTGTTCATGTCGTCTGTTTAAAAGTGTGGTCACTTATGAGTTAACACATAATTGCAGGATTTATCCTTTGTGTCCCACTGCTGGACATTTTTACACGTCAGGGAAAAGAAACTTACTGTCGATAGGATGAGATCTGAAGGGATGGTGGTGTTAGCCAATGAAAAGCTGTTATTAAATTTTCACCCACCCCTCTGCCAGGTATTAGAGTTGAAAGAAATTATTGTCGGGATAGCGTATGTTTTCAGAAAGATGAATTACTGGTGAAGCAAAACTGACAAAGTGAATCTGTGTCAGGCTGGAGTGCTGCTGATCGAATTACCCCTTTCAAAAGTTTGGACACACCTTCCCATTTCCTTAAATGAGAACGCGTGTCCAAACCTTTAACTGGTACCATTTGTATTCAAGCTATGCCATACTATAGAAGAGCATGCAGTTTCTATGTGCTTTATTCACATCCTAACATTAAACTATCAAAAACAAAATACTGTTAACTTTTCACTGAGCTGTGATGTCTGGAAGCGACCCAGAAACCACATTCAGTGACCATGTGCACATCACTGGCCTTACATGTACATATTCTGGTAATGTTAAAACAATAATATCATTGTTGATTATTGTATTTCATGTAAAGCAAGAGCAGTGTAAAAGATTGATGCCTGCTGCTTTGCATATAAATGGAAAAGTCTACATTTTCTGTACAACTCCAGATGGTTCTGACAGGCCTGAGCTTTTAAGAGAGATCTACTCTTTTGGAACTCTCTGTTTGACCTCTGTTTTTCAACTCAACAGACTGATTGTATAGTGTTGAAACAGATTATTGGCCAATTCAGCATGGATGAAGGATTTCCTGCATTCCCATATTGTTTGATGTTGTTATAGATTTTTTTCTCACTGCTTTTATCACATTGTGAGAAGTTGGATAGTTTCTATTTCAAATTGAATATTTTGGAATATGCACTTCCAAATCTTAAACTATATTCCAAAATCAAAGTGTGCAAACTGTTTAAAATCAAGCTTTGTTATCTGTTTAATTTGATTGATTATTGCTTCCATCCTGCTTTGCAAGACCAAGAATGACAGGAAGAACATTATCTACTGGTTAGACTTGTTTTTTAGAGGAAAATGACTATAGTTGCAGGAAATGAAAACAGAACCTCTTTCAAAGTGTAAGAAACAATGTTGTGTTGTTTTGAAATGAATGAGAAGGAATAAGCCAGAAAGGCATGTTAAGACAGAATTCAACTAATCAGCAAAAGAGCTCACTTTTTGATGTATTTCAAAGATATATTAGAATTAGGTTGTTCAGACCTGAGTTACTAATGCTCGTTGAGACTAATAGTTTATAAAATGGAACAGGTGAGATCTGTCTCTCTGTGTTTTAGTTTATTGTTCTCCAATATATTCCGTGTAAATGGTTTTGCTTGGGAACATACAGTGCATTCAGGATGTTGAATGTTCAGAATGTGCCAGCCTTATGCTAACAAACATTTTTTTTTCCTTTCTCAGCCTATATAACCCACAATGACAGCGAAAAAACAGGATTTATGAATTTTTGCAAAGTTATTAAAAAGGAAAAAAAAGTATTCAATATTTGAAATTGAAGTGAATATACTGTAGCCTTGAGTCTTCTTGTGTACAATGCAGGAAAACATGCACACCTGGTTTTGGGAATTTGATGCCAGCCTTCTCTACAGTTCCTCTCTAGCTCTGTCGGGTTAAATAGAGAGTGTCAGTGGACAGCCATTTTCAAGGATCCCCAGAGATGTTCATATTGGGTTCAAGTCAGTGCTGTGGCTGGGCCACTCAAGGACACTCAGAGCTTCCCTAAGCCACTCCTGCATTGTCCAGGCTGTGTGGGTCATTGTAAACCTTTGGCCCACCCTGGGTGCCCATTGGACCAGGTTTTCATTAAGGATATCTTCTTTTTCTGTTCCATTTTCAGTGACCAGTCATCAAGTCCCTGCCATTAAAATAACCTCTGTGTGTTGTATTCAACAGGTGAACAGCCTAGGTTCTTTCAGATATGATGCTTCAACATGGGGCCAAACATTTTGGTTTTCCCAGACCAGTAATGTTGTTTCTTACATTCTGATAGTCTTTTAGATGCTAAAGATGTCTTTCACAAAGGAGTCCCTCATAAAGTCCCTAAAGTCCCGCCAGGGAAAAAGTTTCTCCTATTTCCTCTTACCAAGGCCATTTTCCCCGATAGCTCGGTTCAACTGGGCCTCCAGCTCTAGAAAGTCCTGGTTGTTCCAAATTTTTCCCATTTAAGAAGTTTGGAAACCACTGTGCTCATGGGAACCTTCATTGCAGTATAATTGTTTTGTAGCCTTCCCCAGAGCCACACAATCCTGTTCTGCAGCTTTACAGACAGTTGTGACTTTGTTTCTGATCTTATATATGCATTGTCAGCTGTAAGACCTTATATAGACAAACGTGTGCCTTGTCCAGTCATTTGGATTCCAGCCAAGAGGTAGAAACACCTCAGAGAGTATCAAGAGAAATTGGAGGCATTTGTACCAAAAACACTAGTAAATAGTAAAGTCTGAATAGATATGTTACTGTTTTCTTCTTTCATATTAATAATTTTGCAAAAAAAAATCCAAGATTCTGTTTTCCCTTTTTATTACAGGTTTCCAGACTAACTTTTCCGCTTTCTCAGTTGATCACACCAGCACATAACTTGATCCTCTCTCTCTCTCTCTCCTTTATTTATTTATTAAATAATCAGCAATACACCACTTAATTTCTGTAAGACAGTAACAGCTAAATGGAGGTTTTGTATAGTTCTGCTTTTGGAGATTGTGTATCCCACACACGTCATACGCTGTACAAAGAACACCAAGTTCCAGAGGGGGCACCAAGACAGCCCAATAATCATGCACTCATGCACAACATGAACATGTTTTTTTGCATAAGGTTGCAACATAACAAAATGTGAAAAATTGGAGCGGTCTGAATCCTTTCTGCATGCACTGTAGGTGGGCCAACCATTCCAGTTCCCATAACAGCTCATTGAAACCAGGAATTGAAGGATGTCCTCAAGTTTTATGATAAACCATCATGCTCTAACAGGCGTAATAGGCTTCATTTACATCTAAACAAACAGTGCTCTGGAACTATCATCCACTGTGTTATATACACACACTCTGACAATGTTTTTAATCTTTACATTCCAGATACATTGTGTCTCACCACTATAATATATAAATGTGAGATTGAAATAAGTGAAGATTGCATCTCCCCCCATTCCTTTGTTTACAGACAGGTTTCAGGGTTTCAAGACGTTTAAAAGAAATGGGCTCTACAGAGCCAAATTGGATCTGGGTATGTAAATACTGCTCTGATGTTTAATGAGAAACAAAGTTAGCTAATTATAGCAGCTCTGAGAAACATGAGGAGGACAGTGGGAAATGTTTCCATCACTCCCTAGCTCTATAGATTACTGCCTAATTGCCTCAATCGAATCAGGCGGAGACATTAGCCAGAGAAGCAGAGAGTGAAAGAGAGAAACATGGATGGGGCTGATTACACATATCCGTCGGTGGCTCTTAAGATAATCCAGCAGAGGACCAGCAAGTCAGGCTCTCTGACATAGCATGAGCCTGTCTGTCTTCTTTACTCTGTTGTGATCCCCTCCCCCAGTGCAGTTATGAAGGTGAGGATAGCAGAGTACTGTATTCTCTCCTGCCACGCCAGCCAGCTGCAGAGGTGATTCATACTCCTTTGCGGAAGTTTTTCAACTATAATTACATGTAATTCTGACACATGTTTATGCCTGATTTTACCAGACAGCTTCTCCACTAATGACAAAGTAGTACATAACATCCTCCCAAACATTTGTTACAACAATATTTTTCCACCTTATTATTGTATGTTGTAATTGTAAGTACTGGGTGGAAAATGTGCAATGCTAGTTTGGCTGACCTAAAGCAGGGAGAATAGTTTATTTCAATAATATGGCACTATTATCTGCTTTGTGAAATATCAGGAATGTGAGAGAGTGAAACTGAGGACAAATAGCACAATGAAATGCAAGTGTTATAAGAATGTCTTGATGCTCTCATTTATTTATGTCTCTGGTTGAATGTTGAGCAGCAGAGGAAACTCGCCTTGTTTACTCTGCTTGTGTTAATTCCTCTTAATGGAGGTGCAGGAATAAAAAGGATACATTCTTGTGCATGGCTGTTAGATGTGTCTCCCGCTCACGTTTAGTTGGCAGGGTGGGGGAATAAGAAACTCTATTGGATCTGTTTCGTCCTCAGAGCACAGTGATATTGAGGTCAGCTGTCCAAAATGATCTCATGTTAAGGAATCGGCGAGTCAGCGGGGTCAGAGCAGAACCGCCATGACGACACTTTCTCCACAGTGATAACGCTGCCCTCCTTTCCCTCCCCTCCACTTCCTCTGCATGCGAACAGCAAAGAGTAGTCTGTACCATGTCTGCACCCCTTACTCCTGAGCATATGGACCTGCCTTCCTTTTCTCACAGAACCTGGTTCAGAAATCAGGTGAAAATGGTTGTGCTTAAAATTAGTCAGATCTTTGCAGCTGTGAGGATCAAGAAGCGCATGGCTGATCCATCCGTCTTCATGAAGCCTAAACAAACTGATCTGAACTTCTGAACATTGTCAACAGAAAATAGCTGTTTCCTGAATGGTGTGGTGGTGTAAATGGGTGCCTGAACAATCCTTCTCCGCAAGTTTCCCAGGCTGAATGCCATGGAGCATTGCAGAGGAACTGTATATAAGAATTCTGTGTGGGGAACCCAGACCCCGGCAGATTCCTTTTTAACTGTTCCATTGGGAAAGTAGGCACTATAAACAGATAATAGCGCTCATGCAGAAAGAGCCCGGAAGAGGGAGGTCTGACTTGCACAGACAGTAAGCATGGGTCACTCTGGGTGTGAATCTCTGGGAAAGACATGAAGGAATGAGTGAGCTGGGCATTTTCCATACAATTACATTTTACTTTTCTCTGACATTCGGGTCCAGTGTAGGTAGACTTGATTATATGGATAAAATTACCAGTTAGCTTATCAGCTGTTGCACCAAAGCATATAGTCAGCAGAGCTTGAAACTTGTGTTTGTGTTGCTCTCAGGTCATGTGCACCAGTCTTAAGTGACTGTCTGTAGCAGACTATACCTCTTTTATATCCTAAAAATCAGTCACATATGACCTGGCACTTTCACTTTCTCAACCCTTCTCTCTGTTTCCCCTTCCCTCCCACACACATGTTCCCATAATTTATGGCTGCCGGGTCCTTGATCAATTGATAGCAGGGAATCCTTCGGTAAATAGAGTTTTAGACACATTGCCAATAGACCTGGGCTATTGATTGGAGTGTAAATTAAAAACTTAATCAGGTCTCTGAGATAAGATTTATCTCTGCCCCAAGCAAATTACAGGGCTGACTTGGAGACATAAAGGAAGGCCGATGGGCAGAAGAGCACTGCCCCTTCGTGGGTGCCAAGTTCAGGGATGTCCATAAGTATCTGTCTCATTCCTCCGTACTGGTGGCGTTCCCCAGTACTTCTTGGGTCACTTTGAATGTTGCCATAATGGATGAAGGCTTTTTGTGTAGTCTTTAGTTAGAAGTAATAAGACTGGTCTAGACTGATACACTTTAAAGCATCTGGTGGACATATTATCCACTATGTCTTATTGTTCCATGATGCTCTTTTAGTATGGCTGACCCAAGTGGGAAGTAGTTTTATTTATTTATCATTTTGTTCTGTTTAGTAGTTTGTCTTGTTCAGTCTTATCAATACCCCTCCCTCTCTCCCCCCCTCTCTGTCTCTCTCTCTCTGTCTCTCTTTCTCTCTCTCTATCCCTCTCCTATCCCCGTCTCCCCCTCTCTCTCTTTCTCACTGTGTTTAATCACTTACATTCATTGCAGCCTGTGATGAAATATGTAAATCATTACAACCAGCTTTTATTTCTTCAATAATATTCTCATCTTGTTGAGGTCGTTTT
The DNA here is from genome assembly GCA_036785175.1 of Eupleurogrammus muticus. Taxonomy (NCBI): domain Eukaryota; kingdom Metazoa; phylum Chordata; class Actinopteri; order Scombriformes; family Trichiuridae; genus Eupleurogrammus; species Eupleurogrammus muticus. The sequence goes on along the minus strand of JAYKQN010000002.1, from coordinate 15,245,457 downwards.
ACGCCACAGTAAATTCATGCACATTCATACGCACATGCAGTGTTGTCTATATTTTATATGTATTAAGACAATCCTTGGAATTGCACATTGATCAGTGTATGGATTTCCACAGTAATTGCTGAGGGAAATTTTCTCTGTCTCTACTCTTCTTCATTATTAATATTGGGAAATGGGTATACATTCAAAATGTCTCTGAGTATAATTTCATCTTAAAATAACGAGAGCACTTTTAATTCATTCTGGCTAATACAGAGTAGCTTGCTGACTGAGAACAGGGCCTTCCTCAGGTTTCACAGATAAGAAAGACACTAAGGATCCTTGCATAGGTACATCATAGGTATCTTCCTGGATCTTTCTGTCAGAAATTAAAACATTTTTTTTACCCTTGTGATTAAGGCTCCTCTCAGGGATTATAGGACTTCCCATTATCTTTTGTTATAGTCCTCATATAGAGAAACCATAGACATGACATTGACCCAGAGAGAAAGAGAGGGAAAGAGAGAGAGAGAGAAGATGGAGAGCACAGAGTTGAGGAGGTCACAAGTCCATTAGCTGATAACCATAAATATACATAAATACTGTATACAGAAAAAAAGATGTGCAGCAACCCTGAAGACTATTGTAATGTTAGTGAATATATAGATTTAATTTTTGGTTTGTATGCTATCTAAGTGTTAGAGGTCCTTAAAAGAGCCATGCAGGCTAACCCATCCAGTAGCAACATAATGGTGGCAAACGTTTCTCTTTGTCTAGTTGTGGGGGAGGCTCAGACTATCAGTAATAGGCTTTTTTCCTGATAAGCCCGGAAAATACTCGTTTAGTTAGTGAAAGTGCAGGGGGATCCTGGCCTGATAAATCCGCTGTTTCCTTCTGTAATACCCAACAGCTAAAATCAATAGTTGGGATAATTCTCCCGCTAGTCGTCCAGTCTCCTTTATCTGCAGCCTTCCTCAACCTATGTACATGGGCGTGGTGGTTAGCTGAAGTATGCTCATGTGTATATTGGAGGTTATAAACATACACTTACATATAACTTTTATTTTTTTATAAATGTTGCCTTTATCTACCTTAACTGAAGTTTGCATGGCCACCATGGATAGGATTGGACGCCTACTGCCATATGCTTGTCTGGAACCTCTGATGTATCCCAACTGCCCAATGTCCCAGTGTCATGAGGGTAGCTTGTTTTGCTATGGATTTTAAATGGTTGGTCATGGTCATTTCATTGGTGTAAGCTTGTTCATAATACAGTGGGTCCAGTTGCCAGTAATCAGTTCAGGTGTGCCTTCAAAATAAGTGCATGTATAAATCTGCTGGGAGGAAGTGTCTGTCAGCACTAATTCCGCCCGGCTAAGAGCTCTGTGCTCTGTCAACACAAGCTCACAATGTTCTGACACAGGTGCTTGATTAGGCTTAGAAATACAGCATAGGTAGCTCCTCTGACATAGCCACAGGATCGAAAGGTCCAAAAAGACATGAGAGGTCTGTAGATTTAGGATTGGAGTTGTGGAAGTTAAAATACCCTGTTAAAAGTTACGCGTCAAAGCATGCACATTTTTAAGTACTGATATCCACCGCCATCGTCATGTATCTTGATAGATGGCGAAGTTGGGCTGAGTTTTTATCAGGGATGGTGAGTACTACAAAATTTCCCCCACATCACAACTCCACTTTACCACTTTAGCCAGTGTTATCCTTTTGCTGGCAGAGTCTCCCAGAGTTAGTTTCTGTGTAATCTCTCAGGCCATCATAGCGCTGCTGTAAAATACAGCCTCAGGTGTTAGTAGGCAGGGTGGTTAGCCTGCGACACCGTTACCTAAAGTGCAGTGTATTAAAAAGCAGTCAGGGCCCTGGATCACAGTATATCACAAGGGAGAGGCAGCGATAAGGCCTGCCTGCCCGCCTGCAGATCAATGAAGGTTACTGACATCATATCACAAAGTGAAAGCGAGTGCTGCACCTCTAGCTATTTATCAGCAGCCGATCGGACATGAAAGAGGCGGAGGAGAGGGAGGATGAGACAGGACAGCACTTTTCCCCCGTGTTGGGGGCTCAGGCCCTGTCTCCTCTTCTCCTACCCTGTCTCTGGCTCCTCCCCTCTCGTATAGCAGTAGCAAGGAGGCTAGGATGAATGAGATTGAAGTCAGGTAAACTGTGAAAACTTTCCCATATAAGTCAGCATTGGAAACAACACAATAGTTTTCTTTCTTGTGTACACTGTGTGCCACCCGAGGCCCTACAGGCCAAGGGATTTTAGATGTTCTATGACATTAAGTCAGCATTAAGACAGAAACACAAGGTAGTTTCAACCACGGTGGTTTTATCAATAGCCACATTTTCATCTCCTCTTTACTTTTGCACAGCTTACTGGTTTATTGCATTATATATCATAAAGCCCCTTTTCTCCTCACTTATATCTGTATTAGTATTGAGCTGTGTGTACGTGGAAATTCACTTTTGCGTGTCCATGTGTAGGAGCTCATGCTTACAGGTACGGTATGCGTTCCATTTATCAGCTGCCTGGGGCACAATGTGGAGGATTTCCCCCAATGGGTTAGTGTGTAACTGCTCTGTCAATACATGCTTGTCAAGGCTGGGAGAGTGTGTGGGGGGAAGGCCCCTTACTCCAACGCACTGAAGCCACTTATTGAGCAGCCAATAGCTATTTACTTCTTGACGGTGGCAGGCAGAGAGAGGGCCCAGCAAGAGGAATTCTGTGGCTCATTCCCCAGGACCTCACTGCTGCTAGCTTGCTCTGAACCAAGCCCATCCTGAGCCAGGAAGCAGAACCAGTGGCTCAGACAGGAGACAGGGAGGTCTGTGTTTATGTGGAGCAGGTTGTCCTCTCCTGGCTCCTGGTCTTTGCAGGTCCTGGCTGTGTGCGCAGCTTGCTGCTGTAAAGCCCTGCTTCCTCTCTGGAATCTCAGTGTTGACAGAGAGCATCTGGGCCCTGGGAGAGCTTCCAGCCTGCTGGGTCCTCGCATGTACACACACACACAGAGGGAGGGATGAACAGGGAAGAGTATGAGAGATAGACCACAGGTTTCAGTTAATATGCTGTAGGCCCTGTCTCCTTATCCTTTCTAATTATAAGGACAATGTATTGCCCATTGACCTGAGCATGGACCTGTCTTTTAGTCTGGGCCCCTCCTTTTTTTTTTTTTTGCTTTTAACCACAAACACCTGAAGGTGGTATGTATTATGAATGGATGTTTTGAAGGGTGTACCTTTTGATTCTCACATACTTTGATTCAACAAAGAAAAGAATGTTGTCAAGGAGGTGTTGTCAAGGAGGTGTACGTCTTTCCCTCTTCTTTTGTTTTCTTAGACCTTCTTGCTCTGGTGAAAATCCCCCTTTTTTGTGGGTTGTGTAGATCCCTGCACTGTGTGTTGGAGTTGTGGGTAGCCTGTCAGAACATGTCCCATATACCTGAGTCACAGAAGGATTAGTTAACCCTCGCATTACTATTTAGTCTGCCAAACCTTGCACAGCTTGGGTTTAGCAAAGGGAAGGATCAGAAGGAAAAGGAAGGGAAACAGTTGCCTCTACAGTTCAATAAATGCCACAAATAACCATCAGTTCAATTTAACAGACATTATTATTTAAAGAGGTTTCCCTTCACAGCCAAGTTGTATATGAATTTCATGTATATTAAAGTGAACAGAGATGTCAATTCTGCACAAAGTAAGCCATGCGAAAGCAGAACAGTGAGATGCCCCGCTGTTAAAGAGCAGCTGTCCAAACAAAGCGAGGGGAAAAAGAACAAGAAAAACACATTATATCAACATTTAACAACAGTTGCTCTGTAATCTGGTATTACTTCCACAAGCAAAGGAGAGGCCTGTGTCAGGCCAAAGTGAACTTGGATACTGTTGTGGCAGGAGGAAGCCAAGTGCTTTTGAGGGGCTAACCTAAGATGTGAAGGTGTGTGGACTCATCTTAATCCAGAAGGCTTGTATTTAATCACCTTTGATGTGCATATAAACATGACTTGCTTCGACATTGCGGACCTGACCATCCCAGGGTCAGAAGACCAGAGCAATGTTGAGCAGAGAAGATAGTAGAGGGGTATATGGTATTGGAGGGGGTTTCAGCTTGCAACAATTGGCTGCCAGGCTTGTCTGCCTAGGGATACACCCTTCCCTCAACCTACCTTCCCAAATGTCTTCCAACTGCCCACTTCTAACTCATGTTCTTTTCTTTAGGCCCTCATATGTCCCCACAATTTAGTATGTGTCTTTATGCGTGCTTCTCTGTGCACGAGCATGTACGTGCAACACTTTGTAAGCTGGCACATTATTAAGGGGAATTCCAGTGAAAGAAAGAAGCTGAACAGAGAAGGGTCTGTCCCCCGGTCTGTGGTGGGTGGCATCCTAGCATTCTTCTTTGTGTATGATTTCTGCCCATAGTGACCCTGTGTATGTCCCTGGCCCAGACAGATTTATATTTCTGAATGGTAGCACATAGAACTACTATATGAAGTATGACAACTCCCATCTGCCTTGAGTGAACTTATTGTGGAGGTTTGAGAAAACTTGGAACTGTCGTCAGGCCAGGCTTGTGGAGACTAAGTTAGAGAGATTTGACTGAGATGGATTCAGGCTTTGCAGCTAGGCAGTCATCCAGAGTGACAGAGCACAAAGATGGAAAGGGAAAGATGAGGGTAATAGGAGCAACGGGGGATTAACAAATGAGAAGTCATGACTTGGCATCTGTGAGTGTAGTTCACACAGAGACACACAAAAAGTTACGCGCACACACACACTTTGGTATAGCAAGGAAAAAAGGTTGGCATGCTGTAACGTCTTGCCAAAGCATTGGAGTGAAGTGCAGGCTGTGCATGTGCCTCTTCCTGTGTGTGTGTGTATGTTTGTGTCGTGTGTGTGTGTGTGTGTCGTGTGTGTGTGTGTGTGTGTGTGTGTGTGTGTGTGTGTGTGTGCACGCGCTGTGGAGTGGTTCAGGTGCGGTTAATGTTGGCACAAGATCTTCAGGCCCGCGGCAATAAACAACAGAGCAGGCAGGAGGCCAGATGCAACTCCACAAACTTTTAACCTCTCCCTAAGCTAATCCCTTGCCACACTAGTAACTCTTTCTTTTTTAACTCATTCTTTCACCTCTCACTCTCTTTCTGTTCTTTATTTCTCCTCCCACCGCCTTCTCTTCTTTCTTTCTTTTTCTCTCTCTCTTTCTCCCTGTTTCTCTCTCTCTCTCTCTCTCCTTTAGCCCACTCTCCTTTTAAGTGAAGTCAGTGTGCTGACCTCTAAATAAAGGCTGGAACACTACAGCTGTTACTAACTTCAAACAGCCAATGGCTCAGAGTGAAGCCTGTGCGGGTGTTAGGGGTAGAAATAATGTGCCTATTAAAACGAACTTAGAGCCCTCTTTACTCTCAAGGCTCCCTGGGTCTAAGTTGACCACACCAAACCATGCTTGGTACTTACTTCAGCTCAGCCGAGACAATCACAGTGCAACCAGCCCTAACCCGGCTCAGTGTGAGATAAAGACTGAGCTAAGACAAAGACACTGTTCATTTTGAGTTCATAGTGTCTGTAGAATTCACACTCTTACACTCTCTTACACTTTGATATGATGGTGGGCAGTAAGACAGGGTCACCCACACTTCATCACGTAGGTATTTCATCATTCAACTGAATGTCACTTAATCCACGAAAAACCATTGAGCTCTCAAATCATACACAAGCCGTCAGCTATGTGCTCAACACTGTGCTTTAATATTTCTTTTTCCTGGCACACACAGCAGGTAAAAGCAACAGAAATAAAGAAAAATGAGTTCACCTGGGCACAATATATTTTTTTTCTTTTTTATGAATGTGCTGGTCAGAGTTGCTATTAGTTAGATCTAGATCAGTGGAAAAAGTTAACCTCTGTATGCATGGAACAAGCTGACAAAATCCAGGTCTGGTTCACAATGAATCATCCACCTCAAACCCATATTAATAGAACTTGTAAAAATGGAAGCTGTCTTTTATCCAAACACTCACAGAATGTCTTTACGATAGGAAGCCTCAGCCAGAACCAAAATGGAAAGCATCAGGATTAGTCACCCCACTGCCATATTTGTTGCCTCTTGTTATAAAGGGAAGGGGTGGCTGCCTTTTTACTGAGTTAATGTGTTTCCAATGGATCATATTGCTTAACAAAGTCCCTTATTTACTTAGGGCACAAATAAGCAATAAGACATTATCAGACTACTTTTTTTTTTCTAAAATACAGTTATGTCATTTGTTTAAAACCTAGGTTCAAGTGTAATTTAGCAATTACATGACCATGTAGTAGTTTTGTAGTAAGAATTAATCTATATTCAGGACAGTAAAATACTGTCCAGTGCTTGATTTTAATTATGCTCCATTTCTCTGTAGTAAACCATACTCATTGCCTTCAGACCTAAATTAGATGCTATAAAGTAGTTGTTATGACATTTGTATGTCATCCTTGCTGCATATTATCTACTGTACTACACATCTTCTCTTGAATGCTGGCACTTGTGTATTGTGTGTGTGTGTATGTGTGCCTGTGTCTGTGTCTGTTGTTTATCCCTTGAGAAAAATAATTACAAGTTGTCCGGGTTGTCATTACGAGCCCGGCTGTCCGGCCTCCCCCCTGACTGCATGGCTGCAGTAGGTTAATTACATGTCTGATGTCAATGATGTCACCATGTTGGCAACTCTCCGCAGGATTATGGACACAGACTTGCCTAAGATGAGCTAGACTGGTACTTGACACTTCCCAAGTTGGAGCAGCCGCTTTAGGTTTTTCCATTTTTTTTGTGTGTCCTTCTTATATTTTGGAAAAGAGAGGCATGTTCACCTCTGTTATTTTAGAGCTGTCCTCTCATCTTTCCCAGAGAAACATTTCTGTTTTTAGCAGGTTCCGTTAAAACCATTATTTAACATGTCATGACATGTTAAATGAATAGATAAAGAGCTCTCCAACTCAATCAAGAACGGAATTCTGCCAAAAAAGGACATAGGTTAAAAAACAAAAAAAGTGGGTTATGTGTGTGTATTATTCTCAAAAAAAACCTATGATCCTTTTCTGAAAGGTTACAGGTAGTACCGGTGTGTTTGCAAAGTTGAAAAGAGTATTAAAAAGATATAGGTGGCTCTTGGTTGGAAAGAAGTACAGTAGTATAATTGAAGCAAGAGTTGGACACATAGAACGCATTCCAGGCTAAAGTTGGTGAATGAGCAAGTCTAGGAATGGACCTAACATTCCTTTCGGAACACCTGAGAGAGTAGATGAATGGTGACTGCAAGGTAAGAGAATGCTGAGTGCAAATCTCTGTCGACAATTTGTGCCTCCTGCTCTGCTCCACCTGGGGAATGTGTTACCTAATGGGCCACAAAACTGCCTGGAGACCACAGCTCTCTTATCGCTGATATTAGATGACCGTGCAAAAAAAAAAAAAAAAAAAAACAGGAATCCATCATGAGGAATAAGACCCTTGCAGAAAAATAGGATTGAAGGCTTTTCATTTTTTTTTCCTGTGGACAGAAGGAAAGAATGGTAGGTAATGTTATCTTGTTCACAGTTACAAGAATCCTGCTTGCAGAGGCTATGGGTTTAGAGTTTCTAATATGTATATAAAGTTTCACTGCACAATGGCTCTTTTGTCTAGAGCAAACTGAACACTCCCCCTCCTTCTTTTCCTCCCTTCTCTTGTAAAAAAATGCATTCATGTGCTTGTGGGGCTGTGAGGACTCAGGTTTCTGCTATCTTTGTGTGCCATGTCGTCACTCGCCCCTGCGAGCTGAAATGTGCATCTTGCACAGACAGGCGCGCTGCCAGGGCTGCTTCCAGCCATGGATTAGGCAGAATCCAGGAAACAACGGACTCCTGACAAAACAGCAGCATGACAGGTAACTGAAGTTGCACTGGGGAGAGAGGAGGCAGACGATAATTACAGAGCTTTTTGTTTTCTGGGCACTCTTAGCTGGCTACTTAAGTGCCTGATCTGAAATCTGTGCCTTGTAATTACAGTAGTGGGCCCCATTAGGGCAAAGGTCTTGGTGGGGATTATTCTCCTTCTCTTCTTTCCTCTGTATGTGTGTATATGTGTGTGAGACCTCCCTACCTCCTCCTGCGTCATATAAAAACCACAGCAGTCAGGGCAGAAGGAGGAGCAGGTTTTAGCCTTCTCCTAGTCTAGATGTAAGCACAGTCATATTCACACTTGCTGCCTGATCCCAGAGCCACTGAGATGACAGTACAATGACCTGTACTTAGTGTGTCTGCCTTTCCTCCTCCCTCCTCCCTCTCCTATTCTCCAACTCCATAATACCTCTGCTTCTCATGCTGACGCTGAAAGATTTGTGTTGATTATGACAGGGTTGTCACAGTGATGAGCGTGTGGCGTGGCGTGTGTCATGTCGAGTTGACAACGGCTCTTGGCATGGTGTCTGTGGGGATGGCTTGTGGCCTCAGGTGGAGCTGGCCTAAACACCACCAGAACTGTGTCACCAGGTTGATGGAAGAATGCCAAGAAATTTACCGGTGGAATTCAGAAGATAAACCTTGGCAATGCCATGGCGCTCATAAGTATCACTGTGCCAGCAGACAGAGATAATGAGAGAAACAGAGTGAGAGAAAATAAAATAGTACGAAATCAAGACAGAAATGGCTATACCGCAAGGAGATTGAGCTTAAAAGTGGGTCAATGGAGAAGGGGTCACTAAACGCCTCCAACCTCTAGGCACTGAAACAGAGATCTAGCAGTCAACATTAGATAGATCCTGCCTCTTTAAGCTGCTAGCCCCCCTAATAGATTCTTAAGCACAGGCTTTAGTGCATGTTAAACCAGGATTACCCAATCAATTATGGCCAGTACAAACAAGGATTACTTAAAACAGTACATTTTTCTTGTTGAGAGGCTAAAAGCAGGGTAAATGGAAGAAGCAGCGCTGCTGTTGATGCAAAGAGCAGTCACGATGGGGTCATGATGACCCCAGACATGAGCACCACAGGGAGGATATAAATCCTCATATTTACTTGATATTTTCACAGAGCTTTGTAAAGAGTCCCCCCTACAATTTTTGAACACGTTTTTTTTTATTTATTTATTTAATCTTCTGAACAAAGCACACTTCGTCTTCCTGAAATTATATCAAACATGTCTATACAATGTATTCTACCAGATGAATAATGATTTTGCTGCCTGGTATTTTCTTCATTTGTTTCGGATGCTACCATTTAGGTTTTCGTTTGTAGAGAATAAGAGTGTTTTATTGGGTGTGGAGGACTGTGAGAGTTGATCAACCCTCGAACTCACATACTCGCCCTTTCTCTGAACTTAGCTCTTGTTTACATTTGAACCACAATCAACAGCTGTAACCTCCTTCACAATACCCAGCAAGTAAGGACATATATACTTGCCAAACCAGATCCCTGCGCTCATGTGTGTCTGTGTTTACACATTTGCTCCCTCCTGCGTGTAGATATCTAAAATACATAACCTTAGAAGCCAGTGTTTTATAATTCTAGGTTGAATATGATTGGTTGACTGGCTGCCTGTCATTTGTAGACCAAAGGTATTGTCTTGAAGTCCTGAGAGAGCAGTAAGTATGTGTCTTTAGGTAAGCAATGCCTTTTGATGTGTTTAGGTCTCAGCTCAACTTCTGTACATGCGTGAGCCCTTTTTAAGAGTGCAGCCTGGGATGTAGAGAATTCTGCAGGATCTCTTCAACTTCCTCTATCTCTTGCTTGACACACACACACACACACACACACACATAAATGGACACACAAGCATTTCCTCTCTCATTCAGTTTTTGCCATGTTGTCAGTCAGTGATGAGTGACTGGTGACTAACAGCCCTCTCCTATGTATAAGGTCAGCAGGATCATTGGAAATAAAGGGTCAGCTGTCTTTTTGGGAAGCAACTGTTCCCAGAGCAGTCAGTCAGTCAGTCAGCCAGCCAGCCAGCTTCTAATCCATTGTTAATCGTTGAGTTAAATGATGAGACAGTGGGGTTAGAGTGTTTCTGACAGGAGAAGTGAGAAGCTCATGACCACCGAGTCTGGACTTTGTTGATTGAAGAGTTTTATGACTGCAGTTAAACAAGAGAGGAAAGGTGTACTGTTCCCCAACGGTGCTTAGGGCATCACTGCCATTTTAAATAACTGATGTTTGATGGGTATTCTTGCAAGGACATACAAAGTCATGTTATGTTTATATTTAGTCTGGGTCACTCCATTTGATTGGCTGTGTGATAGACATACTGTGTCCATGAAAATATGAACTATGTACAATGACGCTACTTTTTTGTGATGTAAAATATTTCATCCAATAAATTCAAAACATCCGAAGATAAAACAACTCCCCTCCTCTTTCAAAAGAAGTGACAGTTTATCCCCATTTTGAAATGAATCTTACTTAATTAAGAAGCAACGAGAGTCCACAGATAGCATTCCTTAATTAGCTTAAGCTGGCTGCTGTAACCAGATCCACTACATTAATGACAACACAGCCCCTGTGAAAAGCATCATTGTTCTCAAGATAATTGTCCTTTTAGTTAACGCGGCCCGGGAAGGGCTCTCCTTGTTAGAGGAGCTGGCTGGGACCAAGGACAGCCGGAGGCGGGGAGGGGACCGGGACTGATACTGGCCCGGTGCCCATTGTGACAAGCCCACTTGTGCCCTCTGCTGAAATCCCCTTGGTATGCAGTGGAATTAGCTGTCCCTAGGGTGTGGCACCAGGGGGGTGGTCATTAATTATATACCCTGAATCTTAACGAATGAGGAGCAATCAATAAAATAAAGCAGATGTATGCAAATAGCATGCTGATTATGCTGCCTAATGACATGTCATGTTGTTGGCAGCAGATAGCAGAGGGGAAAAAGTAAGGACGGAGACAGAGAAGAAAAAACATGCATGTGTAGAGACATTAGCATTGTACATAACGGCATTTTTGTAGTAGTAGATTCGAGCTGTGTTTTGGGTGATGAAAATGCACCGTTTCATTAGCTTAGATTCTAATTCAGATCTTATCATTGTAGTTTTATGTTTCTCTACAAGACAGTGACTGTCTATGCTATGAAAATGGTGTGAGACCTCAGGGTTGGGTCGACTGGAATTTGATCAAGGTAAAGTAAACTTTTGTGGAGTCTAGGGTGTAGGGGTGTTAGTGGCACTGCTGTTGGAGGGCTGATAAGGGTTATAAGGGAAAGAAGGAGACGGGATAGTTCACCTGCCTGGAACTTTGCCCCTGCACTGAGATCTCCATTGTATCCAGCCAGCTGGAGCTGTTGGAAACTCTATACCTGTGCTGCCTTTAAGCAGAGAGGGAGGGCAGCCAAGAATTAACTGCTGCCTCATCCTGGCAGCCGCCAAGGATGCTGTCTGTCTCCATTCATGGTGAGCGTGAGAGGGCAAAGAGGGACGAACAGAAAGGGGAGGAGAAAGAAACAGTGATGGCATTAGGAAAAAGAGGGATTAGCAGTCTCAAGAATAGTGTATCCTGCCTGGGCTATACACAGTACATGTAGATATATTGCCCAGAATAAACATAATTCTCGCAGTACAATAAAACATGCACATCCTCAAAGAAAATAGCTCATAATGGTGAGTAGTGTAGATTAATGAAGGCCTTTTTTCAGCCTGTACTCTGATAAAGGATATGTTGTCCACTTTGGAAAGTATTAACACCTAGCAGTTGTGACATACCTGCATAGTTTGAGGTTTGCTGCAATATATTTAGATTTTTACTAGTCAGTGGAGGTTGAAGTATCACCTGCAGATGAGAAAGTACAGATTGGTTGCAAAATCGGTATTTCTGACAGCATGGCTGACCATTAGCCATGCTGTTACTACATTACAGTAATGAAAGTCCCAACTCTATCAATTCCCATTGCTCTCTACTGATAACCTGTACATAATGTCTGTCATGGGTTATTGCCATAATGCTGTCTAGACCCAGGGTTCGATTACACTCCCCCATGGTCTACCAGTTTCCCTTCAGGACAGTGAAATCTAAGACCTAGGCACTTCAGGAGGCCAGGACAGTCCAAGGAGAGGCCAGAGAACAGGTGGTGACCCTGTACAGCCTGGGAGTATATTATTGACCAAGGTCCAGCGGTCAGATTGATTACTTTATTGTATTGCCATGAACCTCAGTGGCCAGAGACCTCTGGTTGACCCTGGCTGGACAGAGCATCACAGTGACCCTCACCTTAGGTAAAGAGTTATGTGGCTTTGACCTGCTCCCTAATGGGGAGGTCTTGACCTGCTCAGCCACTGGCCTGAGTACCGAGCAAAGTGGGCCTATGCCTCTCGCTCCCTGGTGTCAGCCTATGTAATTTAGAGGCTGGGGGGTAGACCATGGCCCTGTAGGGGCCACCTTGTTTTTGGCATGACTGTGTTCTGACTTTAGATTTAAGTGCTCATTGTGTCAGCAAGATGAGCAGACCAAGGGAAAATGCTAATTAATCATCACGAAATTACACCAAAATGGTGGAAAATCAATGTATCTCTGTCATGTGTCCTCACTTCCAGCTAATGGTTCAAATACATGACTCATGGTAAAGCGGAGTGATAGATTTTATGTAACACTTCAATGATAAAAAAGGGTTTTATTTATTAGCAATGAATTGAAAAAAGGGTTTTGGAAACTACATTGAATTTTTGATCAGTCTGGATTTAGGTCATAGCAAGTGAAGCCTCACAGTGCCTTGTGTGGTACAATAGTTTTCTGGGCTGAAAGCCATGTAGGCTAACCTTGTGGTCTATAATAAACAGGGCAAGACAACAGAGAACACAGGAGACACAGCCTCTACCAGAGTAAAGGCTGTTTCCCCTACCATCACTTCCTACTTCCACTTAGCTGACAGACAGAATATCTGTCAGGCAGGTTTTTCCTGTGCTCTCCAGCTTCTCATGACAAAAAAGAAACAACAAAAAAAACAATAACCATGTTCTCTCCAGGTTGAATAAATAGTTTATTCTGTGATGTCTTCTTTCACTTTCTCTTCTTTTATTGTTTTTGTTTAATTGTCTCTCTATGGTGGAAGTTTTCCAAGATTCCCATCAAAGATGCATAGTGAGAAAAGGAGGGCTACATATTTGAATATCACAGTCTTATTTTTAACAATGTATGATACATCAGATCCAAGCTCCCTACGATAAGCAAACTTGCCAACTTGCAAGGCAGATTTATTTTTCATTACCATCTTTAGCACTTGTTTCTCCTTCTCAATAAATAGGAGGCATGGTTGTTGAGTGAAGAGGAGCAGATATGCTTTCTGTTTGAAGTGGATGCTGTAGTCCTGTTCGAAGCAGGATGTAAAGGCCACTTTTCTTTAGAAAAGTATCTCCTCAGAGCTGAGCTTGGTCTCTTTGAAAACCCCTTGTTGCATTTCTTTTAGCAAAAAGAAACAGAAAAGAAACACTGATAAGTAACCAGCACTGCCCATAGTCTGCCTTTAGTAATTTCATTGCCCAAAATTAGCCTCAGTCCACAGTTGGTGCTGTGCTGTCTTGTATCGTTCTTACCTATTCAAAATAATGGTCTAATTGCAGGTGTGTGTGTGTGTGTGTGTGTGTGTGTGTGTGTGTTTGTGTGTGTGTGTCTGTGTGTGTGTGTGTGTGTGTGTGTGTGTGACTCATGAGGAAAGTAGAGGCTGGCAGCCGAAGACAAGAGGTAGGTTGTATGTTTTATGGATGCACCCTGCATACCTGTCCAAAGAGGGGAATGCATGACCGCACCCATGCAACTGCAGGCGTTGTGGTTAATTACTGATAATCATATGGTGATGGGCAGAGCAAACAGATGTTCCTGCAAATAACTCCTTCTGTGTACTATAACCTCAGCAGACATATACAGACAGCGTCCACTTTTTGTTGCTGTACCAAAACATTTCTTTACCAAATGGTTAAACAAGTGTGCTGTCAACAATACACCGCTCTCATTGGGTCAATGTACAGCATTTCTGATGCTTCTGCAAAAAATGCATCGTTCTCCATCACCCTCCTTTTTCTCCCTCTGTCCCAATTAACACTCAGCCCCCATTACATTGATTGGCAGTGGTGTAGTATTGGCTAGGTGGACCATGAACACATTGATCACATTGACCCACCATGTGAACCATGAGAAAATGTTGAGCAGCAGATTTCTTGCTCTCAACAATGGAATAAAAAAAACCACTGGACATGAAGCTGTGGTATACTGCATGTGTATATATTGTCTGAATGTGTGTACTTGCGTATATACTGTATGTGCCTATTTGCATTGGGTGTGGCTGTGCTTGGTTGTGACAGGTTTCTGTGACATAGGCTTTCATGTGGTTTTAAGGACCTAATAGGCACACCCCACACCTAAGCTTTATTCACCAGGGGACTTCTCTATAGAACAGAGCCCACACATGCACACACGCATACACACGCATACACACACACACACACACACACACACACACACACACACACACACACACACACACACACACACACACACACACACATACACACATTTAATCCTGCCCCCTTGCACAGAGTTCTACACACAAACACACACACACACACACACACACACACACACTCCCTTATAGCCAGTCAAAGGGCAAACCACTGCCCCACCTCCTGAAGGTGCACCTGGCATCTACGAGTCCACTCCAATTACATTGCCCCAATTACAGGTTATGAACCAATTAGTCACCCTCTCGTTTTACACTGCCCCTATCACTCCCCCTCATCACAGCTCAAATTTGGGGGCATCTGTTAGAGATGGGGCAGTGGGTCCTATAGTTGAAAACATGAAGGAGGTTGCTGGTCATTTGCTGGTCAGCACAGCCTGAAAGATTATATACTGTTGTTCTTTCTTTTTTAAAAGAGGTAATGGCTGACATGTAAATACCTCATCCAGAACAGCTGTCTGGCAGCAGTTGTCTTAGCAAAGTCCAACATGCACATACATAGAAAGAAACACACACTTGGGATAATTTAAGCTGTCAACTTGTAATTTGTAGTGGCACTCAACTTGAACTTTCAGGGTGAGCCAGTTGGCCCTGCTCTAATTCTCACCTCCTTGTTAACATGTTTTTTCTGAGTGTATGTGCAAGGAAGTGAGCAGACACATGGATAAGCAAGTTTGCTCATGCACACGCGAATGAGTGGATGATTCTTTATTGTTGGCTTATGTTATGCTTATTTTTTTTTTTACTCTGTTTCTATCTGTGGTATGTGGTGGATTTTGTGTGTGTGTGTGTGTGTGTGTGTGTTTGTTTTGCAGTGTATATGTCTATCCTCCCAGCCTTATGGCTTCATTCCCAGTTCTAGTTGGCATGTGTAAAGACTCTTGCTATGCCCAGTACACTGGCATAACAGTCTGAGTGGAGAATTCATTCATAATATGTCACTGTATCTGGCTATTTATATATATATATATATATATATATATATATATATATATATATATATATATATATATATATATATATATATATATATATATATATATATATGCCATATGTATATGGCATTGCTGTATAATGACCTGAGGGTGAGATTCACATTGTTTTAGCTCTGATCTTCCAGCTTTCTCTCTCCTTTAGTATTCAGAGAGCACTCTTCCCAGAACTAGATCTTGTTTATCTTGTTTATCTTGTTTACTGGCAGGGTCTTTCTTTGTCAAAAAAATGACATCATTAATTAAATGTGTAATAAATGTGCAGTTCTCAAGGACTACTAGACAGTGCCGAATCTACTAATACTGAGTAAGGAATATTTCCCTGCAAAATACCTGATGGTTTTTACTTTTAAGTCTGTTAATTTTATATAGAGGGTCACATGTTCTCTACTGATTTCTCAGGACTCTTTCTGTGGTCATTCCTATCATCTGCCTTTAAACTGAAGAATTAATATGTAATACTGTGTAATAATGTATGCTTGTGTGCATATATAAGTGTACTAGATTCCAGTTTTAGGGCTTTGTTCACTTTCCCATGCAGAGTGGGGTTGTATTTTATTTTACTGACCTCTGCCAAAGATAACCTTAAACCCATGACCTGATATGTCTGTATTTGATATAGTACATAGAGAAGCTGTATGCCCTTGACACATGCTCCTTCTGTCAGGCCAAATTAATGAATGTTACGTGTCATAAAAGTAATGCTGTGGTCCTCTTCGCATGCTTTCTTTTTTCCCCCTGCATCGCAAGAGACATCTGTCATTGGCTTGAGCTCCTGATACTGAAGCTAATTACCCAGCAATGTAAATTACAGCAAGGTTGAGTTGAACCTGGGTTGCTTGCACTATCCCTTTTTTCCTATTCCCTTCGTTCGCTTCCTTGTACTTTTCTCTCTTGTAATCAAGCCTCCATTTCACCTCAGCATTGAGTCTTCTGCTCCTAGCTAAGCAGAGCCCGGCATAACACATCATCATCTGTGAAAGCCCACAACTAAATCTCTAGCAGATGATAATTATTTATCCTCACCCTTTAGCTCCCTTTGTTCCTTTTCACTCTGTTTTTCATAGCACTTTTCTTTTTGAATGCGCCACCTTCCTGCCTTTTGTGTCACATACGTGTATTTGTCTGAGGAATCCTATAGGTGTAAAGCATGAGTATATATTTAATATTCCAGTGTAAAACATTGGCATTGACTGGTGGAATGGCAGAGAAGGATCACTGGCTACTTTAATATGCTTACACATGCATACATCCTAGTCTATGCAAACCTACACATGCTTGTGCTCTAAAGATATGTGCCTGTCCTCTGAGGAATGTGTTGGCTCTCTCGCAGTGTTTGACCTTCAGACCTCAAGCTCACGTGACTGAAATTCCACTCACACATATACACACACATATACATACAGTATGCTCACCCAACACACATGCACTCAGCTACTTTTATCTCCTCACTCAGAAATAGAACCTGCGCCACTTAAAAACTATAATAATACCCACAAGCTCCCACAGCTCACAGATAAGAAAGTCCAAAGATAAACAGCTGCAAACAACACCCATTTAAATCTTTTTTTGGCTGTTGATCCCAGTAGAAGGAGCCTTCCCATGAATCCATGTAGCATGGGTGCTCTGGTGTTCCCCTACCTACCTAGCCTCAGCTGTGCTCAGCAGGCTGCCCAGCTGGGGCCCAGATGTGGCAGCCATGTCATGCTGGAGCAGGAGGCAAAAGATAAGAGGCCAACGGTGGGCCTCCTCCTTGGTCTTGGGACTGTTGCGCAGTGGTTCAACTATATGTTGCGGTTGGTGCGATCTGAACTTTGACAGCCCATGTCATGCTTAATGCCTCACTTCCCAAATACAGCTCAGAAGGGCTGATTTATATCTACCAGGTGCTACAGTGTGCAAGCAGCTCTGGGATGAGAGGAGGCATGTGGCCATTTCATTAAGGCAGATGAACAAGGGCTGCAGTGTGTGTGTGGAGATGAGGGCCAGGAGGCTGGTCTTTCTCAAATATAGCTCCACACCACTGTAGCTGTCACAACACTCAGAACAGGCTAGGAGAGGAGAGGAAGAAAAATAACTTATTAACATGGTCTGCATTGCTTAAAATATCACACCAGCATTTGCTTCTTCCAAGTTCTCATATGTCTGTTTTCTTCTTCCCCCCCCTTACTATAAGGGATAGGATATTTTAATGTTTTTTTTTCAGAAATTCCAGCCCATTGGCATCTGCCTTCTCAAATCCAAATGCCAGGACACTTGTAGACTCCATTGTGCCATGGTTTTGTCCATGCCTTGAGCCTGCGTTGAGGGGCCAGTCGATATCAGAGTCCAAGTTACTTCTTGTGTCCATCAATTCGAATTAAAACAGCCTCTAGCATTTCATAGAGGGTCTAGCCATATACTAGGATGGACCTATTTTTGATAAGGCCATCTCCTCTTTTCATCCTCCAAACTGACCAATAAAAACTTGGACAACTCAGACTCTTCTCGTTGAGTAACATTTGGTCGGTTATCAGGGGCCAGAACTAGACCGTGCTTTTTCTCTGCATTTGTGGGGTTTGTCAAAATAGCCATGCTTGCCTTCTAACTGCACAATTTAATTTGGTGTCAGCAGATTTCCCTCATATTAGATAGGTCTCTCTCTGGAGGTCAGTGGCTCAGATTTAGTGCATATGAACACTTATAAATACTATGCAGGAGCAGCGGTATCTTTTCAGTCACATTTAACTGCTTTGTTTTTCTGCCAAAGAGCAGTGAATTTCTTCATAGAAGGGCATCTGAACATTGTGGTCAGCTTTGTCACTGCTCTGTGTAGCTACAGAAATACTGTTTGATTTTTTTTTACACACTTCAGAGTCAAGTGTTGAGGTGTCTTTCAGCATCACCCTCCAGGCCACCTTGTTGTGCACTTAACAAGTTGTTTTCTTTTTGTTTTTCTTCCCTTTTCCTCCGTTGACAGTTCCTCATCACTGCTCTACTCAGAAGGAATGCATCTTCTAAGGTTTGCTTGGAATCTGCCCTTGTAAACCATAGGGCAAGCACTGCTCCCCTTTTAAGATGACAGTTGCAACAAGATCTTATTAATAAGTGTTCCAATTATAAACTACATGTGTAAGACTGAAGCCACATCAGCATTTTTTGTCTGAATGAAATCGTCTCGTGATGTTGGTTAGCCACTCAGCACTTTACATGGTCGGACTAAATTTGAGCATAATTGGCGATGTATGCCTTTGTGACACATGTATTATACTAAGTCAGTGATGTACATTAAGGTATGAATCCTTTTATTTTGGGTTAGGTTGTCAAATATAAAGCAGTTTTTGTTTTAAGCATATGAAACAAGTGTTTTTATCTGTTTTTCGTGTTTTGATATCCAATGTCCCTTAATTTCTTGTTCACTTCTTCTTTCAGAAGACGGTGCACATTAATTCTTTTAACTTTATTAACTCTCATAATTCAGCGGGGAAAGGGGGGAAATAGAAAACACTTTACCCCTGCAGTTCTTTCCCAGGATAAAGGCTTCAGCTAAGCAGAGAGGAATTTGGACCAGGCCTCATAAAAAACGTATTTGTGTACCAGAAAGATTTTCGCTTTTCCTTTCTAAATCTTTGTCATTAATGACTTTAGCAAATGTGAAGGGGGGAGTGGATGGTTCGGCTGTGCAAGTTCTTCAAAGGAACCCTCTAATTATTTATCCAGGATATCCTACTCTAGAATTAGAGGCCAGGTCACCATTGGCTTTCATGCCTTTTTTCTGAAAAGAAATAATTTCCACAGAATGGTTTCACTGGGACACCCTCTAATCCCTGTTTTGTGTGTATGCGTGCATGCTTGCATGCACGTTTGTGAGTGTGTGTGTGTGTGTGTGTGTGTGTGTGTCATACTCCATAGTATGAGGTGCATAAAGGAGATAGTAAGTTACCATTTTCCACACATAACACAGCATGACTTTCCACATCTCTGCTCTCACCGTAGACAGCTTTCACCCACATTACTCAGGTTTCCTGGTCATTTGGCGTTCACATGTCTTCTAAAAGGGATCTTATCACTCTACTCAGGTTTAGACACTTAACTGAAGACTCAATTTAACCCTCAGGTTTGTGGCATCATTTCACCACTGAACCTCTATGTGACTTAATTCATCCAATAATAACATGTATATGCAGACAGTTTTCTTTTCTCTGAAAAAGTTCACGTTCATCCTTATATTGATGTTCTCTAAAACTTCCTTTAGAATTTCGCTCAAGGCGTGTGTCCCTTTAAGAATGCACTGCAGTGGATTTTTGTCTAATTCCAGGTGCCAGTGAACCCAGTGTTTTACCAGGTGCAGGACTGGGTCATTACTAAGGTATTTGTTTTCCAGATTACACAGAAAGGAGCAGGATTATCGAAATGTTATCCATGTCCGCTGTCTGTCTGTCAGGACATGATTCCTGCATGGAGCACGGGTCCTGCTCTACTGTGTGCTGTCATGCTTGTCCAAGATCCCTGAGACCGCACCCTTAGAGCTACCAGGTTGTTTTAGGGGCGGGGGTTAGATCCCCTTCTTCCATCTTCACCCTGTATGTCAACAGGGGCATCGTATGCTGATCATCAGCCATCCATAATGGAAGTAGAAGTAGTGGTAATGACAACCCCTTGTCCACCCCAATTCCTCCAATCCCTTGTGTTTTGGATTGCAGTGTAAGGAAGCAGAGCTCAGCAGCGGGTGGGTTGTAGTGTGCGTGCATGTTTTTTAGCTGATGCCCAAGCACAGGTGATAGTCCAAAACATTTACATAAAGCTCCACATTTGTGATAATAAACCGTTTTATCATTGGACTCCCAATCAATAATGTGGCTTCTTAAGGTTTAATATTTCAATGGTATTGATCATTTTAACAACTGTGTTTGTGGTTCGCTTGCCTTAACTGCAGCACTGCTCGAAGGTGTATGTGTGTTACCTTTAAGGCAATAGTTTACTCTAATAACTGGAATTAGTAAACGGCCCAAAACAAGTAGAGCAACTTTATTTTTTTTCGTTCTGCACAGCATTGCAGACTTATGTGCATACTGTTTTGTCCTTTACTTTCATAACAACAAAATTCCCAAATAAGTTGCAGGCAGTGGTTCATTTAACCCCCTCCATCATCCTCCTCACGTTGCTATAGAACAGATGAAATGAGTGCAAACAGAAACTATGAAAGCACTGTAGTTAGCAGATTTCACTTCCATCCTCTCTCTTGAGAGCATGTCTGCTTTCCACAGATATAAATAGGGGCAGATTTTATAACTAGTAGAAATGAAGGTCCTGGGGCTCAAAGACTTTGATCAGCACATTTCCCCCTTGTCCCTGACCTTTCATTGGACACATGTCTTCAGCGCTCTCGCTTTCTCTTCAGCTCCCTGTCTCACTTTCTGTTTTAATGTATCTTCTCTCTCTCTTTTTTCTGCTATCTGCAAATATTACAGAAGCACAGCTATACTTTTCATATATAAAATAGTACCTGTTTGGGAAGTTTTTAATACAATTTACATTTAGAAATCTTTCTGAAGATCATGACCAGTATGTTGTTTTCTGATAGATGAGTGCTAGTGTCAGACAGGCCAGTGTACAAAGTATCAAGTGTGCTCTCGGTGTTTCTGCATTCCTCACTATGGGAAAGTCAGCACTGCATGCTAAAGGATGCGGAGTTCCATGTCAGACTGTTGCAAATCACTCAATATCCATGTCTGTTGCTCTAAAATGGTGATGTGTATCTAACTAATCTGATAAGTATTTGAAAGACACAGCTAGAAGTTATAGAAATCCCTCTCTCTCCCCCCTCTCTCTGTCTCTCTTTCTCTGTCTGTTTTGCAGTTTCCATACACCCTACCATGTCCAAGTGCAAACTGCGTGTGCACTGTGCAATGAGTTGCCTGGGGGCGAACGTTAGTTTGTTCCTGATAGCCCATCTCTGATTATACATCAATACCTTAATTCCAAGGATAATTTATGCTCTTATAAATTACAAAGCTTTCTAAACAAACCACACGGGACATAACAGGAAAATAATACAGTGCAGCCTTTCAGCATGGTTTGTAAATGAAGAAAGATAGCTTGTGGCTGCTGTAATGAGAATACACATTTGTAGTAATTAAAATAGTCCCTTCTCATTTTATTTTTAATCTGGCATTTTTATGTTGTGCTTTCGTTTTTTCTCCACACAGCCTCTAAATGTGTGCATATATTGAAATACAATGCATTTTAGCTTCTCGCATATCATCTCTTCACCCGTACTGTGTAAAATGATATGAGCCTTCTCACATTTGTACTCCTACTCTACCACAGAAGCCCCCCCATGCTGGTTGCTAATTGGCGGGAGACTGGGAGCTTCCTGCTGTGTGTTCGCTGCTTCCCTTTGCTTTGCCACCCCACCAGCTCTTTCACCAACACTCTGCAGAGCCCAGTAATTAACCCATAGCTAATTAACTACTTCTAATTACACCAGCACGCTGTTTCTATCACACGCTCCAAAACTGAGGAAACACTCTAGTGCCATGTGTAAATCCCTTCTGGAGGGTTTTGAAAGTTCTGATCAGATCATTTAATCAGTCTTCCCTGTGTATGAGTAACATGCAGTTCTGCACTGTGATTTCTCTGCTGCTTTGTCTTAAATCACTTTTCTTCCGTTCTGCAACATGGAAATGGATTAGCAGAATTTGATGGTGTTGCGTAAAGGATAAAATCATTTTCAAGGTTCTGTTTCAAGTCTATTAACAAAGGAGGCAATTGATACTACAAACAAATCAATTTTGCCTTCTCTGGCCAGTACCGCTAGTGCAAAATGTTTACTAAATTGAGTGCTGTGAAACTACAACAATCAGCACTTTGCCTCCTGGGTATTTGAGTTTTCTCATATTAAAATCAGCCAGGTTTATTTTAGTTGTAGTGATACAGTATATTTGTTCCAACACCAGGTATTTTCATGCATAAAGTACTTATACAAAGCAACATGGAATCTGGGAGCTGTAGTCTTGCGTCTGTAGCAGCCAATGCTGTTCATGATGTGTTTTCCGGCCGTGACATGACAGAAGCTGCATGCCTCAGTTCGGTAGAAATACCCCCCAACATGCAAGTAACTGGCCCCCTCTAGTCATGTAAACACACAGCACTGTTCTGCCCTGCCTCAGACTCAACACAGCCATGGCTATTTCTGTTCCACAGACTGATAGCTCCTACTGAAGATCATTGATTTTACGGGAAGCCATGTTTACAGGCTGAGTGCCATCGACCTGAGGTGACTTTTTGCCTTCTGCAGTTGGAGCAATACTGGAACACCCTTATATCTGCATTAGCAAAAATGGTAGACAGAATATTTACAGCATACATTAAAGAGCAATGCTGTATAGTTTCACTTGTTTAATTGTTAGATTTACAGTGATGGGGATCAAATAGAGCACAACTCCATGTACCTAATATAACTATAATTGTGTATTGTCTATCAGTGGTTACAAACTTTTTTGAACTCCCACACAGAGTGAAATATTCTATGACAATATGCCTACCTTCCTTTCAGACGACTTGAACTTGTTTAACAAATCACAAAGATTAACAACATCATCTAATAATCTATAATTGATTTTTTATATATATTTTACATTTTTTACAGATTGTATTTGTACAACTAAAACAAAAATGCTACATTGTAAACCATTTTTGACACCAGTTTGTCAGTTTAAGACCACACTAAGGTCTTTGCATTAGGAAGAAGCTTTGCCAGCTTTGACAGAGAATAGATTGGAATTAAAGGAAGATAGAAAAAGAAAATTTGTAATTCAGTGCCTTTGCTCACTGCAGTGTTAGAATCCTAAATTTACTAAGTCATGTCAGGTATTTAAATAGAATTATGCTAAACAATGCAATGCATGCATGTCTTTATTGGTGATTAATTGTAACTAACCTAAGAGATAAACCTGAGCCTCACTCTGCCTGAGGACTACAATGGTTCCCCATCAATGAGCATGTCCCTAGTGCA
This sequence comes from Eupleurogrammus muticus, assembly GCA_036785175.1. Classification (NCBI taxonomy): domain Eukaryota; kingdom Metazoa; phylum Chordata; class Actinopteri; order Scombriformes; family Trichiuridae; genus Eupleurogrammus; species Eupleurogrammus muticus. Next base: position 15,222,042 of record JAYKQN010000002.1, on the reverse strand, counting down.
ACATCAAAGGCCTTCCCCTGCTTTATCAATAAGAACCCTTCCTTCCCACATCTTCCTGTAACTTGCTTAGCGTTCACGCCATTGATTTTCCAATAAGCGCCCCTTACCCTGCGGTGGCTGGCCTGGCTCTGTGATGGCTCAGAGACTAGACACAGACGGGCAACATCACTGAGGGACTATTGAAAATCGGATCTGGTGTATTGTATGGGGTCCTCTAGGCATATTAAGAAATAGCTTTTTTTTCTATTTTAAAGAGGTGTTCCCTCACTGCTTATATGGACGTGGGTAGGAGTATGGTCAAGGTTGTATCATGTCTATGGCAGTATTCACAGTCGGAGCTAATTCCCTCAGGAACCCCTGGAGAGCAGGCTCCTCTGGAGACAAGGCCAGGCCTTCAGGCAGGTGATCGGGCATGCTTATAATCAGATAGTTCTTTTAGCCTTTAAGTCCTCCCTCAGTTGGCCAGTAAATCCCCCCTAATGAAAGGACCCATAACTTAAAACTTATCTCATTTTCCATCCCTACCAAATGACATCCAGACCCACTCCCTGACAGCGTTCATTAGAACTAAGGCCTTTTCATAAGGCTCAACCTTATCTGCAATGTTAGGTTGATAGAAGGAGGCTGAGTATTATAATAATAATAATCCATCCATTGTCTATCCCGCTTATTCCCTTTCGGGGTCGCAGGGGTCTGCTGGAGCCTATCCCAGCGCGTTAAGGCGAGAGGCAGGGATACACCCCAGATGGTCGCCAGCCAATCGTGGGGCACACACACCATTCACACACCATTCACTCTCACACTCACACCTATGGGCAATTTAGAGTTTACCAATTAACCTGAGCATGTTTTTTGTATTGTGGGAGGAAACCGGAGTACCCGGTGAAAACCCACGCAGACACGGGGAGAACATGCAAACTCCACACAGAAAGGCCCCAGACCCAGGCCCCAAGGCGGGTCTTGAACCTGCGACCTTCTTGCTGTGAGGCAACAGTGCTACCCACCGCACCACCGTGTCGCCCTATAATAATAATAATAATTATTATTATTATTTTTGATATTTTTTGTCAGAGTAGAGCAAAAGAGAGAATTGAGAACCTGGCATAAAGTCATTGAAGGCAGGTGGCAGCAGAAGTGTGAGTTATACCATCAGGATCTGTACATCAGAATGCACTCCCTCAGATCAGCTCAGGAATCCTGTCTTTTCTTCCCTCTGATTATCTCTTATTGTCAGCTAAGGCTTGTTTTGGCTGCATACAGCCTGCTTATTGCCAACTCAGTGGGCCCACATTCAAAATTACGATACAACTCAAGGGCAGAGGCCATGGCAAGATCACTTGTTTTGTGCAGTCAGCGCTATTGCCTGTATGCAAAAGAAAATGAAAATTCTTCCACACATTACAGTATATAACCTCACATAATACCACTCAGCAGTAGTCACCTTTAGGGGGCTGGTTTATCATTTTGATTTGTGGTTATTAACACAGTCAGCACACAGAGACACCGGCCTCCTCCACTTCCCCTTTTCTTCGACCACATCTCTTTGTCTGTCTCCTGGACTTGTTTAGTGCCTCCCAGAGATTAAAGCTTTTCCTGCCTTAAACAGGTGTCACTGAGCCAGGCAGACCTCAGAGAGACAAACAGCGTTATATCAGTTCGCCCATCTGCGACTTGCCGACTCCAGACAATCCCATTGCTCATCAGTAACCACTGCAGCTTATTGAATTACACCATCTTGATTTTAAAGGGCAATCCTGTTTTCTGTAAGCAGTGGACACACCAAGCTGGCGCAGAGCTCCAGCACTGATCAAGAGTCATCGTGTTATCCTGTCTACTGCTAATTGCTTCAGGTATCTTGCAGCAGTAATAGGAATGGATGGGTACATACTCTCAGTACAGTACACTGAAGTCATTCTGTTCAGACTCATCAAGGCAAAGATGAGAGTAGAGAACTTTAGAGGTCATTGTGAACTAGCAGTCTCAACTACTAGTTGTACCTATGGGCCTAGTGTTCCCAGGCCTGGTTGAGTCAGGCACTGGAATCTGAGGTGGTGCTGATAGAGTAGGCTATAGGAAAGTGTGAACACTCTTTTCATCTCATTTTTCATTTTCAGATAGGACACATGGAGCTTTTTTTATGAGTCAGTCATTCTAAGCAAGTCACATTTTTTGCTTTTTTAAATTTCATTTTTTATAGTTTATCCACATGCTTTTAGTTTGGAGAGTCACTGTCTGGTAGATGTGCCACATTTTGCTGCCACTACCTTTACTGCCCTTAGTCTATTTGTATAAAATGGCTGTTGAGCTCTTATTAATGGAGCAGATAATAAATACAGACCAGTAGGACTAGTATCCGTTATTCAATATGGCAGCTATTTCTAAATCATGTCTGGCCATATAGGGCAATCTTGTTAATATGTTAATGTTAATCAGTCTAATATCTCTGATTTTATATGCAAAGCAAGAAAGGGGTTATCAGGGTTATTTCTGTGGAGTGCAAACAAAATAATCAGGTAAACCATTCGGCAGAAAATGTCTGTCCACAGTCCATGAGCCTTGTCATATTTTAATACATTTATAATATTTCTGGTGTATTTCCTTCCTTAATCAAAGTAATTTCTTTCATAGTATTAATTATGGTATTAATACCATGCCCACAATGTGCTCTGTGTGCCTGTTATACACATCTTTAAAATGGGAGTTCATTATTTTTGTAGTATGAGAGCATACAGACTGGGGAGGTCAGGTATGTTCTGTGGGATGGGAGCTTCATCAGACATGCATGAAGAGTAAGACAGACATTATCAATCTCTCCTCTCCCTCAGTGGTTAGATATGTTAGGGTGTGGGGGTAGACTCCATTCTGATCACAGCTGAAATTTGCATCCCTGAGTAAATAAGTAAATAAATCAAGTGCAAGCAGTGAATGTGCTAATCAACCGGGACATGGCAGTGAGCTTGGTGCTGGGAAACTTTGCTCATGTAATATTCAGCACTGGCGGGTTAAAGGGCAGCCCAGAGTTATTGGTTTCAGCCCGATTGCCCCCTTTAATCAATGTTGGCTGCATCCCTTTAATAAAATTATTAGCTCAGCAGTATCTTGCGTCATCATTTTATCTCTTCTGCACTCTAAATTGCAGCCTGTGTTGGGCCTCTCAGATGCTCGGGGCATAGCCAGCTCCCGAAAGCTCAGCTCCCATTTATTATTTCAGAGGCGGAGGATAGCTGTAGTGTTTGAAACCAGGCTGAGCGTAGAGGTTATTGGATGCAAGATCTAAACACAGCTGTGGTGAAGTCCCAACCCATCTTATGTATTTTGGGCTCATAGAAAAGACTGCCTTTATTTAAAACACATTCATTTAAATAATACACATGTAACATAAGATACTTCTATATACAAAAGTTAAAGACTGAGTGATAATGGTGATGCTGTTAAGAATCATGTTTTCAGATGCTGTTTAGTTTTTTTTCTTAAATTATGTAAATATTCGATACTGATGAGTGGCTTCTCAGTGTCTAATTATCTCACAATTAATCTATTTGATCCATTAAGTTAGCCTGTTTCCTCTTTTTTTCTGACTGCAAGTTAATTAAAAACGGATGTAGGATTAGCAGAATATAAGATTAGGGGTGTTGTTTGGAAGGTGAAGATAAAAGATGGTACCTTCCTGATATGGCAGGAAGATGAATCATCGACGGCTTATTAGTGCTTGTCTCAGGTATTGTGTTTAAGTACCTAATCTAACGTAATGAGCACAGTGTCATTTTTCCAATTATATCTCAGACTTTTTGCTCTCACCCAATGTTCCTTACATTTTATTTTATTCTTTTAAGGTTCCTATTCACTCTTTTTTTCATGTTTTCAGTGCCGGATTTTTTCTTAATAGGCATAGTCATGTTTTGGAGAATATCAACATTAATTTTTCTAAATTTTCCATAGTAATTTAAATGTGTATGATCTGAATGTGTATATAGTTACCTTAAACATCCCAATCACAACAATAACCTCCAATCTTAACCTTTTGTTTCTGCAGGCCTGGATGCGATGAACGCCTCATGTAGGCATCAGCATGGACAGCTGTGAGTCTCCCGTGGTTTCTGGGACAGACGATGGGCTCAGCTCCTCCCAGCAGCAGCAGCAACAACCACAGCCCTGGAACGATCACTCTAGCTCACAGGTTCCTTGCACCAACCAGGCCCCTTCCCTGGACCCCCTGTCTCTGTCTGCTCCCTACTCTTCTCAACCCCAAACCCCTAGTGCACCTCATGACGGGGTGAGAGAACTACAGTCCCAGCAGCAGCAGCTAAAACAGACATCACCCTTGGCCCACCGTGATATCTCTGCCACAGGCCAGCTGCATTCAAGAAGAGAGGGTCTTGAGGAGGAAGAGCAAGAGGGAGTGAGCTGTGGAGAAGAAGAAGAATCTGAAGACTTAGATGAAATGGAGATTGACAGCTGTTTCCCAAGTCTTCAACCCTTTCCTGGAGTGGCGATGGCTCCAGGGGGAGGAGGAATGCCGACTCTTTTGTGTCATCAGCCCACACGACAGCAGGGAGTGCCAGAGAGTGGGAGTGAAGAAGGAGAGGAGGAAGAGGAAGAGGAGAGTAGTGATGTGGAGAATCTGGCAGGAGAGATAGTCTACCAGCCAGATGGCTCAGCTTACATCGTAGAGAGTCTCAGTCAGTTGATCCAAAGTGGTGGGGGCATGGTACCCGGCCTGCTTCCCACAAACTCTCTTACCAGTGGGGGAAAACCAGGAGAACCTGCTGGGACTTCATCCTCAGTCTACCCTCAGATCATCAACACGTTCCACATAGCCTCGTCCTTTGGGAAGTGGTTTGGCAATTCAGACCAAGGTTTCCCCAATACCTCAAACATGGCAGGCCTAAGCCCTGTCCTGCACAGTTTCCGTGTCTTCGATGTGCGGCACAAAAGCAACAAGGATTACCTGAACAGCGATGGGTCTGCCAAGAAGTCCTGTGTATCCAAAGATGTTCCCAACAACGTGGATTTCTCCAAATTTGATGGGCTAGCCCTATATGGCAAGGGTAAGCCCATTCTTATGTGTTTTCTCTGCAAGCTGTCCTTTGGCTATGCGCGTTCTTTTGCCACTCATGCTGTCCATGACCACCGCATGACACTGTGTGAGGACGAGCGGCGGCTGCTCGGGGACAAGCATGCATCTGCCATCATCCAGGGCATTGGGAAGGACAAAGAGCCCCTAATCAGTTTTCTGGAACCAAACAATAAGAGCACTCCTCTGCCACCTACCCTGCTCCCCATCAACTCTGGCCAGAGCTTCTATGGTACATTTAGTGGTGTCCATCTGGAGCCTGGAAGCAGCAGTGGGGGCAGTGAGACCCTCCTGAACAAAGACTCTGACTCTGGCCTCCAGCAGCAGCAACAAACCCCACTTAGCTCAGTCCTCTCTCTTGGAGGACTGAGCATTCCCAAAGCATCTACTCTTACCTCATTCCCAGGCTCTGCCAAAGACTCCATTGCCCTGCCCAAACAGGGAGGGAGAACAGAGGAGCCTGGTGGGAAAGAGTTGACAAGCAAGGGAGAGGATGGGGACACTGAAAGACGTGAAAACAAGGCACACCTATCAACCCAGATGAGGGGCTCGGAAGAAGAAGAAGAGGAACTGTTACTAGCGGAGGAGGAAGACGAGGTAGAGGCAGAGAGCACGGCAGGGGCCTGTGGCGGTAACAGTAGCAGTGATGGGGGTGAAGCGGGGGAACCAGCTGTCTCAAACCAAAGCATTTCCAAATCTCCTTTATTAATGCCTAGTAGCGCTCTCCAGCCTTCTGCCTGCACCTCTGCGGTCAGTTCTACACTCAACAGCAAAGCCCCTGCTTCCACTTCCTGCTCTGTCAAGGAAGAGGGTTCAGCTGCAGACGATGGGGGGAGGGCCTTAGAGCTCCCTCTGAGCTTTAACTGTCAGGGGCCCACGATTCCTATGGCAATGGGAGCAGCCACTGTCAAAAAGAGCGAAGATGACACTGCTGGCACTTCCTCCTCACCTCTGTCCTCCAACACTGCTGCTGATGAAAGTGCCAATCGAGATAGTGCCACAGCTCCAGAACCAAATGAATGCCCGGCAGAGGGAGAGGAGGAAAATGGAGCCCTTCTGCACCATCACCACATGCACCACCATCATCATCACCTGCATCTTTCATCTCATGGCCACACTCACCCCCTTGCCGGGGGCTCCTGTGACGTGACAGGCATGGGTGAGTGTTCACAGAACCATGGGCCTGGTGGCAGTGGAGGAAGTGGGGTAGAATGCCCCAAATGTGACACCATCCTGGGTTCCTCTCGTTCCTTGGGTGGTCACATGACCATGATGCATTCACGCAACTCATGCAAGACACTCAAGTGTCCCAAATGCAACTGGCATTACAAGTACCAGCAGACGTTGGAGGCCCACATGAAAGAGAAGCATCCTGACTCCGGAGGCTCATGTGTGTACTGCAGCAGTGGTCAGAGCCACCCCCGTCTAGCTCGTGGAGAAAGTTATACCTGCGGATACAAGCCCTTTCGGTGTGAGGTATGTAGCAAAGATATGTGATTAACTTTAAGAATTGAAATAATTGTTATAAGTGTCCATTGTAGATATAGTGAGCCATTTAGGTTGTAAGCTGTAATTGAAATTTTATGGTCATATTTTTTTAACACTTGATTTTCACACAGCTCAAAAACACAATGTTTGATATTTTCCAGGTGTGTAACTACTCAACCACTACAAAGGGCAACCTAAGCATCCATATGCAGTCAGACAAGCACCTGAACAACATGCAGACATTACAGAATGGAGGCTCCATTGGCTCTGCACAGGAGCAGGTGTTTGGACATGCATCAGGAGGAGTGGTGGCTGTCCCCTCAGTGACCCAGGCTAGCAGCCATCACCCTCCTCACCATCATCCTACACAGTCCTCCACCCATGTGGCTGGACCGTGTGGGGCCCCCTCACCAACCAAGCCGAAGAACAAACCTACTTGGCGGTGTGAGGTATGTGACTACGAGACCAATGTGGCACGGAATCTTCGTATCCACATGACCAGTGAGAAGCACATGCACAACATGATGCTACTTCAGCAGAATGTGACTCAGATGCAGCATGGCCGACTGGGCTTGGGAGCCATGCCCTCACCCTCTGAGGCCGAGCTCTACCAGTATTACCTGACACAGAACATGAGCCTTCCACCAGGCCTCAAGATGGACCCAGCTGGAGCTGAGGCTCAGTACCTCATGGGAAGCTTTCACCTGGATCCCAACATGGCGTCCTTGGCCCCTGCACTTGGTGAGCCTTTTCTTTCATTCAGAACTGTCACTGATTGCCCACAAAATCACCCAGTGTAATTCAAAACTATTTAATTGACATGAGTCAGTTTTCATCCATCTAATTCCAAGAAACAGAACATTAAAATAATGTTATTCATGTAGTGAGTTAAAAGGACACAAATTGAATTACCACATCTTACCTCTCAACACAGCTATGTATATCTTTAGTTTTGGGTTTAGGCTTTCTTTTTCTTGCTGGAAGGTATGTCTGGCCCAGTAAAGTTGACATAGTTCTCCAATTTTACAAGCAGAATGTCAATGAAACCTAAAGAGTGAATGGGAAAGAAGTGGAATCAAGCGGGTTTTCACGGGGGGGCTTAACCCTTACACCAGACCCTCAATCGATATCCTTACAGATACAGATAATGATAGTAATGTAGGCCTATGCTCATTACTTTGATCTCACATCCACAGTAAAACCTTCTAGTACACAAGACCATTCTGACAATTGGTTTCATCTACAAATGTATAGCTATAAATGTGCCAAGTAGCTGACAGCCCAGAAGCAATTAAATTACAACTGTTTAACTTCCCTCTCACACAGTCCTTAAGAGGACATCTAAGTGACCTATATCTATATCTATGCAAAGTTCACTTTTGTGACATCCATTTTTTCCCTCATAAAAGGTGAATTACAGGGTCGAAATTGTTCTCTTCTCACTCCCTTCCTACTTGGGCAGCCAACTTCATCCTTTTTTTAATTTTTGTTATTATTCCCTAACTGTTGGTGAACCTCAACACTGGAGTTCTCTGTTTTTTCAAAATTTGTAATTGCAGCTATAAATTTCATCTTGGTCAAAGAAGGGAGGTTAGAGGGCTCAGCGTGGGTAATTCAGCAGCATAGCAAAGTGTTTGGCAAGCCAGCTACAACTCCACAGTTTGTACAGACTTGTCTCCAACTGTCGCCAGTTCAAAGACACAAACAAGAATTGATTGCTGTGACTAATTCTTTTTTCCCTCTGCTGCCATCTGGTTCATTTTCCTGTGAGGTGAGTTCTAAAAAGCATGTTACAAGGGAGGCAATGATGACACAGTCTAGCGCCATAAACTACAGTAGTGTCATCCTTGGTCACACTTTCTCACAACTCTTTGAGCCATCTTATGCAAACATGATACTCCACAGTATGCTACACAAGGCTCAGTAAATCTCTTAAGAGAATCTGCCATCACCATGAGACCTCAGAGCAGACAAATAGAGTGAGAGGGGCTCGTTTATATTCTCACTATGTTTTTTGACTTTGAGGGTCTTGCTAAAAAACTTAATGTTGACTTCATATGATATGATGGAGTGTGGTAGTCTCAAAGAGAAGGAATCAGAATGTGATATTTTGCTACTTTTATACTGTGAAACAGCACATAAGGCAAATTAAACAACCAATTACTGAAACATTCATTTGGGAGAATGAACTAAAAAATATTATATGTAGATATAGTAAAATGTGTATAAAAGTGGACATGGATTGACACGTCTGGTTTTAGAATATGTCTTTTTTCGAATAAAATATTTTATATTTTAAATGCTTGATGATTCATATGAGGACAACTGCAGATCAGTTGTGGTCTAGCATCCTACAACCACAGTTTAGTGAGGAACAGGTTCCAGGTTTTTCATAAATGATTGAATCTGCATAGTAATAGATTATAAGAGGGCAGGTGCAGGAAAACACAATTCTAGGAAAGCAGTTTGCCCTGTATGTGTTTGTAAGAGAATGCTGTAAGGATCCATGATTAGGGAGCTGGGTCTGTGAGTGATTTCAGAGGGCTTCTCAAAGGTCTCCCTCTCCTGGCTATAAAAACTCAGGTAATGGAGAAAAGTCTGAACAGGCTGCATACTGCAGCAATAAATAAAAAGGTGCTCCTGGAATTAATTTAGTGTAAAGCCAGAAAGGGTCAAGCCTGCATGCTCAGTCTGGGCAGTGCAAGATTAAAGATCAGCAAGCAAAGGCAAAAACTCCGACTGCACCTACCTCATTTTTTTAGCATTCATTTTTAAAGTCAGCCTTCCCAGACTGTATATACATTAGTTCTGTGGGTGGTGTCATAGGATATGGGCATGCTATTTTTTCCCCTCTCTAACATTTAGACTCAGTACCAAGCAGAATTAATCTGTTAGGTGTCCAGATTGATTTAGAGGCAATCTGTAGAGAAAGAAGCAGAAAATACAAGCAGAGAAGTGATTTTTTTGTATTATTATTCAGTGAACAAAGGCAATTTACAGTAATGTGTGCTTGGAAACTCTTTATTTGTTCTGTAATGACAAAATAACTTTTTTCCCTCTGTGTAGTTGTAGTTTATGGCTGATTTACAGACAGGGCATGAAGGTTCACCAACCCAAACATGGTGACATTTAATCTCTGGACGTGCAAGGGTTTGGTTCCTATGGGAAAAGTCCAGATGCTTTTCCCAGCTCACAGCAATGAATACATAAATGTACATCTTTGCTATATCAACCTGTGGCATGATTTTTCATGATGTTATTAGAATTGTCACAAACCGGTGCTTCTGCCCAAAATAAAGTTAAACTAATTCTAAAAAATTGTACATATAATAGTAAATAACTGAGAGATATACATTGAGAAAACTGAACAATTTTTACTGTGAACTGTGAATCTGTGTAACATAATAAAAATAGTGTATGCCATCATCTTAATAACTCTTAACAAATAACTTTCTTTACCTCTTTTCCTTTTGGTTGTCTTGTGTTCCTCATATATTCTAGTAGGTGGAGAGATCCCTATGGACGTGCGACTGGGCGGTGGGCAGTTGGTGTCTGAAGAACTGATGACCCTGGGAGAAAGTTTATCACAAACCAGCGACCCCTCCCTCAAGCTTTTTCAATGCGCTGTGTGCAACCGCTTCACCACCGACAACCTGGATGTGCTTGGCATGCATATGGGAGCTGAACGCAGCCTACCGGAGGAGGAGTGGCGCGCTGTGGTGGGTGACTCTCACCAGTGCAAGTTGTGCCACTACACCACTCAGCTCAAGGCCAACTTCCAGCTGCACTGCAAGACAGACAAGCATGTTCAAAAGTACCAGCTGGTGGCCCACATCAAAGAAGGGGGCAAAGGCAATGAATGGCGCCTGAAATGTGTGGCCATAGGCAATCCGGTGCACCTGAAGTGCAATGCCTGTGACTATTACACTAACAGCCTGGAGAAGCTGAGGATGCACACCGTCAATTCCCGCCATGAGGCTAGCCTCAAACTCTACAAGGTTAGTTGTATTAAGGCTCCTTCACCTCTGAACATGTCTTGGAAGTGTTATCACAATTTTAAATGGTCACAGAGTATAAATGCTATATAATAGTGGGATAAGAACATGCGAACAAAATAGGATGTCAGTACAATTGACATTTATTACCAAAAATCTGACTTCACCCAGCAAAATAGCCAACCTGCAGAATGTTAATGGTGTCTATATTATTACATTTTGAGGTGATAATATGACAAAGATTGTTTGTCACATTTAGGAGTATTTACCTATGAATTATCAGCAGTTTAACAGAAATGGGCAATGTGTCTTCAACCCTGTGTGTGCCCACTACACTAACCTCTACTCTGCCAAGCTATGGATGATAGCTCTCTTGTGTAAGCTTTAACTTCCCATGGTCATACTGTAGCAGGACCACACTGCTGGCATGAGAAGAACATGGCAGGTGAAGCTGGTTTGGAGGCTTAGTGGGTGAATCACTTGGAGACAAATGAAGAAGTGTGAGGAGACAGAGGTTTGGTGCTAATACTCCTTGGAGCAGGAAAGGCTGAATCGTTCTCGACAGCCGTATTGATTTTTGCTGGACTTGGAGCTTCACCTTCTCCTCTAATCATTCCATAATAGCCAATGGATGAACACTCTCGGAACAAATGGCCATAAATCTAACAGGCCTGATTCCACTTAGGTACCTATCCTGTGTGTCTGCGGCTTCGGCCACTCTGTGCTTAACCCAAACTGGCGTAGCTGCTCACACACACACATAGTCCATAATACACACAACAAAACACATAGAAACACTGACAGTATATACTCCCGGGTAAGCCTACACGACACTAACAGAATCTACAACATAATGCACTGTAGTGTCAACTCTCTGGTAGGTGTTGCTTTCTATTACAGTAACCATTCTGAATGGGTCCTCAGAACTACTAGGATGGAAGACAGGTTTCCATTTTTTGGAAGGCCTTTGTACTAAAATAAAGGTGAAGAGGAGATGCAAGGCTCCTAATAAAGCCCTGAAAGAAGGCCAAAGGACACAGGAGGTGTTGTATGGAAAATTTATAATTTGGCTTTGTCAGAGGTCAAGAGGAACATTGCTAGAAATAAAGGGCACTTCTGGATACGTACAAATATGCAACATATGTGTGAATGTGTTGAGTCAGTTGTGAGACAGCAGAAAAGCATATGTCCTTGTGTTTTCCAGCCCATGGTCATCCTCTCCTGGACTTACCCTGGCACACATTCCAATGACAGTCCCACATTAGACCAAATATAGGCAGACTCTGGCATCCTCTCTCTCCTCCTCACACCTTCAGAAGAGATTTATTTGGTCTCACAGGATATGGTGAAGTTTATATTATATGTGTAGTTTCTACTTTGCTATGAGCCCACAAGGCTTGTCTCTTTTTCCGTTCAAGTTTTTAAGAGAGACAAGACATATGTCATGCTGCTGCTCAGGCTGCAGGGGATTAAATATGTACAACACATACAGGTATGATCATTTTTTATGACTTAAGCCTCTTAAGTTGGTTCCATATTTCTCAAAACCAATTGATCTTCTGAGTAAGTGTGTGTGCGCATTTGTCCAGAAATTGCCTGCTCTCTTACCCTAAGATACCCCATTCCTCATAAACCGGCCTAATCCCAGACACTACTCAAAAACAAAGATGTACACTAGTTGACAAGAATTATTACAGTATTTTATGACTCACAAATGTGATTAATGGACAACAAGTATGTGGTTTTGAGGCCTCTTGGCAGCACTGTCTCCCCACTTGACAATGTCACAGTCTTCACACTGCATTTAACTTACTGTCCTGGTAGAGATACTGACAAGCAGGAACCCACAGTGGCCCACAAGCCTGTAAACCCAACTTGGTATATAATACAAGGATGAAAAAAGGAAAATCTCCATTCATTTTATTCCTCCCCAAATAAGTCTGGTGCAAATAGTACAATTTTTAACCTTTTTGGGGAGAAAATAAATCATCAAGTCAGCATAAACAGATGTATGATGTGGGAGATGCTTGGGACACATCACCCAAATCAAACTGGTTCGCATTAAACAGGCCCTTTGTGTGCACAGCCTGTAATTACTGGAATTAAAAAGGAAGGTTTAGACTGAGGGCTAAACTGGATGGGATAATTTGAGAGTCTGTGGTATGTGGCCCATATTAGGGCTTTCTAAAAATATCACCCCCACCACCCCATGTATTGGAATGTTCCAAAAGACCACAGAAATATCCAGCAAGTCATCATGACCGCATAGACCACTACACAGTGGGGGGTGATGCTGTCTTCCCCCTGTGCACTGTTTATCATCTGGGAGTTACCCATTCTGAGCTCTCTGTATTCTGCCATCACACCCCTATGTTCTGAACGTAACTTTCACTTCTCTTTTTCGCATTGACCAAACAGTTTTTAAGTGGCTCAGATGGTAGCAGAATGGTCACCCATCTTCCCCAAGAATGGTCACTCTTAAAAACAAACACATGGGTTCTGTTGCAGTGCCCAGATTTCAACATAAATAGTTAGTGTACTTCACTGTTAGAATACTCTCTTTATCTTGAACAAACCTGGCATCCACTCTCATTAAATAGATATCTGCAGTATGTGCATAATATGCAAAAAATGATAGCCCTTCTATCACCAGCAGTAGGCCCTGGAGTTACCTATATATATTAATTCAAGGTGAGATGAGTGGAACTAATCCAGCTCTCTGGCCCTGGCTGTTCTGGCCAGACAGAATGGGTGGGGCCTAACTAGGCCCAGCCACAGGCCTCAGCTTCCAGTCAAGGGTTGGGGGGAAAGGGGAGGACCATGAGGGGGTTAGCTGGCTACCTTCCTTGTCTCGGGGGCCGGTGCAATCGGCGGTAATTGAGATTGATTGGATGTTATTTTTCCTCTTGCAAATGTAGTCCATTAGCTTGGCACATGCATAATCAGTTTAGAGCGCAGTTAGCCGAATGTAATCATGTTCCTCGGTGTCTGCTCGCACAAAATCCACTCCAGATGCCGCTTGGCCATGGAAAGAAATGGAGAAAGTGCTGTCACTATCAGAAGGGGAATCTTTAACTAAGAAAGTCCTGACACCCCTCCCTCAGATCTGATGTGTCCTATTGAGCGTGCACATAACTGTACAAACTTTTCACCTCTTTCTCTCCCTGGCTTACACACACACACAGTGAAATGCACTATCTGTTCCTTACATATGAGAACAAAGCTTTAGATCATATGTTCTGCTATTTTAACTGCCCCAACATAGTGTTAAGTAGAGCCCAGCGGCTGGCCCATTAACGAACACACTACATCTGTATCTTGGATGGAGTTACTGCTCTTATTTTACACTTCAGTGCAATCCAAAAGAATTAGTGAACACTGAGGAAAGAAAATGTCTACACTCTACAGAGAGAAATACAGGAACAGACGCTGTAGTGTAAATTAGGGGTTACTGGTTACATGAAAAGGCATTAAGGTGTTTCACTGATGATCCTACTCAGCAAAAGCACTGGCTTCTCAGACTCAGAAATTCAAGCCGTGATGACCTCTCCATATTAATGATTATAAGTTCCATGATTGATTCCAATCCTTTTGCACCATACTATAATATGTAGTTGGAGAACAACTACAAATGGGTTTCAGCTCTAGGAAAGTGTTGCACTTTTGCAATCAAATAAAGGTGTAAACTTAAAGTGTAAATTGGCCTTAGGCAAGAGACAAAGTGGTGGTGGACTCAGTTGGGGCCTTTTGGCCTTAGGAATCTTCTTTATCTTCCAGAGATAATGACTTAGTCTACTAGATGACAAGATGGCTGATTTTGGTGTTCCAGATAGGTTTTCATATTTTACAGGGTAATGGAATGTTGTTGGCTCCTGCTACAGGTCAGCTTTTCCATCTTTAATACCCCTCCCTAATCAATTATCCTGGGATGCCACACGCCTGAATGTTTTTGGTGAACGGGCCCAATTGTCACTCTGGCCAGTGTCAAGACAAAAATTATAGCAGGTAATGTGAGATGTCCTCTGGCAAAATGACGTCTAGCGGGCGCCTGGCCTTACCCACACACCCACCAGACAATTCTAAGAAGAGGAGGGGTAGGAGACGGATGGAGAGACAGACAGGAGAGAGAGGGTGGGGGGGGGCGACAGGAGGGTTGGAAGGATAGATACTCTGCTAATTATCATGGCTGGCCTATGATTGTTCAGTAATAGTGCTCAGTGGGAAAGGTTGCAGCAGTTCCAGGAAGAGCTGAGCTCTGATTTACTGGTACTACCGCTCTAATAAAGAGCTCACTGCACATCCTGGGAGACAGCCCATTTTCTTCTTCCACATGCACAAGCGTGTGAATACACATACAAATAGACCCCCCCCACACACACACACACACACACACAACAATCCTATAATCTAAAGTGCTAGAACATGACAACATAAAGCTTATGAATTGTGTCATTTTTAACACTCACATTCTTACAATATGATTCTGATGTGCATATGACTAAAAGCATGACATCACATTAAAAAAGTATTTAAATTCAATTTGGGCCGTGGGCCACAGTCATGGTCCTGAGCCCATATTACTCCATATATGTTTCAGTGATTGACTGCAGGGAATGAAACTCTTGTTTCCTATGTAAAATAGATCTGCTACTTCTAAGTGGTGAGTGGAACAAGGAAGGAGTGGTATATAGAAAAAATCAGGGTGGATTGTGAGGGGCTGTCTGGCAAGTAAGGAAGCTAGTAGGGCTTAGTGTTTGGCAGTGTGCAAGAATTTCACAACTATTCTAGCTCCCACCTCTTGAGAAGGCCAGAAAGAGGGTCAGGCTTTGACCCATGGCACAGCTGCTGCTGCTGCTTCTGCTGCTGCTGCTGCTGCTGGTGATTGGACATCCTACTGTGGGTGTCGTCGGGCCTTATAAAGATACAGTGAATACAAAGGAAATCTGCTTAGACAAGTAATCCTGCTCCTTCTAGCTTATTTTCAACATCTGTTTACCATAACAGTTTCAGTTAAAAGGACTCGGTGCATTATAGACCAGACTGTCCATGCTGGGCCTGTGGTGGAGAATGTCCTGCATTGACAGCTGAGAGTTAGAGATCCTTGGTCATTGTGTTATAGATAGTTTGCTTTGAACATTTGAACATTTTTTGTTTATTCTTTGACAGACACAGTGGAACACAATCTTGTAAGGAAGGTGGTGATCTTGTTATCTCCAGCATGATCAGCTGAAAAGGCATAGTAATTTTATGTACTCAAAGTCAAAGTCAAAGTCAATTTTATTGTCAATTTCTTCACATGTACTTGACATACAAAGGAATCGAAATTGCGTTTCTCACTATCCTATGCGTTTACATCGGATAGTGTACATACTGCTACACAATATAGACAATGTAGATCCTCCTGTATCCTGTTTTTGGAGCCTACCCTCCAGTCCTCCTTTTTGAAGAAGGGAACGACCACCCCAGTCTGCCGATCCAGAAATACTGCCCCGATGTCCGCACAAAGTTTTAAACTTGTATTAATGATGATAAATTCCGAGCGGGTCACATCCACCTCCTGGACCTTGCCAGCAAGAAGGTTTTTGACTACCTCTGTGATCTCAGCCCTAGACATAGGCAAGCCCACTGTGGCTCTCAGGACTTAGCTTCCTTGGTGGAAGACTTGCTGGTGGGAATCAGCCTCACTGAACACACTGTTGACAGGGCACTGCTTCCCCTTCCTGAGCAACATGCACTGACTACCTTATGGCCACACCTCCTGAAGGTCGCCTTGACAGTGGAGGCATGGAACAAAATCACTTGGACTTAATGACCCTACATTCCTCAGGACATGGGTGAAGCTCTCCTGGAGGTGTGAGTTGAAGCTCCATCGACAGGAGATTCTGCCAGATATTTCCAGCAATCCCTCACAGAAAGTTTGGGTCTGCCAGGTCTGAAAACATTGTCCCCCACCATTGGAGCCAACTCAACACCAGGTGGTGATTAGTTGACAGATCTTCCCCGCTTTACATCCGAGCGGCCAAGAGATGTGGCCAGAGAAAGGCATCCATGTGGACACCCTTTTAGGTGCGTAGGCACAGATGACAGTCAGGATCCTTCTACCCTGGTGGAGAAGGCTACCCTCTTGTTCACTAGTGGAGTATTCCTACCCTTGCTCATTTGTAAAATATAATATATAGTCACTACATTTACAAGGTTACAAATAATTATTTTTATTTGGAAGAATAATTTTCTCCTTCAAACTTTGCTTTCGTCAAAAAATGCTCCATCTAACCAGCTAAGCTTTTTTCAGCTGTGCTAACATAATTGCACAAGGGTTTTCTAATCATCCATTAGCCTTCTAATGCAATTAGCAAACACAATGTACCATTATAACACTGTAGTGATGGTTGCTGGAAATGGGCCTCCATACACCTATGTAGATACTGCATGAAAAACTAGATTTGCTGCTAGAATAGTCATTTACCACATTAACATTGTATATCTTCATTGAAAAAATATTTTCTTCAAAAAATTAGACAGACATTAGAAATAACCTCCGTGTGGAATAGTATATGTGTATATATATATATATATATAAAATGTTGCACAAATTCTCTCATTGAATGAATGAATGAAAGAATGAACACATCTAGCTTCAATCAAAAAGAAGACTTGGAGCATTTCAGGCTTGTATGCAAATATAATTGGGGAGGGAGAATATTATTATATGTATAATTAGATATAGAAAACTCTCCTTCTCTGATCTGCACTATGTAGATTATAGAGTAAGATGATACAGACGTCCTTAGTCTTGTAAAGATGGTATAACAGACAGGTCAGTCATGGTCTTCCCTTTGTTTTGTGCCCCATATGTTTTATCATGAACTTTTCATGTATTTACTAGTTAAACTATAGCTATAAAATAAGTTACCATATAGACTATAAATATATCAACATGCAAACTAATAACTTAATTGCCAGTAATAGTGGTACTATAATATACAATTATACTATTATTAATTTGGGTTATTTACTAGTTGATAAAGCACCTTAAGACTATTCCATACAGAAGATGAAAGCTGTGGTTTGTGGCTAAAATTACTGAAAGAATCAAGACTTAACATATAGTTAGTTAAGTATACTGTTGTAAAAAAATGGTTTTAATATTGACAGCCTTGCTTTTGTCTATTAATAGATATATTTTGAGTGCTTGCAAGGGACCATTGCGTCCCAGGTCTTTTTGCTAAACTGGTCAACACATCTGTTGACCTATTGTCACAGCACCTAAAAGACTAATGGTGGCAATTGGCAGGTAAACTCTGCTTTGATGAGGCCAGATGTAGACTCCTGTGAATCTGTGTAGCTCCTAAGGTGAAGGGATGGAGAGAGTGAGGCAGACAGGCTTACCGGCTCTATGCCATCAATACATCAGTGGCTTAGCCACCAGATTAATGGCCTCCGAGTGGTCAGGGCCACAAAACTACTCAGCACTGAGGTCTGTGTTCATTGGAGCTGTACATGAAAGCAAGGTAGGCTGAGGAGACAGATGATGAGAAGGGAGGAGGTCTTAGGTACCAGGATGAGCACACAGGGACTTCTCTTCTGTTTGGGTTTGGCCTACAGATTAGAGTCGTGGGACAGATAAATTTTACTGAATGATGGATATGTGGCCCTGGCTGTTGTTTCATTTCTATTGCCTTGTAATGTTCCAGGATGTTTGAGGAGCGAAATGCCACAGTAATTTATGTAGTGTTAAACATTTCTTATATACGTTGTGTGTATTTAAAATTTTGTACATTTTCTTAACATATGATCCGTTACACAGCTATTTCGCTTGTCTTCGTTGTTATTCTAATTTAAACTGAATTTACAGTATTGCAAGCATTTGAATTGCCCACAGCATGTACAACATTAGTTTTACCTAACATTTTCTTTGTTTTAACAAATCTGCCCCTAAGGTCTTTCTATTTTGTGCTGCATCGATTACTTTTGAATTGCAGAACTTCAGTAATTTCTCGCCTGGATTTTATTGGCTGTTTATTGTTGTTGATAGGTCATAGAGATGCCGTTGCCTGCAAGCATGCTCTCTTCAAAACAGTCTATTTTGGATGTGTTATCTAGCACAGAATCTAATATGAACTACTCCGTGCAGTGAAAAGATCACCTCACCCCTCTGTGACCGCTATCAAGGCTGGAGTAAAAATGAACCATCCATCAGTTTCCTGAGGTCAATTCTCTGTGTAGAATGTTTATTTGAAGCAGGAGGGCCTCTGATACATTTTCTATAGTGCCAAGAGATAATATCCATCCCTTCCTGAACTTCATGGCATTGGTTGTCCATCCATGTTTTGCCTAATTGCCGTGCACCAGAGTCCAGGACTAGAACTGGGAGCCGTAAATCTATCAGTGTTATGCAGACAATGTTTTCTCCAGATGTAGAAGAAAAGATTTCATCCTTTTGTAATTAAGCGGTGCAGTCCAGGGTGTCATGCGGTTTTTATTGAGGCCTCTGGAAAATATCATTTTGCACCTTGTTTTCTCATCATGCCTTTTATTCTACAATACAAAAGATGGGAAAAATGGAAAGATGAAAATAAAAAAAGCAGCAGAGAATAGAATCTCTTATTTAAATTATTATATGGAAATGGCTAGGTGGTGATGTAAGGGGAAGCGATGGGGAGTGTGGGGTGGAAGCTCAAAAGGGACAAAGGCATAGTCTTGGAACCAAGGCAATTACATAGTCCTTCAGATGGAGAATATCAGAAAAAAAGTCATTTTTTTAACACAAGGAATGTTCCCAAATGTTATCTTTCCCACGGGTGTCGTCTTCTACACCTGTGTTCTACTTTAAACTCACTGCTGGAATAAGGGAGAAGGGGAGCGAGTTGGGGAAAGTGATAGTGACTGAAAGAGAGGGAGACAGCTTTAAGAGTTGGGGACAAGAATGCTCTTCAGCTTCTCAAGGGCGCCGATACTTTATGGCCTTCACATTCCTTCATGACAAACTGATGCCCAGAATAGACAGAGTGGTGTTAGGGAAAAAAAAAAAAAAAACTTTAACTGCGATGCCTTGAAGCTCCACCCTCCACATATCATCTCTGATGCTTGCTCACCTTCACCTCACACTGCTTCGCTTATGTCACAAACCTCAGGGTCACACCATTTGGAAGTTTTTCTTTAATAGCCAAAGCTTCTGAAAGCTAAGAACTGACGGGCAGGCTTTTGTTCAGTATACACGGTTTCACACGTTTGTGTTTTATGAAGTCCTCTTCAATCTCACGTTGATTTACAGAGGCCTCTTCCCTCTGAGATCTCCTCTGTCACAGACAGCAGAGGAAGTCTCCATAGCCACCAAACTTCGAGGTCACTCCCAGATCATATACTGTCCCTCGCTGCCTTTCCTGCCAGATCCACAAATTCTTTTTTTATAATGTCAACACATTCAATCAACACTACTGTAGCCCCCAAATTAAGGAATACAGAATAATTCAAACTTGAAACCTTACTTCAGATAGATAGCCTATCTCTGTCACTAGATAGGAATTTCCTTAATTTATGCTTGTTAGGTTGGAGTAGTCATGTTGAAATAATTTGAACCATAAGGACTGTCTGTGCAGCTACTGTTTAAATGAGAACTCTGGGAGCCGTTAAAGTTTGAACATGAAATTGTGAGATCTGGAATGCAAATTATTATTCAAATGATCAATGTATTAATTTGCATGCTGAAAGGCATAAGGGGGGAGAGAGAGGGCATCTTAATAAGTTAAGTAATGGGAATTATTTTATTATTTGTTCATGTTGCAGCAGTAAGGATTTATTAATTGTGCAGTTGTGAGTCCCAATGAGACCTTGTTTTCTCTCTATTTTATATGCACATATGTGTCACATATATGACATAATTTTTTACACACACACACACACACACACACACACACATATACACACACACACGCACACACACACACACACTGCACTCTTTTTTTAATATATTCTCCCTTTAACACTTCTGTATTTATCATAAATTGTTTCCCAGACGGGGCGACACGGTGGTGCGGTGGGTAGCACTGTTGCCTCACAGCAAGAAGGTCGCAGGTTCAAGACCCGCCTTGGGCCTGGGTCTGGGGCCTTTCTGTGTGGAGTTTGCATGTTCTCCCCGTGTCTGCGTGGGTTTTCACCGGGTACTCCGGTTTCCTCCCACAATACAAAACATGCTCAGGTTAATTGGTAAACTCTAAATTGCCCATAGGTGTGAGTGTGAGAGTGAATGGTGTGTGAATGGTGTGTGTGCCCCACGATTGGCTGGCGACCATCTGGGGTGTATCCCTGCCTCTCGCCTTAACGCGCTGGGATAGGCTCCAGCAGACCCCTGCGACCCCGAAAGGGAATAAGCGGGATAGACAATGGATGGATGGATGGATGTTTCCCAGACAATTTGGTATTTTCACATTTTTGATAATGTTTTTGTTCTTTTTGAACTTTGGGGGAGATAAAATCAAAAAAGTTTAATATATTGGGTAATAAATACACCTAAAACATACACATGGTCTAAGTAGAATAAATGTTGTAGTGAGAAGCCATAGAATGGCAAAACCCTTCAGAACAGAACATTCTGAGATCCCAGCACCTGCTTTGTTTACCCTGAATTCCTATCTTCTCTTACACATCAAATATAGCTTCTCATTTGATTTATCTCTTTTTACAACTTTTTTTTATTTATCTGCACTGTCATTACTGATTGTTAAAAATGACAGGTATTTTGGTATCTAATTTTTGAGTGGTCACTTTAGACCAGGAGCTAATTTGTGACTGAGCAGCCTGCAAGGATTAGTATTGCAAACTGAGTCCTGACATTGAAATGTCTAGCTAACATAAAATGGGGGGAAACATATGTGTTGTCAATTTCATACTAATAATTTATCTTTTAAAGATTGAATGGCTTATTGTAGAACAGTAACCCTGAGTGGTGCATGTAGTTAAGAGAGATCAGCCCTCACATCTGGAAGGGAGTTTAGGGCTTTTTAAATGAGAGATCCAGCATTGCCGTATTCCCAGTATTCAACTTAACTTTTAAATCATTAAACATGATGAAGCCATCTCCACAAAGTCCGGGGTTTATATACGAAAATCAAACACCATCTGCCATCTCTGATCAGAAGCAACAGCCATCAGGTCAGGGTTACCAAGGCAGAACAGGAAAAGCCATTAACTGCCAATCACTGCATCGATCGACAAGCCAGTCCACCACTACCACCCCGCTCTACCCCCACTATCCCCTGCCCACAGATACACACATACGGTCTATCAGCTCTTACTGTACATTGCAAAGACACACACACACAGACACACACACACACACATGGACACAACGCTCATACACACACAAAGCACACAACTACATGATGGGCCACATTTGGTAGAATTTGTCTCTTTCCCGTTTGAACCATGTTATCTTTTAAATTATCTAGAGTCTAGATTGCAGGCTCAACATTCTGTTCAGTTTAGATAAAGGTTGTCTGACTTTTTTTTTTATATTGCCTCAGCAAACCCAATGTGCTACTTGAAGGACAGTCAAGACGCTGCTCAAAAGATATTTCCTTCTGAGCATAGGTTTGTAATCTCCTCATTACTGAAATGCATCTCAGTAAAGTCCATTGGCTTGTCAGATTGAGAGTAGACACTCCATTCTGCTCCGGCTCCGGCCACATTTTTGGAGTCAACCCTCAGATAAAAAGGGAACTAATAGAGTCAGCGAAGGGCAGGAAGGAAAAAAGAAGATTGATTTTTCTTTTCTCCTCCATTTTCAGTGGTGTCGCTAGAACTGAGGGTCATTAGAAGAATATTTACCTACTTCCCAATTTAATAGAGATGCTGTATATCAGAGTGATCTGGATCAGAGGTCAGGGCTGGGGGGAGCAATTAAAGCGTATGGATCCAGAAGCTCTGGGCCTGTCCCATTGTGTGTGTTAGAGGCAGAAACAGATAGGTGAGCTAAAAGGGAGGCAGGGGCAATATGTATTGAACATGGAAGTATTAATTTATTGAGCTTTGTTACTGATGAACTAGTGAACCATTAGTCAGGGGCACAAATGCATGCTTGTGAGTGCACACCACACACATGCAGGCATACGCTTTCATTGATGTGTTTTTTCACAGTTGTCCACATACAGTGCACTACATTGCACTTGTTTAACTATTATGCATGATTATATACAAGTTTTAAAATATTTGTATGTTTCTCCTCTGAACTGGTGGCATAATTTTTAATAGTTGTCTCTTACTCCTGCTAAACATGCTCGTGGTCTGGGTCTCGGTCAGCCTTTTCTGGGTCCACACAATAGCCAGAGACGGAGCAGATATGATGGATGTGGCCTGGGGCCTATACTCTCTGCGTCTGCGGTGGCCTCACACACACATCAGCCACAGGGAGAGGGAGGGAACGCAGTAGGGAGGGAGGGAAGGAGGGCAGAGATACAAACCAGACCAGCCATTTTCCTCGTTCCGCTCATAAATATTTGTGTGGCTGATTTATAAACAGTGGAGCAAGAGAGGAGATCAAAGTGAACTGTAACGCTTATATAAAACTTGCGCTTTTTCATGACACTGCCCTACACACCACGCTCGTACCTATTAAAGACAAAGCTATATATCATGAGGCATATTGGCAAGAGTACGGAATGGCTACTCACACGTTGCGAGCTCAGTCTTCACCCAGTTGTGAGTCTAGCCCTTATAGTGCTACCCTCCAAGGTTCTGAAACACCAGTTAACGGCCATCAATATGTGTTAGAGCTGAAACTCAACCTGCTCTCAGCCTGTGTAAATTCAGTCAGTGGCTTCTTAGATGGATTTTAAATGGCTGTAGTAATGCCAGGCGGTCGTATTAATACATAGCAACACATTGAAGAGTCAGTGTGTCCTGATGGTGGTGGAGGAGTGTTCGTCACAGTCAGACAGCTGCACATGCTGATTCTGGCAACCAGCTGGTCAGATGCAAAACAAAGACCAAGTCTCCTGTACAGCAGTGAGGAGGGATTAGGGCGGGGTGAGGCAGTGTGTGTATACTGTGTATGTGTGTGTTTGTTGGAGGAGCAGAGTGCTGGCTTTGCATAACCTCATGTGTCCAAATACTGGCAGACACACACACACACACACACACACACACACACACACACACACACAGTTATAGCACCAGGAGCAGAGACATTCTACACCTACAAGCAGTGTTTGCCCAATGACCCCCCCCCCCCCCAAACATACATACATATATATCTCCTGTCCTACACCAGCCCCCAACATTCATTCCCAGGCCCGGGTGCAAATGTGGGGGAGCTCTCCTCTGCCTTTAGCCCTCTCCCTAATTAATAACAGTTATAGCTGGCAGATGCAGAGGGGCACCATGAAGATGGCTGTTCACTGACCTCTGAGGGAGCAAGAATAGCACGGCTAAAGAAAAGAAGGCCTTTTTTTTTCAATGGTGATTCCCCCTTTTGTCCACCAGAAGAGACAGGGCGTGCTCAGTGTGGCGAGGCCTCGGAGTGTTGCCGCTTTAACAGCCTGCCTCTCTGTCAGTCTGTCTCCGTGAGTGCCAAGAGACATCTGGTTCTCTATCTGCAGGAACACGGTGGCATTTTCCTAGGCACTTTACCTAGCACTTACATAACACAGCACTTCAGGTATGCATGTGCTCCTATTTTTGTCATATGACTGCATGGACATTTTAATATTTGACATATAAGATTTAAAAAGCCTTTTTACTCTGTTCACAGGGTGTATTTACAGAACAGTCATTGGAACACTAGATTATCCAGATATGTTTCTATAGCCCTCCCCCGCAAGATAAAGGTATTCTCCTATCATGAATAGGAGTCAATGATGCATCTCCGTCTTCTCCCTAAAATATGCTGTATATTCTGTATTATATATGATGTGTATTGCATGCAAGTCTGATCAGGTAGCAGGCAGAGAGAGAGAGAGAGAGAGACTTCAGATTGTTTTACCCCTGGTGTGTCTGAGTTTGTGTGCAGGGAGTTCAAAGTCCTGCAGAACATCAGAGGGCTGATGCTGAGTGAGGCTGACTAGCTGCAGCCTGTGGTCTCGGAAGGGTTACTGAATTATTACTGATGGTTTCAGGGGCAACTGTCCGACCACAGGACTGGGGAATATTAATCATTTATTTGATTGTCCGCATGTGCTGATTAATCAATTTGAGTAGGATCTGCAGGATTAACTACCCTATTATTCCCCTGTAAGAACAGATAAGAGATACGGCTTTAAAATATCATATTCCATTTATCATTTATTTTTAGGTCCCTGCTGATGAGGGTGAAATAAAAACTGAGGTGAGATTAGGCAGAACAGCAACACGAGGAAAAGTGCTGGGGGAGGAGGTGGATAAGAGAAGGGGGAATGAAAAAAGTCTTTTAATTTGATTTTTCAGAAGATGGGTGAAAAGTACAGCTCTGTATTTCTTCAAACATGGCACAGAAAATCAAGTTGTGCAGCTGGGAGTGAGAGAGCGGAGAGAAAAGTGGGGGTGGGGAGACAAGAGGAACAGGAAGTTGATGGGAAAGTGATAGCTGTCTCCACCTGGAGTATAGCCTGGGCTGCGTGTTAAGGGGGAAACAAAGCGAGGGAAAGGAGGGAGCTGCTGCAGTTGACTCTTACCCTGTTGTCTGGTTTAGGTAAGTTTGGCTCTTATACTGAGAATAGCTATTTGAACTGATCCAAGAATGGCACTATTCTTGTTTACCCTGCTCACTATCTATTCAGTCTATAAATTCTCAATCTGCCAACTGTTTAATGTGTTATGTCATGTGGTAATGCCTTTGATTCCAACATGCCTCCGTTTGTAAATACAAGAGGCACTCAAAAGGCTGTGGTTTCTTTACAAGCATTGCGCCCCCGGCGCTTTGGTTGGGAATGCACTGAGAGGGAGAAGGATTGAAAGAGTAAGGGAGGGAGTGAGAGGTGGTTAGAAACTGTATACACTTCCCGTTGCTCTTCTGCCAACCCCTCTCCCCTCTGCCTCTGGTTGCGCAGGCAGGCAGTGAGTGAGAAATGTGAGAGGGAGGAGTATATTCTCTCTCCTGGCTGAACACAGCACTGTAATTATGCACTTTTCAGCAGGTTTTACCTTTAACACTTTCCTCCCGGGGTTGAGATTAGTGCTCACCATGCTTGATTTACTGCACAATTACTGAACAAGAGCTCTATCTAATCAATAAACAGGAGGGGGAAAAGTGGTAGGCTTTGAAGTATAGTTTGAGATTTTTTGCACGATTGAGCAGTGTATATGGTGTAGCCAGTAAGGGCAGCTTCGCTGTGATGCCAGTCTGCGAAATATCTATTATATCAGGCACGCCTCTTTGCTTTACCAGCTCTCTAAGCCTCTTTACAGTGTTCAACTACTGGACTGGAAAATGACATCTTTTTTTTTCTGACTAGTGCTTAACACAGAGGTCAGCAACAAAATGTCTAATAAGGACATTCCTTCAAAACATTAGATTAAAATCACAAGTTGTCCTATAAAATTGGGGCTTAATGTGATCTTATAACTTACGTGCACAAGTTACATATGAAGGGACACAAAGCACTCTTGTGTGGTAGCTTGCTATGCCCTGTATTAGATGAGGCAGCCAACACAATGACCTCCATGATGACACTTGCTAATAGCATGAGCAGTTATTTTAGGAAGCTGGAGTGACCGGCCATCACAAGTCTTTCTGGGTCTTTGTAAAGCTTTTTGCCATGCATGACCAAAGCAATAGGCCCCGTCCAATTAGTCTGGTCTGTATTTGATTTTTCGTGATGACAACTATATCTCAGCTCCAATTATGCTGCGCTGGGAATGATGAGGGTTTAGTTTATTGATCCTTAATTGATCACCCTGATCAATGAGCACTTTTGTTCCCTTTTTTATGAAAAGTGGATTTATGTTTTTTCTTTGGCTAATGAGCAGGCCCATCAGAATGCCCCTGTAAATGAATCTCTTACCAGGACCCATATGTATTTGTGATAGAGATAGATATGCTCATGGGGAAAAGGGGGGCACTCAGCACCAGTGTGCATTACCTCCCTGTGGGCATAGGTCACAAGGCTACAATGGGTTGCATGAAGACAAAACAAATAAAAATTGGGTCCCCATGGGGGGAGGGGGGCAACATCTGTGTCTTCTCTGCTTTTTATTTATATTTATAAATCAAAAAGGCAATAGCTTAACCTTCCTATTTCTGAATATTAAAGAAGAAGGTTCAGGGGATGTGCGTAGTGAGTCAGTGTTTATCCTACAATGTAACTCACACTTTATTTAAATAATGCAAATTGTGGAAGCAATGGTGTCTTCCATACCACTTAAACACTTTGCTTTTTATCTCTAGTTTATAGTCCTCTGGACTGCACTATTATTGCAATGTCAGGTTTTCACTCATAAAAGTAAAGTAGAAAGGAGTTGACAGGTGAAGCTGGTTGGTGTTTGGTGTATGAATTGCTTGAAGAACCCTCAATAGCAGTTTCACTCCTACAAGGTACTCCATGTCCCATGCAAATAAGCCCACATATAGACCCACTCACCACTCAACCCCACTCATTAATTTTCATTTTAAAGAAGAGGACCTCTCAGAGGCCATGTTGCTCCTTTTGTCATCGCCGTGCTGCTTATAAAGATAGCTGTGTAAGACTGGGTTAAATATTGACACTGGTTGAGCACATCATCACTGCTCTTAATTAGCTGGTGTCTCAAGGGAAGTGTATGAACAACTAAACATTTCCCTTCTCGAGATCTCAAATGCACTCTCCCCAAAAACACATTTTCTATGAATTTTACATATAAAAAAGGATACAAGATACTGTAGTTGCAGCGTTACAGCTATCGCAGCCTTATTGCGTAGCCTGAAGCAGCAACCAATTATGTGGTAATGAAATATTTACTCGACCAAACGAGGAACGCCAGGGGTGAAAGCTAGATAATACAAGCCCGAGGAGACTGTATTCTGTGTCTCTTCTCTGTTGTTATGTCAGCAAAAAAGTTGGAACAGGAGATCAGCTGATGACAATAGGCTTAGAAGCCTGAGTGTGGGCAGACCTGCGGGTCAGTGAGCATGGCTTCTGGACACCACTACTGCTATCCGCCCATTTAAGGGCTTTTTTTCCCAGGTCACAGCATGAACAAAATGGGAAAGGGACACATAATCGTAACATTGACTCTACGTCAGACACGTTAGGTTTTCCCGCCTGAGTAGGGCCAGTCCTTTTGACTCTCGATGGCTACTCCCTCACAATGATACCGCAATGAATCTGCATTCACAGCAGAGTGCGATGTTTGTTCTTGAGGACTAATTGTGTTTGGGTAATGTTCCTTCTCTGAATTTAATTCTCACTGACTGCATTAATCATTACAAGTGGTGTTTGCCTGTATCTTAATCCAACACCCCCCATCCCCTGACTCACCATCTCCTTCGCTCTTAGAGCACATTCCCCACTGCCCTCTGCAAACTATTTTCTCATCCCTCATCTCAGTCTATCAAGCTTTTTGCTGCCTATTGTCTAGCTGGCAAGTGACAAATGTCAGTGAGGTGTTGCAGGCTTTGGACAACTGTGTGGATGCAGAGTTGCCTCCTCCTTTCCCCTACTAACACGACAGTGACCTGCAGTACAGCTGAGTTCAGTTCTAGGTAGGCATATCTAGTAAGATACACACACCTCCATTAACAGCAGCTATATACAATAGGTCTGTTCAGACATCTACTAAGATGCCTTTCATACATTCCTGAGATTTTCCTCTAAATCACATGGAAGTCATAGATGTGCTAATCTGTTTGATTTACAGCTGTAGGTGTCCATAGGCTAACATTTCATCAGGTGATGCTGTTTTCTTTATAAACATTATCCTTAACCGGACACATATTTGAAAAAGCAGCGTATTTAGGCACACAATCCAAAACGCAAAGCACAGTATAAAACTTGTGCCACTACAGCGGATAGTTAGCACTAATAGTACTGCAAATTTCAATCTTTTTTGTTAAACCCAATTTCATAGCCAGAGGACAACTTTTTTGTAATATTAGTGGCCAGTCCTTCTTATGACTACTCATGTACATATATTGTACTGAGGGTGGAGTATTGGGAAGTTCATCTTTTTCTTTCCGTATCCTTTGCATTCATAGATAAACAGATTGTGCTCGTTGCTAGTTGTGTCCACTCAAAAGAGGTTTTGTATTGTCACTACATGAAACTTCTGCGTTTCATTCATGACGTGTCATTATTGTAATAAAAATACTGATATAATGTGTAACTATTCACAGTAAAAATATGACCATCTCAGACTGGTCTGTGCTTCCGGAAGCAGAAAATAAAATCAAAAAGTGTTCCTCTCCAGCCCTATACAAGTAATTATTGTCACCACTGTCCAAAATGGAGGGTTGTGATGTTGACACAGTACTGTGGGTAATGGAGAGAAGGGCCAGGGCAAGTCCTGATTTGCCCCATTCAGCTTCCAGATGGTACCTTGCCAGTACACATGTCATCAAGTGGCTGTAACAGTTGTTTGGGCACCCCCATGGCTCCACCCTGCTCTCGCCTCCTGCAGGCAGACTTATTGTACTGCAATTTTAGCAAGCTCCTCCCAGCATGGCTTTCATAAAAGCACCAGGAGGTTAAGCTGTTAATTAGCTACTGAAAGAGGAGGGCAACAGCTTGCTGTTAATTTGCTTTACTTTTTTTTTTATCTGGGGATTGACATCATTTCCTGCATGTTTTGGAGTCAGTGCCGTGTGTCACAAAAGCAGGGTCTGATTCATTACGGAGGGGGGAAATGTGTTTATCTGGCCACGACGAGAAGTGCACATTATGTATGTATAGCCATGCTTATCCAAATGTTCTTAATGAGAGAGACCCTGGACGCCAGTGTGTGGCTCCTGTGGGCATAGGCCCAGGCTCGTTATCACCACACAGGGCATTGATCTCTCTACCGCCCGCTTGCTTATCCTCCTCCTTCTACCCTTTCAAAGACAGTGACTCGCACATGAATTATGTGGACACATTGATCAGCTGATTGAGAGCTATTGTTTAGAGCCCTGGGTCATTATTGAAGGAGGGATTACCCAACTCTTGTTTTGTGCGCGCGTATGGGAGAGTGTATTACTCAGCTCCTTGTCACAGCACATACTCCCCTTCGGCTCACCTTACATCTACAACGGCTACACAAATGTGCACACATACACTTAAATGCACACATACGGAGCACATACAAGAGCCTACACAATCAACATGGCCCAAATGACTGCCTGCATTGATTGCCTTCCCTCTGCAATTATGTTCCCATTGTTTACTTTCTAGCATCTTACTCATTGAAACGGAATTCAATAATTATTGCTTTATTTAATGTTAAAGTAAGTAAGAGTGGTTGGTGTGTGGAGCACCAGTAGCTGTATTGTCTTTAAGTGTCCCTCTGACCCCTCCCAGGCTACTTTATTTCATAGGTCTATGTTAAGTTATCCTCTCCAAGGACACTTACAGCGATCCATCTTTACCCAGCTGCCCTCCCTTATGATGCAGAGGTCCGTTTTGTTTCTCTATTCCTTCCCGGAGACAAATA
This sequence comes from Eupleurogrammus muticus, assembly GCA_036785175.1. Lineage (NCBI taxonomy): Eukaryota > Metazoa > Chordata > Actinopteri > Scombriformes > Trichiuridae > Eupleurogrammus > Eupleurogrammus muticus. Next base: position 15,191,913 of record JAYKQN010000002.1, on the reverse strand, counting down.
TGCAGCCTGTTTTTATTCACTGGTAGTGATTGATCATTTCTACAACAAGGCAGTAGAGGAAGCAACTTAGTGCACTTGGAGACACAGGGACAGGATGTGGTGGAGAGGTGGCAAGGATTTAGGAGGAGTAAAGGAGACGAAAGGACGAGTGGGGATGAGGTACAGGAAGCAGTAGGTAGGCAGTTTGGGCCTGGAATACACAGTCCCCCAGCCACAACCTAACTTTCAGGCATGTTGCAGCTTGCAGTGGCTAATTCAAAGCAGCCACCACACTTGGCACCCAGTGGGGCCTCTGTGGTTGGAGCTGTTGTTCATGCTGCTGGCAGACCTGGAATCACAGACCGAACTGCAGACACTCACTGACTACAGTCACTCTGCTTTGCTTTGCTAAATAACCCGCTTATGTTCCAGGGGAATCCCACAGTGCAGATTTATGAGAATGAAGTCCTGCACAACCATCTGCACATGTACAATACAATGATGCTGAGAAGAAAAGGGTCAATAGATTGAAATATTTTCAATATTTTCTCTAGACCCCGATCCCAAATTTATTTGTCATCATTAAAATTGCCTGTCTGTGTTAACCCAATCCAGATATATGACCTTTACAATGTGGCAGAAATTGGACAACAATGTTTTCACATGTTCAATTATTTAGGATTTGATTTGGATACAACGGGACAGTAAATTACTGTACAATACTTACATACTATGGCTTGTCACATGTGAGACTCAGTGTGGTTTTCAGCCCAAAAGGCATTTTTGCATTGTCCCCTTTCAAATTGAAATACAGTTACCTCATTGGTTGTAAATGCTGCCATGACATCACTCCAAGTTTGAGTAACAAAGGTGCTGCTTGACTTATTCTAACATGTCTTAAGCCTGGTATTAGTTACATTTTTTCTCAGCTGATAAAAGACATCTCTATCACCCCAATGATTTCAGAGTATATAATCTTCCCCAAAAGACTGGCCTGCTCTATAGCTTCAGGTGTGAAATGTAGTTTTAGAATCTATACAAGCTCTTCATTGTGTACATGTACACAAACACACACAAAGAGAGACACCAGCTTTTAGTGAAGAGAATCAGGGAGACAATTACAAAGCAATATCCAGGCAGGTACTCACTGGCTCTCTCACAGTGGGAATTTGGCAGCTCTCTTAGAATTGATAGCTATTTATCTCACAGATAGTCATCTGTTTTAATGCATTAATTTTGTATTAACAGCACTGCCAAATTTAATGGTGGATATTAGGGTATGATCATAATGGTATTTGGCTGTGTGTGATATAGTATGTGCAATCATGCATGTTTATGTGTGTACATTTATGAAGTTCTTTTTGTCTATAGTTTCGTATGTGTTTGTTGCGTGTATGCTGTTTTATATGGCTCCATTGGGAGCCATTCTTTGGAATTACCGGCTCTCTGTCTCCCTTCCACCCATCCACCCTTCCAGTAATACCACCTCCATCTTGTGCTAGTTGGACTCTCTCAGCAACCACACTGTTTTGTGTTAAAGGTGCACTTTTACTTTGCATTTAATGGATGGAAATGCAGATGTATGCAGTGCTCTTTGTGGGTGGTGAAACTGATACAGTCGTGTATTGCCCACTCAGAGGGTAAGGTGCACTGTAGAGTTGTGAGAGAGAGGAGGGGTGGTGCCTACACTGCCCCTGTTCCTCTTTACCTGAAAAAGCACAGAGCACCGCTTCAGCCTCCACAGAAGGCGATAAGGTGCTCTATCGGAAGAGAGAGGCTTGACAGCCCGGATAGCGTTTTTAAACTTTGAAAACCACTACAGTATAAAACAAAGCTTTGAACAGGACCTCAGGTGGAAAAAACAAATTGAAATAGTTTTACCACATTAAAATGTAATTTGGAGAACATCTTAACACCTATAAAACAAGAAAGGTAGTTAAATATAATTGAGGGTCATCTAACCAACCTTTGTTTGGAAAAAAAAAGCCCTGGCATGCTGCCAAGCACACTGACAACTCTCAAATTAAACAAAATAAATTGAGTTGGTGTACAACATACCAGTGTGTAACTTTCTGAATTTGCCATCCAAACTCTCTGTAAAACACTACAACATATTAAGACATCATTCATTTGTCTTTGCAATCTTATCTGTAGAATCAGACCACACATACAGTACCTTCACGGGCCCACAAGCATGTCGCCCATGCTTAAATGTTGTCACACACTTGCTCAGCTGAATGGCCTATATGGCTGCTGTAAATTCCCAGACACTTCAGTGGTATTGAATCCATGCCACTGACCCAGGCACCCCCAACCCCCCCAATATGCTCCACAGCTCCCCCTCTGTTGGGGCCTCGACAGGGTGCTTAGAAACCCCAGAGCCAGGCAGACCAACTCCTTCCAGCCCAACATGACTTTTTCATTAAGCCGCCAAATTCCTGCACTCCAGTTGGAGGTGATTTATCAACTAGAGGCTTCACTGCAGGTTCATAGGAAACAGACATAGCCCCATGCATTATTATGTTTCACATTCAAAGTGTGTACATATGAATGTGTGTGTGTGTGTGTGTGCGTGCGTGCATGCGTGCATGTGAACCAGAACGACTGCGTATTGTGTCCATACGCTTCATGCTCTGATCCTCGGCTTCTTAGAGAATCCACTGAAGATCGATGTTTGAGAAAGTTTTTGAGTGTGATAATAATAGGGTTGTTGTTCTAATGGGCATACTCTGCTCTCTCTAGCACTGTGGTGTCATTTTGGCTCAGTTCTCGCTGGAATACTGAATGAGCAAGAGCCACCTCACTGATCACTCTGCAGTGGTTTGATCTCTTACCTTGTTCACTGACTCTGAAATGCCCCTGACTATCTTGAGTCACGGCCTGTGAGGAGATGTTGAAAGTGGTGCTTTACAGTTGTAACAGTTTGACACTGTAGGCAAAGCTACAAGGAATAGGTCAAGCCCGTTTTGGCCTTGTTCAAGCCATCTTCTCAGCCAGTCAGGTTTATAGTGAATTATGGCCGAATCTGGGGCAGGCAGTCTCGGGTTTACTCCTATATAAACCCTGGGCTTTTTATGGGAAACTATAAAACTCCCAGTTTTTTTTGTTCTACCTCTTGAGACTAGCTTTGAAGTTGTAGTCAGGTGCTGTCATTTTTTAAACTTGTCTTCTTGTAGATTTTTTGGGCCTTGAGTCATTTGCGGCAAGAACTCTCTTTTTTAATTCAAGACATCTGCTATGACTAAAAGCAGTTAGCATGATGGATTTGGTGTTATCTATAACTGAATCTGTCTCTCAGTTTTCTCTACCTTACTTCTGATGCAATATTTGTGCACTGAGTAAAAGGAGGAGGAGGAGGAGGAGGGGGAGGAGGGCTCCCACAATATCCACCAACACCTATTCATGACATCATGGATGGCTTAAAACGAGGAGAGAAAGGAGGGCACACAGAGACACAGAGCCTTTTACAATCACCTAATAACTCTATTACACCGAGCTGTGGGGCTCACAAAAAGGAGGGGGGAAAAAAAACTCCTATTCCTTTTCCTGGAAGCGGTGTCTTAATGTGCATTTTAGGTGTAGAAGAGAGAAATATGAAACCAAAGAGAATGAAATACAATAGCTCAGAAAACCCCATAGCAATATTACAATATTGCCAGAAAATTAAACATTAGGAGAAAGGGACAAGAGCATTTTAGGGAGGTATAATATTGTTATGATATTTTTTTCACCAGCCTGTCGACACCTGATTTAGATGTAATGTGGTTAAATGTCTAATGTTTCCAATGCTAGCCAGCCATCCAGTGCAGGACAAGGAAGTTCAATGTCTTCTTGATAAATGCTTTTTTTATTTAACATTTATCTGAGTGTGCTGGTGATGGATAGGGTGAAGAATCCTAGTTAGGTTTATGACACTTTCAGAATTGCTAATTATTATTGCTAATTTAATCAATTTTTTTGATTGATTGATCGTTTGATTAAATCACAAGCTTTTACCACTGTTTACATTATTCTCGCTGCAGGTAAATATTCAGGGGTGGATTTTACCTGGTTAAAAATGGCACGTTAATACTTGGAACATTAATTCACTATTATGTGTGTAAGTGTTAACAATATATCATAATATGCTTTTTACGTCTTATGAAATAAGACGTAAAAATCATGTTATAAAAGCTTTTTGACCTTAACAGTGGTCGTGAAGGTCAAAAAGCTGCGAGTAACAACAGGAAAACTTTTGGTGATTGACATTGATTGTAGCCACAGAAATCCACAGCAAGACCCCAGAGTTTGACATAGGAGCAGTGCATGACAGGCATGTGGTCAGACTGAATCTGGGGCTTTTATTGTAAACATGTAGAAACAATCAGTGTGATGCTTTGGGATAATGGTCAATAACTCTGTTGCTCACACCAGGCCCAGCCATATTGTCTTTGCATCATTGGCCTTGCATCATTGATTGAGCCATGCAGGAGGTAATTAGACTGGGGCTCTGTGGTGTGACAAGAGGCTGTGGTGGTATGGTGTCACTATGGGGTGTTGGGCATGTTGTGACACTGCAAACTGTGGGCTGAAAGCTGGACGAGGTCTGCCGTTGAGTTGTGGAGGAAGTGCTGGGGTTGACAGGTCAATACTGATGCTGATTTCTTGTCCGCTGAAGGTTGTCCTCCTGTTGCGGAATGTTCCAGTATCTTTCAGAATGCACTCAGTCCCCCTCCTTCCTCCCTGCCGCTTGAGTTTGCCTCACTTTCTCTATGAGAGAGTGAGGATTTAACTCACCATGATCAATATTTAGTATCCCATGCGTGAAACAGGCAGATGTTTGGAGTTTCCTTTTCAGAGACGGGAGGCTTCTGTTGAGTGAAGGGGATCAATGCTCCCTTCCATCTGCGAGGCTGCAGACCCACGGTTTCTGAAGGGTGGCTGATGCGATTCCTGCCACCCTCGGGCTCCAGAGATTTGCTTTCCTCCAAGGCCTCTCCTGTCCTGTTAGCCCACTGATACAGACACTCACGCAGACAAAGTGCGCAGTCCAAACAGTTGTCCTAAAGTGGAAGAGGTCTGGATGTTAAACAACAGGGCTGTGATTGGGAATTGATTTGTTCATTTGCCAACTGTGTGAGTGAAAGTGAGTCGGTGGTGCCTAGCCAGCTATCTGCCGTCTACAATGACCTCTTTCTCTCTTTTTTGCCTTTTTCTTTCTCTCTCTCTCTCGCCATCCCCTCCCACAGCACCTGCAGCAGCACGAACACGCAGTGGAGGGCGATGCCTGTTACTACCATTGTGTGCTGTGTAACTACTCGACCAAGGCCAAGCTCAACCTGATCCAGCATGTGCGCTCCATGAAGCACCAGCGCAGTGAGAGTCTCAGGAAGCTTCAGCGCTTGCAGAAAGGCCTGCCGGAGGAGGAGGAGGACCTCAGCTCCATCTTCACCATCCGCAAATGCTCCTCTTCAGACACAGGTGACAGCTTTTCCCAGTGGTTGTGTGTGTGTGTGTGTGCTATGTGCATGCATGTGTGTGTGTGTGTATCCATTTGCTTCATTGATACACATATGCCTCACTTTTAAAGTTAAATTTACTGTACAACATTTTTTGATTGTTTGTTATTCTTACTTTTTGTTAGTTTAGTTCAACAGTTTAGTGCTACTGAAACTATACATTATTCTTCTCACACAAAAAAGCAATTTTTTAATTGATGAAGAAAAATAAAAACTATTTTTTTTTAATTAGAGAGAAGAGAGGATCACATTTAATGGTGAACAATAGTTATCACAACAATGTTACTTTATTTTTCAGATGTATTTAATAGCATTTTAGGCAATTTAGGCCTATTATATAATATTTATAGAAAATATCCCTAGGAAGCCTGCCTTCCGCAGGCAAAGCAGCTCCCTGTCAATGAGAAGTATGGAGCTGTCTTCTTCAGCCATTAAAGACATATTGAGACAGCACATTAAGGCCAGAGGAGGAGGAGTCACACAACAGCAGCAGCTGCAACAATAACAAGTACAGCAAAAAACAGACACAGCTACAACAACAGTAGCATGACTGAAACAAAGTGCACAGACTGATGATTTATTATAGACTGATTAGGAAAAGTGAGCTGTGGTCAATTAACACTCTTTCTTAGCAGGGATTTGGTTTTCTAATCACTTTAACTCCGGTGCACTGACAAAGGGACTCTATTGTGTATCCCTCCAAGAGGGAACCATTACTTCCCTCGCACACATACTCACTGTCTGTGTTATGTGGGAGAAAAAAAAGGCCAGCCTGTGAAGACGCTTTGTTCCAAGGAGGCAGGGATAATGAAGCCAGCGGCCGGGAAATTGCGCAAAAGGCAGTCACAGATCTGAAGCAAATCATTAGAGAACATATTTAGCAGAGCAATTAGGGACAATTAAGCTTTCTGCTTGCTGCACTCCAAATATGTTAATGACTACAGTACAGTGGACAAGCCAACATGCAAAGGCAAGAGGAAAGGCCATTTAGGTTAAAAGTGTAGGGGGTTGGGAATTTACTTTTTTTGTCTTCAGACAGAAGGAGTTGTGTTGTTTGCAAATACATTTAGTTTTTTTCATTCTTTTTCCCAGCAGATGTTTTGATCTGATTTAAACTTTGAAGTGCTAGATGCCCATTTTTTGTACCAGGGAGAGTGCAAAGCCTTAGGATGGGTACACACACATGCAGACAGACATAACACCCCTGCAGAACTTACTTTACTATAAACCACCTTTACTTCCATACACCACTACAGTATATATAACTCTAAAATGTTAAAGAGGTTTTAATGACGTGACTATTGGGATAAATTTCTTGACAATTTTCTATGACATACTTGTTTATTAGAAAGAATCCATTAACAATTATACCTCTTCATCGTCATCATATTAATTAACTCATCTAACTCATCTGTTGCCCCCCCCCCCCCTCACACACACATATATACTTCAACATTATAATTTCACACCATAAATGCCTTTTTCAGCATCATAAACTGCCTGAGTCCACTCCATAGCCCCACCCCTGCACTAGGGTTGAACCATTCCCTCCTAGTGTAATGTTTAATTTCCTCTCTGCTAGCTCTTCTCTGGCACATGGTTCTTTTTTGTGGTCGAGGCATAGTTGCTAAAGTGGTGGAACGTTCCCTGGCTTGTTAAAACAAAGTTGCCCCTGGATTTCTGGGTCACCTAGACAGTAATTCCCTCGCCTGCTGCTGTGCTGTGATCCTGTGAGTGTTTCTCTCTGCTTGTGTTAGGTGCTAGGCTTGTAGCCTGCCTGGGATATTTTTCCCATAATATTTGCTGCCTGCTCCCCCTCTAAAAGCATGAAGCATCAATGAAGATAACATTTAACAGACAGGTGGTATAAAATGGTAGGAAGACATGCCTTGCTGTCAAGGAACGTTTGCACAACCTCCCAAACGTCACCATTTTGCACAATGTGTCTTTGAGTCACATCAAGTCAACGGTTACCTTGCTTTGACGGCTATGAAATGAAATGAGATTAGTTCATATGTGATCTTGTGTGTTTTTCCTTTTCCTGTTTACCTTTTACCTTATGAGAATGCAGCAAACACAGATTGGAAATATGTGGCGCTACATGTCTCCTCTGGGCTGAATGTCTGAGGAGGAGAGCAAGGGCAGCAGAAATTATGTTTCTCCCCAATTAGACTAACACAGGAATAAAAGGTTTGCATTGTTTTAACTCTTGCTCATACTGAAAATGTGCTGCTTAGGCATGTTGCTCAGTGGCTCCTCCTCCATTTGTCTTCTTTAACCCTTTATCTGTGGTCGGGAAACAAAGGAGGCCTCAGAGGAGCCCCAGCCCCACACAGCTGCCCAGTGTGCAGCGAGCACCGGAGAAAGCTCAGCACTGCCTTGAATGCACTATCTGCACTGTTTTAAGGATCTCTGCTCATTACCGGGCATATATGAAAAATACGTGAGAGACAGATATGTGATAAACAAGGCAAGAGGGAAATGTGTAATTCCCCTAAAGCTTTCATTTGTGAGGACAATCAGTTTAAAGACACAGGACAAGATTTATTTAGGTTTAGATGTCAAAGGACAAAAGGTAGAAGCTGGTGGAGTGGTTAATGGTGAGTGCTGACAAGTGTCAACAGAAAGGATCAGGGTGCATGTGTGTGTGCGTGTATGAGAAAGAAACCTACGGGGAATGAGAGAAAACAGCAAGGAAGGGAGGCAAAGGAAGTGGGGGAAACAAGTTTCAGAGAACTTGTGTGCGAGAGCTTATGTGACACTTGAGGGTAAGATGACCCTGTTTTGTATCAAGGGCATATAGCTCAATGACACATTGGGTTTTCTCATTTCTTAACATTTAATCGACTAAAGTTATTTTTTGAGCATAGAACAGAATGAGATCATGCCGGTAAAAAGGGCAAAGCTAAATTGCACTGAGGGGTGGAAGAAATATTTGGATTGGTGTGTGTGTGTGTGTGTGTGTGTGTGTGTGCGCAGGCAGGCACGCACATTTAAAAAATAGTGAGAAAAACAGAGAACATTGAGAAGGGGGTTGTAAAATATTTGTACTTTTCCGTGTGGCGTATGTGTGTGTATTTATATGTATGCATGTGTATGGAGGAAACACCGATGGAGGCTGACAGTGTGGATTAGCTCCTGCTGTAAATCTGCCTCAGTCACAGATGGCAGTCCCTTGATCGCTGGGGTGTGACGGCTTGGCTCTCAACGCAGGCGGAAATCCCTTTCTGTGAGCCTAGGAGGCTGGGAAGGAGAATGCTGGGGTTGGGGCCGCCCGGGCAGCCACCAGTCATTGTCTACTGTCTGTGTAGTCATAGAGGCCTGGGTATTCAAGGGCGAAGATTTTTTTTTTTTGGTTGGGGGGTGGGGTGTCTTACTTTGACTCTGTAGTTGTTTCATCCACCACACTGCTGAGGGCTTGTAAGTGGAACTTAAGCCTCCAGTTTAGATCAGCCTTACTTTTAATGACCAGTTTGAGAAACTGGGCAGGGGAGCTGTGTGCATTATTAAATGGAAATGAGACGAAAGGATGCATACAAATTACTGCATAATAGTGGTATCCAAAATGAGATCCATTGCTTGTTTCACTAAAAGGGGTGCGCTTTCAGGGTCACACACCTAATAGCAAGGCCTGTTCTGACAACAGAGGCATTTCTCTTCCCTCCCCACATGCCTCCCTCTCCCTCTGTGCCTCATGCATAATTCTTGAGACACTCATGCAAAATGGGCTGTGACATGGAAAAATGCACTAATAAAGCAAATGCAGGAAAGTCACTCATAGTTTAGGGTTTCCACAACACCTTGCAGCTCACATGTTTTCAATGATGGCAGACAGGATGTGTCAACATTCAGTTTGTCAAATGGTTGTACCAAATATTTCATATGCCTCACATCATTTTGACTCAATCTCTGCTTTTAACCACTTTCATGTGGCATTTTAACAGGCTTTTACTCTCCCTGTTCTCATACATTAGCTATCTGTCCTGTCCAGTGGCTAGGCTAAAGCTGTAAAAGCCAGGTAAAGTCAGAGGTGAGCTAGGCCACGCTCTGATGGCATGCAAGGGCCATAGTCTGAGCTTTTTCTCCCCACGGACACAGGCAAAACAGACGGCTGCCATTTCTGGAATGTCCTCATTTATTCATGCCTGTTAAAATGCAAAGTAAACCTTTCCAGAAACAGGATATTATAGCCCCAAACCACCAGACCCTTTCTACATGCCACATTATGGTGAATCTGAAAGTAAGTTATATAGACAGACACTGCTGCAATGCACTTTTAATAATGGCTGTTATTGCCCTGGTGATGCAGTGGAGTGGATATGAGGATGAGGACTGTGCGGGCCTGGATGAGTAGGGCCCCAGAGGGCCTGCAGCTCAGTCAGGCCTCTGTCAGTCGCCTGCCGTCTAATCCCTGTCCGAAGGGCATCTAGGCAGCATAGGAAATTGTTTGCTGTCCACAGAACGTGCCAGGAAATTCATAAATACATTACTTTTCATTTTGAAAATATTACAAAAGACCAGATATTTATTAAAAAGCCAAAATGATGGCTTTATAGATTTTCCAGTTGTGTATCAGCATTCATATGATCCAGCTACTGTAACTAACACAAGCAAGTCTTTCCTGCCCTGTACCCCCTGCTTTATGGACAGGCTTGGTTTAAATTCCTCTGCTGGCTCATCCTGTAATAGCAAATTGACCAGAAAGCCACCACTCTATTCCGGGATAGGCTGTGAATAAAAATGTCTTGTGTCCAGATTGTTACTACCTCTCCTGACTGAACAACTCGTTCTGTAAATACTGGATAGCTTTGCCCCTCAGGCTGGATGGAAGGTGGGTAAAATCTGAGTCTGCCCGATAAATCTGGCTAAAAGGAGAACAGAAACAGAAATGTCAGACGGATATCTCTAGATTGAAAAGACCAGAGTTGATCAGAAAATTGATCAATTCAATGATGACAATTTGCAAAAACAGCAAAGATAACTACCTCTTTACTAGTGAGCCCTTGAATATAGAGCTTGTACTTGAGTAGATTTTGCTCATGTTGTTTTCACCTTGTGTGTGCTCTGTATGTTTTATGCCCTGTGTGTGATTTCACTGTCATTTATGCCATGTGGGTGAAAATATGTGCCAGATTTTATTTTGCAAACTCGCATACCCATAAATGAGCACACACATAGGTGTCCGCACTGAGAATCAGGCCATGTGTGGGTGCGAGAGGCTCTCTCTGTCATCAAGCCCATTTTCAGAGGAGACTGGCAGCACATTATAATATTGGTTTCCCTCTCTCTTGTCATTACCAGACACTCTCCTTGAAAGCTGATCCAAAAGATAGACAGTCCATCAGGAGACAGTCATCTCATTTGTACTTACTAAACGTGTTAATGAGTTCTATTTTCAGGCCTAGAGGTTTTGCTGCTGGATATTGGAGCAGAGGTGGCGATAGGTGGTGTGAGGTGCTGGATTGCAGTATCAGGAGGAGCTCGGAGGGAGGGGAAGGAGGTAATGGAGTAGCACTGCTGCCCCTCATGTCACTCACATGGACTGACCACAGCCTCCACAGGGGCTGCCAGTCAGGGCTGAGGGTGGGAAGTCTGTGATCAGACAGACAGACGCAGATAGTGGAAGAGAGAATAGATTAGGTGACATGACATAATGGTTATGATGGGTTTAATTATAGCAGCCTGCATGTCACTGTCATACAGGTACATGAGATGAAAGAGAAACAAGTCCATTTAAGACAGATCGGCATTAGATGTGACTTATAAGTCAATCATTTATATTTGGTTATTGATTGAGCATATAACAATACATCCAAGCGTACTGTTTTGTCTTCATAGTTTATTTTTAGTGTCCAATTCCAGTGGTTGACTTTTCTTGTTACTGTAGGTAAAATTATGTGGGTGATGTGAACAATTATTTGGACAAATACTTCTCAATACATGTAACTTACATGATTCCATTGACTCTTTTAATGTGATTAGAACCACAAAGAGCCAGTTGTGAGTGAGTGTCACCTAACCATCACACCCACTTTGCTTGATTATCCTTGTCAAAGAATGCATAGCCATCACATTTTATACACATATTAAACATGTTGCATGGTCGAGATACAGTGCCTATACATTGTTGGTTGTTTATTTATTTATTTATTTTTTTACGTTCGTTAATACATAGAAGTTGTAGTATTTTCTGCACAATACTCAGTTGTATGTCCTCCTAAGGAACACAATATCATCTTACACCTGGCCCGTTCACATCTATCATATTGATTACAGTGCAAGTGTATGCCAGGTTGTCCAAGAACTATAAATTGTTAAACACTTAGATTGCTTCATTTGTTACTATGTTTCAGTATTGGATGAAAAGTGCTGCTCACTGTCAGAATTAGGCAGCTCAGTTTGACCATAGGAAGCATCGGGAGAGAAGCAGGGCTAAAGTTTGAGAAGTGTTGAGTCAACACTAAGAAGTTTTATTTAAAATGTTTAATAAGACTGTGTGTGCCCCCCTCCCCAAGAGCTTGTGGATCGAGGGGCGTGATATATGGATGGGTACACCCTGGGTCCAGCAGAGACAACCAGCCTCTCTGTCCAGCAGCATGTTGCTCTCTGACTTTGAAGGCTTTCTTTGAACAAAGGCAGACAAAACAAAATACTGCCTGAAACCACAGATTCTGGTATTAATTACATTTATATAATATATTTATATACGTTAGTAAGTGTAGGTTTTGTGTGTGTGTGTACATGTGTGCACATGTTGCTTAATTTGCAACTTCAAGTAAGTTAATGGCAAGAAGACAAAAAAAGAACTTCATACACTACAGCATGCTTATATGGACACATGAAACACACACACACGTCTATGTTTTGAGTGCATTAGCAAAAAGAGTTCCCTCCAGTACCTCAACCACATCAACTAAAAGCAACCAGGCAGATGGCAGCAATGAGAGAAGTGCAGAAATAATTCAATAGTGAACCTTTCTAACCTTTACCTGTGGGCGTGAGCACCAGTCATTGATTCACGCTGTGCCTGACAGTACACTACACACCACCTGAGGATGAGGGTGGATGAAGAGAAATGGATGAGTTTAGTGAAAAACACAAAAGGATAATAAGAGTGGGCGGGAAAGCTCTACTGTATGTAGGTGATGGCAGTGTATCACATGAAAGGGAACTTTTCACAGGTATTGGAAAATTATTTTGGAGCAGTTTTTACAAATACTGCACCCCCATTATGCATTGTGCACATTGTGTGTGCTCATCATCACATCATTGTCTCTAGTTGTATGGTTTTCACTGAACACTGTCATAGCAGCAAACAAGCCGGCACATCTTCCTCATGATGAAGGCGAACGGGGGATAGCTTTGTTAGTAGCTGCATTTTTTATCATTCAAGAAGCTATCTTGCATTTAGAGATATCTTATTGTTTGTTATCACAGGACCTGGCCAACAGTGACCCAGGTGAAAGCAGTGTTTGTTAAAGAAAAGAAGTCAGGTTTTTCACAGAGTTGTTTCCACAGCCTAAACTCTATTTAACTGGCTGCCTAGTGACAATCTGAAACAAAATAGTATTTATTTTGTGACAATTTTCAACATCCTCAGTGTTTGAGTGAGTCAGATTTATGGTGCTCTTCCTGGTTCAATAAATGGCCTATCGCTCACAGTCTCTCTTTGTCTGGCTGGAAACACTGCTCTGACGCTGTACTGTTTTATTATTTGGCTGTGGATATGCTCTCCTCAGGAGCTTGGATGAGCATAGTTATGAATTATGTAAGTGAGGCAAAAACAAATAGAAGCATTTACATTGTAAATGCACAATGAAGAAATAAAGTTCCACCATACATATAGAAAGGAAAAGGAAATCCTGTGACACAAACATGAATAAACAGAATCACAAGTTTATACTTGTGTATTCCTGGTTGACAGTCAGAGTGCTCTTTACTCAAACTGAACAGAACAGTACAGGATATTTCAACATCATCGCCTTCAAAATAGCTATTTAATAGTTGTTTTTATGATGATTTCATTTTTAAACATGTTGCATTTCACAAGTGTTATGCCTGTTTAGTGTTTTATATTTCTTAGTTTTATACTCTATGTATTTTTTATGTTTAAAACTAGATTTGCAAACATAACGTACAGTAATATGAGAGGGAAGGCAAATATGTGGAAACAGCAGAAAAACCCACCTTGACCAATTTGAAGCATTAAGATGAATAATCCACTGTTTAGAAAGCAAGCAAAGGTCAATTTCCATGCTACTTGCTCAGTAAGCATACAGGAGAGCATATCGAGTCAATTCAGCTGCGCTGTGCTACGCAGTCAAGAGGGAAGGACATGCAGTTTCGGTCCTCTTTTGAGTTAGTCTGCTATGTAAGACCAAGTGCTGCTAGAAAAAAGATTTTCCAGTTCCCACTCAGGAGATAGATGGACTAATGATATACGTGGACTTGAATTGGTAGTTTGAATATAGTATATTGATGTTTGTCCAGAAATACTCAGGTGTGTAATCTAAAAGTATGAGATAGACCAAAAACTATTTCTAGGAGCTTCTTTTAGCAGTAAGTTGCATGTTGTAGCAGCAGTTGGTGATGAGTCGTTAATCTTAGAAGTGGTAAATAAAAAAACAATCCATGCATGTGAGAAGAGAACACCCAATGTCAAGTGTAAAATGTTTAGCAGTTACATATTAATTTAACATATATTTGTCGTCTTATTACATCATGCTGAATCTTGCTATTTTAAGTAGCCATTACTCTTAGTTATACTGTAGCCAGGCATCGATAGTGCTGGTGCTTCTCATAATTTCCAATTATGAGAAGCACATTCTGAACTGTGCTTGTCTCAAGATGACAGTGTTTACTAATCTACAGTGAATTCTGCCTTTCTGCACTAGGAAATGTATCAACTTTTGATTGCATAGGGACAGTAAAATCTGGATGGAACTGTTCGGTTTTTCTTTTTCTTGTTATTTTTCTGTGAAAATCTGTAAAATCTGGGGTGAAGGTGAACCTTACTTGTTCCTGAGGACTGAGGGTGCTTTGGAAATGAGTTTTTCCCATGTATATGTTGAATATTTCAAGCACTTGGGAAAAGTGAGATGGGGCACATATTGGTGTGTGAGATGTATAATGGAGAACACAGTGGATGTGTTTGAATCCATGTCACAAGTCGTTGTCAGTCTCACAGACAGCCCAGCACTCTGAGGCTGACTATATTTAAGGTGGCACATTGCCCGGTATTGCAGCCAAAATTAGGAAAAATGTGCTGTGTTTTTGTCATGTTAAACTGGGAAAGGAATCTAATTGGGTGGGGGAGAGCAAATGGCAGTGCCTTCCTTGTTTAAGGGCCCTCTACAGTCACTTTGCAAGAGCCATTGTGCACATTGACCACAATAGCATTAGTTTGTGCTCTTGTTCAGTGCTTTTCTTTTCTTTTTGGCTCTCTGCAGTCAGCTCCTGTCCGTTCCACTCTGTCTCCACTCCTCACTTCCATGCTCCACCAGTGCCGAGGAAGGGACTCAGAAATATGCCCCCATCACCTCCACTTCTCTTCTTCCTGTCCTTTATTACCTCGCCATCATTTCCTTATCCATACTATTAAAGAGATACAGATAATGAAAGAAAGGCACATTTTGCTGCTTAATTTGTAGTCCACTTCTGCCCTGAGAAGGGCATCATCATATTTTCTTTTTATCGGTCTGAAAGAAGCTAATCATTCATTGATAAATTATTAGATTGCTTTGCCCCTAGATCTTGAAAAAGCAATGGATGATTTATAGCGATAGAAATAATTGTATTTTCTAGCATCATGAAACATAAAGGCAATGCATGATTTTAAGTTGATTTTCTTGCCATGTGTCACCATCAACACTACTGAACAGCTGCAAATCTAACTGACTCTTGATAATTCAATGGACCTTCGCAGCGGAGTAACATTGAAAATGACTTTCAATGGGCAACCATTGGAGTATATCCCAGTACCTATAATGATTCCTCTCGAATGTTAGACTTTTATCTAGAGATTGGAACCATCTTTAAATTAGTGCTTGAGCCATAGTACAAAGAAGAGCACTTACCTTTCATGATGTCTTCTCAGAGAAAGCCAGAGCAATTCTCATGTTGCTTGGTGACCAAGCGCCTGCTACTTATAGTGGATTATAATGCAGAAGAGGTAAAATGCATTTGGTGGTCTCAATATGATAAAGTGAATATAAACCTCTTTTAAAATATTCCTTATTTTATTGAAGTGTTCTACTATAAACAGTTTGTAGCAAATGAATAAAATAGGCCCCTCTACAATAGGAACTACTGTAGGTTACAGCCTTGTCCTACCTCCAGCCAATTCGTGTGCAAATTGTACAACTAACCTCAGTATATTTAGTGCACTGCAAATGCAACTGCAAATGGCCCTCTGCCTTGTGAAGGTGTAATCATGCATGATAAAATGGGCATGATAAAAAAGCAACTAACCTAGGAGCAATTTTGTGTCCTTTTTTTGTTACATGGGTCATTCATAACTTGGTCGCATTGTTGATGTACAGTGAGATATTGATCAATTAATGCATTAAGTGCTTGCAATCCATTAGTTTATGTGAAAGGGGCCGGAGAGAAGACTCAATCTTTCTCTTACTATGTATTTTCACCTCTCAAAGGGCATATATTTTGCTGGCAAAGTTTAGGGGACAAAAACCAGAATATCTGCCAAGTAATGCATTCAAAAGAACATTGGTTCTCATAAGTGTCAGTTCAATTACTCTGAAAAGCTTGACAAGGAATTGCTCTTGCATTAACCTTCTGCTCACCCTGACCCACAGACTATGTTGTTCACAGACTTCACTTATACTGTAGAGCAAGCGTACTTAAGCATCTGAAAGTGTGAAAAAGATTTACCATCTTGTCTCTGTGATTCTAGGAAAGTAAGATGTTTATTTCTAACATTCTGTAGCCTCACAGAATGATGCAGTCTGTCACTATTTATTGCTGTCATAGTGACTAGTATTTGAGGGGTAGCAATGGACCATAAGTCAAATTAAGTGATGTCATCATACATTATTTTTATCCTTGCCATGTTTAAAGCATTTTTTGAAGCCATGAACTATAAAAGACAGAGTTTCCCCCCCAAATTATGTATTTTCTCAGTATGATTTTTAGACCCAATGGAACCAAGAGTCATGAGGTTACTGCCTTACTACTTAGTGACAAGGAATAGGAGTCCTCTCTTGCCTTGGTCCTAAGCAGGGACGCCTGTGAACGAGGCCTGAGAGTCAGTCATTACCTCAGAAACATGGGCTGCATTAGAGATTCATAACGGTGTGCCATCTCCGCACCTTTCATCTCCACCAGGGCCAGCTCCATTAGGATCTTTTATCTTTGTGCTGATGGCTGCTCTTGATAATGGTGCTGCTGAGAAATCCCAAAAAGTAAAGACTCAACTCTGACACCACTGGCCATCCTTTTTTTCAAGTACAGTAGTACATCCGAATACAGTAGAACATAGGTATTCTTATTTTCTGTCTGAAAACCCTATTCTATGTTTTTATTCAGTGACGTGTTGAAAGTATTCCCTTATTTAGCATTTATAGGCAGTGTACGATTATTCAATAAATAATTTGTGACACCTTTTAATTTAGTTAATCATATATAAGTAATGTAGTTAAGCATAGCCTTGCAGTATAGAAGCAGATACTGTAAGGACATTTTAAAATATTTATTACGTTATGGTATTTTAATTTATCTGATGAAGATATATTTTATGTTATTGATGATAAAAATGTGTTTTACTGTATTGTCATTTATTATTTGTTTATATAGCGGCCTCTCCTTATGGACACCCAAATGAGAAGTAGTTTTTGACAAATTAATAAATATTTTATCTGCAGACAACTGTGTTATTTTGTTACACCATCTAGGAAATGTTTGCACACTTCTGTTAAATGCTAAATGGGGCAAACACATTTTTCTTAGGTTATTACACATTAATACGATGGTTTGTTGCTTAACCACAGCATAGCAGTTACTGTCTGTCTCTGTCCAATCACCTTTGACAGAGCCTACTGCAATCTGATTACAGTAATGCAGCCAACAAAAATTGTTTTGGTAGCTTATTTTTATGTATGCTATTAGTCCGAGTGTCCTTCCTAAAGTACACAATATGTGTTGGTAAAGATTTGCAAGGCAAAGATTTAATAAATATTGCCATTATTTGTACTGATGCCCCCATGTAAATGCATTAACAATATCCCCTACAAAGCCTCAATGAAAACTTTGCTTTTGGGCAGACAAACACAACTGCATAATGGTATAATTCATGCAAGCCAATGTTTTTCAAATGTTACAGTAATTATGAAAAATATTCATACTTTTCCCCTACATAGCCGCAGTAGAGCAAATCTCATTTCCAAGGCAAAGCGGAGAAGGAACACACTGAATAATCATTGTGTTTAATGCTCTGGTCATAATCCCAGGTTTTATGATGGTTTTCTAATGATTTTCTAATGATGTTAAATATTAGTAGAGAGTACAGCCATAATTTGAACACAGCAGTCGTTTTTTCAATGCTCTATCAGCACACCCGATTGCAACTACAATGAATATTGCACTGGGGATGAGATTTAAGAGCCATCCCTTTTGGTGTTTTATTTTGCCGTCTCCACATCTGCCATAAATCCTCATTGGTGTGCTCTTGAATCCTCCGCCCTTGCCTGCCTTCCCCAGGTGGGAATACAATTAGGTGCAGGGACCATTTCATTCAGTGCCACTGTCTGTCCACCACAGTCATTCGTAAAAAAAAAACACAAAAAAACTCTGGAGCTGTCCCAGTGGAGCAAACAGTGGACTCCTGGGAAATATAAAAAAAAACAAGGAAAGAAGAGGGAGAGAAACACAGAACAAAATAGTGGAGGGATGAGCACAAAGACTGAAACAATCTCCAGAATTGCTGTCACAGGAGATACAAGTTTGGCCTCTAATGAGTGACAATATTGAGCAAAATATGTATTGGAGACAAAGGCTTTGTCTCCTTCCTGTGCCTTTTCAATGAATTACACCTCTCCACCCCCTACCCCCAGCTTTTTAATTAAATGGCTGCAGCTCCATCTCTCTATCCGTAGCTCCCCATTACAGAGGCTAGATAAGGGATTGCTATCTGTAGCATGTTAAGAAAGGCTGCTGGGCAGCCAAGCCTCATGAAATTTGTCACAAGATCTCATTTTCCTCATTGCCAGACGTGATGCTTATAATTGATGTGGAGGCAGCAGTAATTTATTGGCCGTCCACAATTATCATCCCCTTCTAGCAGGGAGATGTGACTGCAATTTATAAGTATGGGTGCATGTGTGTTGTTGGTGTGTGTGGAGTAGGCTAGGGTGACATTGTATCGTGTAAATTAATGTAAAAACATGTTCCTTATCAGATGGTAGTGTGTGTTTTTGCAACCTAAAGAATGCAAATTAATGGCAGGCTCCATATCATAAACCATATGGGGCCTGTAATGCAGCCATGTTTGGCTGAGGTGTCAAGGCTGTCAGTGCGCCAGCTGGACTTTCACACACAGCTGGGGGGAGGAAGGGCAACGAGAAGCCTGGGAGGTGAGGGGGGGGGGGTCAAAGAGGGCGGGCCAGAGGGGCAGAGGGGGCTGGTGCCACAACCCTTTGTCCACAGCTTCTCCTTATGTCTTTAGGGTTTGTTTTCACATAGTAAAAACAATTACCCTGGGGGTAGATTAATAATGGTGCTGTCTGAATGCTGAAATGGTCATACTTAATGCAATCAGTCATTTACTAGTGTATTTAATCAAAATGTATTTCTCATATTCAAACTTAACAGAAGAATCACTGGCATATTCAAAATTACACATTTTATCCAAAGGACATTTACCAATATAATAGTCACAAAGTGAACTGCAAGGAAACTCTGGGTATTAAATAAATTATTCTTTTGTAATGCACACCTGAGGTGGCTTGTGATTTTAAGATTTCTTCCTATTTTTCTTCCCTAGAGTATATGAATTTGTCTATGTTGTACATATCATAGATTTTCACATTGACAATATGATCTGCAAAGACCGTAATAGTAAAATCTGCATTCATTAACATAGAAACATCATTAGTGGTATCTAGCAGCACTTCTCAGCTTGAAAATTCATAGCTTCTTTGTACTATAGTATATGAACTCACCAGGCAGAAGACAGCGTGCTGCAGTCAGTATTGTTCACATATTAGTAATGGGGACTGGTTTTTCTTTTGTGGGTGTGTTTGCCTGCATGTACAACACCCTATAAAATGAAATATGTTTTTTTTTTCTTTTTATTTCTACTGTTCCTTTGATGAAATAGAAATTCACAGTTGTGAAATAAAAATAATTTTGATATTTTTTCTATAACTGCTTCACACACACACACAGGCGGAAAGTCTTGTGTCCTGTCTCATGTCCTGTTCTGTGATCTTGCAGTCTTTTGCACTCTCTTGTTTGTCTCTGTTCTGTAGATAAAATAGCAGGTTTCATGGTGCACAGATTTTCCTGTTGCACAGCAGTGAGCTCCATGGTCAGAGTGGATTGCTGTCATGCCATGGTGGGGAAGAGAATGAGGAAGATGAGGGCTGTCACCAGCTACCACTCTGAGCATGCTCTGTTATGTCTTGGGAAATGGAAGCTGTTTGTTTTGTCTACCTGCACGCCTGTTGTGTGCTGTTGCCAAATTAGACTTTCAAATCAAGAAGCCAGTGGGATACCAAGACTCTAGTTTTCTCCTTCCCTTTAATAATCATCCCTGTTTACTCTTCAGGGAGTCATCTTTATATTTTTTTTCTTAAATGTGCCCTCTAAGCAGGGAGAGTGTCTTTAATAAAGCAAGCAGGCAGAGCACCATTCCAACATGTGAATTGCACAGGAGAGAATTGAGAGATGGAAGCAATAGAGGAACACCAGAGGAGGGGGAGGTGGGGCTGCTGCAATGCACCCTTCATGCTATTATCTTTTATGGCATAGCAAAACATGCTTCAGGCAATCAGCCTGAAATTGTTAATTGCTCAGCCCACTTGTGCGTTGCTCAGGGGACGGGGCCTTCAGGAGGTCCCGCATTCAGTGAGTAAGGGGTGTTCAACTAACTGCCTGCATATCTGATATCTCATACGGCACATAACACTGTCCAACAAACATGTTCTTCCCACTCTCAGTGACCTTTACAGAATAGCTGTGGCAATCACCAGGGTACATTCCAAATAGTATATTTAAGAATTGATTATGGCTACAAAAAATGTGTGCTTGTTTTAACACATCTTGCGTACAATGGACTGGGCATAGCATTAGTTCAAATTGTCACAATGATGTTTGATAAAACAAAAGATCAAAGCAGGCTTTAATTTGGCATGAGTCAAAAATAAGTGAACCCAAACCGGTTGTAAGAACAACTTTTCTGAATCCAAGAGGCACGAGGCCACCTCTTTTTTCAGGGTACGTTCATCACAGAGGGCAGCATTGGCTCCAACATGATTCCATGTATTCAGACACACACACACACACACCTCACCTCTGTTCCGATGTACTTCTCTCACCTTCTAAGAGGTGACTTGGAGGAGGATATGTAAGACATCTTTTCAAAATGAACACCAACCCACCCGTTACATGCTCAGTCAAAACATAATGCCCCTCCTCCTGGCTATCAGTTTTGTTCCTGTTAGAAGATGAAGGAGAAAGAGCAAGGTTACATGGGGCGTCATATTAATGGGGCCTGTCATGCGCGTTGATCGTCTTAGGCGTGGAGGAGGATGAGCACTCAAAAGGTGTTGTCTTCAAATAGGATTTCTGCAAGTGAGACATCGTTGTTGGGTGATATCCCCCTCAGAGCAGCCACTTTCTTATAGAATGATCTGTTATTAAGCAAATGAAGTGCTGCGGGCCCAACGGTAAATCCCTCCACTTTGTCATGGTGTTCTCTCAGTTATCGCACCCTGCTCCCTCATTCGTTGCTGATGTTCTAACCATTTTGCCACTTTTTACCACGGCACACCCGCCTTGTATTTGAAGGCACTCGCCCCTTTTGCAACATGCGTGACACATAAAGCATTCCAAATTGTAATCAATGACTCCTTCAAAAGGAGCATTGATCTTATTTTTAAAAGGAAGTTTGAAACTGAGCTTTTCCTCCTGAGGAGAGTTCAAATTTAAAGGCGCAGTCTGTTAAACGAAATGTAAACAAAAAAGGGTCGACTCGAGAATAAATCTAAATCTATCATCTGCACCTCAAACTCATAGGTCCTCTGTTAATACACCTCACTTTTTTGCTATTAAATTAGTAAATATTTGAACTATTAATAATGTAAAGAAAAGTGTGAATCAGCTCATTTAAACTTCTCTTCCCTCTGTATCAGTAATGTATAGCCTGTATCGTGTATAACTCCTGTCTTTAAATCCATTTACTGCTCCTGGTGGCAAATCCTGCACCCAACAATCAGCTCAATCAGTCAACTGTGCAACAATCTAAATCTCCAAATAAAGTTCGGTTTGACGTGGGGGCTTCTGTCCAGCCATCATGATAGAGAAGGAAGAAGGGGCGATTGGAAGGTGGCGGGGTAAACAGGGGGAATGGCAACTGCTAGACAGGAATTGATTGCATTAATTGATATGCCAATATGTAAGCTTGTTACATCCACCATTGCTTAGGATGATGGCTAACAGGTCCTGCTGATCAATGGAACCAATAAAGGCCTCATCCATTAATGAGCAATGTGGTAATTAATGTTATCCCTAAACCAATTACCTCAGGCAGTGCGTCTACAGGAAAACACGGCGAGTAGTCCAACCAGGTTATCTCTGTTATACTCTTAGCAATTTTCTCATGCAGCCTCTTTACTGCTCTGTGAGTTAACATGGCTGTAAAGCAGCCCTCTATTCCGGCATGTTCACAGCACATACACAAACAAATGTTATTGGAAGGTGATTGTGAAGGTTATCAAACAAATTGAAAATACATTTTGAATAGAGTCTTATTTAATATTGTATTTAAATGACATGGCATTATTTATTGCCTCAGCCTTGGAGAAACAGCTAGCTTCATATTTTAACTTAATCCAGTTCATCTGATTCATTTACAGCAGTTCAAGCTTATAGGGCTGAAATTTTATTGTTTTTGTTAGGATCCTTTGTCTTTTGTTCTGTCCTAAATTTACATTTCTGCCTCCTTCATTCTCTTCTGCTCTAAAACTATCTGTACAGAAGACAATAGGGTAGTAAGGTGTCAAATGTTCTCCACTCTTCATACAACCACTCCCCCCAAAAAACAGATATTACAGACAGCGAAGGTATAACAAACATGTTTCTTGGCTTGCACCATATAATTATTATGTCTCTGATTGTGCATATTACATGCAGTGTAGTGTATGCGGTCTGTAGCAAGTCCATAATGCCACAATAGCCTGTTTGTCTCCATAGTTGCATCACTGAACAAGCACGAGAGTTAGGGTCAAGGAAACAAACCACATAAACAGTATCCTACCTGATCGCAAAACATTTTCCGTCATCTCATTGCCAAATGAAATAAATACATTTTTATTGCAAGGTTATTATCAAATATAGTGTGACTGTGGAGACTTTCCTGTGAATCAGACTTTGAAAATAATTGAGTTTCAAGTAAACGACAGCCACACTGCTTGTCAGCTCTACCAAGCTTCTTCTAGCCGTTTACAGTAAATGCATGGTGGCTACTCTTGGTTTCAATTAACTATGAAAACATGTCAGAAACAACACGTTGTGTTATTTGGTGTACATTTAAAAAGTGGCACCTACATTTGACAACAATACTGAAGTGATAGCTGTTCAGTACATAAAGCTAATAAAATACATGAAAGTGTTAATGCTCATACTTTAATTATTCCGCCTTAAACAGATTAAACAAGATAAGAAACACAGCTAAGTGTGAGATGATGACTTATTAGTTGGGATAGTGCAGAAAGGCCCATCTGTCTCTCCGCCTATTATCCGAAGCCTTAATCGGGACTTACAGCGGGGCAGGCTAAATAAACAGTAAGTAAGTTGTCTTGGGTAGAGGAACGTCAATGCCTGCAACTTGCTCAAGCCTTTGCTCTGAATGGTTCTGTATTGACCCCGCAGACCCCCTGAGAATTCCCTAATTGAAAATTAATATTGAATCAATGCCGTGGGCCATTTGCATATTGATTATAAACATCCAGGAAGGCACCGAGTATGTCTGGGATCAATAGGGCCCTTCTGCAGCAGGCCGAGTGCACTACATCACATGGCAGCTGCCTGCTCCTGAGGTTAATGACTGCTGCTAGTTAAGGAGCTCTTGTCAGGTAGAATCCAGCCGCAGGGTCTTTCTGCCAAAGCTGGCAGCAGGTGAACTGTGGAGGGTGCAAGAGGGGGCACTGATAGTGCTGATGAAGCGGAAATATTGGATTTAGGCAACTCCTTACTGTACCTTTTAAGCGACACGGAGTCTAAGTGTATTGCTGCATTACCTGCATAAGTGACTCGTAAGCATCATTGTTGCTTTGTAGCAACATGAGCATATATCGTTTTTGGCACCCTAATGTTAAACTCTGATAACTCCATGACACAGACCATAAAATACACCAACCATGTGTGTTTATATTGTATATGTGTGTGTGTGTATAAGAGAGGATAAGGAAGGGAGGCTGATCAAAGATAATGGCAACCATTTCCAGCCCCTGAAGGGAAAGAAAACAATAGTGGGTAGATCAAAAAGGTCCTTTTTTAATTTGAAATGAAACTTTCACAGCATTACAAGGCAAAGGAGACCCACGATCCTCTACTTTCAGACACAGATTAAGATTCAACACATACATTCCTCTCTCAAACCCCCCTTATAATAGTTTCCACATGTTGAAGATGTAAGAGGTGGAGGCAGGAGAGAAAGGATGGCAGCAGACAATAGAGTGAAAAGGTTAGATGCAGATAGATGGCAATGAAGCAAGAGAGCTCTATCAAACCACCTCTGTTGGTAACCTGAGAACAGTATCCCACAGAAACCTGACTGACTCGTTTAGAGGCTACATTGAAGCCTGGTTAAACTAATGGAGCTTTCTAAAACGGGATGACAGTACAGCTGACCTGGTGTGAAGCACATGTGAGAGCAGCTTATCCTCCAGTCTATGAAAGGCAAGGTCTTGAATTAATGCCTCTGTGCAGTCTGTGTCCATTCTCCCCTTGCCACTGCCCCCCACCTCAACCCACACCCTGCACTGGGAGCTAGGGTCTGGAAGCTGAGAATGGAGTGCCGGGCCCAGAAAACCAGGCTGCATCTGATTGCTTCATTACAGGCCCTTTCATTGACTTGGTTGCACTGAACTGATGAACTGAGGCAGTGGACAAGAGCACATAATAGGAAGAAATGAATTCTTATCACAGCCTTCTCAGGAGGCCACTGGTCCTAGCTGGAGCCAAGAGAAGCCATGGTTGAATGGAAAGGAGGGGGCTGTATCTGGGCCCCATTCATGAGCAAGAAGCTGGATCTAGACTGGGGACATGATGGAGCTTTAGGATGTTGGATCAGTTCACGGGGGAGGAACCACAAACCCTTAGAGAGCCATATTATTGTAGCCAGCTTGTTTTAATGATTAGTTTGGTGATTAGTGTTTGCTTTCTCCTGGTAACTGACACCCACGGCATAACATTTTTTCAATTGTTTATTCCAGCAGTCCTCCAGAGACAGACCTTTGCTAGTTAGAGTCCCTGCTTCAGGCTCCATAGCAGCACCCAAACGCCAACCACTGAGATGAATAATTAATTTTGTACCTTATTGGGATCTCACCCCTTACTCTCAAAACTCTATCTAATGAGTGAGAAGAGTCTTCTGCAGCGAGGACAATATCAGCACCCATTATAAAAACAGCAACACTAACAACCATAGCCATGCAAACAATAAAAAAAAGAGGAGACATAGAATAGTACAGCACCAATTTAGCAGCAGTCTTGGTCTCTATAGGGCAGGGGTTGTTAATCCCTGACCATGCCTTAGAGGCTAGGGACTCCACAGCTCTGACCGACCTGCTCATTTCCATGTCTATATGCCCAGTCAGCACTAAAACAGGGAGGAGGAGGAGGAGGGTAGAAAAACCTACCTATTACAAATGCAGCAGTGTTGATCCTTAGTCCATTAACTTAATAGTATCCTGTAAAAGTTAAAGTTATCCTAAATTATGTGATGTTGTGTCATCAGAATGTTCCACGAATGTGTATAAATTAAAAATGTGTTTAGTGGAGTCTGCTGATGGGCCGATCAGGTGCTTCACCTGCCAGCGTGCTGCGCGCTCTCCCCTCTTCCACTCTGCTTCCATCAAATCTCTCCCCTCCCCCCTCGTGCTTATACCTGTTCACTCGGCACAAAATGGATGCTGCAAAGCCATTTAATTGGCCTCCACTTCAGAATCCAAGGGCATTTCAAATGTCTCTTTAAAAAATTCTCCCCCCACAGAGCTATTCTTGACAGTGTTTGGGACAAAGGTACTGTACTTGTGCGTGGCATGGTCCTAAAGATGTGTTGGCATCAGTTAATGAAACTGGGGTCTTGGGGATTCATTTTATTCTATTTTTGTCATGGAATAAATGTTACAAGAACAGCATGAGGCACACTAGTCATTTTGGTCATTTTAGAACAGCTGGCCCATGTTTTAGCCACATCATCAGTTTTTTTCTTTTCCTGTCTCTTCCTCTCCCTCTCCTGTGGCTGAGCCAAAGATAACTAAGTAGCAGTGTTTGACTGTAATCACTCCAAGTCTCTTTCTCTGGAGAGCAGCACAGCGGGCAGCACAGTTCCACCCCTCCAGGAGCTTTCAGCCCACTTTCACAGTATTATGACATGTTCATAAAGAATCAGACAAAGACAAGTTTGCTTACATATCATGTAATGCACACATACATTAAACTGTTCAGCTTTATGTTATTTGGATGGATCCATCTTCTTAGAATCAGCTGTAATCTAACTGTGGTTAGAAAGAGAGGAAATTTGACCCACTCTGAAAGAGGATGCTCAAACGAACAAGTGGAAGTACTAGTTCTTTAATAAAACTACAGAATTTTTTTTTTAAATCTCAGGTATAAATAAAAGTAGTTTGGGACACTAAAGGGGCTCAGATTAGTAAAGGCGGGATTACCATGTACTAGTTGAGTTGATGCATTGCATCTCTTTATCTGGCTTTAAGTTTGTTTTGTAATTAAGGCTGCAAGGTATAATCATATAAATAAATGTTGCTGCTAAAATTATGTGATAATGAATTAATATATTACAATAAGTGAATAAAGGAGCAGCTAATTGCATGAGATGAGTCTTTTTCATTAGCCTTTTGAAGGGAAATTCCATTACATGCATCACAAGCCATACTACCAGATTGAATGCCGCTTCAGAAATATGCGAATAAAGATCATCTATTATATATATATATATATATATATATATATATATATATATATATATATATATATATATATCGGTCTTTACAATAGAAATGCCTCATAACCCATGCACTAGCATGTTTGATGTGTTGCCATTCAGTGCTGCAGACAATTTCATTCAACACAAACAGTTCCTCACGCTCTTATAACAATGTGACCACCATCTTCCGTAATCTCAAGTGGAGAACTAAAATGTCTCCGTGCCGGTGACTAGATTGAGCTGTTGCTGGTTCAGGTTTGTCCACAGTCAACGCACATATGAGGTTATGTGAATTCAAGTGCCAAGTGTGCCTCATAATTAAAAATGCACAGTCCTAAAACAGTACTTCAAGATTACAGAATGAGTAGGTGAACCAACATCCTTTGAACCATGCTTTTCCAGTTCAGTTCAAAACCGTTATAGGGCTATAGTGAGGAGTATTGTAATGTGCATAGGACAAGGGTGTGTGGCTGTGCATGCATGTGTGTATTTATTTATTTTTTGTTTTGTTTGCATACCTACAATACATCTTGTATTATTGATATTCAATTTTGTTCTCTCTTTCTATACATAGTGTTGTGAGCAAAAAATAAACTTGGTTAAATGCATCTCCAATAATTGCACTGCAAAGTTGATTATTTTGTACATAATTACAGTGGGAAACAACCTGCCTATTAAGCCTTTAATGGCGGTAATACAGAAAGCAATTACCATTACTTTGCTACTCACAATGAAAATAAAGATTTCTCTAAATGAAAAGGATCCTCTGACTACTGCTATGGCTAATTTTGTGGGGTCTTGTAGAGACATCTGGTTGTACATCATTTGTAAGGGCTAAATGCTGATCAGTTAGGGAGGCCTTTACAAGCTGTGTCTTTAGTGTGTGTTTTTGGGACCGCTCTGCTGCCAGGGAGTCTGATAGCTCTTGAATTATTTATCTATCAGGCTGCTGGACAGTAGTCACGGCGACCTAGGCCCCACAGTGGTTGTCTGGCGACATCTCCCTCCAACAGTAGCCATTAGCAGACCTGGGTAGGGGCGCTAATTGGCAGGCTGTAGTGTGCATAGAATCTGAGTTTTGTAACCCTTCTTAATAGAGATCCTCTCCATACTGAACAAATACCTCAGAAAGATTTAAAAAGATCTGAGTACAGAACTTTTTAATTAGTGAAAAAATGAGGTTAGAAAAAGAAAAGATTGAAAAAGAAAGATAGAAACAACCACCCATTTTCCTATTAAGGAGAAATGTCAAGCGCGGTGGTGAAGCAATAGTCTCTGTGCCTCCCTTTGTTGTCCTCCCTGACATTGAAGGCTAATTTTTCATGGTTATTTGAACTGGAAAATGAAAGAGAGGTTTGCGATTATTTCCTCTAAATGACAACACAATCGCATTACGCTTCAGTACAAACACAGAGAGGATATTGCCTTTTCATATTTCATGTGAAAGTAATGGATGGGCTATGCAAAGAGTAACAGAAAGAGAGACAAATGGTGAAAGAAAGCTCACTATGTTTGATTTGTATTAGGAACAGAATGGATAGAGGTAGGGAGAGTTTCTTTCAATAAGTGGTAGCACTCATGGATGTTGTAAAGTGTCTGTGCAGTTTAATCATTGGATTTCTTTAACAATTAGCTATGAGCAACCAGCCGCGGTGGTTGTTAGAAGAAAAGTTCTCCAGTGTATCCACTGGAAAAATATATATCCATAGTTTGGTCCCCTCCCACACTGTCTGTATATCTGAACAACTGTATAATGTAATAAATAAAAATAAGCGTAATAAATAAAGATAAAATATCAGCCGATCATTCTCCACCTCTCCTCTCACCAGGTTGTTAAACTTTTGAAAAGCAAACACACATCAATGATACCCTATATTTTATATTTTAGATAAAATTGATTAGCAAAATTGGTATTCATAACCTTGTCGGATTCTGTTTTATCTCGCGGTACGCTTTCATAAACAAACAGCCGGCCGGGCCTAGGGTTGTGGATGGAGACTGGGAGGCAGGATGACCATCGCAGAGACCCACTCTGGAGGGGCAGGTTAAGAAATGTGTTTGTGTACTTTAAGTTTACTGAAGGACCAGCAGGAAAGCCTCTGTCGGCAGGACTCATGTAAATAGGGCCCATGTGGGAACTGTGAGCCGGACTCCTAACACGCGCCGAGGTAGGCGCTACATACATCCAACCATGGCAACATTGATTTTCTGAGCTAATACCTCCACAGAACAGTCCACAGGCAGATGGATGCACTACAAAGATATGCAAATGGTGCATTCGATAAATCGACAGGCAGAGATCTTTTTCAGACAGTCCACTGTACTGGTCTGCAGTGCCTAAAAGGAGAGATAAACAGATAAGTACCTGTTAATGGACACACACGCACATACACATGTATGCACGCTCACACTAACATACATGCACCTGCCTGTTACCTGGGAAAACTTTGGTCGATAATAGAATTTCATGTTAAGTAGAACTGCTTCAGAAAAGCACATCAAATAAATGCTGAGACTGTCCAGCATTACTTTTTAATGTGAACGTGTTATTTTCAATGTGGCATGGCAGCTGTATTTTTAATTTTCAAGGTTTTCTTCAAGAAATCTTTTATCAGTATATCTTGTGTATAATAACAAAACAAATTGTGGGTATAGTCATATTCAGTGCGCTTATTAGTCAGATATGAAACAAAAGCTGCTGGGTGTATGTCATATATAATAGATGTGGGCTGTCTTGTTAAGCCCAGCAGGCTGTATGTGGCGGTGTCTCTGTGGAGAAAGGCTCTGAAGCTGCTGTACCTGGTAATTAAAGAGAGTTTGTGGCAAAAGCCAAACATCAGGAGAGATGAGCTATGAACAAAAGAGCTGTGACAGTTTCAGGTTATGTGATTTTTGTGTCCCTTTTTTGCCAGATGAAAAATCAATACATTTTCCGGGTTATACATATTCAGAGTGTCCACCATGCTTCCACCCTGATGGAGAGAGGGGTGGGGGGGGCTGTGGGCTAGAGTGGGGGCAGTTGCCTGTTCGCCTGTCATAACTGTACCATCGCATTTTCCAACCCACTGGTGAATATTTCAGAGTTGATGTGATTGCCCTTCATGACAGCGGTGATGCTTTTTTTTTTCCCTCAGACACCCCTTCAGCCACCCCCACGCCCCGTCAACCCTCTCCAATTCTGTTTGGTCCCTTTGAATAGAAGAAAATAGGTGAAGGCATTGTAGTATGAGCTGGAGGAAAAAGAAAAAGATGCATTAATAAAACAAGGTTGATTTAGGAGGAGGTAGCAGGAGAAGACGATAAGCATAAATGCATGGCAGGGGGTGGCAGAGAGGCAGAGTGGCTCTTTGTGCAGGACAATGTCCCTGAGGCAGAGTAGATGGGAGCGCACTGCCCAGTGATGTTTTTGTCCCCTATCCAGGCTTTTAGCCCACCACCCTAGCAGGGAAAAGTACAGCGTTAGTGAGCACCCATCATCCTGGACATTCAAGGAAGTCACAGTGTGGTGTGCGTGTGTGTGTGTGTGGATGCATGCATGTGTGTCAGCTGGGGCAGAAGAGTGAGCAGTCCCTGAATGCGCACTCCCTATGCAGCCACATTAACCTAGATCCTCCTCTCCTTCATCACTCAAATACAACACAAAGGGGAAAGAAGTAGAGCGGCACTTGCTTTATCCTTTTCTATTTGTAATGTATATAAACATGCTATTATCACAAGAAGTATTTCTAATTAGTTCCGTTTCCCAAGAGATACCACTTGAGGGGAAATATTTAATACATCACATAGTGCTCAATAACACTTCTAATTTACTAATTATTAAAAAGCATTTAAAAATCATCAAATTAGTCAAGTGCAGCTTGTGTAAGTATTGTTTCTCTTCTGATTTTTTTTTTTTAAATATCGTTAAATACAAAAAAAACATGACTCTTTGTGACCCGAATGCACCAAGCGTCCTTTAAAGGGCCCAGTGACTTTGAAAAGCAAGGGGGATCAAATTAAGTGTTGTGTGGAAGACCTATGGGGCCGGTTTGATGAGCAGCCACCACCGGGAGAGTGGTGGAGCGGTGAAGGAGGGGGTTGCTGCGATATTGTTCTAAGGCAGTGTGAGCTATCACTGCTGTTTGTGATTAACTCGCCGTTTAAAGTTTTTTTAGTTATTAGCTGCCCTAACCCCGTACCCCTCCTCCATCTTCTGCACCTCCTCCTCCTCTGCCGCTACAGCCCCCTCCTTTTTCCCTCCTGCCCTCAGCCCCATGGAGACACAAAGTATTCATTCACATTTAGATCCTGAGGTCACAGCAGGGCCAGCAGGGAGAGGCCAGTGTGTCCCCCAATAGACAGGTCAGGAATCTAACACGTAACTCCGACCAGCAGCGCTGAGGTAGCTTACTCTTCTTTCCTTTCAAAATGTGAAAGTGTGTGGGAGAGAGGGAGTGAGAGTATGAGTGGGAGTGGAGAGTGCAGAGACAGATACACTTTTAGTGTGTGTGTGTGTGTGTGTGTGTGTGTGTGTGTGTGTGTGTGTTGATCATGACGTGACGTGCAATTTCGTTTTTACTATGGTTCATTTTAAATATTAGTTTTGAGATTTGAATTTACCACACGCTCAAGTGATATTCATAAAAAATAAAATAGATAAAAATACTCAACATCTTGTCAGTTATAAATGTCTATGAAGTAATTTTACATGTCCACATTTTTACTTAGTGTTCACTTCGGAGTGCAGTGGTCAGTATGGTTGCTGATAACGCCATGTTGTGGTATATTGGTTCTTTATAAGCAAGAATCCCCCTTGTCTCTGACTAGATTGTGGGCATGTTTTACTCTGTTGTGGTTTTATGAGAGGTAGTTTGCTCGGGCGCAAGAAGAAAGTGTGTGTGTGGGAGGGGGGTTTCCTGTGTGTTGTGCTTTAAAAAGAGGGGGGGGGAGTCTTTCATATGGCACTGATATGAGGAGCGGACAATGCATGAAAGCCCTCAGCATGGGTCCTGTGTCTCATTGTCCCATGGTACCCTCCTGTCACTTTCATTTTGCACCCTCTAGTCCAGAGTCAGGCCAACTTTGATATAAGGAAGGGGTGCAAGGGATGATGGGGGGAGCAAGGGGGGATTTTTTTTAAAAGAAGAAGTAGGGGAGAAAGATAGAGTCTGTGAAGTGTGAAATAAGATTGCTTTTTATCCGACAGTGCAGCGCTAAAGAAAAGGAAGCTGTCCGACCCTGGATAAAGCGGGGGTAGCACACCTCTGATTTACAGTGTGGTTCTGTGACACCTGGTTAAAATGATAACAACAGCCTCAATAATCATAATGAGAGTAATGAGAGCTTAGGCACACAGCTCCACACAAGAACCCAGAGAGAAGCGAAAAAAAAGGAAGAAGCTCAGCTCAGCCCATGCATTAGTTTCTTCAGGACTTATGAACGCTAAGAGAGATAGACAAGACAGTGCTGTTGACTGATATACTGTATATGAAACAAAAAGTGCAGACTGTCAATACTGTTTGAGGAACACTGGAGCCATTCTCAGGTAGGACTGGAATTCTGTACTTTAAGGAAGGCAGTTATCATCCTCGCAGTGTATTCTGCCGAGGCCGAGGATGGAGGAGGAGCCTGACCTAGTGAAAGATATCTAGAGTGACTATTATTACTTGCTGCTGCACTTCTCTACAGTCTGGGAAGGAATACTGGAAAGTGCAGTGGTTACCATCAATTATTTATTAGGCCGTTTGTGCTTGTCAGTCTGATTAGCATTAGTGTAATCACTGCTCTTCAGGGGAAAGGAAGGCTGCTCTCTCTCATCTGAAGGTAATCTCGCTGTTTTCAGTGTCTCATCTTTACCGGACGCCTCTTGCATAGCATCTGCTTTTGTCATCTGCACATATTTCTTCCCTTTTCCCCCTACCCCGTGTGTTTCTCTCTGTTGCTGCTTAGCCCCTTCCCCCCGCACCTCATTAATGTGTGTGAGCAAGTTGCTTTCTCCTAGCTTGTATAGAGTGACACCTATGGGCCTGATTAAGCCTTTGCACTCACTGGCAAAACATGGGAGGGGAGGACTGCTAAGCATCGCGGTGGTGTGCGAATGTGCGCGTACGTCTATGCGCGGGCGTGCGCGTGTGTGTATGTCTGGGCGACGCTAGAACAGAGAACCCATGGACTGTCCCCACTGAGTGACTGGCAGAGCAGAGCTGATATTTATATGCTCAGAACAGATGAGTGTAATCTCTGTGTCGGCTATGGGCTTATTCAGCTTGCATGATTAGATTAATGGAACTGTTTCATATCATTGTATTAGGATGGTTAATGAAGACAATTAATTAGAAGACAACCTTCAGGCTATTGTCCTTTACATCTCTGAGATTTGGGTTAGAAATGGCCCGCTGCCATAGCTTTGAGTGTTTCTCCTCATCTATTTTCAGAGTTAATCTATGGCTACAGTTTTAGTGCTTCCTACATTTGTATCCTACTCTTAGGGCCACTCATGACCTTTCATTAATTATGGTTGGCCTGGCTTTAATCATTCTGTAATACTATTGGAGATGAGACAAAGAATAGGCAAAGCCATTTGCCACTTAAAGATGTAACACTGCTCCTGGAATTAAATGTCTGCATTTCTGCATAAATTATTGACAGCATTGTGTGTGCTAAAACTGTCATACATGTTGATTAAACATCTAAATGAAGAAGTATTGAAGATGTGAGTTCTCATTGCGTACCATTTCAAATAACTTTGCACATGTGAGCATGTACAGTATGTGTACATAAAGGTGTGTGTGTGTGTGTGTGTGTGTGTGTGTGTGTGTGGAGCAGGGAAGCTAAATAGCATTAGAATGTTGGCTGCGTTTCTCAGTAATGTTTAAGCATAAAATGTGTCATATGTTGAGCGCAAAGTGTGTATTAATGTGTAGACGGGGAATTAGTCTCAGTACAAGTGTCGTATAACTAAGAAGTCACCTTGCCCCGTTTTTAAAGGTGAAGAAATTTACCTGGGGATTATTTTGTAATCTGAGCACCTATGCAGCTGTACTGTATCCTAAATCGGGCAGAGTTCTGTAGATTTATGCAGGCAGGAGTTAGATGGGATTTCGGGACTCTGCAGCAGATCTCTGGTTTTGTGGGAATGTTTAAGATCTGCTTCACCAACTCGGGATGGGCAGCACTGGATGGATTTTAGGTTGCCTTGGAAACATAATAGAAACATAGTTAAAAATAAAAGAATACACTGTATTCATGTGTGCGGGATCCAAGGAACGCTTAAATATGTTTTTACTAGGAGCAAGTCATCCCTTTTAAATACTTTTATTTTAACATGGGATCATTGGATCATTGGATCACAGGATTGGCTCTTAGCAGTAATGTGTAACAACACAATCTGATACACGAGTCACTCTGCTCAGAAAGCTGTTTCCTACAGCATTTGTATCAGCAAGCAGGAAATGGAAGCTATTGCTTACATCTTCCAAGTAATATATCAGTGTTTTCATTTACTTTGATTGTTAACCTTATATGTATAAGCATGTAGTTGTGTCTAGAATAAAACAATTATTTTCATGGTAGTGTACACTCAATCAACATCTTGCATAGCAGATAATGAAATGTCAGATTAAAAAACAGTAATTTCCTTTAATGTTTCTTTTTCCCCATTTATGATCTTTTCACATAAGTTGTCTTCATTTACCCTTTCAGCGGAAAAAAACGTGTTGTTTGTGAATATTGTATTTGTGATTATTAATTGTCATTAAGAAAGGCATTATATGTTTTCAAAGCACTATGTCTGTGATAAAGACACATACCACAGTTTGAGAACACGATGTCAACACTGCATAGAGTGTACGCAATGTTTCATAACTGACGGAATAAACAGTGAGTGTCAGGGATAATGTAACATCATAAAAGTGGTTTTGGCTGTGGGTAGTCATGTGGTGAGCTAAGATTGGCTGTGTGATGACTGCAGGGCTGAATACTTGAACAGGATATTTCAGTAGCTGTTGTAGCATTGTCAATATATCAATACCTCATAGAGTAGAGACCTGAGCATGAAAGCATTTTCAAAAGAGCATTTAAGTACATTTGCTGAGAATTAGCTGACTTGTGTAATAACTGATAGGGCCTATTGACTGTGGCCTAGTTTACTGTTGTCAAATCAATGCTATTGCATGCAAGTCCCACTACTTTTAAACAAACTTAACAGGCAAAGGGGATGTTCAGGGGGCACTGGAGAGAAATAAACAAGATTGATGCCCTTTTTATTATCTGTTTTTGCTATCTCTTCCTCTGTGTGTTACTTACAAATGGCATTATCGGATATCCATTGTTTGGACTACGACGCTCCTAAATGGCTTGATATATCGAGCTGAGGCTTTTAAGGTGGTTACAGGGGATTTCTGCCTTTGACTTGGCAAAAAAAATAAAAAAAATAAAATGAATTGTGGCTCTGAAAGTTTAAAATATGTTTTTTTTTCGATAGATAGAAGAAGTGAAATGAGTTGTATTGGTAAGTAACATAGCAGATTGCAGCATGGGACTGTGTGTGTGTGTGTGTGTGTGTGTGTGTGTGTGTGTGTGTGTGTGTGTGTGTGTGTGTGTGTGTGTGAGAAAGAAACAGAATGGGGTCTTGTTGAGTATAAGGTCTCTGTCTTGAAGGATACTGCTCACGATTGTTTTTCCATCTGCCTACTTCAGACCACATGTGTGCACATTAAACAGAGGAAACCGTATTTTTTGTCATGGTCCTCAGCACATGGTGTATAATAATGAATTTGAATCCATATCTAAATAGAAATCTCATATTAAATATTATAATAATAAAACTAACATTAATAATAATTCCCCCTCTAATAATATAATTTGACTCTTGATTTTATAATCCTTGTCAAAATATATTGCAAATTGATGATCAGAGACCACAGGATAGAGAGCAGGAAGCAGATTCTGCCCTCTTTGTCTGCTAGCCTTGCAACTGTGTGTCAGCAAATGTAATTGTTGCAAGCTCCTATAGAAAAAAATGCTGCCGTCCCTTTAAGTGCTTCCACCAATTCTGATGGCGTGGTGATTTACATATCCTATCCTCCCTCCCCCTTCAGGAGAGCTGAGCGAGGATGTGGAGGCTGCTAGTGAGACCACCACAGACCAGGAGGACCAAACCAAAGACAGAGAAAGTGGGGGGGAGAAGGAGCTCACCAAAGGGACAGGTAAGACCAATATTTACAGCACACACATTTAGGGAGCACTGTTCACAGGAAACATCTGGCCCTGCACCTGAATAGTGCTGCACCTCAGGCCTTTTGTTTAATTTAATTAAACATATTTAAACAAAACTCCTTTTTTTTTTGTTTGTGTTGAACTTTCACTCTCTCGCAGAACTCCCTAAACAGATTACAGGCATACAGGTTTGCAGGCATTAAATCTCAAATCAGTTACAGTTCAGCTAAACTGTCAATTTAGGCTATATGTTTAGGTGACATGTGACCCATGTTTTGTCTCTCCTCAATAGGTGATGTGAAGAGAGGGGCCTGTATATGTACACACATGCAATTGCACTGTCCCCTCCTCATCTTTTGCTAAACACACAAACACACACATTCACAGACAGCACCTTTACATTTTTTTAAAAGTTAATAGATTAGGGCTTTTTCTGCAGTGCTCTTTATTCACAGGTGTAGCTGATAACTTCATTGAAGGGGCTGGGCATAGGATAAGGGGAGGAGCGTAGGCCTCAGGTCAACAGAAGGCTGCAGCTCCTCATGTTTGTGGCTGTAGAAAACCCTCTAGATTATGACCTAAACTAACATGTGTGCAAATGGTTCATTATGAATACATTGACAACTTTTAACATCATGTCAGTATGCCTCGATGCATTTTATTTATTTTTTTGTTGGGGGGCATTTATGACAATCTTTCACCTCATGGTAAAAAGTCCTAAACTTTAAATAATATTATTTTGACAGAAGTACTAGTTACATTAATAAATGCCAGAACTAAATTTGTGTATCAGTTGTGGTATTATTCTCTGCAGTACTGTAGCTGGAATAAGAACTTGATGAAGAACAGTTTTTGATTCAGCGATGTTAACATCTTCCCTTTTAAATGCAAACACTGTACGGTCGTCATTTTTTAAACTATTCTGGACAGCTTGATGTGTTCCACATGAATGACACATGGTCTCAGAAACAGACACTAGTTGGAAGCAGGAGCTTCAAACTTTTGATTTTGCCACATGTGAACAGTGTGTGTGCATCACTGGGATCTAATTACGCATATTGCTGCTCACTGATTGTTTTCAGAGCCCGGAAATGTCAGTGTAAATGAAAGATATATTCATTTCCCTTTTTTTTATGCACAATTTACTTTATATGCCTGTGTAAGAAAAACAGTGCTGGCAGTGTAAGTCATCTCTTTATTCAATAGAAGAGATTTCTGATAATAATGACACTGAACAGTAACAGGCCTGGATAGATGCTTCTCACTTGTCTAACTTCTTGTGTTACTGCAGGATGTTTTGATTTACACTAGTCAGGTTAAAAGCTGGAAAACAATTCCGACCTTTTGCATGCCTAAGTTTTTTTTATAAAGTGCAGCAGAAAAAAAACTTCATCAGTGTTTGAAGCCCGGGCTTTGTAAAATGACTTTGATATTCGAACTTCTATTTTAAATGAGGCTGAGTTGTTTGTGCTCTTTGAAAGGGCGACACTCTTCTTTGATGGAAGAAATAATGATATGCATGCCTGACTGAATATGGCTAAAAGTATGTTTTAGCACATCAAAATAAAGCACTTTAAAAAGCATTAAAATGAGCCGGCCGATTAATAATTCACTCATACCTGTGGTGCACAGGAAGACGACTCCTCGCATTAGGATTCCTCCTTTTTGAAAGGCATGCAATTTGATACAAGCATATTCAGTTCCTTTCCTCCCCTCTGTCAGTTGCTAATCACCAAATAAGTGTGTTTCTGTGTTTTCACAAAGGAAATATATGCTTGCATATGAAAAATTTACAGCTTCGCAGCAGCTTATTAGAAACGCTTAGTTAAAAATAGCACGTGCATTAGGGAACCAGGTCTGAGGTTCTTTTTGATGTCAGTGAAAAGGTGGGTGCGTAGGTTGGGGTTCAAGGCTGTGTTGTCAGCAGAAGGCAGACAGCTATAGTTTAATGGAAGGGTGCCTCTTGTACATTTTTGGGACTGATGAGAATGATACCTATTCAAAGCAAGTGCAGAAAATCTTATAAGAAAATGTTGTAGCAAAAAAAGCGAGGAAGACCTCATAATGCATGTGGCAAACGAGGACTTGTTTTGGCTGGTGATAGTCTGGTGTGTATGTTAGAATATGGTGTATGAGCATTGGAAAGGTGCTCAGTGTCTCACTGTCTGAGGCTGAGCAGTTTCTAAGGTCCATCATTAGGAGAACTGAAGTATTTCTTCTCATCGTTGTCATGCAGCTGTTGGAACAGAGCACAATTGTTCCTTTACAAATGACAGTCACTGTCAGACACACAGCATTAGTGAACACAGTGAAAAGGCTTCCTCCTTTTTAAAGCCACTGTCAATCTTATTTTCTCTGTCTTGTTTCGCAGCTCCTCAGTATTCATTAAAATCATTTAGAAGTACATCAGAAGACTTTGTAAAATGCATATGTATTCTGCATGTCATTTTTTTTTTTGAAAGATGCCTTCATTATTCTGGTGTTTTTTTGTTCTATTTATCTCAAAGATAACACATAAATGCACATGTACAGGCATTCAGACATATGTAAATGTCACAAGCTCCCAAAACTGAAGGCAATGTGGTGTGCAACTTTGTGTGATTATTCAATATTACGATACATATATAAAGGCTGGAAGATGAAAAGACAAATTTGACAGTAAATCACCAATTAGAAATAAAACACTAAAATCCTAATGTATTTAGGTAATAATGTTCATGTTGGTGGGAGCTGCAATTTAATCAACTGATGATTAGTAATTCAATGGGTCATTTTTAATGCTTTTAAGCCATGCAAAAGTTATAAATATGTAATAGACAGAAGCCTCTCTCCTCATGCCTTCTTCACCTAGCTGAGGCAGCACTAGCAAAGGAGAAGAGCTTCTGCATAGGATGGGGATCCTTCCCTTCATTAAAGCAGACGGTGTATTTATGCAGCGGATGAATGTATGGGGATGCAGCAAGGAGAAAGGCAGAAGGGTGGATAGTGTAGGGGAGATTGGAAGGTGAAGGGAGCGGAAAGAACGAGGGGAATTGTTAATACGCCTGCAGAGTTGGACACAATGGGATTTGATATATTTAACACAAATGTATGGAAAAGGTTGTATTGAAAGTTTGGGGACTACTTCATGTTGGGAGATGGTCGTCTCTCCACTCTGGAGCTGTGAGGATAGTAGTCCTCTGAAATTGAGCTCATTAATAATTCTTTTCATACCTCATTCCTTACATTAAATTCATGGGGGCTGGAGAAAGGGAGGAGAAAAAATATGTTTCCACTTGGTTTTTCCACATTCTGAGACCGGTAATATCTTTACAACAAATGGAACTGCAAGATGAAAACACTGTGACCACAGTGTTTATTCATTTAAATATACTAAATAAATATTTTAGTAGGGCGACACGGTGGAGCAGTGGGTAGCACTGTTGCCTCACAGCAAGAAGGTCGCAGGTTCAAGACCGCCTTGGGGCCTGGGTCTGGGACCTTTCTGTGTGGAGTTTGCATGTTCTCCCCGTGTCTGCGTGGGTTTTCACCGGGTACTCCGGTTTCCTCCCACAATACAAAAAAACATGCTCAGGTTAATTGGCAAATCTAAATTGCCCATAGGTGTGAGTGTGTGTGTGAATGGTGTGTGAATGGTGTGTGTGCCCCACGATTGGCTGGCGACCATCTGGGGTGTATCCCCCTGCCTCTCGCCATAAATGCGCTGGGATAGGCTCCAGCAGACCCCTGCGACCCCGAAAGGGAATAAGCGGGATAGAAAATGGATGGATGGATGGAATATTTTAGTAATAATTTTTTAAAATGTTTATCCAATGCAAGTTGAACCGTTTATACAATATACATTATTCAACACATCTGTGTTCAATTTGTGAATGTGCCTATTAAATAGGTTCACTGTTTCAGTACAGAGAGAGCACTTGCAGTTCTACAATATGTGTGTGTTTTTGAGTGTTTTGTGGCTGCACAGATGCACACACATACCTGTGTGTGTGTGTGTGTGTGTGTGTGTGTGTGTGTGTGTGTGTGTGTGTGTGTGTGAGAGAGAGAGAAGCATACTGTACTAAGGTGTTGCATTTAGGCTGTATAATCACTATGATGATTAGCATCCCCTAGATGCAACACAGCGGCACTGCAGCCTGTTTTTTTTTTTTTAGTTTATAATGCTCTGTGGTGAGCTGTTATTTTTGTGCTATTCATCCCGGAATTGGATTTTTGTATATGTATATTTATATTTATGTATATATATCTATATATGCATATTTGTGATCAGTTACAATGGAATTCTGTTATGGTTAATCTAAACTAGGAGACGTTTAGTGCAGCAGTGTTTTGCTATTTCTTGTAAACTCTAAATTGTGTGAGAATCAGTAGACATAGCAGTGATAAAGGTTTACAAATTCATATCACGTCCTTTGAGTGCTTGTCATCCCTCAAATTATAATTCCTTTTGTCTTTGAAGATAATAGGCCATAAATTGTCCTTGTTTGTGAGCCAACTCCCTGAAAGCTTAGTGTTTATGAGTTTTACCACAGGGTGTCTAATGGCCAGGCACCAGTGCTGTGTCTCTTGAGTGTCCTGTAAAGGTGAATGCGATGCCATCTTGTTGTTCAGTGGCCTGAAGATGAATAAACGCCCCTGCTAATTAATATCTCCCCTCAATTTCCTTCTCTATCTAGAGTTTGCCTTTCTTGCATCCATGCATGAATCTAGCGTTATCTGTTTATCTGCTTCTTTTGCTATGATAGTGTACATTAATGTTTTATTCAATCAAAGAAGGATTGGATTTTCTAAATAATAAAATAATTTCATCAATAGTTATGCAATTATTTTTTTAAACAGTGCATGATAATGATAATGAAATATGAGATGAAAAGGAACACTGGTCTTTATTGTTCTGGGCTGTTGCACAGACCATAGATTAAAAACGTGGATTGAAATAGGACAAAGAAAAGACAATATTCAGGTATTGTTAGCATAGCATTAACAGAGAATTACTTGTAGCATTGGGAGGGGAGAATCATCTCCATATTAATGGCCAACATCCTGAGGGAATAGAGGTGAGGATTTTCAACACCGCAAGGAGGAAAAAGGGGCATTAAAAGCCCTAGCAGTGTAAAAAGTGAAAGGTTTAAGGAAGTTGGCGTATCAGAAAACATACTTCAGTCTAAAGTGACTCGCAGAATAAGGCTTTCCTCTGCAAAGAAACAGCCAGTGGGGTTATGTTGGTTGGATGGACTAGATGATGATGATAATAAATATATATATCTATGACCAGAGGCCTGAAGAAGCCACAATTGAGACAGGAACAGGAACTGGAACCGGTAATGAGCGGGCCAGAGGCTCTAGAAACGTGGAGACCCCATGTCCGTCAGTTAGCCGGTTTGATGGGAATTCCCCTCCGAGAATGCCGCAATCTTTTTACCATCTTCCACTTTGTTAGATATTTTTCCTGTAACTATTTAGCTGTGCTTTTTCAGAATATGGATACTTCTTCCCAAGGACAAACCAGATTGATGGCAGCTGTGATTGCACTGGAGATTTCAATGTCAGATGACCTGTTGTGGTTAATTCAGTCTGTGCTGTGTCAGTCACTCTGTCCAGCACGCATCGTTTTTTCCCTCTTGAAAGCACAACAAGGCTGTGATTGCTCCAGAGACCGGTGCAGTGTGCTGACAGCCCCTTTGCTGCTTGAATAATACAGTCCAACTATGGGCGGTGAGACAAGGTGCCAAAGTCCAATTCACTTACGGGACTCGACAGCACAAAAGCCTCTGGTTTACGGAAAAGGGGCATGAATTAATAATCACCTAATTGACTCTTAGTTTTTTTTTGTTTTTGTTTTTTTTTCTCTACTCCTGTTCTGGCTTTTATGCTTTCAACCAAAAGCCCACCCTGTGTATCTGGCAGAAGATGTTTGGTATGGACGAGGGATCTATGTCTAAGAAGAGGTCAGGGTAACAGACTTTTGAACAGGTCACAAAATTGTTCATCTAACCGACCACAAAGTTCCACTGCAGTCATATAGGCTACTACTACAATTATGAATATTTTATTTGGTTTAGAGATTTAAATACTTTTTTACTTTCTTTAACTGTCCCCACACCTTTTGAAATATGACCATAAATCCAGAGTGTAGCTGTATTTTCACCATATCTCATCCATGACTGTCCTTTTCTGTCCTTTTTTGAAAGCATATGTCTCCCTGGAAAAGTCCTATAACCTGCGGATCAGATGCCAGTGTCGGACTGTTTTTATATCTATATTTCATTCCCAGTTTTACAATGTTTCGGATATTTATTTTCCATCACCCTTCACAAGGAAAAGCAGGTTAAAGC
This sequence comes from Eupleurogrammus muticus, assembly GCA_036785175.1. NCBI lineage: Eukaryota > Metazoa > Chordata > Actinopteri > Scombriformes > Trichiuridae > Eupleurogrammus > Eupleurogrammus muticus. The sequence goes on along the minus strand of JAYKQN010000002.1, from coordinate 15,149,500 downwards.
AAATGAATGTGAGTCATGGTGCAGGAGGTGGTGCTGGCTTCTTAAAAGAAAGCTATTGATCAGATTTATGGAAACCTAATTGGTCGTGACAAGAGACTGTATCTGAGCAAGACTCACCAGTCCTTCATCTGTCCCCCTCTCTCTCACTTCTACATCTCTCTAAAACACACAAAAATACACCCTGAGATAAATTGTTGGTTTGGGGCCTTCTCTGCTTCTCTACATTTCTTTAGCATAAAAAGCCACTTGTTTCACCTCTCTCATTCTTATTGACTGATTGTAGAAGTGGCATATACTTGTAATCTGTAAAATGCCATGCACCTTTTTAGCAAAATTACCAAAATGAAATCCTTTCTTTAAATTGTTGAACCTCCCCATCCCAACTAGTAGCTGAGAGAGTGCAGCAGCAGAGGGTTTTGGTTTAGATTTAGTTGGATATGTTAGTGTAATCAGCCTGACTCATTGATCCTTTATCTGAGTTATTATTTGTGAAAGTTAGAGTCTGTGCCCCTGACAGTGCCTCTAAAATATCAGTAGCCTGACTGTGCTGTGTATTGATAATTCTATGGCACTTAAATAACCGATGGGTCATTACAGTCTTTCAGTTTTGCCTTGGATCTAGAGTATTCTAGTATATAATAATCTGTATAACATGTAGGTATGTATGATAAAACTATATATTTTAGCCAATATACTTTATAGAGTAGTGGCACCTTCATAATCGAACAAGTAACAAAATGTACACATCGAAGATGATAGAAATGTAATGCTGCCTAGAATATTCCTATACTATTCCGCTAATATTTCTATGATCATTCAATAGCATCTGTGCTGCTAGAAATACATGTCAACCACCTCTTTACCAAAATGTTTACATGACTACAGATGTAGTTTTCCGCTATAAGTTTTAAAAGAATAGGCATTATAAAAATCAAACTGAATTGGGTCGCGAAAATTAGGAATGTATATTTACTGAGCTTTCCATTAAGCGTGGAAATCAAAAGATCCACCAAATGTTGGATTGTGAAGGTGTCCAGAGAGGACTGCCCTTGGTTTCCTCGAGAGATGACTTCAGGGGAAGTAGGAGTGGACTGAAGTAGAGTTGAGGAGGGGGAGGAATTGGCGAGGACAGTGCCATGACTGAGAGGTTAATGTCAGGGAATGGGAGGTTCCTTTTGTTTAACATTCCCTTTGTTTATTGGCGGATGTGTTTAATAGGATTGACTGTGACTGGACCTAATAGGGCCTCCCTGACTGATCCCGGTGTCTCTGGGAGATCTCGCAGGCTGCTCCGTCCAAAGCCAGGTCCCCCACTGGGTAATCAGCTCAACTGCCGTTGTCCTGATTGGAGCTGACATTTTAATGTCTGGAGCAGGAGCGTGGTCAGTCCCGCTTAACCTGACCCCCCGCCAGGCCGGCCCTCCCCAACCAATGCCCTCTGTTCTCAATTTGCCCTTCCAGGACTGTACAAATCAGGAAAAATTTAACTCTTTATGGGCTTGTTAGAGGTTAGGAAGATACCTCCTTAAGTTTCACAGTGAATTCTTGCCACAGGTGACAAAGCGTTACTGCAGCTCCCCCACGGAGGCTCCATGTGGATTTAGCGCTGCTGTGAGCCTGAGCTTAACCCAGTACTCAACTGTGATGCATCTCTGTGTGCCACCTCTAGTTTCTCTTTCTCCCGTTCTTTATAAAGTGGAGGAGGTTTGAAGTGGTTTGCAGGGGCTCTTCTGTGAGGCCTTGCTCTGCAGACATGAAAAGAACCAAACATGTAAATTGGTTAATATTGGTTTTGTATGCATTAAAAAGACTAGCTAAACACTTGAATGGCAATGGCATGTTTAAATGTCTTGAAAATCGTTGTGTGAAATGAAAGCTTGTAGTTAAACACTATCTACATTAAAGAAGCATCAAGCTTTATTCAGGGGTTTAAGAAGAGGTTGGAGAAGACTACACTGGGTACAGGAGTGCCAGTGTGACCAGTGCCTTTCCCATGCTTGTAGAAACAAAGGACAAAGGTGATCTCTCCGACTGGGGCAAACTGTATTCCTTGCTTTATAACAAACATTATTTTCATGATCCTTTTGATATAGCCTGATTATTTTATGAAAATAATTTTAACAAGGAACTAGCCTGTGATTATTGATTATATACAGTCGTCCTCAAAATTATTCATACCCTTGCTGATTCTTGTGATTTTTTCATTTAGTGATTAAATAAATGCTTGTTTTCAAATTTGTGTTTTAGCTTCATGTGACCAACAATTGAAAGAATGACAACAATATAAAATAATTTTAAAAAATCATTTCTGGGGTATTTTATTAACGGAGTCCAAAAAAATGCCATGTTCAAAATTATTCATACCCCTGGCAATATCTCAACAAAAATGTCCCGAATGTGTTCATCTTTGTCCCAAAGTTATTTCATGATGTCTCATCGGAATGAATACCTTTTTTGTTGACCAAATGTTAAACAAGGTTAAAAAAAATAGCATCTTTCCAGAAGAGTATAAATAGTGGGAAAGGGTTCAGGTCATTGTTAATCTCTGGTCATCATGGTAAAGAAGAAGGAGCTCAGTGAGGACCTGCGTCAGCGTCTTGTGCAGGCCCACAGTGAAGGAAAGGGTTACAAGGCCATTTCCAAGCAGTATGGTGTCCCTGTCTCAACCGTCCAGAGCATCATCAACAAGCACAAGAGGTTCAACACTGTCAAAAACCTCAGTGGGCGTGGCCGAAAGTGTAAGGTGTCCCCCAAACTTGCCAGGAGAATCTGCCGAGAGGTCAACACCAACCCACGGACCACAACCAAGGCCCTAATTCAAACCCTTGAGCAGACAGGGACAAAGGTGTCACGGTCCACCATTGAGCGAGTTTTGCACAGAGGAGGTCTCCATGGACGTAAACCTCGGAAGACGCCGCTGCTCAGGAAAAAACATCTGGTAGCTCGCCTGGCCTTTTGTAGAGGTCATCTGAAGCAAGAACCCAGCTTTTGGTCAACAATCCTGTGGTCTGATGAGACAAAACTGGAGTTATTTGGCCATATGGATACCCAGTATGTCTGGAGGAAGAAAGGAGAAGCCTATAGACCAAAGAACACTGTGCCCACTGTCAAGTATGGTGGTGGAAGCATAATGCTGTGGGGATGTTTCTCTTCCAGTGGCACAGGCAATCTCGTCAAGGTCCAAGGTATCATGAAGAAGGAGGATTATATCAGGATACTTGATGAAAATGTCAAGGAATCTGCTGAAAAACTCAAGCTTGGCCAAAACTGGATGTACCAGCAAGACAATGATCCTAAACACACCGCCAAGGTAGTCAAGAGATGGTTCAAGGACAATGACATCAGTGTCCTGGAATGGCCAAGTCAAAGTCCTGACCTCAATCCAATTGAGAATCTGTGGCATCACTTGAAGACCAGAGTGATGGCGAGGAAACCAACCAACCTGACCCAGCTTGAGGCATTGGCCAAGGAAGAGTGGGCCAACATCCCACAGGAGATGTGCAAGAAGCTTGTGGACACGTACAAGAATCGTCTGGAAGCAGTCATAAAGAATAAAGGCTATGCCATTGACTATTAAATAAAGACGATGGACTAGGGTATGAATAATTTTGAACATGGCATTTTTTTGGACTCCGTTAATAAAATACCCCAGAAATGATTTTTTAAAATTATTTTATATTGTTGTCATTCTTTCAATTGTTGGTCACATGAAGCTAAAACACAAATTTGAAAACAAGCATTTATTTAATCACTAAATGAAAAAATCACAAGAATCAGCAAGGGTATGAATAATTTTGAGGACGACTGTATATATTGTAAGCTGCTCTCAGGAATCCTTGTCGGCATTTCTGTGCCAACAAAGACAATTATCTTCTCGTATATAGCTTGTAAGATGATGAAATGCACAAGACGTGATCGAAAGCCTTTGTGTTGAAGTTGGTGTAATGTACTTGTATCACAACATCAGGACCACTTTCAAACAGTCACTATAGACTGTAGACAAGAAAAAAATGCTGTGCATTAACTGACTGAAAACATTTCATAACACTATCTCAGGAAAAGTGATTACCGAAAAAAGTCATGTTTAAAACAGAGATTTAGACTGATGTAGGTTTCTCACCATTCACATTGTATAATGTCTGTGTACCTTGTCTCAAGTTTAGAAACTCATGTGGACAGAAAATATGTGGTTATGAGAAACCTATAGCTGCACCCTGTGGCAAACTAATATTTATATTAGCTGTTTATGGTGTTGTATTGAAAGGGACAGCCTATCCAAGCACATTGGCTGGGTCCCTCCGCAGCAGCATGACAAAATAAATAAATAAAAAGTGTGCAATATTTTGATATGAAAAGACAAGGGTTAGATAAAAAAGTAATCTTCCATTTCAAACTAAATGCAGTTATATCACATTTACGAAAGCCTTTATCCACTGACATGTCTTCTTTTCTCTTTTTATCCCTCCCTTTTTGTTGTATGAATGTGTGTATGTTCAGCAGTGTCCGGCCACTCGGAACGGCACCAGTCAGATTCACCGATCCCGTCCAAAAGGCCCTCTTCACGCTCAGAGACCTCCGAGAGCCTGCTGTCTTCAAAGCGTCCCAGGACGGCTGAAAAGAAGGCTGTGGAGCAGGTGAGTTTTGTTAAAATTGATGCATTCAGATGTTTCTAAAACTCAGTTTCTCAAACTCTTTGAATTAGAGACGCGGTTGGTTAACTCGTCTTCAATTACACAGCCCTCATTATAAGTCTAAGACATACACATAAATTAAAAGAAGAGATGTAAAAATGTACTCCTAATAATTTAGTTAGTTATCCCACTGACCCTTTTTATACTATGCAGGATTTTTTCCCCAAAACTACTTAAAATTATTTTTTGCCTTTCTGCTGCAGTTGCACTGCTAATTGTGTATAAGGTGGAAAATCAATATAGTATTTGACAGATGAGAGCACTTTGAAGTGGGTGCCAAGACTCAGTGGTGCTCAGTATTACACACTTGTCTGTGATCAGAGAAATCTGTCTGCTTGAGGGAAGGGTGCCCCACTCTACTTCCTGATCTACAGCTTCTTTTCTCTCATAAAGCCATTTCACCCTATTAACCCTCTGTGGATTTGTTTTTTTCCCCCCTTCACTCGCTCTGTTTCTCTGTGCCTGTATCTACTATCACCCAGATGTACCAGTGCCCCTACTGCAAGTTCACCAACACTGACCTGAATCGTCTCAGAATGCATGTGATGACACAGCACTCTGTCCAGCCCATGTTACGCTGCCCATTATGCCAGGACATGCTCAACAACAAGATCCATCTGCAGTTTCACCTCACACACCTGCACAGTGTGGCGCCTGACTGTGTTGAAAAGCTTATTGCCACAGTAAGTCCTATTTTGTGTGTGTTTTGTCATTGGAAAGGTTTTCATTTTTTCATTTTTATTTCTCAACCAACAATGCTTTTAAATCTTTTTTTCATCTGTCCATCTAGCCTGAGGTTGTCTATTGCTTTGTTAATGCAATGTTAATGCATTATCTAAAGTGTGTATAAATCAGGGAATGCAGTAGAGGAAAAGCACAAGAGATTACTAAATGTGTGGCTTTGCTGCCTGAGTAGACCACGTTATATACAAAGCACCAATCTAAGTTCTTATTCCAATTCCTATCCACTCTGTCCTATTTTGTGTTCCTCATTATCTTCGCAGTCATTTATATTTTATAGTAGTGGCAAGAAACCACAACCAGCCCATGCTGTGCCGATTTTTATAGGCCCAACATATGGCTACAAATAGATATTACGGCCAGTCAGATAGCAGGTAGTGGAGCAGGTCAAGGACCAGTGTAAGGATTCCGCAGTGCCAAGACAATTAATCACTTGCTCTTAATTAATCACTCACCCTGGAATGGCTGCTTGTATGTGGGAACAAATGGTTTTTCCATCTCCGTTCTTTTAAAATGCCAATATTCCAGCCTTTATCAACCACAAACAATGTGGTTAATTCATAAATGGCTGCATGCCACCCTTTTGGCTTTATGGAAATAATAGGGCTTTTAATAAGTTGCATATTTCTCTAAAATTTGTTTTGTTATTTTGTTAATGATTTCATGATAAGCTCTTAGTTCCCATTTAATTTATTACTACACTGACATTCTCACCATGTCTATGATCACCTGTGAACTAGTCAAAACAAAGTCTTTTATTATGAATATGTTCTAATAATTATGACAGTTTTTCCTCTGTAAGAAATTCAAATAGAAACAATTGAAATGTTATTATTCACTACCAACTACTGATTTAGCCTAAATCAAATTATATATGAATATTGCATAGACAGTGTTTTAAAACATTGTATGAGCAGCATTACAGAAAATAAAATATACTATTTGTAGCATAGTTGTGGTCTTCCACTCTCAAGCCCTGAAATTAGATTTATATCAGCTGCAATACACCAGTAGACCCTTCTTTTCTGAGATAGGATACTCTCCTTGCTTCCTTTAATGCTCATCAAGAGGAAATAAAATTTTATTTGCCCTGTTTTCTTATAAATCACTGAGCAAATCTTTGTTCTGCTCTACACTGTGAAGCTAAATAGCTTGCTGGACAATCACAGAGTAAAACATTACTCTGTCTGCTGCCTAGCCATCTTCATCCCCCATCTAGAAAGTAAATGGCAAGCACATTAGTATGGTAGACGGCAATATTTATTCCTTTTATAGAGGTAGTAATGTACTGAACCACTACAAGAGGACTGTGATAGAACAGCGGTAATATAACACACATTAAAGCCAACACCTTTTTATAACTGGTGAATGCTGATGGAAAGGTACTTTATCCTTTCCACATGTCTAAGGAGAGGAACATAATTAATACTGAAATAGGTGACTTTTATTTCTTTCCAAGCATGCATAATGATGCGTTCACTCTCCTACCCTTCATCCCTTCATTCACCTATCGTCTGCGCACTCCCTCCTCTCATTCCCACTACGTGACTCTCATGCATTCTTGTCTAACATGAAGTACATACATCGAGTACTGTATACACAGTATATACACAAATAGAGTATATCCTCCGGTCCCCCTCTTCTTCCTCTGCATTTAATTTTCTGTGTGCGTAAGATAGGGGTAATGAAAAAATGTGCTTCATTAATTCTTGGTCTGGCTGGATGATAGCCATTTGGAACTATGTTTGCCAATTAGACGGGCCAAATTAAGAGTGACCTTGGGATAGTCTGCTCTTTCCTTTAATTGCCTAATGAAGCAGTTGTCTTGAAACACTCCACTTTATAATGTAAATCATCAGTTTTTTGTACTACAATACTTTTTATGGTGGTTGCATTAATTCTTTCCTTTTAATTTTAAAGAGATAAATAGCAAAGATAAAACCAAAAAAAGAAGAAATACACTAGATGTCTATGGATGAATTTGTGGCCGCAATTAACATGCAGTGTTGCACTTAATGGTAAGAAGTGTTAACTGTTCTAATAAACCTAGAAAATATATTTTTGGGGATGATTCTGCTATATGACATGCAACAATGCCCTCAGCAGTTATTAAAAAGCATACGGTACATACAGTAGATTAACCAAAACATCAACCATACAGAGCTCACACTGCACCATCTTGCTTTGCAAAAGAGATTAAATTTGTGTTTTGTTTTATTAACTGAAAGATCTATCAATCAACAATTATTGCTCAAACTTGATAATATCTTATATTTATGTATCAGTGATATTTGTTTGTTGTATGCAAGAGAACTTGAAGCATTTGATGTCCCTGATTGTAATTCCTTAGGATTTTGAGAAGCTTTTCAAGACATTTTTTCTGGCAAAAAGAATTCAGCGAATTCCGTATAGAATGGCAGGAGGAATGGGAAGAAGGCCTGTGGAAACAGAATAAAGACATGTGATTGATAAGATTATTTTTCCTTTATTTTTCTCATTTGAGACATTTTCTTTGATATTCCTTACTAGAACTACCAGGAGAACCACGATAAGTCTTTGGGGTGAGAGTGGAGTGTGACAGGCGTCTTGAAATTGAGGTTCAGCAGAGGGATAGAAGGGAAAAGCGAGGTGATAGGGGTAGTGTGAATTGAAATGCAGCACGTAGAGCGCAGCTGATTACTATATTTGTGAAGGTAATTAAAGGAAGGTGAAAAAGACAGGACTTTATCTTCCAACCTCTTCCAGTTTCAGCAGATGATTATTGTTAAATAGGTATCTGTTAATAAATGATTTTGATGAATTTTCAGTTTTTTGGGGGTGAAATAAGGGTATCATAATAAGAGGGACACATAGACACAAGACAGTTGAGTGAAAGCATCAGGAATAAACAGAGATTTCTGTCTTTCACACATGATTGACTTCAACCTTTTGAGAGCAGAGTGAACCTGGGTTCCTTTGTTTTTTTTTTTTTCAATCAATACTTACTCGTCTTTGAAATGTTCCAATTAGAAAAGTAGGGGAAAAAGACATTTGTTTCTAATTTAAAGTGTAAACCTTTTATATCATAAAATTGTTTTCATTTTCGGTTTATTAGTTCAGTCTCATTTCGAAATTCTTCTTAAATAGAATATTTTTTAATTAAAATAATTATTTAAATTAATTCAACTGTACTACTCTTTATTCAGAAGCAAATGAAAAGTGTAAGATGGCCGGATGTATTTTATTCATCCCTTTAGTTATATAGGACTTTTCTTCCGCCTCTTCTTTAGTCATTTCAGAGGAAATCAGCATTCAAACATTGGTATCTCTTTATTTTATTTTTTATTTTATTTTGGTTATCCTTATTGCAATGTAAATATGAGACACTATTGATATTATTATCCCTTTTCTGGTAAATACTCAGCATATTCTTTTTTATTGTGTTTGTAGTTATCTTTTAATCATTTAAATTAAACATACTAAATTCAATTCTCACCTAGCAAAATGGTTATAATTCCTTTGTGTTTTATTTTTCCAGGTGACCGCAACTGATGTACTGCCAGCAAGCATGTTCATACCTGTACCTGGTCCAGACAGGGAGTCCCAGAACACCCCTCATGCTACAGCCAACTCCAACTCTGAAGATACAAAGAAGCAAGATGGTTAGTATCAGACTGTTTGAAATGTGTGGGTTACTATAAAGTAGGCTTCCTTAATCACATATACAATACTGGTATTAGTCTTGGAAATTAGAAAGTAATTAAATAAATAAATCACAGTAGTTTGACATTTGTGTTCTGTAAAGAACATAATATCATTGGGTCATCATAAGTGTATTACTAGTGCAATTTGAAGTTACTAGTGTTTACATAGACTGGAAATAAAGAATACATTTTTCAGGTATTTTTGCTTATTTTAGTTTTACAAACGTGTTTGTAATGTTTTTATAGACAATGCACTTTTTCATGCTAAGACATTTGTGCAGAACAATACATTATGATGATGGTTGTTATTCACAGGTCTTATTGTTCGTCATTGCTCTTTTATTTTAACACAATGAATACTTTAACGTCCTCATTGTGAAAACCAATAAACCTTGCAAATGTAGGTACCTGATGAATTGCTCTGTTCTTTTGTTTTTTTTACAGATGCTTCAGATGCTGATACAGAGAAAGGGGTATCACTCCCTACAGAAATAGCCGAAGCTCGCAAGTCACCTCTTGAAGATCAACAAACAGAGAGGGATGATGCCACAGGATTCCTGTGTTGGAAGAAAGGCTGCAACCAAGTGTTCAAGTCCTCTAACTCCCTCCAGATGCACTTCAATGAAGTTCACAACAAAAGGCCACAGTTGCCAGTTTCAGATCGTCATGTCTACAAGTACCGTTGTAACCAATGTAGCTTGGCCTTCAAGACTGTGGAGAAACTACAGCTCCATTCACAGTACCATGTGATCAGAGCAGCCACCATGTGCTGCCTCTGTCAGCGAAGCTTCAGAACACTACCAGCCTTGAAGAAACATTTGGAAACCAACCACCTGGAGCTGAGTGAAGCCGATATCCAGCAGCTGTATGGGGGCTTATTGATGAATGGTGATATTATGGTCATGGGTGATCCATCCCTTGGTGAGGAGCATGGAAGTCTGGGAGATGACGACAAAGAAGGAGATGAGAGTGACCCAGAAGAAAAACAAAGCCCAACAGGTAGTGATTCTGGCTCACTGCTGGAAGATTCTGGATCTGAACCTAAGCGTGCTTTGCCATTCAGAAAGGGCCCCAACTTTACCATGGAGAAGTTCTTGGATCCATCTCGTCCTTTCAAGTGCACTGTATGCAAAGAGTCTTTTACACAGAAGAACATTCTTCTGGTTCACTACAACTCTGTCTCCCACCTCCACAAGGTGAAGAGGGCTCTTCAGGAGTCAACTACTGGTCAGCCTGAGCCTACCAGCAGCCCTGACAACAAGCCATTCAAGTGCAGCACTTGTAATGTGGCATATAGCCAGAGTTCTACTTTGGAAATCCACATGCGCTCTGTTCTACATCAGACCAAAGCTAGGGCAGCCAAACTTGAAGCCGCAGGAGGGATCACTAGCTCTGCAAGTGCTACTGGTGCAAGCGGTGGAGGGTCCAACATCAGCACTTCAACATCTAGTCCAAGCCCAGCCAGCAACTCTACTACTAGCACTACCAACCACAGTTCTTCTGGGTCTCAAACAGCTCATAGTATTATTGGAGGAAACCACATGAGCCAAACTCATAGCATTGAAAGCCTGGGAAATTCTTCAGTGAGCTGCCATTCATCCCCATCAGAGAACAGTGAAGTAAAGAAGTCTAAATATACAGACATGATATCTGCTAGGGGGCAACAACAACAGCTTCAACAACAACAGCAACAACAACAACAACTGGCACAGGCTCAAGCCCAAGCTCAAGCCCAGCTTCAGCAAGAGCTCCAGCAGCAAGCTGCTCTTTTACAATCACAACTATTCAACCCAACACTTCTACAGCACTTCCCAATGACAACTGATTCACTTCTCTCCCTGCAACAGCAGCAGTTGCTGTTTCCTTTCTACATACCTGGAGCAGAATTCCAGCTAAACCCAGAGATCAGCATCAGTAACTCAGCACTTGGCCTAGCTGGATCCACCTCCTCACTGCTGGAAGATTTAAAAAACACAGCCCAACAGGCACAACAGAGCTGCTTGCAGCAGCAACTGATGCACCACCATTTTCAGCAGCAACAGCAACAGCAGCAGCAACAGCAGCAGCAGACTCACTCACAGGCTCAGGGGCAGATGGCATTGTTGCAGCAGAGTGCATCCCTCCTCCAGCAAGTTGACAAAAAGCAAAAGCATCATTCCTCTCATAATGAGAAAGACAGAGAAATACAAAGAGAGAAGGACACAACTGAAAAAAATGAGGAATATGTTAGCAAAGATTCTGTAGACATCAAGCCAAAAGAAAAGAAGGATATCCAGCATATTTCAATAAATATAAACCATGATACTGGCTTGCTTCCACCAAGGATTGCTTCAGATGCTCGTGGAAATGCAACCAAAGCCCTGCTGGAAAATTTTGGGTTTGAGTTAGTGATTCAGTACAATGAAAATAAACAGAAAGCTCAGAAAAAGACAACTGGACCTACAGGATCAAGTGGTCCAGGTGGGATAACAAAAGTGGTGGACCCCATTGAGGGATTAGAGAAACTGGAATGTGAAGCTTGTGGCAAGCTCTTTTCGAACATACTGATCCTTAAGAGTCACCAGGAGCATATCCACCAGGCCTTTTTTCCATTTCGATCTCTTGAGAGATTTGCTAAGGAATACAGAGAGCATTATGATAAACTCTATCCACTGAGGCCCCCTACACCAGAGGCTGCTGCAGCTCCTCCACCACCTCCTCCACCACCTCCACCTCCTCCACCACCCCAAAGAGCTCCCACACCAAATGTTCCTGTCTCTGCTGCTTCGCTCACACCTCCAACTGTATCTACTCCACAGCCACAAGTTACAATGGCACAAATTTCCATGCCAATGGATTTGCCCCTTTTCTCGCCACTCATGATGCAGCCAATGTCGCTTCAGTCCATGCCCACTCAGCTGCCTCACCAGCTACAGTCTGTTGAGCCGAACCTGGCCTCAGATCTGGCTCAACTCTATCAACAACAGCTTACACCAGCCATGCTACAGCAGCAACAGAACAAGAGGCCACGTACACGCATTACTGATGACCAGCTAAGGGTTCTGCGACAGTACTTTGATATCAACAATTCACCAAATGAGGAACAAATTAAAGAAATGGCAGACAAGTCAGGGCTGCAGCAAAAAGTCATAAAGCACTGGTTCAGAAACACCCTTTTCAAAGAACGACAGCGCAACAAAGACTCACCATACAATTTCAATAATCCACCCACAACAACCCTGGAAGACGCCAAAGCTGACTCTAAGCCACCTTCCCCTGAACCTCAGAAACAAGATTTTTATGGAAGCAAACGATCATCCAGAACTAGGTTCACTGACTACCAGCTAAGAGTCCTGCAAGACTTCTTTGATGCCAATGCTTATCCTAAAGATGATGAATTTGAACAGCTCTCCAACCTTCTGAGCCTGCCCACTCGTGTTATTGTTGTGTGGTTCCAAAATGCTCGTCAAAAAGCAAGAAAGAATTATGAAAACCAGGGTGAAGGGGGAAAAGAGGGCGAAAGGCGAGAATTGTCAAATGACCGCTATATCCGTACGTCAAATCTGAACTACCAGTGTAAGAAATGCAGTCTGGTTTTCCAGCGTATATTTGATCTAATAAAACACCAAAAGAAGCTGTGCTACAAAGATGAAGATGAGGATGGACAATATGACAGTCAATATGAGGATTCAGTGGATCTTTCCAATGAATGTTATACACCCTCTGGGTCTTCCTGTCACACACCAATGCCCTCTTCCTCAAGCCTCTGTCCACTTCCACCCTCCACTTCAGCATTCTCACACCTCCCATCTACTGAAAAAGAGGAGGCATCACCAGCAACCACCTCAAACCTGTATGACGATAAGCCCAAGCAGCTACCAGAAATTTCAGCTGATTCACGAGAAAACCAAACTTCTATTAAGCAGGAAATTGTGCATCAACCCCAATCTGAGGCACAACACCATAGGCCTCAGAGAGAAGAGAAGATTCAAACAGTTTCCAAGCCCATCAAACATTCATCACCTTCCTTCTCTCAGCAACAACAGCAGTGTGGCCCCTCAGCCTCCCAGACAAGCCAGGCCCCATCTCAGAGCTCTCACATGAGCCTCAATGCACACCTGACTTCTGCTACACAACAATTGGCACAGCAGATGATCCCATACCAGTGTGAGCAGTGCAAAATTGGCTTCCCCTCATTTGAGCATTGGCAGGAACACCAGCAATTACACTTCCTCTCTGTGCAAAATCAGTTTATCCACCCTCAATTTCTTGACCGTCCAATTGACATGTCTTTCATGTTATTTGATCCCAGCAATCCGCTCCTGGCAAGTCAGTTACTCTCTGGGGCAATGCCACAGATTCCCAGCAGTTCTGCCACCTCTCCATCCACTCCCACCTCCACCATGAACTCCCTGAAAAGGAAGTTAGAGGAGAAAGCTGGCACTAGCCCAGGAGAGAATGACAGCACAAATAGTGGAGAGGAACCACAGAGAGACAAGAGGCTTAGAACCACCATCACACCTGAGCAGCTAGAAATCCTTTACCAGAAGTATTTATTAGATTCAAATCCTACACGTAAAATGCTTGACCACATTGCTCATGAGGTGGGATTGAAAAAGAGAGTAGTGCAAGTCTGGTTTCAAAATACAAGAGCTCGGGAGAGAAAGGGCCAGTTTAGAGCAGTAGGGCCAGCTCAAGCTCATCGTAGGTGCCCTTTTTGTAGAGCTCTTTTCAAAGCAAAAACTGCCCTTGAGGCACACATTCGCTCTCGTCATTGGCATGAAGCCAAACGCGCTGGCTACAATTTAGCTCTCACTGGTATGTTTCCTGAACCAGAGGGGATGCAAATAAAAATGGATGCTATGGATACATCGAGCTACTCCCAACTGGCCCCTACAAACAGTGATGGACAAAGTTCTTCCATGTCACCAGTGAACAGAAGCATGGATTTGTCTCCCAGGGCTCTACTGAGTCCTTCATCTATTAAAGTTGAGGGAATGGAAGATTTTGAGGGTGCAGGTATGTCCTCTGTGAATCTCAGCTTTGATCCAAGCAAAATTGATAATGATGACTGCTCGTCTGTGAATACAGCCATCACAGACACAACCACAGGTGATGAGGCCAATGCTGATAATGACAGTGCTGATGCAAAGCACAGCCAAAATAGTAGTGATTACGTGTCTAAGTCTGGGGGCACTGCCCCCATCCTTGAAAATGATGACCAGATGTCCTCAGGGCTGGTAAGTCCTGCAACAAGCTATTATGCGAAGGACTATGAAAATGAACATATAATTGACCACAGTGAGACATCCAGCCTGGCTGACCCCTGCTCACCAAGTCCTGGAGCTTCAGGCAGCCGGAGCATTGACAGTGGAGATCGTCCTGGGCAAAAGCGCTTCCGAACCCAGATGACCAACCTCCAGCTGAAATTGTTGAAATCCTGTTTTAATGACTACAGGACTCCCACTATGCTGGAATGTGAGGTACTTGGCAATGACATTGGACTTCCAAAGAGAGTGGTTCAGGTGTGGTTTCAAAATGCCCGTGCCAAGGAGAAAAAGGCTAAGCTTAACATGGCCAAGCACTTTGGAATAAATCAGACGTCCTACGAGGGGCCGAAGACTGAATGCACTCTGTGTGGTGTCAAGTACAGTGCTCGCCTCTCTGTACGTGATCACATTTTCTCCCAGCAACACATCTCTAAGGTGAAGGAAACCATTGGCAACCAGATCGATAAGGAAAAAGAATACTTTGACCCAGCCACTGTCCGCCAACTTATGGCCCAGCAAGAGATGGACCGTATTAAGAAGGCCAATGAAGTTTTAGGACTGGCACAGCAGCAGGCCATGCAGCAGCAGGGGATGTTTGATAACCCTGCAATGCAGGCACTGAATCTCCAGTCAGCCTATCCAAATCTGCAAGGCATCCCACCTGTCCTTTTGCCAGGTGTTGGCAGCCCTTCCCTTTCCAGCTTTAACTCATCTAATTCAGGTATGTGTATGTACAGCTAAAAAAAATTTTTTAAACTAAATTAATTTAAACTAATTTACATAATTATCACCCATTACAGTTAATTTACAGTATATATACTGGATCAGTGGATCACTTTTATATATAAACTTGAAATTTAGTAATTACAATACAGCACTAGAATAAATGTACTAAGTTACACTGGCTCTCATACAGTAGAATGTGTCATGTTAGATAGCCAAAGGTCATTGTGCTGCTATGCTCATAAGCTACTTTTACTTCTAGCACCTAATTGTTAGATTCACAAAGGGCTGACTTTGTCTTTGAAGATTACATGAGGGCTTTATCAATACATTTAAATTTACAATTTTTTTTTACCTCCAGTGTACCATATAATGCCACAGCATATTGTTATATCATGGTTGAATAATCTTTTAACAAATAAATCTACACCTGTCTATTAACTCATAAATGTTCTTTTCCATTTGTAACAATTTCAGCTTTAACTCCGCCGAAACCTTCAAACCTCCTGAACATGCCTGGTGCCAGTGTTCCCTCACCTAGCCTCCCCACATCTGGACTACCCAACAAGCCTCCCTCCTCATCGTCTCTGGCCGCATCCAGCCCAGCCCAGACAAACACATCTGTTTCCCACTCAAACCCCACCTCCACATCCATCACCACTTCCTCAACCACTCAATCTGGCTCCCGGCCTGAACTCCCCAAAGAACGTGATGCTGAGAGGGTAAGAGAAAAGGAGAAGCCCAGGGAAAAGGCAGAAAAGCCCTCAACCCCATCATCAACTGGAAGCACCCCTGCCCCGTCCACTTCTGCTGCCAGTGCCAAGAAGGAAAAACCAGACACAGCTGTGCCTGCCACGTCTATGCCCACACCTGGTATGGAGTATGTGGTCGACCCTGCCCAGCTTCAGGCCCTGCAGGCTGCTTTGGCATCAGACCCCACTGCTCTCCTCACAAACCAGTTCCTGCCCTACTTCATGCCTGGCTTTTCCCCATATTACACCCCTCAAATCCCTGGGGCTCTCCAAGGGGGTTACCTGCAACCAATGTATGGTATGGAAAGTCTCTTCCCTTACAACCCAGCATTGTCACAAGCACTGATGGGCCTGTCTCCAGGGTCCCTGCTGCAGCATTACCAGCAATATCAGCAGAGCTTGCAGGAAGCACTACAGCAGCAGCAGCGGCAGCTTCAGCAGATCCAGCAACCCAAGGCGAGCCAAACTCCAGTTCCCCCTCAATCCCTGGGGGATCGCAAAGAATCTGCCAAAGATCCAGAAAAAAAAGAGGGTCAAAAGGGCAACCCCCATAGTCAACCCCCCACATCCTCTTCTTCCTCCTCCTCCTCCTCCTCATCTTCCACCTCCTCCTCTCATAATAAAGTACCCTCTGAGCAGAATGAGATGGATGGCAAAGCTGTGGATCCCCATCTAGACCAATTCATTGTCCCCAAGGTGCAGTATAAACTGGCATGCCGCAAGTGTCAAGCAGTTTTCACCAAGGAAGACGCGGCTATTACCCACCTTAAATCTAACTGTTTTTTCGGTCAGTCTGTGGCAAACCTGCAAGAAATGTTGCTGCGTGTCCCCAGTGGCGTAGGTGCAGGAGCGGGAAGTCTCTATGACTGCCTGGCTTGTGACACTACGTTGGATGGGGAGAAAGCACTCAGTCAACACCTGGAATCGGCATTGCACAAACACAGAACAATCAAGCGATCAGCCAGAAATGCCAAAGAGCACGCTACTAGTTTATTACCTCACTCTTCAGCCTGCTTCCCCAATCCTAACACCGCATCTACCTCGCAGTCTGCCACTCATCCCATCAGCAGCCCCCCTACCCCGCCAACATCATCAGCCACCATGCCATCCTCAGCTGTCTCCTCCTCCCTGTGCTCCTCCTCCGCCGCCCCACTCAACACCACAGCTGCCGGCAAACCCTGGCCCCAGGCCCCTTTCTCGAGAGCTTTAGCTGGGAAGCCCAATGCCAGTCCCCCCTCTTCTTCCTCCTCTTTTCCACCAGTGTCCTCACCTTCAACGGTTACCTCAAGTTCATTGAGCACCTCAGGAGTTCAGACCTCGATACCAACAGACGTCTTTACCGACGAGTCTGATTCTGACAGCAGTCAGAAGTCAGCAGACATGCTGGGCAGGACGGCAGAGGAGCCGCAGCAGCCTGGCTTTGTCAAAGACAGTAGTAGTTGTAGTAATCTTGCTAGTGTAGGAACAGACTCCATCAGATTGTAAAAGAGCTTTCATTGATGGACAATATTTAAAAAACACACAAAAAAAGACAAAAAAAATTACAAATGGAAAAAAAAAGAAAAAAAGCAGCAATGTTAAAAATACATTAAAAGTATACAAACCAATTTCAGAAAAAGATGTGTAAAGACTAACTGCAATTCCAAAGCTTGTAACCAAAAATTTAAATGTTAGTGGATTGTTTTCCCATATCAACATGCTGGTTTTGTTTTTGTTTCATTTGTTTTTGTTTTGTTTTACTCAACTGAAATACATGTATACTATATATGAGAATAGAAAAGATCGCTGCAGTTATGTTTTGGGTTATGGTAGAGGAATGCTGTACTGTATGGCAATGGACTGCCTCAAAGTTGACAAACGGCCCCAAAACCCTTTTGAAGAAATACGAGTCAACAAGCTGTCTTTTTGTTTTGTAATAATTTCTACTTAATAGCACAGTCACAAAAAGCCAGTATGTACTGTATGGGAGAATAGTCTATCAATTTTCTTGCTATTTAAGCATTCAGATACCAATGGCTTGCAAAAGTAAAAGAATAATGTAATGTCTATTTTATTCTCAGGTCAACAGCTCACAGATGTTTTTCTGTTACAGAAATCCATGTTTTACACCTTTTTTTTTCCAACCGGAGATGAGCATTTATTTCTTTCAGGACTTGATTTAATAATATAAAGTTTTTAGTTGAGTGAAATTTTAATAAGGCATTGTTTCTGGGCATTCAAAAGGGCAAATTATTTGCTGATTTTAACAATATAGAAATCTGGTTAAAGGTGGGGAAATCACAATTCCATTATACCCAGACAAGGAGAGCATTGCAGACATAAGAACGGGCGATAAAGAGTTTTGATTAAAAAAAAAAAAAACAACCTTCTGTATTTATAATAGATATGAACATTTTTGGTGTTAAGTAGATTGTTGCATTGGAAATGAATTTAAACAGTATGGTAGGTTGAAAAAAAAAAACTTTGTGTACATTTAGCTTTTGTATTGTCCAACTTTAAGACGCTTCATTTGATGTTGTCTTGGTCATTCCGATAGACTAGATTATGGACAGGTAATTTATCTAAACTTTATTTCTGTCTTTTACTCAACTACTTGGGAAACATTCACCCAGATGCCCCTCCTGACAAGGCAGGATCCTCTTTTAGAATTATTTAAATTTTATGATTAAGTTGGTAACACACCAACCATAATGAAAAAGATCCTGGGTGAAATTATTGAAAATTTTATTTTATTTAATTTTTTTGTTACCTTTGTGCACTTATCACTGTCTGACTCCTATTTCTCGCTCTACTTGTTCCTCTCTTCGCACTTATTTTTCTCAGCTCTCCTGTGTTTGTAGATATGTACACTACAAAGCAGGTCTTTTGTTCTTCATGTAGTGTGGCTACAGTCTTTATTTTCATTTTGACATTTTTGTTGTCATGAATGAAAATGAAAAAAGAATACTAATAATAATTCTCACGCTTTAAGACAAAAAGAAAATCCAAAGACTAAACACGTTCACCATTGGTGCATAAAGATGAGAAAAGAGGCTTCTTTATACTTGAGAATTTGTTGCTGTTTTTAGAGGAAAGAAAACAAAGTTTTAAAAGATAAAGGAGTACGCATCAGAGTTGCCGTTTTTGCTTCTTTGCAAGCAAACAGGTGGCTTTTTTACGTAAATACCAAAAACCAAAAAGGGCCCTTGTCCTTGCATTGTGGAGTAGCACCGTTACAGAGCCATTGCAGTTTGTAAGATAGAGGTTATTAATCTTTGTTTGACTTTTTGTCACATTCAAATGTCCATTTTTTAAGAAAATGTATAAGGTCTGGTCTTCAAGGACATACGTTTTGCTGCTAATGTAGAATTTTGAAAGAAAAAAAAAAAAGAGTACCTAGATGCATGCTCATTTTGCTTTTGGCTAAGCTTTAACTAAAACAAACAATAAACCAATTTCTTGCCTCTGCAACACCTTTTTTTTTCTTGTTGCAAAAACGGAACTTTGAAGACTGTGAATATATGTTCCAAAGGACATTTTGCCGATTTTCTTTTTGAACAGACCAATGTTTAAAGCCAATGATCTATGACGTTTGTAAAGAACAGTGCATTCCAAATATCACAATGGATTTTTCTTAAGCAAGGACTGATCCTATTTCATTTAATTGCTTTTAATTGTCACAATCTATTTTTTTTCCTCATTTTTAAAGTGACTGTAAACTGTTGTGTACATTTTTGCATCATTGGTTACTGAACAAAGTGACCTCCACATGTCATTTTGTGCTGGCATGGAACATTGCTGAAAATCCCTCCATCCAGTCAAGGTTGTTGCTCACTTGTTAAGCAAGTAATAGTGGTTACCAAAAAATGTATATAATACATCTGGTACTGATGAGTCTCATAGGTTTAGTAACATTTATGCCAGTTAACAAACAACTAGTCTCAGAGGGAAATGATGGCTGTTTAGCTGAGGTGCGGTTGCCCCCTTCCCGGGAAATCCACCAGTGACTTGTCCCATGTGTATGCAGGGTGTCACTTCTACACATAGATCACAGGTTCGGAGGGACGTCTTCATTCCAAAGCATTATTTCTGGAAAAAGTAGGAGGTTTTTTGAAGATGTCCCTTAGTTAAAAAATAGTTAGGCTGCTTTCATATCCAAAGAAGTCACCCACTTCATCTTATTGCAATGGAAACGGATGTCCATAGGTACCCCAGTCCCTCACTGATGAACTGATGAACTAAAACCTTTATTTTTTAAATCAAAACCAAGACATATTTAAATTTGTGAAGAACTACTTTTTGGCCACTATTGTATAGCCAATATATTCACCCTAATGAATACAAGGCACAATCCTAGAAGTGTGTTTTAAAGTGCTTTGTCTTGCAGAGCAATGTGATTTGGTGTTAATACTACAGCATGCTGTTGAAAGTCAGTAGATTTGGTCTGCAAGCTTGCTACTTCTCTAAAGTTCAGTTCCCTGAAATACTGTCCATATGTGCTTTCTTATTTTGAAAAAATCTTAAGTTGTACAGTTTTTCTCAAATATGTTTGCTTTATTTTAATTTTCAGATGTCAGACATGTATTATTTTCTTATAGTATTTGTATTTTATTTTAGTTTCTGTATATTACTTTTTTTTATCATAAATTAACACTAGCTTTAATTTGAATTGCTGAAATTAAGAAACAAAAACAAAAATATGTCCTGGCCACTTTATGGTGTGATAATGTTCTTTATATTCATTGTCTCAATGATACTGTTCTCTCTTATTTCCAAAGTGTAATCTTTCGGGCTCTCATGGAAGACAAAGTTGAGGTCTTTACATCAGATTCAGCCAGCATGGACTGTGTGTTAGTTTGTTTGTGTGCGTGTGTGTTTGTTTCATAAGAGCCAGCATCAATTCTTTTTTTTCCCCCTTGTTTGCCTTGATTTATTTTTGTGTTACACACCAAAACAAACTGAACCACAAAGCTGGATTATGAATAACTAAAATTAAAAGAATCAAAATTTAAAGTTAACGATCAGAAATTAAATAATGATACCGAAGCACTGAGCAGTTTTTACTTTGATTGAATATATGAATGTGGCCAAAGCTTTATGCAGTTGAAACAAAAAGAAAAAAAAAATTAGTTGTGCCCCAGATACGTGTATATTTTATTGTGGCACAGATCGCTTTTGTGGATATCCACCAACTTACATTGGGATACTTGATTTTAATGGACATTTACAAAGAGAGATAAAGACAAGGTTTTGCTGTAGAGGTCATCTTTTGCCCACTGTGAAAACGAACGTGTACCTGTATACAGATATAGATATATTTAAAACAAGACATCAACTTTTTTTTTTTTTTGTTTGTTTCTGAGATGAAGAACGACTGAAAAGAAAAAAAATGACTCTGGGAAGCTTTGGAGATATTGTTAGGAGGACATGAGAGGCTGTGGGCACACCAAAACTGGGCACGGGAGCCAAAGGCCGGCTCAAAACAGCTTTAAAACCACCTCCTTATTTGATAACTGACAACTCTTTAATGGGAATGGACTCTGGAACCAATGGACATGTGTGACACAGAGAGAACTGAACTTAAGTGGCTCCAGCTGCCTCTTTCCCCTTTCTGTCTGTCTCTTTCTTTCTCCAGATCTGCCTCTGCTTCTGCTCTTTGATGGACATTTTCCAAATTTCAGGACAGGATGGACAGAGATGCTTGCTTCATTTCTCCCAGTTCATGTTGCTACCTGTTTCATTTCCTCGTGCTTGTCTCTGGTTGACAAGTGAAGCTCTCCAGTCAAATGGCGGCTCACCCCTCTCTCTGTTGAGTACATGATCTAAAAAAAGTGAAATGAACAACAGAGAGAGGGGACGGGTTCTCAAAGCTGTCATTCTTAAAGAGGCAGTTATACACTAAAAAAGCGTATTAACCAAAATTAACAACCAAACTAACAACCAAACAACCATTTGCTCCAACTTCAAAGATGAACTGTTACTTGGAGCTCTCTGTTCCTTTTGTGACTTCTGGTGCCACAATGTTTTTTTATGCTTTTAGATTTTCTTTTTGTTTCCTTGAATTACTCCTCCTTCGAGCCTCATAAGCATGGCTCTGTGGCTCCAGGCAGCCCATCCGAGGGTAGAAAAAAACAGCCTTGCAATGTACAAAAAAGAGCAAGTTAAACCAAAAATGTTGTTCTTGATGTCTTTTCTATACTGTAGTCTTGTTAGCTTTTTTGTTACTGTAATTATATGATGAAGATTTCCAAACTGTACCAAATTACATGGAAACTAACATACATACAACCACATGGAACTTCAGACTTTTAAAGAAACTTTTGTCACAAAACCTTGTTGTCCTAGTTAAGTTGATTGTAGATGGTAATTGAATATACTCCTTTGAAAATATTTCATCAAGTATGTTTCTTGCTCATTGTGATACATTAAAAAAGTATGAGCATAAACTGCACTAGTTTGGTCTTGTTTTTGAGTGCTGTGGGATTTGATCACTCGCTGTCATCAGAGAAATACATGTACTGTGTTAATCTCATTTCCTCTGTTTACTGAAAATGGTTGCTACTGTCCTTAAAATGAACTATATATATAGCTAAAAAAACAGCAAAAATAGAAGAGCCTAGGTAGAAGTATTATGTGTGATTCATGGCACAAATCAATGGGATTAATGGCGAGAGATCATTTTTCTCTGACTGATGACAACCATCAATATTTTTTCTCACAAATAGGGTCCCATGGGGTTAACAGAAGGTGGAAATACTTAGACACTGTTCTTGTTTGGTCCAGAGCATCACTGAATGAAATGCAGCTGCTCATGTGGCAAACAACCAAGTGAAACCTAGATGGCTAATGTTATACTATGTCAGAGATTGACTTTTATGGTAAATCTCTCTCCATCTTTCAAAAGCATCATTTTTTTTTAATTTAATGTAGCACACAGTGGATGGTTCATGGCGCCTGGGACTATCCCCTATGAAAAAACATTGCTGAGCCAGCTCTGCCTGTTCAGTAATACTCAATTGTCAGCCTACATTGAGGTAAAAGGAGGACTGGCATTGATCAGCAACATGTTTTAGCCTCTGCTGATATGTTATGGTTAATTTGTACAACCCCATCTGGGAATCATGCTGGGGAAAAGGTGACTATCACTGACTGTACCTTTAAATCTTCGTGCATTATTAAAATTACATCTTTAACAACAACTTTAATATGTTTTAATATCTCTTTCATATGTCAAGCGATCTAGTCACATCCTTTAAGCCTCTGTAATCCTATTTGCCCTGAGATACATCATGTGTTTAATTTAGATCACTGGTAGGGATTGTAAATGTCGTATGTCTTTTCGATTATCGAAATGTCTTTTAAATTAGAATGCATTCAGTTCAATTAAAAACAGATGTGAAAATAAAAATATTAAGAACAAACCAAAAATTTGTATTTACAGTGAGGGTCTGGCGACAGGCACATATTTCTCAATAAGAGCAGTGTTATATTTATTTGTGTTTGTCTTTGTAATATTTGTTCAGTAAGACAGTAGTAGCCTCCTCATCCAATATTGAAAATGTACATGGTGCTGTCATGTTTTCTCTTTGTTAGATCTTTTCAAAATATGCAGAATAATTGCAGTGTGGTCCTTGGAGTCCTGTTTTGCTCACAAAATGTATCTGAATTGCATAAATGTTTTTCATTTGAGTAACATTTATATAACTTTTTTTTTTTAAATTGTTTCACTTTGTAAGAAAAATCTGAAAACAGCTCAGATCTGAGGAGCATCAAACCTCTAAAGAGACTTTAAGGAAGAGGCCATCCTGTCTTAAGCAACAGGCAAGATTCATTGGCCATGTTGAGCCAATTAACACGCAAGGGCACATCCCGAATGAATTAAAAGCAGCCTAATCCGATCAGTGTGAAAAGGAAGGCCATTTCCTTCACAGGCCTGGACCAGATGGCACTCACACTCAGAGGCTGCATTGAAACAGGCCAGGCCCAGTCACACAGTGTGAAATTGGGTTAGCGCCTGAATCGAACATAGGCCCTGGGCAACGTGAGCTCCCAAACCCATTCTGCCCTGGCCTAAAGGTACAGGGCCCACCATGTCAATCTGTGGCCCCATATTTAATTATCATTCTCAATGCACCCCACTAACTTAGTCATTTCAGTCAGCGATGGAGCTGACAGCTTCCTAGAGTAAATTGTCTCTTTAGACCAGTCAACCTTTTACATATCCCAAATAGCCCCTGACATACCGCATAATGTTCTCTTTTGTAGCACAGAACTATGTTGGATAGAATATCACAGACGCTGTACACTCTGACCTGAGCTGGGTAGTGTTACCATACTGAGGACCAAGCTCTTGCTTTGTTGGAATAATGGCTTTTTGGAGCTTCCCAAGCTCTTTTGTAACAGCGTTTGCCATTTCCAGGGAATAAATTGGACAAATGTTGGATGATTCTCATCAAAATGACTACAAAAGCTGTGGTTGTACTATGTCATCTTGGGCTTTGTCTTAAATAAAAAGCATAGCTATCTAATGGTTCTTTGGCTTAAGGTTGGCATTAACCCATGACACCACAAAGGCAGAAAATGAGGAGCAGAACCTGCAAGAAAAACCACACATCCCAGTATCCAATTCCACACTGCTCTGGTTAGAGCATCCCGCTTCCTTCTTTGCCAACTTCTTTTGCCACCTCAGGCCAAAAAGTCCCGTTGCACCAACAGGTGTGATTTAACTGTCCATCTGTCTAATATGAAGTCAAATTTGATGCATAAATGCAAAACAATATAGACGCTAAGCCTATTGCTGTCAACAACATTAAACCAGTTGAAGACTTTAGGAAAACACAGAATTGTGTGTGAACTGTTGTGAACTGCACTGAAGTAACAAATTGGAGTGTGTCACCAGCAGATACGGTGGACATACTGGAAACATTTGCGACTAAGCCAATGAAAGACCTCACTAAGCTGGGCTGCTTTGCACATGAACAGCTTGCACTGCCACTATCGAGGGTTAACCCCTGACAGGCAGTTTGGTGAAATAACATACTGTAGATGAGCGTGAAGAACAAGGATTTCACCAACAGGCTGGAAAGCCACAGAATCTTTTATTTTCCCCCACACATCACTCACCTACAGAGCTTCCCGGTTTTCCAACCAACATATACCACACTACATTGTCTTCTTCCCCTATCAATGTCAAAGGCAAATTACAGTACAGCCTTGAGGACAGGTCGAACTAATTCAATCTAATCTGTCAGATAACATGATGGTGAGTGAGGATCAAAGAGAAATTGAATGGGATGAAAAAATTAAAAGGGAGAACACTTAGTTTGAATTACAGTCTAGTTTCTTTATTCAGAACAGACTGACATCTTCACATCACTTCGGACTACAGACAAGCTGCCCAACACTAACAGCATTGTTAGCTGTTAAGCGGAGGGCTGATAAACCTCTCTGCTTAAACTCCACCTTGCTGGCTTCCCACCCATCTGGGAATCATGCTGGGGAAGGTGTGGAGGTTGTCTTGGCAGGCTGCGGGCCTTGCCGCAGCATTTCCCGTCTCCTGAACACAGGATCAGGTGTCGCCATTTTCACAGCACCTTCTGGTTCTGTTTAACAGGAAATGAGGTCCATCAGAAGAACTCTGACCAAAACTGAGCCAGAATGGGCCCTGACAGGCAGGAATATTAGCCTGTGACGGCAGTCAGTAATTGAATGATCGCCCCCCCCACCCTCACTTGTAATGAAGAGAATATGTGCTGGGAATGTGTTTGTCCTTCTCTATCCTTCATCTGCCCTTTTTCTTTCCTCTTTTCCCCATTTTTTACCCCTTAATAAATCATTTGTGGGGGCAGAAATAAGGGATGATTTTACTTCACTTCAAAGTGCTTCTCATGGTGTCATTTCTGTAACCTCAAAGTGATGATGCATTAAAAAGGCTTCTGGTTAGCTCTGACTGAGAGTGTTTTTAGGCTGGAAACGAAGCTGTGCCGATAGTGTTTTGAGAGCGTAAGCTGAAGTACATGAGAGATCAATTATCACACCTCATTTTGTTCTCATATGCAAAATGATAATGGGCGAACCATGTCAGACCTGAACCATCAGGTGGTGTATCCTTTCTCTATAAATGTGTTCCACAGATTGTCTGAAGGGGTCTGTTAAATCCCTTTAGAAGTTAAAAAGCTGAAGGGAAAGAATTTGGCTTCTCCTTGATCTGTCTTCAAATGTCCCTCAGCGTATAAGATTTAAGGGTGATAAACCAACAAAATAAACCCAACACGGCGTGATATCACCATACACTAGCTTTTGTGTAAGGTTTGTCAAAAAAAAGCATTGTGTTGTAGTTCTTGATGCAAGTTTATGTCTGCTACAGAGAGACAAAGTACATGTGCCACAAAGGAGACTTGGGATTAGGGCATGGGAGAGGGAAGGTGAAGCTGTTAAGGGAAGTGAGAGGCACAGCTTTGAGGTGCAGCATCATATTTCACATAGTTGTGAGAAGAACGTCAACTCTGAAAAGAATTCTTAATACCATAATTGCTTTGAGACTTGTTCTTATTAATAATTCTAGGACTTTGGTTTTGTATTTTTTAAACCTTAACCAAAATCAGTTGTAGTGTATTGCTGCTGGAATGCCTGTCAGACTAGGCCCTGACCCTGGGCTGGCTGCTATAATGATGGGAAGATGAAAGAGCCAGGCCCATTCCCAGGCTGCCCTGTTAGGGGGTGCAAGCCTGTGAAATGGAGAGATAATGGAGACCAGGTGTGCTGTGGATGCCTGAGACACTCCTCAGTCAGTCTGAGAGCTCCTCTCAGTGAGAGGGAGGGCACACTACCACTGTTCAAAACAAGGCTGGGTCACAATCCAATTCCTGCACTTCACATTATGCATACACATACAGTGCATACTGTATAATATAAAATATAGATTTCTTAATTATTGCAGTATATATACTTAGGTTGGTGAGGCTGGATGGCTACCGATAGAAACACCTTTGTTTATATTGCTGTGTTGTCTTTTTCACCAGTATTTAGCAATAGCAAATTTCAGGGTCCCACCACAAAGTTTTTGGTGGGACCCTAGGCAGACACAAAGAGGGAGGCTCTGAGGTAGCTATAAAAAAAAGTCTATTATTTCGATGGAAAGGGCAGGGAGCAGAGATGTGGAGCAGAGTCTGAAGTGGGAGCCTGGCAAAGAGGAAGGTCCTGTGCAGGATGCATGAAAAAGGTGTCAAAAGGGAGGGAGGTACTCGGGTGTCACCGCCAGGAATTACACCAACTGCAGGTGGTATTCACATTTTTCTGTCTTCATGAAGAGGTTGTTGTTCACTAGTCTCTGGACAGCCAACCTGATCTGGTGGTGCTTGACTAGGTCACAGCAGAAGATGAGGATGTCCTCTAGGTAGACAGAGAAGAAGCAGTTCAATATGTCTCAGGGCACATCGTTGACCAGCGCCTGGAATGCCACACAGTGTTTGAGACCAAACGGCATAACCTGGAAATTGAAGTGCCCCATGGGGTTGTTGAACGCAGTCTTCCACTCATCGATTTTTCCAGATGTGCACCAGGTGATAGGCATTGCACAGTTCCAGTGTAGTAAAGATGGTGGCACAGTGAAGGGAGAAGAGGTTGAGATGAAGAAAAAGCCAGCACCCAAGGGGGAGGTAGAGGTATGGATAAATCTGGGGAACTGGCAAGGGGAGCCTGAGGTTGAGAACACTGACCAGAGACAGTTCACATGGCAGCCAAGACTCCACCGTACCATCCCCCCCTTGATGGTGGATTGTGGAGCTTCAACCAGGGCAACTAGAAAACTACAGGGGTGTAAAGAGATGAGATGGCCAGCATCTGAATGAGCTTTCAGTGGTTGCTGGTGGTAATGTGGGACAGTGGGGCAGTCTACTGAGTTAATTAGAGCGAGGAGTCCAGTGCATTTAGCGTTTGGGCCGCGGCTGCGAGGAAATGAAGTCTGCAACCGATTGGAGCCCTGGCGGATGGGCAGCAGGCAGCTGGCAGCCTCCCGTGCTTGGTCGTGGTTGGGCTGGAGATGGAACACTAGGGAAGACTGGAACAGAAAGCGTCCAAGGATCCTAGCTTCCTGGAGTATCACTCTTGTGTGACATCACAATGACGCCACGCCTGGAAGCTGAGGTGGTTCTAGATGGATAGTGGCAGCAACCGTGGGGGCAGCAACAGACATGGCAGGTTGGGGCAAGCTAGAGGATAATGCTGCCAGCGGCTGCCTGAGGGAGGGAAGCGACTGAGGAGTCCATGCCCTTGATGGTATCCATCACCTCCTGGAGGGACTGGGAGTAGTGACCAATTAGTTTGCCAAAGTGTGGCACAGTGGTCTGTGGGGTCCATTTGTGGCCAGAAAGTTCTGTGGTGGGACCCCAGAGTGGACACAAAGAGGGATGCACTTAGTCGTGGTAAAAAGAGTCTTGTGTGGGAAAGTGAGGGAAAAGGCTGAGCAAAATCTGAAGTGAGTTCCATGGATGTGAATGCGAGGGGTAGCTGGGGAAAAAGAAGGTCCAGTGTCAGTTCTGTCAAGAAGGTACCTAGCAGGAGGGAAGATACCAGGGTGTGGGGTCAGGTTGGTGGAGGCAGTGGAAGGGAGGAGGAGAGAGAGGAGATTAATTGTGTCAATGTGACAGGAGGCAAAACTACACACGAAATTCAGAAAACAAGAGTAGAAGGAGAGTCATGGTTTAAATGCTGCAGAAGATGAGGTGATTGGTGACAGGTGTGCTGGGCCCCGCCTCTACCTGAGGAGAGCATAGAAATGGGAGGGGCAATACAAGGGGGAAACTCAGGGAGACACAATTACAGTATGTGTGTGTGTGTGTGTCTTTGAGATACACAAACATTATCATTTGACTGTTCAAAACAATTACTTTTTGAGTATTTATCCCTTGTATCTGGCATCAAATGGCAAATATTAAATAAGTAAAGAAGAAAAGTCAGACAGACTGGCCGCAAAAGTGTTTCTAATTGGAACAGACTCACTCACATAGCTGTGCTGAATTAATTATTTGATTTACAGGCAGCTAGCGCAATCTAACATGCCATTAACATCAACAATTTAACCCTTAAGTGGAACCCTCATTTGAAGACAAATACCAAAGATTCTGGTGAATCCTGTGGGAGAAATAGACTGTCCCTCTTCTGTCTTCTATGGGTCAGTAAATGTCAATTGGAGTGAGTGCTGAAAATGTTGAAGAGGGACTAAAGCGTAGATAAGTCCTCATTAAAGCTTTCTCCATAAGAGCTTGTTGAATGATAAATATTAAACATTGATTACATACAAATAGGAATGACTCTCTTATCATCACTGACTATTGTCTTCCTGAGATTATCCCATAATTAAATCTAACAGGGTCCTACTGAGGGCTCTTTGTCAAGTGAGTGAATTAATCATTATTCCTGCATGAATAAGGGTAATCACAGTGCCTGCCATATGGACAAGCATGCAAAAGGTAGTCAATCTATAAGAATATGAGAATATTGCACAAAGGCAGATTTCTATTTGATGTACTCCATCTGGCTATTAAAAGAGCTGCCACTCAGGGCGGGTTATCTTGTGAGCTAAAATGCACTTTCACATTTTGGAATGTAGCTTTTTATATTGCATTAATAAAACAGTCGTTATGTTTACCAGATAATTTTAGAGGAGGCACAAAGGCCTGTTTCAAATTACTTCAAACTGACTATGTGAAAATACCTTTCAGGTAGAATAATTTTTCTTTTTATCAGATGTGAGTTTTCAGTCATCTTAAAATGGTCAAAATGAATCTCAGAGATGAGCCCTTTAATTTATGTGAAAAGGTTTTCAGATGAAAATTTGTCCATTTTATTCGGTAGTTAAGTGGCTAATATTTCATTTGTATTCATTCCTTAACTGTCACTGCATCTGACCCGTCAGGGCAGAGTAATATATTAAAAGTACGGATTAAAATGCTGGAGTTTGGTTTAGGGGTGGCTGGAGTCATGCATCTGGTCCTGGTGTCTCTGTGCTCTCTCTCTCTCTCTCATACATGCCTCTGCTGCCTCTGCCCTTCCTCTAACAAACTAAAAAAAGATGTAAACAGGAAGTCTAATGAGAAACACATACAACACCACCTACACAGTGAGAAGTCAAACAGTCAAAAAACACAGATTTTGCAGTTTGACTTACTATATGTTGTGCTGCTTTTATACAAATGTGACTCATATGCAATTAATTTGCAGAATACTGCCTTGAGCCCCTCCCTATTCCCAACACACACACACACACACACACACACACCCTATCCTTTCATCTGCCTCTTTATCCCTCTCACTGTCTTCCTGTAGACATGACACTCTCACCGTATCAAGCCAAGGTCACTGAACATCCATTTCAAATTGTTGCCTACCGCTGCAGTTTAAAATTAATAAGGCTACCATTTAAATGCTATTATCAAACCCATAACAAATGCTGGGCAATCTTACCACAGAGCTCTCTATTCCTCTCCCATTCCCATGATATATTAATTTTTGACCAAACGTCCCCGCTTGACTACTGTAACGAGGTATGATGTATTGAACCTTGGCTGTTGCCATGGAGACAGCAGTCCCCTCTTACTTGTCATTAGAGCACAAACAAGCCCTGGCATCTAATGTCATTCCAGTCAACATGAGGGAGAGCGATGAGAAAGGGAGAGACTGTGTTGGATCCCTGACTCCCTATCCTCCATTTAAAAAGTTTTTGCATGTGTGTGTGTGTGTTTGTGTGTGTGTGTGTGTGTGTGTGTGTGTGTGTGTGTGTGTGTGTGTGTGTGTGTGTGTGTTTTGGAATTCAATGTATGTTATGGGCCAACATAACATGCTGTGCAGAAGCATTGTGAGTTCATATACCTGGGAAGATGCACATTTTCAGTTTTTTTTTTTCTGTAAATACATTTTTAATACTCTGGATTCCTTTGGTTGTCCTTAAGAAAATTGAAAAAATTGAAGAAAGCAAATTTCAGGAAGATGCTTCTGTTAAATATCCATCTAAAAGGAAGTTAATTAGGAAAGCTCTGATAGAAAGTAAGATAATATCCGAGGCCTTCCATTTTGCACAAATCACAGGATGACTGGGTTTGAGGAAAAGAAGCACAACACCTTTAATACACACCTGAGGAAAACAGAAAATTCAACAAATGAGTCTCATAAAAATTGGAAAAATACGATGTAGTTTTCTCTCAGCTAGTATATTTCTAAGCTGTGGTAAGATAATGACATTGTAAATTAGTAATAGTACTGCCGAAGCGCTGGAATATCCCAGTCTCTGTTATTTCCATTTAAGATAAACCTTTTGAATTGTTGTCTTGGCATGAAAGTGTGCTTCATTTTCAGAGGTTCTCTTTCCCATCATTTCAGTTTTAATCAGTGGTTGCATTCTAGTCCCGTTGTTTGGGGTGAAAGTGTAGCTGTGTGCCTCCCTGTCTCTTCTCTGAACATAATCTCTTCCTCACACAGAACAATAATCCTACCTTATTTTCTCTCTCAGTGTTGGTCTTTTATTACTTCCAGGTGTCAGGGCCCTGTCTGCCTCGCAAGCAGATGTGCAAGGGGGAAAATGCCCTTTTTCAGACTGAATATTCAGTTGGCTATGTGCTCTGAAGTCAGACCACATAAAAGAGACAAAATAAAAGGGTTAATGAGTATTTGCATTAAAGAAAAAAGTATCAAGAAGTAACAAATATATATATATATATATATATATATATATATATATATATATATATATATAGATATATATCATACAGGTTTATGTACACACAGGGGAAAACTGTTTTTTCCACTACCGTAGGTTCTTTATAAAAGTTGTTTTGTTTCATCTTCTTAATATTTCTGTATTTATTTTTCTTTTGTGAAAGCCTGGCTTTTTTCACAGTAACATTTTACACCGGTTATCTTATAATACTGTTGTATGTACAACATTTGGACATTGTATAATACCTAGTGTTCTTGATAAACACCTACCCAAGAGTAATATTAGATTTTGCAGGAAAGGAACACAGAGCCTCTAGCAGTTGTGTTATAGACTCTCTAAAATATCAATTTTGGACTTTCTCCTTTTTCCAGTAAGCAGCTAAACTGAGATCACATGTAGTTGCAATGAAAAGTGACAGGAAATTGACTAAAGCATTGGAAATCAATGGAAAGTAAATGTGCTCCCTAAGTACAAGTGAACAGCTGATAGCTGCCTTCTGTCTGCCTCTCGCTCTTTCCCTTTCTATCTCTCTTCCCTCTCTTATTTCTTTCTTTTCCCTTTCACCTTCTTCAGCTCTTCTATCACTCACAACTGAATTCTCTCCAACTCTCCTTCTGCTGTGCCAATACGTACATACTCAACAAATAATACATGATATACTGTGTTGTGATGTGAGTTGGTCCGAACGAAGGAATGCAGACAGTATTATCTTTGTCTGTTCCGAGTGTAGATGCCATGTCAGTGTAAAACACACAGATTGAGTGCTAAGCCAACCTTTTAAGGGATATCTCACCTTTCTTGATGTGAGAGTCTTCGAACAAAAACAACAACAACAAAAGGTTGTCTAAGCCATTTTCTGAAAAGATGTGGTTAGCTGCTTATATATGGTCTCTATTTGATCAGGCCGGTTAATTACTTAGGAAAGATCACAATGCACAAAAAGGCAGCTCACCACATAGCCAATGTTGATTTGGCCCAAGGAAAGTGAAAATTACAAGAAATTATGATTAATATTTTTAAAGTAATGCACAATGGAGGGCCAAATAAATTAACTCATAAAGGGACACTGATCTGCAATCACTCCACAGTGACAGTTTAATCATTAATGGTCATAGTATAAAGCAAAATAAAAAGCGCTGAAAGCTACTCTGTGGAAGTCATCACATTTTTCAGATCTTCACGGTCCACAGTCAGGAACAGCTGCGTGAAAAAGGACTACATTAATTCACAAAGGCCACAAAAAGAGAAGAAAAAGACTGCAACTGAATAATGCAGGTATTAACCATTTTATCAAGAAAGACAGTGTAGGTAGATGTTTTCTGAAGCAGGCAGTGCACCCACCATGTGAGAGATGTTGGAACAGCACAGTAACTGAACAGAGGGCATCATGACAGCGTAGAGGCCCAACATGTAACTTTTCAGGAATAAAATGTCTAAAAAACACTAAACATGTTAAATATTTGATTGAGTTAGTTAGTTTTATTATCTCAAATGTTTCCAATTATTTTCAAACCAAGACAAATCTGTAATTTAAACTCATTTAATCTAAGCAATGGAACATTACATTTTCAATGGTTTAGGCCACATTTTATGATAAACTTTTTCCTTTTTTTGACCTAGATAATTTTATAACTATCTTACCGTATTAAGGATTTTAGTTATCGGACATCTGGTTCTTAACTTATCAAAGGATAAATGTTGTGAATGTTAACATTTACTCAGGTAGAAATGCCAAACAGTTTCAGAGAAATGCTTATTTTTTTTATAAATAAAACTGCTCTTTTTTTTTTTTTATATAAAATCACTGTTTTATTAACTCGATGCATTTTATTTTGAAGGGAAAAGCCTCTGAGGATAATTTAGCACTTTAAAACCTTCTGAGCAATCACTGAAGGAATCCTGACCTAAGGAAGCTGGCTGCAATTATGACAACTATTCCCACACTACTTCATGACGCTGTCACCTGTGTCTTCTGTTACTGTTTTGAGTGAGAGACCCTCTAGTGGCAAAAAATTGTGTTTTGTGCATTTAAAGTTACAAAAAGATCATCCCAGAACCAGGTTTTAATCGGCATGATACTCTCTACTTCTGGATGGATATGATAATAAATAACTTACATTACATTGAAAAGAAAATATAATTCTCTAGTATTTTTCATTACTTTTTCATCTGATTTTGTGTAGTTAAAATGAAATAAAGCAATATGTTAAATCTAGTTTCAGTGTGGTGCCCGTTACAATTTATTCCTAGTCCACCTCTTAATCCCTAGATAAATATGAATATTTACTGACCGACTTTGACGTGTAAAAAAGGCATAGTTTTCATTTAATGTGCCAAAACAGAATAGCCCTGATATAAACTAAATCTATCACTAAACTTGAGAGGTTGTAAAACTTTAATAACTGACTTTTTTTAAGTGCACATCACAAAACGATTCTATGTATACATAGACATGTTAATAAAAACAAAATAATACATAGTGTTAGAAAGTACACACTCAGTACGTGTACATGCACAGACGCACGGGTAGGTGATGATGATCTGACCTATTGGTCTGGGTTTACAATTGCCAATTGTGCTTGCCTCCCTAATTTTATCATGGTTCCAGAGAAACAGAGCTCAGGGGGAGAAGGCCCGACCACCAAAAGACACCCTGTTGAACAAGGAGCTGTTTGGTGAGGCTGGAAATATATGGAGCCAGTTCATTTAACGCCTGCAAGTAAGAAGTATTAAAATTTTGCTTTAATTGGCAGCCAATGTAGAGGCATCAGAACTGATTAGCTGTATTATTACTAATACATTTATAATAATACAAATTATTAGTTTACACATTTTTACACAACTTTTTTGGCATTTTTATACCCCTGTACTAATTTTACCTGTGTACAAGATCAGCTGATACTGCTATGTAGATCTGCAATAATCATTTAATTTAAATAATAATAAAAATGTGAAGGAGACTGTGGGCTCTAATTTTACCTGAATAACATTCTGAAATTTTGAACCATATAAAAATCACTTCTTTGATTGTATTTTTTGGGGATTTTAAAAGGAATTATTTCATTGTTGTTGATATCTAGAATGAACATTACAGACTTAGCTCTCCTGGTTTCTTATCATAAACAATTCCCATGCATATTTAGTTTAAACAATTACTGTATGTATCCATCAAAAATCAATTCTCTTCAATCTTATCAAGTTTAAAAAAATGAGTAAGTTTTTCATGATTTCGGTTCCCAAACAAGCTTAGAGAACCATGATCCCAATCCAGACCCATGGTCCCACAGGGGATCAATAGATGAGTTGCCAAGTCAATAGAATTGCACATAAGGCTCTATCAGTTTTACACTGTTCAACAAACTGTACTGGCCTATGATCTTTTTCTCTCTTTCTGTAGCGTTCAACCATACCATATCGCCTAGTGACTCAGATAAAGATGAATAATCTCAACAGAGCCTGTGGCATTTTTCAAAGAGGAGTAAGGTCTTGCTATGAGGTAAAATATTATATTTGGATGAAAAAGTACATTTTATGGTAGTTTTTGTTCAATTGTATTTTCTGTTTTATATCCCTTTTTAAAAAGGAGTGCAGCTCATATGCTAATCCTGCCGTGCTTGAGAACATTTACACTTGTGCATACATTAGGAATGTAAAAGGCTTTCCAAATATTGGGATTACCTAAAGAAAGAAAGGGAATTATGTGGAAAAGTGCCCTGTGGATGTGTTTTTACACTCAATTGGTGAGGTTCCTGGCTAGGTGCAACCACATGTTCTACTGTACGTTCTTCGTAAAGAGTCACCCGGGGAAATCAAGGTACAGGTATAATTTGAATTCATCAAAACAAGCAGAAGGCAGACATGTAAATAAAGATTTATAAAATCAAAAGGGTTTTTCTGGTCGCTCTCGCCCTCTCTCCACCCACACCACCCACCCACCCTCTTTCTACCTGCACTGACTGGTGTGAGCATGACCAGGCAGGGGTTAAATCTATTGCACCATAAAAAAGAGCTGTTCATAAAATGGAGGAATAAGAAGCAGAAATAATATTTCAAGTATGATTAGTTCATCCGCAGGGCACCTTGTGCAATTGAGAAAGGGGGTGAGAGTGGGAGGGGGTATTGTGCACGGCAAGCAGTAAATTATATCTAGCCTTTGAATGATTCCTGCAGATCCTATTACGACAGTGAGGGGGACGGGGGAATGGTGGGGGGGAACGGGGCAGTTGGGAGAGAGAAAAGCAGCAGAACGAATCGGATGAATTCTGTTTCCAGCTGTCCGAATGATGGGGGAGATGGGGTGGGGGTGGGGTCGGGGGGAGGGGGGCGAAGAGGAGTGCAGAGAAAGGACAATAAGACAATAATGTGTTCTCAGCTCTGAAACATTCATGTAGACATGCAAGCACACAGACTCGAGACATTGTTTTTTTTATTTTCACTGCAACTCCCAACCATCGCCAAATTTTACACCAAATCCCCCTGCCGAACGGGGAGAAAACACCACCACCCACATCCACCCGTGCAATACTCCAGCCTCCCTGATATATCTGAGAGGCGCCTGTTTGCCATTTGTCATTTTGACTGGTGATATAGTAGCTGATAGTGGCATTAATATTCTGCTGCTGCCGATAGTTCTCACAGGGAAACAGAGATGCTAAATATATTCACTCAACGCCTCAATTTTGACAAAGGTCCCCCTCCTTTCTGAATTGGTGTTGGCAACAGTCGTTATTTGCAATATTTAAAAATTGTATTCATTACTGTGTCTACTTATTACTCTTTAATACTATTTTGAAATACATGAAATACAGATTTTTAGGCAGGCTTCCTGTTATTTTACTAGTACTTGATTTGGGATACAACCTTAACCTTAGTGAAGAATAAGGACCAAAAAGAGAAAAGGACTGCGTACAAGAATTCTCTCTTCTCTTGCCTATGGATGTTTGTACTATTCTAGGGCTCAGCAACTTGGCCTAAAAATAAATCCTTAATTTTTTAATAAATTTAAAAATATATTTTTTTGTATTCGTACCAGGATTTTGTTTCATTTTTTTCTAACCAAAACTAAAATGACCAAAGAAATAATTTTACCATTTCTTATATTCCTATTATTTATTTTATTTTGTCTTTTTTCATTGTCAATTTTTCGTTAATTTATTTTTTACAATCAGTTTTGTTGTTTCTTTTTTTTCATTCGATGTAGTGTTGTATCATTGTATCAACATATTTACTATATATATATATATATATATATATATATATATACAGTATACATATATACAGTATACATATATATGGTGAACTGTGACAGACAGGTCATCAATAGCAGTTACCTGCTTATCATTGCCAGTAAAATCTATCTAAATGAGCTCATGTAGTAGCTAAGAATAAAATAATATATATTTTTTTATTCTTGACATGAGTTTTTTTTTTTTTTTTACCATGTACTTAACGTTACATGCATGATACAATAACATAGCCATTTCAGTTATTTTAACATGATGAAGAGTATATCATCAATTGCCCCAAGAAATGTCCCTCTAGTACAGCATCCATCTTCTGAAAAAGCTGTTTGATTTACTGTATGCATAAGATCATTAATTAAGCCTCATTTTGGCAAACTGTGCTGGATGGTGGGTGAGTGCCAAAGCAGAGAACAGAGGGCCTGGACATTTAATGCAGAACATTAATAATAACAGAGGAGGAGGCAAGGGGGAATTAAAATGAAAAGAATTCTGCACCCAACCTCCCACTTTAATTGCAAATTTAAATTTCCTATAATGGATTCTGACATCTCAAGTCACCAAAATCCATCATTCTGAAGGGTATTATTCCTCAATTAACCTGTCACCCCCACCACCCTGCGTCTTTCTGCAGGGCTTCAAAAAGAAATGAAGAATTCTAATTACTTCCAAATATAAAGCAGATTGATAATCCAGTGTTCTTTCACACACAGAGATATATTCCTACAAACCATACATTCTAGGTATCTGAACAGATTGAGATGAGGGCCTACACAAAGTATAGCCATACAAAAAAAGAACAGGATTGTATGATGTGCTGTCTGACCAGGTAAGAATTTATATATATTTATAAAATTTTGGACAGTAGAGAGACAATATCATTTAGTATAATGCTGCATTTTTCATCACTCTGCACAGTTGACCAATCACTGCATGGAGTGAATGTTAACTGTTGGATTCTCAGTTTTGGAGTGTTAGAGAAATTGTATTCAACCATTGGGCAGTTCTGACAAAGTGCTATACTGGCAGCTTAAGCAGATATTGTGGATTTTTTTTTATATGACTTGGCATCCATACAGCAGGTACTGAAATACTGCATTACTGATCTCAGAAATGAAATAACAGAAAGACTAAAGGGACGATGAGAAAATGTAAGAAGTAAACTAATTATGACACAATAGGCCTCATGCCACCTCGTATATTTCTTCTATATTTTTCTCTTAAGAAAAAACAAGAGAAGTAAACTCCAGATACACAAAATATACTTACCCAGGTTTCCTTAATCAGGAATTATACTTGATCATAAATTGTTTTCAGTTACATTCCGCTGATTGGCATGGGTCTCTCCCTCTATTGCATCCATCAGCTACAGTAGTATAGCTATTGCAGAAACATTGTGGTCGTATCATAGAAACAGCAGGGTTTTTGAACACATTATAAAGTCACACTTTATTGCTGAGTTGACTGTTTATGAGTGTAATGGCCTGGGAAAAGTTTACTTGCTTTGGTGTGTACTAGTGGACTAATGCCTGCCAGAGAGAGGAGTTCAGTTAAGTTGTGGCCCAGACGTGATGGGCTAGTTATAATTTCTAGTTATGAGTTCTACCCTCTTTTTGAAGTCAGAAGCAGTTATGATCTTTTCAGCAGTCCTGATTTGTTGTTGTGGCCTGCACTTGTTCCATTTGGTTGGTAATCCGAACTGCACTTCCAGTAATTGCTAAATATACACCTCTCTGGCAGTAGTCTGGCGATACCAGACAGCCAGGGCACTTTCTGCCAACCAACCATCTGGGGATTGCTAAATGTAAGATAGTGGCTTAGACGGCAGTGAGGACAACCCCTAACAAACCTATGCCTGTTAAAATAATCAAGAAAACACCATACAGGAAATGATGCACCCCCCTTTCTCTGTTTTTGTCCACAGTCAAACAACTTTTATCTGTAACAGGGCACCCACCCTAAAGACTTTGAAGACCTCAAAATGTGTCCACCCAGTTTTAGCACCAAACCTGAGGGAAAAGCCTTCAGTCTCTAGGGAAGCAAAGTATTTAGAGATTGATTTGTGACTCTACTCTAGTAAAAAATACATCATTTGCTGGGCATTTTCTATCATTGATTCTGTGTCCTGTTTACTGTCTTAGGAGACTGTGATTGGACGGTATGATCAAAAATTGATATCATGGTATTTTTCAAAATATCAGTGTCAAGTATTTGATATTTTTCCTCATGCATGTCTAGGTGTTAATCCCATTTTCTAATAATTTATACAAAATTATTGCAGTGAATTGGCTTAGAATGACCAAATAAAACACTGTCCCTTTAGCAAAAGCTTCTTTGAGTGATGTCTAACTCGTGTTCCAATGCCAACGGTATCGTTACCTGGAAGAGGTATCCTAGGATCTCAGTTTCATGCATTCTTTATTTTAGATCATGATTGTTTGATAGGCGTGTGATTTTTTTTCTTAAACCAAAGTACTCCCACACAACCCAAACAGCTCTTTTTGCTATAAGTTCTTCTGTGTCAATGTTGTTTATCACTCAATAGTCAAATAATCCCCCTTTTGAACAACGTCCCATGGCCGCTCTGTGTTTCCAATGTTTTGTACGCTACCTACTCTAATGCAATTGGGGTAAATTGAAGATTCATATTATAAAAAAAAAAAATTCTAAGCTCTAAGTGCGAGCTCTAATTGTGATTATTTGTGGAAGTTTTCAATGACCAATGTAACTATTGATTATGGTAATTGGTGAGTGTTGGTGGACTCATAACCATTACCTTGATCTCCACAGCTTTGAGTGTGTTCATTATTATTGTTGTATCATAATAATAATTGAGATTGCACCACATAGGTGTTCATGTTGTGTTTGTATGCATCGCTTGTGGATTAAACTCCATTTAACACTGACACTCTCCTCCCCTTTTCCCTTCTCTTCCCTAGTAAAATACCTTCTGCATGTCACCCGATGTCCCCACCTCAATATGAAGCTCTGCCCTAAGGACTCTGGATTGGTTCGACAGTACAGGATTTTTTTATTCCTCTAAATGCTTCCACACAATTTTAGCAATGAAACCTTGGGAATGGCTTTAGTCTCTAATTGAGCTAAGCATTTACAGACGGACTAATGCCTTCCAAACCAATATGATTCTTAAAATACTACTTATGACAATATCAAATAAAACCTTATGTTATGGACAATCTGAACTGTAAACCCTCACCCAAAATATAAGTTTATTTAATGTTTTTTCATATGAAATGGTCTGTGATTCCCCTTTCAAATTGTACAATAGTGCTCTGTTCTGATGTGCATTATTTTTTTGGGAATATTTTGACATTACTTACTTTTAGCCAGCTTAATTAATGAATTTCTCTGCACAAGAATCGTTTTGGACCAAGTCAGTTAGAAGAACAATCCTTAACTCTGCTTTGTGACATTCCTTTCCCTATTAGGGCAGTGGAGTTGATGCACTGATTCATCTTCTAATTAGAGTCACAGTTAAATTTTACTTTAATAAACCAACATAATTGTATACAATGAACTTGTTGAGATAATCGCAGGCCTTGTTCTGTAATGTACAAGACCACAAATACAATTAAGTACATTGGGCAATCTGACTTATGATAGATAAGATAAAGATACAAAAGAATGGAAAACCACAAACATTAGGGGGGACACACACACTAGCAAATGTCAACATTGTGAAGACAACAAGAACGCCACGGAGCTGTGAGCATGTAGAAAAAAGACAAAAAAAAAATAAGTCATCCGCCTGCTGGCATTATGCAGTTTTAGCTGGCAGTCGTGTAGCTGTTGACTGTTCTGTACTTTTGTAATCATTCAAATTTAATTAAAGGCTAAGGGGGGAAATGGCCTGAGCTGATGGTATAATGACCTGCCAAGGGACATCTTTTTAATAATCTTACTTTGTAACAAAGATGTTGCCAAGTCATAGTCGCATGATGAGCCTTGCACGGCCATTTTCACTGGCAAGATAATTCACACCTGCCCCAAGGACTGTAATCCTTTCCAAAGAATCTTCTGGCTAAAATGATGACTTCATTTCACCCATCAGTATTACTTTACATCAAGAAACACAAGAAACGTAAAACTGGCATTATTGTTGTTTTATTATGTAATCATGTCCTTTTCTGGTAGAACTGGATTGGTTTCAGAACATCTGCTGTTATTCTCTTGGATCAGAGACTACTTTTAAAGCTGCATGCTAATAATTTTGTCTTCCTAATAAGTGAGAGAGGAGTGATTGAAGATGGCCCTGTTTCTTCACTCCTATTTATAAAATCAACAACAAACACTTCTTGATAGTGGTAGGTATCTGGGCCTGGCCATTTTCCCCCTATTTTTGGTTTGCCTGGTTTTGATCTAAGGCAGTAAAATCATAACAATATGGATATTGTATTCCATATGTGAATAATATAAATAAGAAAAAATATATTTAAAAAAATAAGTAAACAGTAATAAAATAATTATGAGCTAGACTAACTTATAGTCAAATGTATAAGATAAGATAAGATAAGATAAGACTTTATTGATCCCACAACATGGAAATTTGTCTGTTACTGCAGCGTACACAGTAAAGACAAGAAAATAAAAACTAAACAAGATAAAAGATATAAAAATACACAACACCGTGTACAAAATTCGTAGAATTTGTTCATGATCCGCATACACAGTATGCATTATGGACATAGAACGGAGAAAAAATACTGATAAGTTGCAAAAGAAAAAAAGTATGCATAAGCAAAGCATATACACATACATACATGCACGTACATACCTACATACATACACACATATTTGCATATATATATACGCACATACATACCCACACATGTACACTTACATAGCTAATGCATACTTAAGTATAAATATTCAGCTCTAACCCTCCTCATTACACTAGTTC
The DNA here is from genome assembly GCA_036785175.1 of Eupleurogrammus muticus. Taxonomy (NCBI): domain Eukaryota; kingdom Metazoa; phylum Chordata; class Actinopteri; order Scombriformes; family Trichiuridae; genus Eupleurogrammus; species Eupleurogrammus muticus. Next base: position 15,107,809 of record JAYKQN010000002.1, on the reverse strand, counting down.
TTCTATGCGTCCTATTTGATCTGTAGATAGTATAGCGGCCATGCTATTGGGACCACTGGCCACCGTGTTCAGCATCAAATGGGAGAACTGCCAATGAAAGTAAGAACAGAGATTTTTTTATGATCCACAGGAGTGACTATTGAAGTTGTTTATGGTTGTTTTGTGTTACAGAGAACTTCAAGAAGTCTGGCAAAAGGGAAATAGGATGATCAAGAAGATCAGTAAAAGTCTTTTAAAATGCTGGTGCACTCCTGTATCTTTCCAACTTGGCTTGAAGAAGATGGGAGACGACACTCTTGATTGGTTGAGTTCACGTTACTGTTCCTTGCGCTGGCTTCTAACGAGCAACATGACTTGGACACATCTCCAAAGAGCGCCTTGTGCCATGTGCTAGGTCCATGCAATGTGCCATCTAAATAGGGCCCTAAGGGCTTTATTTCTAGTTTGGCAAGTCTGGAGATTTAAATAATAAATTAAATTGGCTGCTGCCTCATGCATAAATGGGCCCCCTCTAGCTGCAGGGGGAAAATGTAATATAACTGTGATCTGTCCATCAAATCTGATTCTTTTTAGACATTTCCAACACTACTACTACTAATACTCTTTCACATGTTTTCAGTTTCTTGAGTATGTTTCTGCTCTCCCTGTGTGCAGAGTTAACATGCGATGCGCTGACAGGAGGTAGCCATTGTTTAATGTGCCTTTCAAATAGCACACAAGGCACTATGTTAGCACCTTAGATCTGCTTTTGGTCAGTCTTAGCGCACCTTGTTAACCTCACCTCAAATTAGCACTGTGCATTTATTGCATTGTACCATGCATGAACCCTCTCCTCAAGTGTGGGCAGAGCTGCCATTAATGTTTACAGGACGCTGCTGCAAGCGTGAAAATTGCATTAAGGGATACTGGCAAAAACAATTGAATTTTGACCATTTTTGATGAAAACTGATGCATTCAAAATAATTTCATATACTTTGTAAAGTAAATAATGTTTTTTTATACACTATTAGAAGCATGGTTATTAAGTGTCCATGAAAACAAGGATGTACTCAGCCATAAAGGAAGACACAAAAATGCATGAATGTTCAGACAACCCAAATTTAAGATCAGATGTTCATTTTCTTTATAACTAATTTTGTCAGGCATATCCAGATTTGGTACAATGATACGGCACACAGAAGAGTTGTTTTTTCACTCTACTTGTAATGTGAAATACTAAATTGTAGCAAAAAGAATGGGAGAAATCTGGAAACACAAATATTTTACATACTTCTCTTTTTCCCATGCTCATTCGGACCTGGAAAAAAATAAAATCAAATTCCATATTGCATAGGAACCTTGTTAATATATATATGTTTAATGTTCTAGCATGGCCACTGGCCAGATACACTGTATCTGCTGGGCTTAGATATGGGATTGGTGCCAATTCTTTCATCACATCCTGGGCAATATGACGAATAACACCTAATAACTGTAAGCAATCCTTCATTGCACAGCATGATGTCAGGGCAAAAACATGCTACCAAACTTACATGTGAGGGTTAATCATTGAGTGGGTGTCTATTAAATGATTTTCAGACCTGACGCAAAGTGGAGGTGGTTGCCTCCCTGAAGTGATTAACCCGCTTATGCTGTGGTCATTTTCCAGAGAAACAACACTTAGACCATTAATTTACCCTTTTATGCTTTTTGCAATCAAAATGTAATGTTTCACGAGTCCAAACCCAGTTTCCCCGGTTATGCTTGAGGGCCTGACTAATACCTGGAACAATCATTACCATCTCATAAGGTTCATACGCAATGTTAATGCTCCTCACTGTTCCAGTAAATAGGGTGGACCTCCAATAAAGCCTGGCAACAGCAGATAGACAGTTGAGACCAAGCTCACAGCTGTGCCATAGAACAGATGAATAACTCCACGCTAAACTATGTGTTCGTTAAAAGGTTTTGATGCAAACCTGCCAGACAATCAGAAAAAAGTATTCATTCAGACCACGGCAGGGATGTAAATAATCATCTGTTCCACAAAATATATTCTCTGAGTGATGGTTACAGACAGTCAACTCAACAAATTCCAATTCTTCTATAACATGCTATCCACCCACATTCTTTCTCTCTCCTATGTTACATCATCTATGTATTACTACTGTTATATCAAATTATTGCGCATAGTAATGTTTGTAATTCATATATTTATACTGTACATAATCAATATAATGGCTTGAAAATAATCCAATGATATAATGGAAATATTACAAGATGCATTTATAATGTATAATGCATTCCAGTTTAAAAGTTGTCAAAGTGATGCTATATTTTAAATCATAATTAAATTATTATATCCATCCATCCATCCATCCATCCATTTTCTATCCCGCTTATTCCCTTTCGGGGTCGCAGGGGTCTGCTGGAGCCTATCCCAGCGCATTTTATGGCGAGAGGCAGGGATACACCCCAGATGGTCGCCAGCCAATCGTGGGGCACACACACCATTCACACACCATTCACACACACACTCACACCTATGGGCAATTTAGATTTGCCAATTAACCTGAGCATGTTTTGTATTGTGGGAGGAAGCCGGAGTACCCGGTGAAAACCCACGCAGGCACGGGGAGAACATGCAAACTCCACACAGAAAGGTCCCAGACCCAGGCCCCAAGGCGGTCTTGAACCTGCGACCTTCTTGCTGTGAGGCAACAGTGCTACCCACTGCTCCACCGTGTCGCCCCTAAATTATTATATATTATTGTATAATGTATAATGATAATAATAAAATTAAAATATATTTTAAAGCTGATTAGTTAACGTATCTGCCAGACACGTGTATTTGGGTCTGTGAAAATGTATGTTTGCCATGATGAAAAAACTAAAATACGGTGTAAGGAAGCATTTATCAGGTCTCTCAATATGTACCACTGTCTTTTATCAAGATACTGATATGTTACCAACTGATACCAAGTCATGCCTTTAATAAGAGCTAAATATTTTACAAAAGTCAGTTGCATATTATAATATTTTCCTAAATATAAATCATTAAATTTTCAAAATTGGCTGATTTACACTTTAGCTTCAGATTGTTTCAAATTGTAAAAAACAAGATTGCCTTAAAAAATATTATTGCAAAGCAAATTAAAACCCCTGCAGGTTGTTTGACAACATTTTACACTTACACTCTTGTCATTTATAAGCCCGTTTGTAATATTTGTTTTTACAAAAATTTAGTGTGATGCTTTGAAACGAAATGTCAAATGGTATAACTGAAAAAGAATGACTATTTTAAAATATTGAATCCCCCTAGAATATAATACAACTAACTAACTAGTTGACAGCATGTGGTTTTCATTTTTGAATGTATGTGTGAGCAAAAAGCTGAAATATAGAGCTGTAAATGAGCTTATAAACCCCCTTTTATTACCGCTGTACCGGACCACCCGCCGGCACGCTACGTCATACAAATCTAACACACCCTCATTATGGCCAACGGGTAAGTGAGGGGCTCGCGCTGGATCATCCAGCAGTGACGTCAAGTGAGTTATTTCCAGTGTTTTGACAACACCTGAAGTAATTAAAAGTTACCCACTGTACAAACCCACATTGGTGTAATTCTAGTACAAAAAATATGTAATATAAATAAATAATATCTATTAGAGCGCAGCTAGCTAGCTGGCTAGCTCTCCTGTGACTTTGTTAGCTAACTTTAGCGCAACAGTTACTCAGAAGAATATGGTCCACCTGTACTTACGCGCTGCTGGGCTAGTATTGACAGTATGTACATGTAAATCTGCTGACGAGGAAAGAAGAGAAAGGGTCAGATTTCATGTGGGCATCCCTGCAGCCACCGCCCCAGAGCAAGCCCCCATGTAGGTCAGGACTCTTCCTACAACAGCGCCATCTACAGTTACAAACTGTAAAAAAAGAAAAACCTTGCACCCTTCTGCACACTCCTACAGTATATATTTAGTAAAAAGTGAGACTACAAACTGATAATAGCAAACTGCAATAGAAAAAGGAAGCTTATTATATTTGGCTGATAAAAAATGTGTTTGTATAATGTGTTATATATGTATTCTTTATAATATACAAGCCAACTGGTTGGTAAGGCGACAATTTTTCCTCCCGTTTCGTTGATAAGCACTACAGAATTTTATACAACCCCAACAAACCTATGCAACCTGCAGTCTAATAGTTTAATTACAAATTGCATATTGTATAACTTAGTCAAAAGCAGTATGTAATAATTTGAATTAGCAAATATATATTTTAAACTAAGATCCATGTGATTAATTTATTGACACTATGGAAAAGTATTTTTTGCTAGATTCGAAGGCTTATTGCAATGGGTTTTTGGAGTTTTCAAGGTTAAAAGTTGATATTCCGTTGGAAGCAGCAACCCTGCTGGTCTAAAACCTTCCTGTCTGTGCTGACATGTCAGATATTAAATAGGGTATGTTCTGTTTAGTGGTTGATTTTAGTTACTGTGCCTTTAATTGTTCTCACTTCCTGTTTGTAGCGCAAGCCTCTTCCTTTGTTTTTGTCTAACTTTATTAGCAGTGCGAAAACGTTCGTTTTACATTCAGTTGTACTAACCCTGGAGTGGAACCAACATTTTACCAAAAATAAAATAAATTAAAGTGCCAGAAGATTTCAGTAAAGCAGTCAACCTGGAATCAAGCCTGCTGGTCTTTAATTGTTGTTTGCTATCTGTCTTCAATACCCCAGAAGTATTATCAGGACAGAATACTGTCTATCAGCTAGTACTATCCTCTCAGTGGGATCACTCTAATCCAATCCCAAATATATTACTTGGTCCCCTCTGAGATAAGCTATATGGGGAATGTTAGTGTATCCATATGAATTAAATGGACAGCAGCTCTATCAAGATCATCCAGCAGGTCAGTGCTTCACTGCAAGAAGAGGATGATGATGCCAAACGGATTTTATTTAAAACGCCTTCACTTTACACTCATCCTGAGTTATCATCAGCCAACCACAGAGAGAGAAAAAAACACTTACACCCCAGTTGTCTGAATAAAATCTTTTTTTTGGCAGGTTCAAGCTATTTCTCTTCAGTGAGGAGATCAATAATTGCTGTTGCACACTACTATGATTTATACCCCACCACAGTTTACTGTTGACCTTTAACGTGTGTCCAATAGGATTACAGCAGACCAAGATGCATTAACATAGAGAAAGTGTCTTTGCGAAGATATAATATAAATGAAATTTTAATGCATAATTTTGCTTTACTTTAGCATAAATTAAACAGTTCTTGTTTATGAATTATATGGTGATATATTAGTGTTGAGTTTAGCTCTTAGCACTGACTCAAGACTGCCCAACTCAGCAGCAAGTGCAGGTCATACACTTATCATATGTAGACAGCATTATACCCACACAGTCAGACATGAAAATGAAGTGTCTAAATGTTAGTTTGTAGCTTGGTCTTTTAAAATAAATTGTAATTTATCCATGATTAATTGTTGCAGGCCAAGTAAGTAGCCTTTGCTAGATCTTAGTACATTATTAAAAACAATGACATGAAGAATGAAGGCTGAAGAGCATTCAAGTGTGTTATTAAAACCATTTATTGCATTTGATTTAGCTTCTCTGGACATAGTGTTTACATTTGTCATCTTAAGTGTAACAATGTTTCTGCTTTTGAAATGTGAATATGATATTTTTGGAATTGTCACAGGGAAACTTACAGTAATTTATTGATTTTATGTTTTCTCAACTTTACTACTGGGTTACTCTATTGATGTTTTGTTGTTTAAGGGCGTTCAATGTGAAAGCAACTTCTGTTTATATTGACAGCACTTGAAATCTTGATATTTAAGTGACCAGAAGAATTTGAAAAATTGTGATGGAGTAAAGGACGGCCTGCCATGAAGATTTTTAGCAGGTCATCTATAATGGAAAACCATATGGATGCTTCACCACCTGGATGTTCAGGTAACACACATGATTTTATTGACAGCATGCAAATATTAATTAAATATAACTTTAAAAAAACACAAACACAGTATTAATAATGCACCATGTTATTATTTGTTTTTCACAATAACACATACAATGAACAAACACCTACATTTTATTGATGCATTGGAATGATAAAATATACTATCAACATTAAAAAATGCATGCTTAAAAATAAGTAAAATCCTCTTGTCAGTTCTTTTTCCTCAACAAAATGAATATCTCATTTGAAAAATGAAGTGTTGCAGTGAGAGCAATGTGCAGTAGATGCTAAAGCAACCTACACATTACAGGTTTACAATGAGTTAGGAGAGTCCCTGACGGTCCATCTTTTGCATAATGAAAGATACAGGTAAAGGTGCATTTAAAGTAAATGTATTTTTTAAACAGGAGTGCTGTTCAAAATCATTGTGACCTTTTTTTGTTGCAGAGTTTTTGCGCACGGACCAGCTTTGGCTTCTGGGGAGGTTTGATTCCTACCTTCATGGGGACATGAGCTTGGAAATAAATGCTCTATTTCATATGTGAAACTTTGAACCTAGAACATGGTTACTAAAAGGCAGTGTGTCTTGAAAGCATGACAGTTTCATCAGTGTTGTTTCAAGAATTAGCATTTCTACATCAAAAAGCTTTTTGCCATTAAGTAGAATTCATTAAATATTTTTAGCCCCAAGGAAAATACCCCTTTTACCAAGTGGTTATCTGGAAGAACTATAAATATTAAAAACCAGAGATGCCATTAAAAAGTAATTTAATTTTTCTGTGTTTGCACTTAGACTCTCTAAGTTTATCACTAATTAATTTTTTTTTCGATTTCACAATATGATGGTTTATCACACAGTAATCATCTCGGCTCTGTCAGTCTGCGAATCATATCAGTGGTTTGAGTCTTTAGTGTGAGGTTCACTGCGACCTCAAGCAGCTGGCATTTCCTATATCCTTTAATATGTCATTTCACAAAAAAATGTATGGCAATTTAACCATTTATTAGAGATGCTCAAGCAACTGTTAAAGCTGTTTTCTTTTATTTTTTATTTTTTTTTGTGAAGATGTAAATGTTAGCCAGTTGGAGGAGATGGAATGGATGAGAAATGAGAAGCTCTCTGTTTGTGGTCAGAGGATGTGGTAGACTGCTTGTGTCGGTGATACTTGATCTGATGTTAATGTGCTGCTGTGTGTGTGGGAGGGAGTGAGTTGAAAGAAGGAGAGGGGAAGATGGGCAGATAATCCCGTCTGCCTGATGAGATTGAATGCTGGGATTGATTGATCGCCTAATCATAGGAGGAAATGGGCCTGAAAATGAATGGGACTCTGCCCTTGGCTTGCTGTGGAGTTGGGTGGTTGGGTTGGAGGGGATGTTAGCTGCAGAAAGACATGGCCTTAATGTGCATGGGACCTGATTTCATTTGTGTCTGATATACAGTTATATGATCCTGGCTAAATGATCAAATAAAATAGGAAGAGGGGGAACAGCGAAGGGGAAGTAAATCAAGCTTTATTGCTGGAATATTACTTTTTCATCTCATGTGAAATGGATGCTTTGAGAAAAGAGCAAGAATAAAAATTAATCATGAATTTAGAGTTGATGGAGCTGTGTGTAAGTACTGATGCCCACTGTCTTGGAACCAGTTAATTGGCTAGAAGTAGGTGTTGAATTATTATTATTTTTATTTGTACTATTGTTTGGTTTCTAGTATTTTTGATCTCAGCCAAGAATCATCTATTTTGTCTTTTTTTTTTTTACAGCTGAATTGGAGGATTTATAAAAAAGGTCTAACATGCTTCTGCTGTCATTTGTTTCTAGTCACTTTATATGTGCTCACTGCTGCTTACTGATGGCTGTTAAAAAGGGAGTTGGCAATGTTGTCACTCCTGGGGAACCTAATATGCTCTTTCCCATCTCACAAGCACAAAGAGGACTCCATGAGTATATTAGAATGGGGAAATTAGCTCTGTATTTGAGGATCCCTGCTTTTTTATATCGGCCCATATTTCACAGTGCTGTTGCACACTAGTGAATGCTCCCAGAACATACCCTTTATGATGATTGAAGTGGTGGATTCAGCCCCGCATCAAGGCACAATCAAACCAGTAGGTTTGCCTTGTTGTGGAGGTGAGGTGTGCCAGTTGTCAATTTGAGTTAATCTATTTCCACATCTGTGAAACGGACGCTTTGAAAAGCAAATATCTCTCGGAATTGGAGCATTTATCACACTTTTATACCTCATTATTGAAAGTGGAGCAATAATATTTATGATTATCCAACGGTGTAACTTAATCTATTATCAAGTAAATAGTGGTAGAATGTCTACCCTGAGACTGGGAGGTTGGGGGTCAACTCCTTTGGTAATAGCAAATACTGTACTACCAATGGCCTACCTGCTGATGCATAAAGTGCAGGAGAAAAAAAAAAAAGTACAGTGGACTTTTCCTTCACAATCTGCACAGATTTTAGCAACGTAATATTGTCAGTGTTCGAATGAAGGTAACTAGGAAACTTGTAAGTAGCATAGAAATTAAAGCTCCTTGAACATTTATAGCTTTACTAATCCTGTGATATACCAATGTTATTCCATACCACTAAGAACAATGAATCTATTCCTGCTCACCAACTATATAAAATGACAATATTACGGAGATACACCCACTGGCCACTTTATTATTAAGGAGACCGTCCAACTGCTCCTTAATGCAAATTTCTAATTTCCAATCAATGAATTTAGGCATGTAGACATGGTTAGGGAAAACTGCTGCAGTTTAAAATGAGCCTGGTCTGAGTATTTCAGCAACTGCTGATCTACTAGGATTTTCACGCACTACAATCTCTAGGTTTACAGAGAATGGTCCAGAAAAAGAGAAAATATCCAGTCAGTGGCTGTTGTGTGGGCAAAAATGCCTTGTTGATGCCAGAGGTCAGAGGAGATTGGCCAGACTGGTTCAAGCTGATAGAAAAGCAACAGTAACTCAATTAACCACTACAACTGAGTTATGCAGAAGAGCATCTCTGAACACACAACACGTCGAACCTTGAGGCAGATGGGCGACAGCAGCAGAAGACCACACCAGGCACCACTCCTGTTGGCTAAGAACAGGAAACTGAGGCTACAATTTGCATAGGCTCACCAAATCGAACAATGGAAGATTGGAAAAATCTTGCCTGGTCTAATGAGTCTTGATTTCTGCTGCGAAATTTGGATGGTGGGGGCAGAAATTGGCATCATCCACATGAAAGCATGGCTCCATTGGATCCAGTTCCCCCTAGTCACCATATCTCAATCCAATAGTGCACCTTTTGGATCAATTTGAAAATACAAGTGTAGCATTTAAAAAAATGTTTCCCATGAAAACATAATACATCAAGAAAAAGCTCAAAAATCAAAACACAACAGAAGTCTTTCCAGAGGATATTTAATTGATGCACATGTCCAGGCATGCTTGCTGTGGTTTGTGACCATGGCTGTACTATAATAACTGAATACTGGACCAAACATGGTGCCTATACAGTACTACACCTCACAGGCCAAATTTCTATGGCTATGACAATCACTGCATTCCTGAAATACCACAGTCATCTGTTGTTACGGTGGGGCCGAGCTAAGAATTAAGGTTCCAGATCATGCACTGCTATGGGTTTTATTTGAAGTTCTGATATCCCTAACATGATATATTTTCAACTTAAAGCACAAAAATTCAAGTGAATATAGTTTTACAATGCCCTCTCAAGCGCCTCACTGGAGCAGAAAGCACAGGTCGTTTTTGGTCAATCTCAAATATTCATGAGCCTCTCTTCTGATTCATAGATTTTCAATTGGAAGACTGTAAATAATGGGTGTAACAGTAGGTGCAGGTGGGTTTGACAGTGGGGGCCTGTTAGGAAATTTAAGTAGAGGGACCTACTTCACAGCATCACAAAGTCAAGGAAGTACAAACAATCTCTGAAATGGCAAAGGCTCCAAATCCAGGCTGTGTGCATTTATCAGTTTTCTGAATGCTTGACACATGGGACACTTTTAATATAACCCTTAGACCTTATTTAGAGTAAAATAAACAGTGTCTGTTTGAAAGTTCTGTTGACAGAAATATGTAATGAAAATGTATAATAATGTTACATGTAAATTATATGTAAATTTTTGGTGAATTTTTTAATAGTAATCTGAAAATACATATTTGCTAGTTAATTATTAGTTATTTGTTTAAAATAAATGTTTTTTCATACACCGTTTATTAGCTTAATTCAGAAACCTCCCGACACATGCCGTGTCCCCTACTACCAGAAGTAAATATACAACCTATGGGAACTGCTGCATTGATAATTGCTTATGAAGATCATTTTAGCTCTGTTTTGGTCTCCACCAACCCCTGATAATGAGACTCTAATCCTTCTATAGCTGTATGTTTGACGTAGCCCTTCTCTCTGTCTCCCTCTAGAGCCAAGTGAGCATGCTGCATTTGTTGGTGACAGAGTGGTTGTTTTGATCCCGAGCTTGAAGCCTGAGAGTCAGATGACTGATCGGAAAATGAGCAACACATACAAGGGACTGGAGGTACTGTAGGCTAATTGATCAATGGCATTGATCAGCCGGTCAATCCTGGAGTCTATATTCTTCTCTGTTTACACTCCCCCATTGCCACTGTGTTAAACTGAGCGTGCTCTCGGCAGCCACCTTAGGGATGCTCTAAAAGCCGGCCTCACACCCGCCATTGATTGGCATGTTGATTATCTTGGAAGCTGTTGACAGCACAGTTGTTAGCCATCTTAAACATTAATGACGAGGGTGATTTGTTGTCTTGAGTTACGTCTCTAAAATAGAGACATTCATTTCAAGAGAATCACTTTAAGTAAAGTGAAACCCTGCTAATCAGCTGTCTGTGATGTATTAGTACTACCTCTTTATGATAATTGAAGACAGTTTTGTGTATGATCATTGCTTTGGAGTACAATTAAAATATTGCAAATTTACATTTTAGCAGAGGTGTGGACTGTGGAAAAACAGACCAATGTTAAGTCCCTTCAGGATTACCCTACCATACCTATTTGGAAAGCTGACAATAGCAAACTGAGTGATTTTCTATCATTTGTTAAGCATGAGCTTTGAGAATTGTATGACTTTTTTGTAAGAACATTTCTCCTTTCTCTGTCTGTCGATAATAGAGAAAATCAAGAATTTCTTTCTTTAAATTTAATGAGGCTGACCTTTTTTGAATTATGAAATTGTCATGCTCATTCATTACGTCTCTGTACAAAAAACTTAAACACACACACACATATGGAGGAGCACAGAGGAGAGCCATGTAATTAAGGCAATGCAGAATGGATAACATATTTATTGTCTTGCTAAATATTAGCATTGGTTTAACAATTGATTATACATTAAACCAACATTTTCTGATTCCACTGACACACTTGTTTTGTGTTTGTGTAGTGATTGTAGGCAGCATCATCATATAGAGGACTTGTGAAGTGTAGATATCTATTCAGCCCCTCGCTAAATGTAATTGTTTGTTTGGTGTGTGTGCACGTGCATGTGTGTGTAAAGTTAATAAAGTAATTGCATTGCAGGCTGTACCACATGCCCCAGGCTCACAGCATCAACCTCAAACCTGTTTCTTCTTTAATGCGTCATTTATTGCCTGTAAACAGTTTGTGTAAAGCAGTTTATAGATGATTTCTTCAAGTTCCTTGTTCTCCCCTAAATATGTGCTTAAGTTAAACAAACTCTTCACTTTAATAGACACCTAGTAATGGGTTCTGGATTCCTCTTATTTGTCTTCCGCACCTTAAAAGTCCCACATCATACACTCTTTCTGGGTTTTATTTGATGTTTTGATACTAAGATAAAATTGTGGTACCAAAAATCATCTTGAAATAGTTCCACATTTTCACTCTCAAGTCTCTCTCAGGATTTGTGTCTGTTTCATTCATATTAATGAGCCTCATCTCTGATTGGATGATTTGAATTGGAGTTTGATGGTGACTATAGAGTGGTGATACCATGACTTTGAGTCTTGACAGCCTGTTTTCAGGCACAATTTCTAAATATGCTGTGTGTTTTTCTTTGAGAAAATAGGAGTATTTATAACCTAGACCTTCTTACATATCAAATTTATATTAAGGTTTACTTACAATATATATATTTATAATCTTTAACGTGTTTCTTTCGGCTGTGAGCCTTTTTTTGTTGGTCAACACATAAAAAGAAAATTGTGCAGCCTTTTATAAGATTCGCTTTAATCTTTTGCCTCTTCCATGTCACCTCGAAACGTGTGGAGGCTGATATGATAATGATGTGGACCTGTCCAGGGTATTAGAGTTAAGCTGGCTGATTAGGCTGCGCATCGATTAGTCTATCACTCAGCACTGGCCTAGTCTGGCCATCCAGAAGGGAGGTGGATTGGGTAGCGACGGTGGGGGAGGATTGACAGCTGTTGGAGGAAATGACTGGTCTTAACGTGAATCACTAATGTACACACAGCAACATGTTGTAACACTTACAGTAGATCAGCATAACCGCTTCAGTCTTTCCCTGTCACTGTATGAGCCCTTTTTTTCAAATATTGTTGTTTATGTTTTGGAAGTTAACAGCTTACCAAGTCGCCAAACGTGTTTGTTTTTCTGTTCTAGGGGTTATTTCTTAATATTTTTATATAACGCTCCAGGTCAGAGGGTTCCTGCATGACTGCATCTTTTTCTTTTCACTTGCCAGAATTAAATGAAAAGAAGATGATAAAGACCATGTTGTAGAAATCTATCCGCATAGGAAATTAGAAAATAACTACTGGTTCTAAAAGATTTTAGGATTACATTCTGAAAAAATCTGCCCCTGTGTAAGGACCACACACTAATAGCAGCACCTGTAATACATTTGTGTTTTATGATACATTCCAACATATGCAAGTTGGTACAGTTATGATTTTTCATTAATAGAAAGTTGTATTGTATATTTGTTCCTTGCTAGTCACATTATCTGCATCCAAAAGAAGAATATGACTTCTTTAGGGCAAGGAGTGGGTTTAGCAGTGACAAGGACAGCAGTGAAAGGAAATATGGCTTTCCAACTTGAGGAATAAAATGGGGTGAGATAAAATGAATAATTATTGAATAAATGCATGACTATAAACTTTGAAAAGGTGGCATACAATTCTTTAATGTTAAATAACTGCATGGTAGGTTGGCAGACCTCTAGCACATACTGTACACTACATGTAACCTACATGTAATACATTAATTGGAAATAAGATTCTGGAAAAATGGAAAGAAATTCGTGGGGCGTTAATATAGAAAGAACAGGAGAGTGAGAGAAATCTGTGGAAAGGCAGAGGAGCTAAGGAAAGGTTAGGACCCTTGCCTTGCCTGAACACTCTAAGGCTTTTAATCCCGGAACAAAGTCATTAAGGTTCACAGCTACAGAAGAGGCCAATTAAAAGCGGAGTATAGGCATAGGTCTGGAGAAAGGCATCATTTGCTGTAGGAACCCAGGCCTTTTAGCGGACCAGTGGGAGGCCTCCCTTATGCACCCAGGGAATCAGAACACCCGTCAGACATCTCTCTGAGATGTTTTTACTTCAAATAATTCACTTTCACCCAGAAATAGGCCAATAGTGAAAAGTAAGAAGCTTAGATTGGCCTAAGCCATCTGAAAATATGTGAAAAACATTTTATTTCACCCCAGATAGTGTTTACCTAGGATAAAGACATTTATTACTACTAAAAACTATATATACAAATAAAATAAAATAATAATGAAGCAGCAGACCGTAAAAAAATGCCTGTTCAAAAGTATAGTTTCCCAAACTTGATAATAATGTCTGTGTGACTCTTCCATCATCGATATACCAGTGTAGCCATTTCCCCTCTTGAATACACTGCACCTTTCCCTATAGACACAACTCTTCACTTATCCCTTACAAAGCTCTATTTTACTCCAATTAGCTGTTAAATCTATCTATGTGCTGATTTAATTCAGGGATTGAGTGAGGGGAAAGCTCTTGATCTTGACTTCCTTGTTTACCGAAATAATTGATATTATCAGATTCTTGGTGATTAATGGGCTTACTAAAGTATACTGGGGCTCAGCAGCTTTGCCTGAGTGCAAAACCCAAGAATCATCTTATGCATTTCCCTGGAGTCAGCTAATTACTGCGTTGAGTTAGAAAGTGGAGTGAACACTAGAGATGGGAAAGTGTAACAAGTGTTAATCTTCTAGCAAAGGAAAATATCACTGCCACATTTTCTTAAGACTCTCATTTCCTGTGCTATAAAAACTATGGTCATGTGTATAAAATCTTGTTTTTCAGTGTGTATAAAGCAAATGATAAGAAAGCAACAATAGTGAATCCAAGTTGGAAGGATAGTGGGGGAAGAGTTAAAAGGCAGGCAGAAAAATCATATCAAAGCTCTTTGAGCATTTCATTTTGAAATGGTAAGGCTGGCAGTGCAGAGTGTTTAGATAAAGCTAGTCATAGTACTTTACCTAAAGGTATCGACCGAATTGACTACTACAGAGATCAGTATACGGTGGTTTTAGTCAAGAGATCATAAGATAATCGTTGTGCCATTTGTTGGTGATACAACTTTACAGTAGTTGAATATGTCAATACCGAATATAAGAAGCCTACAATGCCAGATTTTTTATACAAGAAACCTACAAATATGTTGCAGCAATTTAGAAAATGTATTTATATATTTATGTAATTTAAAAAGCATCAATAATAGTTATAATATTTACTGTTACTTGAGTAATTGGTTGAAAATATCATTATGAAAATTAAAATAATTGAAGTACTATTTAACACTCTAGGTCTTACCCTGCATGCCATAATATGTACTTTACAATACATATATGAACATACTTTTTCAAGACAAGAAGCTTCTGGCTAAAGACAGAGCAGGTTATAAGAGTTGAATGAAAAAAAAAACAGTGTGCAAATTGCATCAGGTTCAGCAGACCACCATGGGAGATGCAGTCGGAGAGTAGATGATATAAGCCTGCCGTCTTTCTCAACTAGTAGAGCCTCCAGAGAACTATTAATAATGAAAGAACATGCTGTTTTTTATGGATTCACATATCATGAAAAATATCTTTTTAGTTGCTGTTCTAGACCTTTTACCTGTCTGCACAACTTACACTGAAGAAGGAGTTTATGAAAGGCACAGTGGGAGCACTCTTAGCCCTTATTGAGAACGTTTTAGTTACTGGGGGGAAACTGGTGTTTGGTGTTTCGAGTACAGTCTATGTACAACTGTAGAGATCCGTCTTCCATTAGAAGATCCACCATAGCCAAGTGACACTCCGGTGCCCAGCTCACTGATTTGCAGGGCCAGCCTGGGATTGAGTTTTCCTTCTCTGTGATGGAAGGTTTTACAATCTTAATGTGGAATTTTAGTTTAGGGATCCGTCCCTTTTGTCACAATGTCAGAATTTATGAGGTTTTCTCAACAACATTGCAAGTTAGAGTAGGAAGAAATGCTGAAATGGCTACATTATATATCTGAGGAATATAGGATGGTAGAGGTAAAAATGTTATTTTTTATTTTAGTGTACAACAGGTACCACTATTTTCATACCTCAAGAACCTTAGATGAAATTGGATTGTCATCTGCTGCCTGTCTGACTGTTTTCCTGTCTGCCTGTCTTCCATTATTTGCAATGCTGATTGATACCTCTCTCTAACCCCCTCCATCCTGCAACTGCAACTGTGGTTTTCTGCCTTTTTATTTCTGTCTCCTTTTGATTCCCTTTCCTTTTTTTTTTCTCAGCCGCTATCGCTTTCTTTGTGTCTCTCTGTAGACTGTGAGCTGATATCATCCTTTGAAAAGGTAATGATCCCAGTGTGTTGAGATTATGTATGTGTGCTGCACAGTGTAATGGCCTGGCTTTTTATTACCTGCCGCATACTAATCCCACAACTGAAGGAATGAAATGACACCTGCAGGGAGCTGTGTGCAAGCTGCAGCCTCACATGAAAGAATGGCCATTAAAAATGATCAAAGAAATTACCGCACTCGGCTGCACAACACTGCTCTCACGCCTGCCTAGGTGTACATCCCTCTGCCAGCATGCACATACACACACATGCACACACATACACATGCACGCATGCATACATCGACTCACACTAATTAGTATCTCTCTCTGATGGATATTTTCCAAGTGATCCTCTGTGGAAATGTCCTGTGCATAGTTGCCTTAGGCTTTTCTGCAGATACTGATGCACCCACGCTTGCAGATAGGAAATGGAGGACATGCGTGAGTTCAAAATGATAGTCTGTACTCCATACCCCTACCACAAATTATTCATAGACATATTACCAACTATTTTCAACACATTTTTTCAAACCTTTTCTTCAGGGGTCTTGTATTCTATTAAAATTATTTTGAAGTGCATTCATTTTATAACATTTTACACATTTGGTACTGTTACAGTAACAGTAATTTCATCAAGTAGTGTAATGAGGGAAGTAAATTTCCTCTTTACTTTTGATGCCCTCCCAGTTACTACACTGCGTCTGACTATCTTCTTTCCCACCCTCTTCTTCTCTTCATGCCGCTACTGTGTGTGAGTGTTTGTATGTGTGTGTGTGTGTGTATGTCCATCGATCTATGGCCTCATCACCAGGTATAACGCCTTAGCTGGACGTCTATTGCTGGCAGAGGCATGTGCGGCATTATTGTTTTTATCAGTGGGCCTCCTGTGATAGCCTGGTTCTACCCGGACACTCTCTTTTGACAAGTGTTAACTTACTTGCAGGTGGCTACTCTGACCTTTTGACCAGAAATTTAAAGCTACTGGATCTGCCCAGAGCCACTTTGCATCTGTCATAACCAATTGCTATGATGGTGATCTATGTCATGCCTAAAAAAATGTCCTTGCTTCAGCTTTAACTCATTAATATTTGGTCATGTTGTTTATTATTCCGCAATGAATTAAATGGCTTTACTTGAATCTTTCTCTTTCAAAATTACTGAACTGCAACTATAGACTGACTACAACTCAAATTAGTGCACAACATCAACGTCATTGTTTTCAGCCACAACGTCTGTTTGCTGATTGGACGTTAAATAATAGTCCAGTGAAAAGCAACAAATATGCTGAAAACCCAGACAGAGTACCGAAGGAAAAAGAGAATTTGATTACATAGAAGGGCAGAGACAGGCTACCTTTGTTTTGGTGTACAGATGACATTTGTGTGCATCCAGTCTATTGGACCTCATAACAAATCCACTCTTTGAGCTGGGACAAACTGATTAATATAATTCATGTCTTATAGAACTTTCACCTTGTAAATGTCTGGTCTGAAATGGCAACCACTATGTAATGTGCTCTTAGAATCAACACCTGCAGAAATGCTAGGAGTCCCATTTGATGCTAAGAGAGCACAGCATTTAAGAAATAACCCTGGAGACATACAAAAGGGTCATATTCTCACTGCTATTATAAATGGTTATTTCAGTACATATATTTTCTGCAGTGAACAGAGGCTCACCAATGTGAGGCAACGCGGTTATCACAAGGATCCATTTTAGTAAGAGATTCCTTTTTCTTAGTACTCCTCCCCCTCCAGACCCTCCCTTTTTCTGCCTCAGCAGTCCATTTTAGAACCATGCGGCTGCATGGTTTGGTGGGTAATTTCACTGCCTTTTCATGTGTCGGAGGGCGAGGAATCCTCCTCCATTAGGTAGTGTCATCTTGTGATGTATGATGTATGCACAGAAAGGCAATCTGATGTTTATTCATGACTTTCAAGGCAATGCCTCAGCTAAGCCCTCTGATTTCCTTTTAAGGAACAAAACTATGTGAGATTGAGACTTTAGTTTAAAGGCACACAGACCATCCTCTCGCTGTCTCTCTCACACACACATATACTCTCGCTCTCCTCTCACCCACAGCTCTTTTTTTTCCCTTTTAAACTCTCCCTCGATATTTTTTCTGTCAGATTTAATTCATTTGACCCTTAGAAAAAAGATCACATGCAGTTATTTCCTTCTGATTTTGCCTGGCTGACTCCCCATCTTGCCTCTGTACTTAGCTAAGGACTTTGATGAAAAGATGAGTTTAGATCGTTTTTATGGTAGGCTGGCACATTAATGAGACACTAGCACTGCAAGACTAAAAGGCCCTCTGGTCACACATGGCCATGCACGCACAGAGACAAGCACGCGCACACACACACACACACACATACATACATAGCGTATACATGCATATATTTTATGTGTATAATAGAGCAAGTCATATTGACATCTGCCTACTTATGTCCACCATAGCATCCAGTTTGTTTCTCTGACTATGGAAAGTATCAGTTGTTGGCAGGTTGACATTTTCTAATTCTCAGAAATCACTTGCTCTAATTGATACAAATGAAATCAGCATTGCGATTTTGGTTGCTTTTTTTCAGGGCATATATATATAATCATATATGAGGGAGAGATTATTCTTATTTGAAAACAAGAAGACAAATTAGTTAATTGGGTGTTTCAGATCTTTTATTTCTGCAAGGAAAAAAACAAACCAATCTGGGTCAATGAGCAAAGAAAAATGCTTTAATTTCAGAGCATTGTAAAATCTTTCAGTGCCCCCCCCATTCTAAAATTATACAGTCTAATGTACAGTCCCGTAAATCATTGAATTTAATTAAACTTACTACCAGAGCTGTCCCAATTATTCCTAAATGGCCATGGCACAATGTAACCAGGTACTGTACAAGCTCAACTTGGCTTTAAAACAATGAGAGATGACACTGATTGGCTGTGTTCATGTTATGCTCAAAACACACCTATGAATAATTTGGGACCCCTTTGTGCCGTGCGCTTTTCTTTGCATTGGGCTCTGGGCCGCTATGTGCACCCTGTAACTATTTAAATGATTTGGTAACCTCCCCCCAAACTGCACTTGTGCTAAGACCATGTGTTTGCCTCATCTAAATAGGGCCCACTAGTGTGTTTAAGAAGAAACCATCATTCAAAAAGCTTGTCCCTATTTGTCTTGTAAATGACTTTTTAATGGTAATAAAGCCACATCTATCCATCATACCAGCACAAGTCCATGCAGTCCTTTGATGGGACTCCTCCTTTGAACAAATGGTATCTATTAATATTCACAATGACCAACCATCCAACGGCACATGTATCATAATGTATGAACGACCTACTGTTGGAGCATGTACATTTATGATAGCCAGTCACACAGTGTAGAGGTGTGTTTATGTTTGCATTTTGTTAGGGTGAAAACTTCTCAGAACATACATGGACTGTAGTGCTGCCTGTCAGGTGTAGTATAGCAGCTGCCTGTCTGTGTTTTTACCAGTAACAAGTAAGCTATTACACCTGTTGTTATAGCTTTCATGTATCTTTTTAGCAAGAGCCATGGACAGGTCCCTCCTCCATTATCCTATGTTTGAATAGCTTAAATGCAGTATGGTCCCCCTATATTTTGGAGATGGGTTGAAACACAAGTGAGGCAAATACCTTAATATTTGTTATTTGTGTGCTAATCACCACAGGCTCTTTCATTGAATGCTGCATATTCTAACCTTATGATAAATAATGCAAATGTTGCAACCTCTGCAAATGCCAGCAAAAATGAGGAAGGGAGGGAGAGGGCAAGAGAGCAAAAGAGTTGAGAAGCGAGAACAAGGAAGCTGGAGCTAGCATAACTAACTGATTGTTGTGCTGTCAAATTGATTTGCATGAAAAAGGCCGGCCTAATTGCAATACTTAGCTGCAACATACTGGTAATACAGAGCAGAAATACAATAGGATATGGAGGAGCTTTTATTCAGAAGGATTTTCTGGGTGTCTTTAAGAGATCAACCATGTTTCTGTGAGGACTGCTCAAAGCAGCATTTTCTTTACCCTGTCCTGTCATGACATGTCCTGTCTGACATATCCATCATGCAGATTTATATGCTGAGTGTTGTTTCAGCAACCATTACCATAAAACCATTCATAATTTTTTCCTAACTAGGTTTCAAGAAACATATATATATGCCGGATTTTAATTTTCCTTTGAAAGAGGTCAGTTCCTCAGAGAAAGACAACAACTCCATGTGAAGGTTTAGGTAAAATGTATTGTCCAGCAAATGCTATCTTTCAGCACTGATGTGTATAGAATGGAGGAATAAAAGTTCAGTCCAGTGTCTATTTAGTTTAGAGTGGTGGTTTAATAGTGTTTTTTTTTACATATCTTTTTTGCACATGGTATATTTGAATAATATGCAAAGACTGCAAAGATTAACAGGGCAGCAAATTATTTATATATATATATATATATATATATATATATATATATATATATATATATATATATATATATATATATATATATACTGTGGAATGAGAGAGATAGATAGATAATATATAGATAGATAGCTGTGGTTGCTATATATTTTCAGCCATCACACTGAGTATAAAGACACAGGTTTGATAAAGCAAGGGTATATATAAGTATATAAGTACAAAGTTGTGGGTGGTGTTTAGCAAAGGGCTTCCTGAAGCTGCCAAAGGCAGTACTTGCCTTTCTTCCCTTTATTTCCTTTCTTTAATAATAAATGATGGATGTTTTAAATTACGAAACAGTGCTGGGAAAATCCAATTTAGTTCTGGGCCTTTTACGGAGGGTGTAAAGAAAAAGAGTTCTGAATCAAAGACCCTTGTTTTGCTTTAATATTTGCAGTGGGGCCACTATTGAATGAAGTAATGTGCCATGTGATAATGGCTCTTATGTGCTTTTAGCAAATCATGTAGGTCCTACTAGTAAATTCATCTCTGCTTTGCAAAGAATTGTTGGTGGCCTTTCCTTGCTATGGTATGTTGTTATTTTTAAGCATGTGTTTTGTATGTGCAGATAACAATTAGAGCACTTACTGAAATCAAATTGGGCACTCTGACTGATATTTGTACATTGTGTATAGATGACTATCTATTTGATGTATATCAGAATTGTCCCCAGCTTATTTATAGTCCCCTTCCTATTCCTGCTCCATCTGATCTCAAACATTATCTTCATTGTGACTAGTATGATGGTAGGAAGGCAAGAGCATAGCTCTTTAATGAAGCCAACATTACCAGACAGCTTTGACTAGAAGGAACTCTGTTTTTTTTGTTCCTGCAGAGATTGATTAATATTTTCATCTACCACATTATGAAATATAAAAAGAAAAAGGAATTTCATTTTAATGAAGTTTTTCCTCAAGAGTGCACACACGAGAAAAAAGGTGAATCTATAACAAGTTCTAAGAAGTAAAAGGCATAAAAGGTGTTATCTCTAAAAGGCACATTTCCCCCTTTTGTTCTGGCCATGATCGAGGTAATTCTCCAGATTTGCACTGAAAACATGGCTTAATGTCTTTGGCTCTCAGGAATAAAAATGAGAATGGGTCTCCAGGTCCTTATTACAAGCCTCTCATGTCAATCATTTTAAACTAGACCTTCATCTGTTTCGCTCCCTCCATCCTCCCTTTGGAATCTTATATACTGTAAGATGCAGTCCAACGTCCAACTTCTTTGACCAGCTGTGCTGAATAACGTGAGAAGAAAACCCTAAATTTAATTGATTTATTTACTTGATAGATAATCGTGGAAAAGTATTTACATTTGAATACTTAAAAAACCTTAAAAACATTTCTAAATATAAAATATACCTCTAACGAAAGAAATGAACAAAATGATTTTTACTGCTACATAAAGTGAGAAGAAAGCCATAGTATGATACTACTTGTTTTACTTAACATCTAGCTTTTGTTACCTGTCTGATAGATAGAGTTATAATGAAATTAATTATCTGCTTATATGAAAGGTTTCCCCAGCTCATCCTGAAATGCAAGATGCTAATGAGAATGTTTGATTTAAAAAAAAAAGTTCAAGAAACTGTGTTGAAAGTACACTGTTTATTTACCACTTGCAGCAAACATTGTAGTTGGACACTAGTTGATGAGTCAATGTGGGTTTCCATGAAAAAAAACATACAGTTTGTTTATGTTCATGTAACCATAAATATTTTAACCAGTCAATAACATTGACCATAGCTGCAGTAAATTAGTTTTTGGCTTGTTGTTTCTAGATTAAATCTAGTTTAAACATGGCCACAGTTAGAACTACATTGTTTCCATATTTGATGTTTGGCCCAGTATTACATGTTGATATGCAATTGGTTTTTTTTTTATTTCAAATGGACAATTTTTAAAGATTTGTTATAGGCAGTGGACTGCTTCAAGCAGAAAATGTTGATCTTGTATCAAAATTGAGTTGACTAAAGCCTACATTGTTTAAACAGCTACAGATGCAGATGGACTTCACAGCTCCTTTTGTTTAAGTTGGCTCCTTCCTTCGTAACCTTAGCACTAGGATGTGCCAAAAAGTCCTGAAGAAATGTCTTTTTCAGTCCAATTAAGTCTGTCATTGCCCTTTAGCAGTAAAGTGTGGAGGCAGCACATTCTTTTTCCACAGCCAGCAGAGGTCATGTTCATGTGTGCTTGCGTAGCTCTATTCTTATGAGTGCTTTTTGCCTTTTTCTCATCACATTCACAGCTTCAGTTCATTTTGAGTGGGTGGGACAGGGGAGGTTTGAACCAGACAGGTTGTCTCCAGACACTACTGTAAATTGTAAGTAACATACAATTTCTAGAGGTTCTCAGTGTCACAGGTGCATAGTATTTCAGCAAGACTTTTGTATTATATTTTTAAGTGTTATTACCAGTATGGCATTAGGGACAGGGGACATCCCATTCTAAAGACTACTGTAGCTGTCTATCCAACATGCTGAGCTCTTGGAAATCATCTTAAAGCCATAATGCATCAGGTTGATACTGGCAAACTAGAGATGCAGGCGACTAAAGGGACAAACTAAGGAAAGTCAGCATATTCTACAACAGACTGATTAATGGATAGACTGTACAGTACTGCCCTCATCTTTATATTATATTTATTTGGAATATATGGCACAAATGCAACCAAAAAAAACAAAAAAACACTGTCCAAAATGTATCTGCACTTAAAGACTGTGACTTTGCCAAGGCACAGACAACGTCTGTGGTCAGGGCTTGTTGTGGCTCTACAGAGCTCAAATGTAAAATAGTGTGAAGAGCTTACTATATCAAAGCAGTCACTACAGTGTGTGTGTGTGTAGTGAGTGATGATAAAGTCAGCGTTACAAAGCTCGGGTGTGAGAGTGGTGATGTTAACTGTCTGCTGCCGTAATGAGAGAGTGAGCTGTCAGAGACACGCATGTAATGGCTCCCTTGCCAGCTGCCCAGTTCAGGCCCTGTGGGACACAGCACAGACACACCATTTCTTTTACACTGTCTCAGCTCTCGCTCTCCCTTTCCCTCACCCTCTCTGTCTTGCCTTCCCTCCTCACTCACTTCCTTTCTCTTTTGTCACACTCTGACCTGGACAGGGACCATGGCTGGCCTCTCATATCATTTATTTATTTCTATTGGGCAAAAAGCAAATCCCACATATACAAAAAAGTATATATACACACTCACACATAGACACACACATAAGAATCTCATCGAGCATGCTCTATCAGGAGGGGCATTTACCAACTCTATCCCCTAGGAAAGCTTACTCTATGCAGTATACAGTGGTTTTCTCTTGGGCAGTCAAGTTAAGCCTCACAAAACAGGCAGCAGCCTCTCAATAGACCAAAAACAATAGACATATTCTGATGGTACTTCTGACAACCATTGCACTGTATGTTTAAAAACTACTATATAAAAGGTGCTGGTTTACAGTGAAGTGTCCCACTGGACAGGTTCTTCACATGTGAGGTCATTCATCTTGTTTTACTGAAAACAGAAGGCTTTGTAGCTTTGACATCAAGATTGTGATTTTAGTAGGGACCTAAACAATCTAGTGCAGATTGACTATCTAGTTATATGATGTTTTTGGCTTTGATAATGTGCAGTGCCACAGTCACATCTGTAGTTGAGAGGAGAGAATTTCTACAATTGCACATCGACTCTATGGCTAAGCTTTCTTCTCCTTCTTCCTCTATCTGCTCTGCTCCAAATCAATCTATAAGAATCCATCCCTGGAGGCCAGCTGTTATGACAGTTCGTTCATCAGCCATTACTGCTGGTGTTAATGGCCTTCTCATGCTGACTTATGAAGACTGATCAGGGCTCGAGCTTAAGGACCTCCCGTTGTCCCTGGGCTGATAAAAATAGAATCGGGAGAATGTAAATTAATTTTGGGATGAATTTTCAAGAGATGAAAAAAAAACTGCTGATGTTACATTTAATAGCAATGGAACTTAAACTGACAACATGTCTTCCGTAATACACACCGTTTTAAACCTCATTGGCCATATACATATTCATGCACAAACATTAACGTTACGTTGTTAGGTAATGTTCCCTAGACCCGCTAAATCCTGTCAGACCATCACTAATAATTGTCACTGATGCTCAATGGCAATGGCCTCCTGTGGTTAGATACTGACATTTCGTAACGTTTTTATCAAGAAGACGCATAGCAGAGACAGACCCTGAACCCCATAACTCTGGATTCTGACCTCACAACAGCCTCAGCTGCACAGAGTAATTGCAAAGAGAGTAGACACCAAAGTAATGGAGTAGTGGCTACAGAAAGACTAGGTACACCTCAACCTAACTCGTTTCTTGCTCGGCAGCAGCTTGTCAAGTTACATTAAAATATTTTACCAGGACTTATTTAATATATTTTACTTACCGGTTCACAGGTTTTTTTGCTCTTTGAAAATGATTCCTTTTATTGAGTCCTCTGTTTAAAGTGTGATTGAATATTAGATTAGAGACAAAACATGTCTCTAATCTAACATTTT
Source organism: Eupleurogrammus muticus (assembly GCA_036785175.1). NCBI lineage: Eukaryota > Metazoa > Chordata > Actinopteri > Scombriformes > Trichiuridae > Eupleurogrammus > Eupleurogrammus muticus. Next base: position 15,083,026 of record JAYKQN010000002.1, on the reverse strand, counting down.
CAGATGAATTTAAATAAGAAGGCTAATGATTGATCATCCAATCATCACTTAGATTACTCTAATTATTGGTAATGTAGATAAAGATTTTGAATTCCAGTCCATCTACCGGCTTTTGGTATGGTTCCAGGAGGATGGTGCAATCAGTCAGAGCCCTGACTGATTATCATATTGTATAGGTTGATTGACAGTTGACCTTCACACCTGTTTTGAAGAGCTAGATAGATACAGTGGGCCACCACGATTGCCTCGGTGACAGGGTATTAATACTAATCTAACAGAATTACCACGAACCAATTAATCTACTGACCTCCGACAAGACAGCTTTTAAAGAGATAGTGCTGTTTCTCAGCGTGGCCAAGCCAGGCCATGCACATAGGTGTCTGGATTTCACAGCACGAGTGGTTCATTTATATCAATTCTGTCTTTGTGGTAAGTCAAAATGTGAGGTCTCATGGCTTGGCAAACACTTAAATGAGGTTACCTTGACCCAGCATGGTCTGTCTCTGACTTATTAGTGGAAAGGATAGATGCAGAACAAGAAAATAGTCTGACTGAACTGCAATCTAATGATTTTATGATGGAGGATATTTGTACATATATATATATATATATATATATATATATATATATATATATATATATATATATATATATATATATATATATATATATATACCCATATTAGTAATATTTTTACTTTAGTGGTTTCTTTTAATTTTATTTATTGGCCTAAGGAGAGGCCATTAAGATGGATGCAGTTGTGACTCCATCTTAATCAAATTTTACACATCATAATGTCTGACTTAATTATGGATACAGTGTTTCTATACAAGAGAAAAACTACTTTGTATTTTGTTTAAATTGTATTATTATTATTATTTTTATTATTATTATTTATACTGTATAGAGTATCATCATAAAGTGCAAAAGTTTCCACAAATGGAACAATATTCTGCTATAGAATACATGGATTATTTGATGCTTTGGGTAAAAGCTGTCATGAGATGATACCTATAAAGTCTGGACCATATCATCATTGTGACAAAAAACGAGTTGTTAGTTTTTGCCCTGTCAATGCTGGAGCTTATCACTTGTGATGCTGTGTTTCCTTTTCAAATTGACCTCTGTGGATATGATCGATAATTAAACATTTTGATATGGTGGGTAAAGAATATGAGGGCTGTGTTTGTTCTAAGAAAGATAACATTCTTAGACGGTAACCAAAGCATGGCAGAACAGCCCAGCAATATTACCTTGTGCTGAGCTGCATAATAAAGAGCACCCACATGCATATTAATGCCAGCACTCTGCATAATGTCTACATCTTATTACAGGCTTAGAAATACACAGACACCTCACTGGTATTGCTTAACCTTGCCTATGCTTCACCACTGTTATTTGCATCCACATTCCCCCATACAGGGAGGGTTCTCCCCTAACCCGTGTCTCATCCACGTCATCTCCTCCGGCCCTTGCTGCCAGCCTCTTTCCCACACTTCACCAGTCTTGCACACTAACACCCCCACTTCGAAACACATGGTGGAGGTGTGCGATGCCAAACGAGTTCCTCGTTACCTCCCTCCCACTCGGTTGGTACAGTAGACGCTTTTGGAAGAACTACAGCGACATCTGCATGTACCATGGTTACAGAGCGCCAGGCTCATACCCACCCACTTCACTGGGCTTTCCCTGCCAGCCTGCTCCCTGTCTGCGCTGCCCCTCCTCCTCACCCCTGTGGCACTCATTTCTCAAATTACTAAACATGGCTAATTGTGTGAGGCATGAAGCTCACTTCATTTGAATATTCTGGCTTGGGGGGGCGATTTGCCTTGCACAGATGAAGAATTAAGCAAGGATGTCTGAAAAAGGGAGAATTCGCAATTAGATACACCAGTCTCTGCGGTATAGAATTTTACCATGGAATTGTTTTTATGCTATTAAAGTCACACTTTACTGCATGAGGCTTAATATAAGAACATTTTTTGTTCAGTCATGCACTGCATTTAAATAAAATACAATATTTTTTTCCATGTAGTTTTGTTTATTTATTTATTTATATAACCTCTTTGGGTTGAAAGTCACAGTGATCTTGATCTTCCTTGGGAAGTTATTCTTATGGATGATTTCTTAATAAAAGTGTTGAAAGGATTTTTGGTCTTCTTCAAAACTGAAATTTGTCCATTTTGAAATAAGCTATATGGCAGAATTATTCATTTGAATTCTCAAATTCCCCTACAGTTGTTCAAAGTGTATTTCTCTTTAGTAAGTACACCGCCATATATGTGCGAAATGTAAATTATCACTGTCTTGCGTGTGTGTGTTTATGGTGGGGTGTGTGTGTGTGTGGGGGGGGGGGGGGTAATCACTAATTAACCCAAATCTACTGGGCCTAAAGCGACTCAGGGTTCGGGGATAATGCATTTTGGGGTATGTTTATATGAGGAATAACTTGAAGCATTATTTGTTGATGATCACGGAAATGTTACACCACATGCTTTAGTTGTCCCAAACAAAAAAGGAGGTTTTTAGCCCTTAGTCACCCAGTCACTTCAGATTCAGTCCTGGCTCACACCTCATACATCATAAAGCAAGTTAAATCCTTACATGAGCTCCGACAAAATTCACGTTTAAAGTTTTTTGTTTAAATTACTTAGCCGGCCACATCCAAATATTTAATGAAGTCTGAAATCGCAACAATAATCGAATTTCTGTACAATTCACAAATCCACAAACATCCATTAGTTCTACGTGAACAGACATTCTCTGTATGTGAGATGGCTCCTTGCACAGATTGTAAGGTGCTCAATTAATCCGTGTCGGAAAGGTTCAGCGAAGTGACTTTTTTTAATTAATGTTGAATTAAACGAGTTGGCAGCTTGCCAGAAAGCAGACACGCAGCTTTGAAGATTGTCATTTTTTCTCTTTATATTTTATGCTTTTCTGTTTCCACTCCCTCGCTCTCCGCTGCCATTTGCCTGTATGCCTTAGCGATTTAATGATATGCAAATGAAATATGCATAAAACCATTCTGCTGTAGGATGATTAAGCACAGAGGACATTAGCCAGTGCCCGCCACAGTGTCTGTTGTCTCCTCTGCATTCCGCTCCAGCCAGGCGCCAACAACACCGTTCTAATAAAGATCAATGCAGCTAATGCACTAATCATTTGCACCACACAAATAATATCCAATTTGAAAGAAATTAAATTCCAGGGGGAGTCTCTTCTTGCTCCAGTTTTGTAAGATCCAGAACCAGGAACGGCAGATGTCTTCATATGTGAGAGTTGGTGCTCTAGAGAGCAGGCAGAAAGAAAAGAGACTACTGTAGGTTTTCCAAGAGGGAGCACTTAACATCACTGGCAATGCAGGAGCTTTTCTCTGCTTGTTTGTGAGAACTGTGGCATTATTTGACTACTGGCATAGAACGAAGGAAGAAAAATATCCCCGTTCTTGCTTTCCTTCTCTCTCTCACTCTCTCCCTCATTCTCTCTCTCTCTCTCTCTCACACACACACGCACTAACACACACGCATACACTCCACCCCCCATTTCATTCTGCTCTCTCGTGCAAGCCCTCTTTTTTTTTTGTAATCCATTTGTGTAATGAAGACGCTGCACAATTAACATCCCCCAAGGAATTAAATAAAGGTTGATTATCCAATGTTCATTAGCGCCGAAAGATTAGAATATCCATGTGTTTTCCCCGCGAAGAATATGGAAAAATATGGTACCAATTACACATTAAATTGGTAATCGTATTTGTCGCAATCACTTTTATCGCAATTGAGATACCCAAAAAGATGCCAACTTTCAAGCAGTCCTTCGTCAGTGGTGGCACAGTCGGATTTAGACATCTTTGTAGTGCATGCCAAGGTATGGTAGCAAGCACAAAGATGTGATAATCCCTCCCTTTGGATGACTTCCTTAATTATTCATATTTTACAATCATGCCTCTTGTCCAAAGGAATCCATGGGGAAAAAAAATAAACAATAATTGTTGGATGCCAGTGGATAGATATCCTTGCGTCGCTAATTACAGATTTAATTCCGACTGTGCATATTAACAATGGAAACGAACTTAATGAAAGCCTCCGTTGTGTGTCTTTGCAGCGATGCCCATCCTTGGCTCTGTGCCCGATGCCAGCAGACCTCGCGGGAACCACAGAAACGTTGCTCCGCACCCGGGGAGTAGTCCGAACCGCAACTCAAACCACTTGGTAAGTCAGCGTTGCATCTGTTAAGGATCGTTTAGTGCAGGGGGGAAATCCTGGAAGGGTGGAGTTTGTTCATTTCTTTTGGATGGTTGGCAAGAAGGGGGCAAAAAAGTCGTGGAGATGTGGGGTGTGGGTGTGGAGGATGTAATGAGTTCCCACGGCCTCACTACCCCCACTTTGGTTGCAGGCAGGCCAGCACCTCCCCCTCAGTGTCTCTTCAGCTCAGGTTTGCCTCCTTGTCCATGTGCCTTCTGTGCCCATGTGTCTGAGTTCCTGACGTGCAATCTCTCCTGCCTGGCTCTCATGTTGCCGGATACTATAGTGAACCTATAGGAATCCCAGTTCATGATGATTGCTATGAATATAGATGAATCGCACAAATGCCTGCATTCCTCTCTTATAGCTTGGCATTCTGCTGAAGTACAAATCCATGATCCTTTAACGACTTTTTAATTTTTCGTCTCCTAGAAGTTGTTGCATGATCTGTAAAATGATAGCAGGATATGTGGTTATTTTGATGAACGCAAATAGAGGAATAAAAGTAGAAGAATTGTTGTCCATCTGCTGATTATAATTTAGTTTGTCAGATCATTAGTATGCATCCTCATGGTAACATTTTTTTGTTCTTTTGTGCTTCAGGCACAGTCCTCCAGGTCCATTCTTCCCCCCTCCTCCTCTTGTAGGCTGGTAGGAAAGCAAGATTGGCAGCGTCTGTTGCAGCAGTGTCTATGGCAGACGTTCAGTGTAGCTGCCAACCAGTACAACTTACACTGAGGGAAATGTGGGCTAAAGGGGGAAGAGAGTTGGAGAAAAGAGCCACTCGCTTCACACCCTCTACTAATAGTTGAACTGTTTGCTGCTTTTGTCTTGCTTCGTCTCATTTTCTGTTGTTGTTTTATCCCCATTATGGATTCTTTTGTTGTCAACTCAGGTCGTTCGCTTGATTGGATGTGTCACCTTAATTAACAAAGCAAATGTTGTTCTAATTAGTCATATCAGGTGCTGCAATGTCTCTGTTTGTTCTTTTCTCTTTTGTTTTTGGTAACCGACACGTGAAGAGTATCCGGTTATGTCGATTCCGCTTAATTGTGGAATGTCTCCCCCGTCCTTCGCCAGTTCTCGTGCCAGATGCCATCACATTCCCGCTGGCACACCACTTGAGACCCGCAAGTGCCAAATCATTACTCCTTGGGCATCCTCCAAACCAGTGACTTTTTTCCAAAGTCCATATATGCAAACTGTGAGATTGAAATGGCATTTGTCATCAGCTGCATCTTCCAAGGCTACATCCTGTACAACGAGTTGGCATGGCGTCTCCTGCCCAGATGGCTGACTGGCTGCCTGGCACAGAGAGCTGTGCCTCAGATGGTTAGAGAGAGAACACGCAGGAGCGAGTGGGAGGAGTTTCCTTTTAATGCCACGCCACTCCCCCAGTTATTACTAGAACAACAAAACAGTTTAAGTTTCAGTTATTTTTATTTTAGAATTTCCTTCTGATTGATCCCATAAGACATCACATGCATTTCCCTCCATTGTACATGTGGTGCCCATCACTGTAGCTTCGCTTCGTGTCTTGCCGTCTTCAGTGGTATACAAATTTACTGTTTTTTAAAGTGCTGGATATCCACCCTTGTACCTTTACCTTGGTGCCATGCAACAACACCTAATCCATCTGAGCATCTGAGTGACTGCCTCCGGAATACATTTACGAGTAGCTCACTTCTTGATGTCTCCGTCAGCAGCTGTTTACTTGTCCATCATGGTGCTTCTGAAAAGATTGATGTCTGCTCTAAAGATCTCCAACTTCTAGTACTTATAAGATAGCCCACCTATCCACAAAAAAGAGGAAACAAAAACCTAACGTTTGTGACGCTACCTAAATAACGGCAGAACCCCTCTGTCTCCCAGGCTACATATAACCAGCTGCCCTAGAGAGGGAACAGAAGTCCGCCTTGGTGCTATCACTGAATGGATGGCACCGTGCCAACTTCTCTCTGCCATCAACCGCATTCGCTCCTTGTTTCCCTTATTTGCCCATCCCCTTTCTCTCCATCCCTCGCCTACCCACCCCCCTCCTCTCCCGAGCTTTCTTCCACATGCCCACTACACCAACCTTCCATTGCCCTCTTTTGTTCTATGGGCGAGACATTAATTAAGATACGGGTTAATTGATTCTAAAAGCTGACGATTTCTTCTAACCGTGATGCCGGTTGGCTGGCTGTTTTGCGCCCTACCATGACGCCTCGTGCCTGGCATTAGCTGTGTCTCTGTATTGCGGCATGTCTGCACCTGTCCTGTATTGAGAATGACAGAAACTCGACCCACAACCAGTTGCCACAATGCAACAGAATCGGACTCGCAGTGTCTGTTTGTCCACACTATAGATCCCAGCTGCTTATTCCCCTGTAGCTGATTAAAGTTGACATTTTACTGGCTGATTCGAACAATGTTGTTCTGGCATTTTATTAATAATCAAAGTCCTCCGTTTACCACCTCCTTCTTTTTTATCTGTACATCTCCCATTTTACTCTTCCTACGTCTCTGCCAGCGCTCCGCACTCCTCCCTTTTCTCTCAGATACTAGTTGTAATTATCTTTAATTGTCTCACAGTCACTTATCCTGTTCCTTTAAGCCGCATTCATGACCATCTGTTTCACCGTTACTTTTTGTGGGACATGGATAAGAAGCATAACGACCGGCTTGTAAACAAATGAGTGTATTTTGTCATTTTTGACAAAGCTCTGTATATTCTTGAGAAAATGATCTCTTTTTTTTCTTGTCATTAGCGGTTTCGTCGGTGCCGCATAATTATCTCAGCCATATCTGCTTTTCTCTTTCGTATCATTTTGTTCTGGTCATTTGATACGGAGCTGATTAGGTTAAAAACGGAGATAGAAATGGTTTAATTATTTAATAAACCCCCCTCCTCTCTGAGGAGGGTATGCCCACTTCTGTTAATTAGCAATCCCGCTTGCTTTAATAGTCAAGGTAGAATGGACTAATTAAGAGAGAAATTTTTCGAACGCTCGCAAATACTGTGTGACGTTCTTCATGAGATGGAAATTCATATTCTCTTTGTGCTTGTCTATTATGTACAGTACACCTTTTCTGTTTGACAGTTATTTGGTTGTATAACTGGAGATGATCTGATCACAGAATGTTTTCTTTTTCCTGTTCCTCGAAGTCTTTCTCAGTCTAAAAGTAGTGGAACCTGCTATTCTTAACTGTTTCACACCCTTTTTCCCATTATTAAATAAAAAGCAGCAACTGGGCAATTGAGGCAACAAGAGGAATCCATTATGCAAATAGGACAGTATTTGCATAATGTCTTATGCCAGGAATATGCAAATGAATCGTATAATTTATGAGTGCCTGCGTCTGTGACATAGTGTTCCCATAACTTACAAAGAGGAGTTTTTTTCCCTCCTCCTCCCTCCTCCTACCCAAGCTGGCACGACATGCACCACACTCATGACCAGACCCATACTTAACAAGCACACCAACAAAAGGGGTTGCTGCCTGGGTACTATGACTGGGTGGGAAAAACTTGTCTGGCAGACTGATGGGGGATAAGGAGGCGGCCAAGGGGAAGGGATGGGTGGTATGGGAGAAATGTGTAGGGGGAAACATAAATCCCTCTACAAAGGCTCAGTAGCAGATGCTAATTCTCTAAAACAACTGCGAAACTAAATAAAACGAGAGACAAAAAACAAAGGAGGAAGATTTCAACTGGGCGGAGCGACAGCGATTTCTGACTTTTCTTTTTGTCTCGTTGCGACAGTGTTGGTTCTGGGCTCTCTCCTCTTTGATGCCCGCTTCTGAGAATCTGTTTTTACTCGTCATTGAGGCTGGCAGCTTTTTCCTCTACGTGGAGGATTTCTTCATGAGTCAGTTGGACGAAGGCAGCGGAGTGCTGGGTGAGATATACAGAAGGAGAGAGAGGCAGTGTCTCAAGGCATGCGTGTGCGGGCTCCAGTCAGCTTCCACCAGAACCCTGGGATGCCACCACAAGCCCAGCACAGAGCAGCCAGGCTGTATCCTGAGGAGATTAGGACCAGACACCGTCTGATGTGTGATATAAATTGTGCGCCAGTTGTTTGGGCATCTCATTCCCAGCAGGATTCTGTTTGCTGCAATTATTCTATTACGGCTCGTTTGTGATGATTGGCCTGCTTTGCATAGCTGATGTGCGGCTAATGGCTAAAGAGACAATTCCACATTATTCCGGGAGAAAAAAAAAAGCCACAGGGGATGGATTGGAGAAGAGGCTTCCAGCACAGCACTCATATTTGTTCTGGACATTAGTGGTGGAGGAAAAACAAACAAACTTGTTTTCCTGAATTTCTTTCTAAGGGCCTGTGCTCACAGAAATTCCTTGTCATCGTATTTTTGCCTCTGTTCTGGAAGTCGGAATATGCCTTTTTGCTCTTGGACACTACTGATCGTGATTGTAGAAAGGTGTTGGTGCCAGGACCGCCCCATTGCACACAAACAGTGTGAGTGAGTGTGCCCGCCTACCCATGAGCCTGAAGGGGCATCTGTTCCCTCCTTGTTGGACAGTGATTGTAAAGCAGCAGATGTGTGCATGAGGAACAGAAAGGGACAAGGGACATTGTGTTATGTAAACCAGCATGATGTGATTTTCTTCTTTGTTCAGCAAACATGCTTCTATATGTGGACTGTATCATCTTCTATGTTGCTGTATCAGACATTGGATTAGACTAAGGAAAGGGGATCATCCCATGGAAATACTGACTTTTCCAAGTGTTCTTTAATTTATGCTGTTTTGGCTTTGGTTCTTTCCTGATGCTTTCATTTGGTTAGTGTTCTATATTTCAACTCAGACCTTTCTATTAACAATATCAAGATCATTATCCAATGCTATTTAAATCATTTCTATATTTTCATTCTGTATTCACGTGTTTTTCCTTGGGTACACTGAAGCAGTGAAATTGCCAAGATTAGTTTTCTGTACACATGGCATTCATTTCAGCAATTATTTTCAGGGATTAACATTCGGCTGGCAGTTTATTGATATTGCACAGATCTTTTATTATTTCTAATGAAGGTCTCATTTAAATGTGGAATATTTGGACTTAACTGCAGCAACTAAATATGCATCATAAATCGCGAAGGTTAGACATTATACTATTTCCTGTGATGAAATTAGCGGAATTACCACTACATCTTTCACTTCAGTCCATGTTTCACTAAACCAATGATTTGTTATATGTAAGGTATATTGACTAGGACCCTTTTATGTTTTATAGTTCTATAAATAACATTAAGATTAGTACTTATAATAATAAAATGAATATGAACAAATACAGAAAATATATTTAAAAAAATAAATAGAAGAATAAATCTTCGTTTAATTTAGTGGATTTAGCATGATCCTGGCTAACATACTGTATGGGCCCTGGGAAAGGGGTGAAACATGGAGTTATGATTTTAACCCTGCAGGAAACAAGTAGACTACCAAAGTTCATTGATAACAATTATCAAATAAAATAAGGAATGCTCCCTACAGAAGGATAAATCAGGACATTTCATTAAAATAAAGATGAAAACATCATTAACATATGTCCCCTGTAAATGTCATGGAAAGTATTATATTTCAATTTGACAACCATTTTAAAAAGGAAAACCTCCTTTACATTACTTTTTATTCAAGTGTTACAAATACTTTTTAAAAATAAGGTCAACCTTGACAGAAACACAGTGATAGGCCATTGGCCTTTCAAAATAAAAGTATGTTTTCCTGTGTATTTCTCGCAGTACAATAAAAGTCAAAAAGGTTGGACACATTTTTCCATTCAAGAGAAAGCGAAGGTGTCTAAATATTTACCTGGTACTGCAGTTGTAAATATATTTGGTTCTTGTTCAGTGATTTCAAGTAGGCTGGTTCAAAGCAATCATTACAAAGATTTGGCAATAAAAGTTGCCTCAAACAGCAAGTTTCCAAAGAAATGCTCCTATGAAATTTAAGTTTCTTTGGAGGTCTGTAATATGTTTTCTTTTTAATTATTTTCTTATCTTGAAAAGAATATTCAGTGTGTCCTGTTTATAGGACACACTCAAATCCTCACAGTGAATGTATAGAACACACTCAAAATATTTCAAATAAGTACCTCAATACATTATTACAGGGTGAAAACCTTAGATATGCAAATGTTAACTTAATATTCATACATGAGCCAAAGGGCAAAATACTGATTGTGTGATATAACTTTCTGGAAGATAAATATGACCATTATTCTCTCCTGTCATATGATTCAGGAATATTCATCTTTGAAATCCTGTTTGTTCATCTTGAGAACATATTGGATATGATGGGAACTACAATGGTGTGAAATTGATGCCTTTTAACTGATACCGTCCTTGATTAAATAAAAATCAAAATGATTGTTTTCTTCACTCAAACAATGTTTTTAGTAAGGGTTTTTTTTTTATTTTCTTTACTATTCTTGTGGAAATTCATATTACACATTCTGAAAACAATTAGTTAACTGCACAGAACCATAAATAATTGCATTGTGTTCCATCTGAAGTAATATCATACACTTCAAAAGGGTACAAAATTATATCATATAATATATTTTCAGGTAAATGAAAATGAACTTAAACCCTTAGATTCTATGAATTTTATATTAATCCTTATATTGTGTATTTAAGTAATTCCATATTCATACGTAATACATAATTTTCTGGCAGCACGGACTGGGGAAGTTGCAGACTGCAGCCAATCAACCAACCAACCAAATACCCCCCTTTTAATCCTTATTGTATAATTATTTCTGAAATTGTTTATATTTTTCTTGGTGATTAAATTCCACTGGTGAGTTCATCAGATCATGCAGCTGATTAATCAGCAACATGATCTGAGATCAGTTCTTCCATTAATCCTGGAGCAGCACTACTTCTTCCTCTCATGTTGAATAGAAAGCCTAAAAACGTCCGCCTTCTGGTTACCCAACCAAGACCCTACTTTAGAAAATGATGTATGATGGTCAATAGAGAGATAACACATATCTTTTAATCCAGTTTGATTTTTGCAATGGATAAATACTATTTTTCTATTTAAAAGATACATTGCAGGGGTAAAACTGTCAGACTTTGAAAATAATTAAAAAGACTACAGACATTTCTCAGTTCTTCAACAATTTTCAACCACTTTTTTCAAGATATTAATCTATCTTTTAAATAGAAAATGATTATATATGTAATCCATGGCACAAATCAAACAGGATCCAAAGATATTTTTTTCTCTTCATTGACCACCATAAGTAATTAATATGGTCCCATGATGTAACCAGAAGACGGAAGTACTTAGGCCGACTTTATGGGGGCAGCCTGGACACTACAGGGACTCACTACTGCCTCATGAAGGAGAAGTGGATTTACAAAACAGGACAGGACTGGGCTAGTTGTTTAGAGTGCTCGCTTCAGCAGACATATCTGCAACACAAAAAATATAAGTCTGCGGCATATTGTCAATCTGTCTCATCAGTTTTTTTTTTGATGATTTTAGTTGATAAAAAAATAAACAATAAAGTAAATTATGTGCAAATCTTGACTTGACTATCTATATTTGTGGTTTTAAGTACCAATCATCTGAATATAGTTTTACATCTCTTTCAAGCGTCTCTGGAGCTCTAGAAAGAACAGGTCCTTTTGTGCCTGTCATATAAATATTCACGAGCTGCTTCTCTGATTGGAGGAATTGAATGGCTATGACTAGGGGGTGGGCAGTGGATGGAATGTTTTTAAAACACAGGACTGTTTTTTTTTATAACATCTTTGTAATCAGCAATCAATTAAAAACTCAGGGTCTACAATATCTGACCTTCTCCAAATCTCTATTGCCCTAAATACAGTACATGCATCACACATCTATTGCAAGCCTGACATTTGCAAGTCTGTTACTCTTGCTACGGTGTCTTCTGTTTTTTTTTGTTTCCTGTTATAACTAGATATTTAGGGAGCTCTTCCTTGTATGACATGAGGTCTAAGGATAGGGGATATTGTGTTGCTGTTGTACAAACTGTAAAGCCTATTGAGGCAGTCTATGATTTGTGATTTTGGCCTATACGAATGAATATACATGTATCTATGGTTCATTTAATACATTTTTTTTTCTTTAGAGTATTAGCAAGGCAGTACTTCATGCAATTTTAACTCAATTGTTCTTGTTAATCAGCCATCATATTAAATCTAAATCCTTATGAGTCAGGTGATTTTTGAAAGGCGGTAGCACCATGAGTCTGAGATAGGAGTCTCTAGTGATGGGGAGTCAGGTATGAATGAGAAGCAAGACTAGATTGCTGGCTTACTGAAAGCTCCATTCACATTCATTGTACCCTTTGACCTCTCAGTGCATTTTAGTTGGTGAGGATTTATTTCAGCACAAGATGTTCTCATAAAAGTGGCAATCTTGATCCACTAGCAGGAAGGTTTTAGCGTGCCGGGTAACAGCATCTGAAATCTCAGAGACGCAAATAGGTCTACCCATAAATACAGTCCATCCATGAATAATGGATATCAATTTAAAAGGCACAAAAATGCGCTCTATGTGTAATGATATGGCCTAATTGCACTTATACAAGTTTCATTAAATTCTCCTTTTTTGGTTGTGAGAGGATTTGAGTATCTGTTGGGAATTGAACATGTGTTAGCTTGAGTAATATTTTAGTTTATGTCAGGGTGAATGTTGTTTGGACAAGGACTGGGTGTATAGTCACCTGTTACCTGCTGACTTAATAGTTTATAGTCTATATAAAATTTCCTTGTGCGTTTGATGAAACTGGCCCAGCTTTAATAAAGCCCTCACCCCTCACAAATGGATGTAAGACACTTTACAAATTGTTGCAGGTACTAGGACATCCACAATAATAACTTTCACTGCATATTTTGTCCTTCCCTCCATATTAGCTGCAGGATATTATAAATTCAAGGGATTATTACATATTAAAATAATTCTACTTAAGAAAATAAAGTAATGATCATTTTTTAAAATCCTTTAGACTGGTGAATCAATGGAAAAACATTTTTGCAATACAGCTATGGTCAAAGGACTCATCTGGGTACAGAAATATCTGTTCCTTTCTGATTTTCTTATTATTGCTATTGTATCTACAGTGCTTTCACAATCCTTTTCACAGCATTCTTGTTGGGCAGAAAGACATCACTCCTCTGCCCCAGATTAAAGACTCAATTCTTACAAAGGCCATAATTTGTTTGCTTATTTGTTTCCTGAACAGTGCCCTAGGCACACAGCACTCTCAAGAGTGTCTGCAAGGTCACCTTTTCTGTTTACTCTCTATGGCTGTGACCTCAGATTTAAATGAGTCATACCACTTTCAGTTCATCTGCAGTAGCATTAAGGAGGTGCAAAACATGTCTTGAACCACCCAACAGTACTCTCCCAGGTGATAGGTGGTGCTGTTGAATGGTTAAGAAGAAACTGCTGTCTTTGTCTGAAACACATGACATGTTTGTCAGCTATGCCCAGTGAACTGTTCCTGTGAGTGGAGTGTTGGCAGGGACACTCAGACATGGATTGCAGGCGTAGACTGTGTATATAATGGACGTGGTCTCTGTGTAATCGCCCGTGGGTTTAAGGTTTTTGGAGTTTGATATGTAAATGAGGGTTGCCGTTGTCTTGGTTTTGGGAAATCAGAGGCATGTTCAATGTAAACAGGTTCAACAGACTAAAACACAACTATAATAACAATTTATCTGATTTGCAGATTATACTAGCATTACACAAGCTTAAACAGACTTAGCTGTGTTCAAATTACTAAAGTAAAACAATAATTGTTAATTTGCATCTCTAACATTAGCAGAACTTGAAAAATGTAATATGAAGAAATTAAGCTGAACATATTTGAACATACAACCAATATATGCTAATGACTTAAATAAAATAGAAGAAATACACTTACCGAACACACACTTACAAAGTCCTCCTTCTCAGCAGCAACATGTTTATTTGATATGTGCATCAAATGATCCAAAAGGCAGAAACAGTCAGAGGTGAAGATCACTGACACTGATTAGGTTTATGCTGAATATGAAGCCTCTATAAGATGTGAATGACCAGGTTATGAAATAATTAACTCTCCCCACCACTGTCATGAATAGCAAAACTACTATAGAGACCAAAACCTTTCTTTGCACCAGGCTATATACTTTTTTAGTTTCATAATTTAGCTTGGGGGTCTATGGGAATTGACAATTAATAAAGTGTCTTTAGTTAAGGACAGCCTAGAATGCCCAATGATCTACCTTATTTTTACAGTCTATGGTTAGCACTTTATAAAATGAGGCAGATGTGTTCAGGTCCATGTTTTATAGGTGGAAATAGCACAACTGCTTGTCAACTTTAAATGGCATACTGCAGCAGCAGGTAAAAGCACAGGAAGACAACTCAGAGGAGCGCCTTTGTGCACAGCTGGAGGGAGAAGGAGTCATGGTGCAGGTTTGTCTGTGTCTGTTTGGGAGTATATCAGAGAGAGAGAGAATAAAACATACATTTTTGGTAGCCAAATTCTTATTTATGGCAAACTTAAAAAGAATGTATGGGAAACCCTGCATAATTCAGGCTGTCTACATCCATTTATTGCCAATTTTGGTAGTGGTAATAAAGTTCATGCGTGTGCACTATGTTCCACAATGATACAGATTCAAATAACAGAGCCATGCATACATGTGGTTTTATAAATCCGATGAAGATAATGCACATGCATATTTCTGGCTTTGTGCATAGACTATGCTGTTTTAGCCATCAGTCTGCACTCGATTTTATGGATCTGGATGCAGGACAACAATCCATGGATTGTGCAAACTTGTAGCAGCAGTGAGGATGAGGAATGAACTGTATTCTGTTTTCTACCACATCTCCAACGTCTTGGGTGTGAACTGATGTAGCTGTAGCTGACACTTAACTTCCAGCTCATCACCAGCTCAATACAAAGCTCAACATGAACGTGTGACTTTTTACACAGTGTATGATAGCAGGGTGTAGCCAACTACAACTTTGAATCACAGCTTCTTTGCATTTTATTTCACTGTGTTTAGTAAGCTGTGGCACCAAACAGATTTGCCTGTGTACGAACCAGCAGCTCAGAAAGACTTTGCCTTGTCAACATGAAGGCTAAGCTCTGTGCAGCTATCATTGTCTCATGTCCATCATTGCACAGCAAATGAATTCTCTGTCCAGGCTGCATAATTACATTTTCACATTCACAATGGCAGTCATTCTGTGCAGGTATGCGCATCTGTCTGTGTAGTTGTGCATGTCTTCTGGCTCGCTGCACTCCACTCTTACTGGCTCATGCTTCTAAAGCCCCCTGGCCTCTCACGCCTGATGAACCAGAGATAAGTGCCAGAGGGTAAACATGTCCACTGCCACATGTCTCTTTCCTGAATGGCTGCATTTGGCATGCACCACATGCCATACTCAATGTAGGCATACATGTCTGTGTACTCACAGATGCAAACACATTTCTAATGAGTTTAATCTTGAAATACACACCAGTCCAAAGGAGCCGAGGGCTGTGTTAAGCACTTATGTTAACTATTGCATGCAATGTGCACTAACACGATTGTAAGCAGAATCCTGCATTATTCACACTGCGTGGATGGGGTAATTAAGAGTCTTGTAGTCACTTCATAATTCATCTGTCTTAAAGGCCCAGCAGTTTGTCTGGAATAAATAGAGCTGGCACATGATGCGATGCACAATGAGACAACATGGCACTTGGATAAGTGTCTTTTCCTACTTAGCCTGCGGCTAGTTTTGGTTGAGGTGGAATAGTAGAAGTGGATTTTAGTTGTTGATTAAATAAAAAGCCGTTTTTCATCTACTCTAGCAAAGTAGGCTCTGCCCTTTACGCTAATGTCACTTAATGGTTTTGGTGAAAAGAACACAGACCTCTGCAAACCTGAACCCTGTGCATGCGTTTTATGTGAATATCTGCTGCTGTATAAAGCTTTATATGTATCACGAATACTGTATTTTGCATTGTCTGTCTGAAGTGGGTGCCTCGAGAATAAACATGCCATTGTTTATAGTGAATTTTTATTAATGTCTTTACTGCATTAAAATCATCAATGGCATTTTGTTAACAATGTCTTTTCTAAAATTTTTGAACACATCAGTAGAAAATAAATAGATAATAAATATCAAAATCAACTTATTAAAGCCTCACAGCAAGAAGGTCGCAGGTTCAAGACCGCCTTGGGGCCTGGGTCTGGGACCTTTCTGTGTGGAGTTTGCATGTTCTCCCCGTGTCTGCGTGGGTTTTCACCGGGTACTCCGGTTTCCTCCCACAATACAAAACATGCTCAGGTTAATTGGCAAATCTAAATTGCCCATAGGTGTGAGTGTGTGTGTGAATGGTGTGTGAATGGTGTGTGTGCCCCACGATTGGCTGGCGACCATCTGGGGTGTATCCCTGCCTCTCGCCATAAAATGCGCTGGGATAGGCTCCAGCAGACCCCTGCGACCCTGAAAAGGAATAAGCGGGATAGAAAATGGATGGATGGAACTTATTAAAGTCCTAATATGACATGAAGGTTAATACAGATGACAACAAGACATCAGCCAATGGTAGTTGTCATAGAAGCACAGCATCCTTCTCAGCTTGGGAATCAGAATGAATTGAGTGTCAGAGCAGTTATACTGTATAAAGATTTGTAAGAAGAAACAAACATCGCTGCTGTCAACACGGACACAACTGATACTGAGCCACCAACCAACAAAAATGCTCAACTAACAGCTTAATGGATGACGGATATCCACCATTGGACATTCACAGTGGTGCATTCCTATATTTATATGTGTGTGATGTGGCTCTGTCGTTACTGGTTTACATGACAACAAGACAAGAAGCGATGTCCTGTCAGTGGACCCACAGGTTGTTTTCTTTTTTTCCCAATCAGCAGCAACACTCATATCCTATGTCCATATATAAAATATCTGCAACATATTCGCATATTTAATTTCAGTAGTTTAAATCAATTCACAATGCAACTTTTTGCTGCTAGGGTTCTATCAAGACAACATCAAAAAGTTAGATTTTGTGAAATAGCTAGGGATTAGAGGTGTTTACTTCAGCCAGTGTGCTGCAATCATCTTCTCCCACATTTAGCATTCCTTTAGGGTTTGCTATAAAGAATGTTTTTACTAAGACTGAGTTATCCACAGAGATCTTGTCCTCTTCGAGAGAAACACACCCAGTGATTAAACTAAGCTTTCACTTTAAAAATTACAGTTTTTATGACAAGTTTCACAGAATACAGGAAGTCCAGAAAGGCTCTGGCCCAAGATGCCTTTAATGTTTATTTAGCACGACGTCTGTTCTCTAAAATCCCTCATTCAGTTAAAAGATATTATAGTGTATCATAAAAATGTGGCTTAAAACAGGATAAGAAGTCAATTAATGACACAGTTAAAAAAAAAAAAAACACGACTCTGTGTTGACAGACACAGAGTCAGCTAAATAGGTAACATAGGTCTAGTAATTTTTAGACATTTTAATGTCAAAAATGTGCATATCAGGCCATTAGTTAAAATGTATTTTACTATATTCTTCAAAGTTGATGAACTTGCATATATATAGGATATAAAAGTTATAATGGGTGTTGTTTGACCTCCACCAGCTGACACGATTATTATCTTTGCAAAGAGGTCAGTCTGCATCTACGCATTCTAGATGAGGAAAAGGTTTTCCGTGTTGAATACACGGGTTTATTCCTTGTGTTGTCCTCTCTTGCACTTGGTCGTCCTCACGTCTCCCTTGTCGCCTCGTCAGCAGGATTCCTTAGTTGGACCTTTTTTTTAGTGGCTGGTGTGAATCAACGTTGCTCATTCACTGATCTTCACGGCAGTGTGTGTTGTCAGGAGCACCTGGGACGGACCTTGCAAGCGGTTGGAGTGCCACAGTTTCCTCCTTGGGTCCACCACCCAGTTGCCAGGTTGGAAAGCATATTTGAGAGAAAGTAGAAGATACGTTTTTACAATATTGTAACATGTCATCCTCATCCACATTGGTCAGTGGAGCAGAGTGGCCTGGTTACAGGAAGGGGTTTTGCTGAAAAGAATTTCAAAGGGGCTAAAGTTCACTCTGGTCCTTTTTCTTTTTCTCATGCAGGCTTTTTCACATGCAGGCCTTTTCCATAGAAGTCACATTTTGTCACAACATTTGGCCAATTGTGATTTGATTGTGTTCCATTGCCGTTGCTTATTTTCGTAGGTATTCCCACTTCTCTTAACAGAGCCTTAGCTACCACTTAGCTGCTTTGGCTTCTTGCTGGAAATGCTTCAAACCATTCAGACCACATGTTAACCATCACTAAACAGTATTTCTTTCCTTCGAAAGGTCTCTAGTGGTGAGCAAGCGGCGCGTATGACTTTTTTGGGGGTTTTACCTGTGTTGTGTGTTGCACAAACCATGCATGCAGAACTTCTGAGCATGAGTTGGTAATCCTTTGGCGAACCAGTGCTGGGGTATGGCATCTAAAATTCCCTTCTTTTGACACATGATTAAATTCATGTGTAAATTTTGCAAAGTGTAGAAAGGAGTGTTGGGCAGGCAGGCAAGGCATTTACAACCAGCGATTGATTTAGAGAGCAAAACATCATCTAGAAGAGCTGCAACCTTTTCATGAGAATTGTCTGAATTTCCAAAGAGTGACAAAAAACATGTAAAATGCCAAATGCATATCTGGAGTCATTGTAAGTCTTTACTATCCTGTTGCTTGCCGGTTTGCATGCCTCTATCATCGCTGTTAGTTACTGTCGCTTGTTGCGACCACTTTGTAGGACGCATGAGGCAGATCCTTCTACAAAAACAACCAAATCAAGATTAGTTGTTAGTGTTTCCTATAGATCAGGTCTTGGGGAAGAAACCCTCTTGAAGGACAGATTTTATGTTCTTGTCCATCATCTGATCTGGGAAATAGAGTGGCAGGGTTTATAACATTACTTTGCAAGGAGAAGGTGGAATAAAACATTTGGGAATCAGTCAAGCATTGTTATTCATTAGTTTTGAAAGCATAATGCAACATCATTATTATTGCTTTACTCTACTATTATTCTACTGTACTGAAATTGTCTTTGACTAGTAATTGACTGGAATGGCCTTTCACCAGAGTAGTGAGACTATGTAATGCTATTTTGGTGGTGAAACAACGAATAACCAGATGAGTGGAAGCAAGTATTAGATGGAGCAATAATTTCAAAGTTTATATTATATTTTTGAATACCCAATGAAGAGCTAATATGATCCAAAAATGTGTAAAGTGTTGTTAACGATTTGAATGAAGTAATTAATCAGTGTGTGATTGAGTGACTAGTCAAAGAGTTTAACCAGATAGCAACAGATGATAACTGGGCATTCAACAATATTGATCATGCATGTTTAATATTCTTCCCACTGCAGCTGCAGGAAAAGCTTACAGGCGCAGAGCTAATTAGTCACTTGTCAATAACTGACAATCAAGGAGAAAGGCGGCTGCAGGTCAAGACTGCTAAAAGCAGAAAAGAACTGTAGGACGGAGAAGACACCTGCACATGCAAACTTATCAAAAGAGATATTTGTTCTGATTTATCCCTGTAATGCTTGTGGATCAGAGCAAACATACTTGGCTATATAGGAGACTTCTTTAAACCTAAATATTACATTTCCATTGTTTAGCATTTGTTTTTCATTTGTGAATGATAATGACCTGGATCATTTTGACAGTATCTCGCAAAATTGAACAGGATTATGATTTCAGCAATTGTCATGTGGCCTGGGAATTTTGTAGGCCTGTATGTGTTAGATGAGCATAACAGCCTTATAGGTTTAGTTTGTAATTTTAATAAACAATATCTTACAATCCAGAAAATGTAAGCTATGACCTTTTCTAGCATAATTTAGGCTATAGGAAGGCTTCAGTGTGTGCCTCTGTGTTGTGGTGTTTTAACTCCCACTCTATATCTGACCTCTGAAACAGGAAGTGATCCCAGAGCTCTTTAAAAGGTCAGCAGAGCTCTGCCTTTTCCAGCACTGACATTTGATGGACAAAGACTGAAATGTGAGCGTGGTAGTGAACCTAAGCCTAAACCTTCTGTATATGCTTTAAAAAAACTTATCTGAATGGAGGAGGTGAGGAGTCACTTCCCAACAACACAGCCACCTACTTTAATTTCCCATCTTCACAGTGTATCATTTGCAGAACAGCGGACTTTTGTGGCAACGTTTTCAATTGTTTGTCTAGGACAGTAGTACGTGGTGATGACAATTAGGCTGTAAAAGCTCATGTTCAGTCTCTTGAATGAAGCGGCATGATTTTTTTGGACGGCTGAGATATAAAGCTTTTGAATACTCTAATAATGAAAGCTGCATTCTGAGCTCACTAAGTAAGGCAACATTCTTGGATCATTGGCACGATACATCCAGTTTGCCAGGTCTTCCCGCCTCAGCCCTTAGCCCACCTTCCCTGCCTGCAGTCTTGTGTGCAGCGTGCTCTGGTGGCTAAAGGTGCTCGTTAAAGTCCATAACTTATCTCACGTTTGAAGCTAATGGGAAGAATACTGGCTGCAGTGAAAAATAAATTACATTTTTCCCCCTCTCTCTTCCTGCCCTCCTAACCTGCAGCGTACTATAGCAGCGGTGAGAGTATGCATTACAGATCTTAAGCATTAGAATTTATCTGTGCTGCACGACGCTGACTGATGCATTTGGAAATAATGTAGTGGAGCTGGGCATTACAGGAACCCCAGTAACTAATGGACAGCTCTCGCCTGTGGCCGCCGATGTATATCATTCAGCCGGACTACCTCATCAAGTTCTTTGCAGGGCTTCCTGGCCAGGCCAGCCACTCAGGGTTTGCATTAAAGACTCCTGCAATAAAAGCCCCTCCCCTGTCCTACTCTGAACACCCCCCGCTCTATCTCCTAGGTCTCTTTCTCTCCATTTATTCCCTGCCATTTATTTTGGCTGTAAGTCCTTTGGTAAGACA
Source organism: Eupleurogrammus muticus (assembly GCA_036785175.1). NCBI lineage: Eukaryota > Metazoa > Chordata > Actinopteri > Scombriformes > Trichiuridae > Eupleurogrammus > Eupleurogrammus muticus. The sequence continues at coordinate 15,061,805 of JAYKQN010000002.1, read as the reverse complement.
GTCTGTAGATAGTCACTACTTTTATTATTAAGGATATCCAAAATTAAAACAAAGTTGATTTGTAATGTGTAAATATGTCGATCAAATCTTAATTAGGCAACATTTTTTAAAATAAACCTGTAACTTTTAACTTAGCCAAAAGAACATCCAGTAATTTTTTTTTATGCTTTTCAGCATTTTCTTCTTTTTTTTTTTCCACACATCAGTCGCACGTCTCTCACCATTCTTTCTTCATTACTCTGCAGGATGACTTTTCCATCACACAAGCTAAGAAAAGATATATGACAAGAAGTAGATGTCTGGCTAGTGAATAATTTTTCTCTTATTATATTGGCCAAAATGTTTGAACTAGAAAGCTAGTACATATTGGACCAGAATGCCACAATTTTAGTGGAGAGATGAAGATGCTATTATTGTAATTTCATTACTTTCTCCATTCATCTTCTATTAATGTTTTCTATTCTTTGATTTCATTAAAGCTTTTTCAATAGTTTATTTTTATTTAGTTGCATGTATGTGTTCATGTATGTAATATGTTGCCAGATATGAATTAAAACATCATTTATGAAATCCAGATTTTGTCAAACCCAAATCATGATTGCCCTACTTTTATGGTATGCTTCACCTACACATAAAAGAGATAGATAATAAAGAACACACTGCTTTCCCTTTGAATCAGAGTTATATTTAACCGAATGTTTACTTGATGACATCTACCATTTATTTTTTCCTTTATTTGATAACTAGTGCAGTGCCATTCAAATGATCCCCTTTCTGAATGTTTTTTTTATTATTAATACCTATAGAGAAGAGTGTCCATGCCTCCCTCTGGCAACTTGTCTTCTGTTTTTTCAACCAATTATGCAAGATGCTTGTTTATGTAATCCCTTTGAAATCTATGTAATGAAAATTGGTATCGATCAATGTCATGACAGTTGCTTAACTTATTAATTGTAGATGTATTCAAATAATACAGGCTACGGACGGGAAGCCAAATTAGTTACGCAGGATTATTAGAGATTCAGTGTTTTTCTCTTTCTTCTCTGACTCTTTCCACATACCTCATTGCTGCACATTTTTATTTAATGGTGTTTATGTTTTAATAGCTGCACCAGACAGTAGCTGTTTGTCTCCAAAGTAATGTAAAGAACAAGGGATAGGCCAGATAAATTCCATCCACACAGAGGTCAGAGAGACAGAAAATGAATAGCAATGTGGATCCCCCAGCAGGCAATGTGAGAGACAGACTAATAAGAGCATAACAGAGGAGGAGAAGGGGGCCCACGGGAACCACCATAAAGGTTTTCAGTACATTTTTAAAAGAAAGTGGTCTGAAAATATAATGATGCCTGCTTTGAAATGCATCAGTAATCAGGGAAGGAATTTGTTCTAGGATATGAAGAAAGATTGAAATTCCCTAGTTGCATTGGAGAATGGGGTTTGTAGGTGGAGGGTTGGGTTAGTAAGGGCAAGAATAAAAAATGCGAGCGCAAGATGGAGGTTTTTTTCTTTCTGTCTTCTGCCTTCTTTGCAGGTGCATGATACAAGGAATAAGCTCTCTTTACGCAAGGTTCATTATTTCTTACGGATTTTTACAATTTGTTGCAAGTTTTTTCTTTTTCAAGTTAACTTTTACACAACTCTTCATACAAGGAAACAATTCTGCCAGATCAAATTGTATGTTAATTTTTTATTAAAATCTAACTACACATCCAAATCTGTATGGGTTTTGAGTCCTCTAAAACAGCAGGTACTATCATCTATTGCTGAGCTTTGGTTTTGGTTATGTTTTACGCTCTGACTAAGAAAACAACTTAAAAAGATTTCCGTAAGCCTTTGTATTTTATGGATCTTAACTTGCAAAGCAGCAAGGGACATCCTGTTTTATATTATGAGTGAACAAAATGAAAAAGACAGCCATTCACATGTACCTTCCAAATTCTTAGAAAAATAATAAAACAGTACAGGAAATACACATTCAGAATACATAAAACAGAAATAAAAGCAAAAGGTTCAAAATTGTGTTACAGTCACACTGAAAGGTTGACTTTACTTCTATAAGGAATGAGTATGAACATGTAACACATGTACTAATCATGCATATTATTAGTAGATTGGTCTTTTATTCATTAAATGTTGTCAAGATTTGCTTAATAATGACAATGTAATAGTTATTGCACATCTACAGCATTTCTTTATGGAATATAGAAATGCTTTAGATGTGCAATTTTGTTGGTGCCATAAAAACTGAAATTGCCTTTTTAGTTACTAGAGATAGTCTGGCTAGCAGGAAAAGTAACAACAATTTATTGCCAAAATGAGTAGAAAAATTACACCGTGCCCCACTCGATCTACATAAAAAAACATCAACTGCAGCACCCAGTCAACACGTTTAGAGTCAGGAATTTGACAAGGAAATTACACACTCAACAAATGGACTCACACATGACAAAAATATAATGTTGACCACATTTCCACTAACACACGCTTTTGCTGGTGGTAGTATAAATAAAAAAAAAAGAGTCCAAAGTTGCGAGAGGCTTTTCAGTCTGTTCTCAAACACTTCAGTGAATTACTCTAAACAGTAGTGGTCTAGTCATTGAACTTTAACATCTTTCATGGTGTCTGGCTGGTCAAATCACTCAACAGGTTAGTCTAACTCACTTTTAGAAACGACAACTCAACATGTGGCAACACATCAACATTAAGAGAGATAGAGCTTTTTCCCCTCATGGTTTAATCAGCTGTTTACATGAAAAAAAGTTTCATTAAACTTTAATAAACTATGCATTTTATTAACAGTTACAGCATTTTTGTTGTTGTGCTGGGTTTATGGTATAATGCTGTAAAAATCAATGTGCAAATAAAATATCAGATGTTAAAGTTGAATATAATTCTACTGTTCTTCAAGTAGAAAATGTATAGTTGTCTGTAATGAGATGAAAGAGTGGAAGCCATGTGGTGGCCAAGCACAGTCCTAAGTAAATTACCTGTCCCTGCAGATGTAGGGAAATCAGAAGTCAGCAATTCTGCAGTCTAATCCGTTTTGTCTAAATTGTGCAAGCAATACCTGTGGGATTACAATAAAGATCTGACCATGATGAGAATATTTCCCCTGTCTCCACATCATCAAAAAGTAATCATTACAGTAAATGTTACTGTATGTTTAATTTCCCCTATGAAGTCAAATTATTGGTATTTGTAATTTCATAAACTCCTGTCCTAATCGTTAAATAATATTACTTTTTAATTAAACCCATAATTATATGTTTCCAACTGATCTAACTACAACTTGAACAGTAAGTAAACAGCATTTGTATGTGAAAGGGAAACCTAGAATTCACCTTCTGTTTCCATAATAGAAGAATCAAAGCTCTCCAGGATGGTGAGTCCAGTCGTAACCCTGGGGATAGGGTTGGTTTAATTGTTTTGTCTAACTGGGAAGTTTCTGTAGTTATAGTTGGTGTCAAACCACCTTTCTAATGAGATTGCATGGCCTGTGAAGGTAATCAAATCTATTTTCTGTATCTCTGGCTTTTAAGTGGCACTGTATGCATGTATGACAAAACATCATGGACATGTCCCCTTTTGTGTGATAGAAAACCTCAGATTCTATAAGAGTCACTGCAGTTTGACATGTTTTTAACGGAGAAATCGAGATAGATTAATAAATTAAAGTTGACCGGTCAGCCTTCATGCATTTCTTTCCATAGCCTTCATTCGTCTAATTGGCTGGACATTGCTTATCCAGACATCTATACCTACAGTATTTGATTGAGTCACCAGGTGGCATTAGGAAAAGTGTTGTCTAGATTCATGTGTTTCTAGTTTCCTATTTCCACCAAAAGAGGGTATGGCTTGTGTGCTTGGTGCTTGATCTGAAGTATACAGCACACTGTCCCTCATCTGCACTACAGTCAAGATCATGACGAAGCTGGATAGTCTAACGGACAGGGGGTCAGGTCCAGGCCACTGACCTCTCCCTGCAGGGGACAGAAAGTGTGAACTCCATCAATCTATAGATGCAGTGACAGGTTTGTCTGATCCCCTGTAAAAACGACCACTCTCAAGTAAGCAGTGCAGCCTTTCTGTAATGGATCCATGTGAAAAGGATTTGTTGGGATCTCAAACGGGAGGCCAACAGACAGATAGCTATTACCTTACATCCTGCCATTAAAAGGTTGACTGTGCCAGTGCCAGAATAGAAATGCTCCGTAGCAAGCCCAATTTCATATAATTGACAGTGGCTGATTGTTTACTGAAGTGCAAATTTCCAGTGTACGTTTATTATGGCGCCACTAGATGTTTTATTTTATTATTTCCTTTATGTCATTTTACTGTGGGGCTATCATTTATAATTTACCAAACTACATCATCCCATCTGCACTGGCTTGCCTTCAACTGGGCTCATCATCTCTCAAAAAAGTGCATTTTTCTTTTGGGAATGGTCACCAATAATACATTTCAATTTCAGAGCAGTGAATTATACCAATTGTAGATTGAGAATTTCTGTCTCCCTGTATTTATTTTGCAGCACATGTGTTAGAGTCCTGGTTCCCTGATAAATGTCCCCACAACCTCGGCCTCCGCTTTGATGTGGATTATCACTCAGCCTCATCATTGCCCCCAGTCACCCCGTCAGTACCTTTTGATGTTTCCTGTGTTCATTTCCAGATGGAATTTCTAATATGTAGTCATTATCATTTTGATTTCTCTGCGAATGAGAAGAGAAACCTATGGCATTTGGCCTAAAGTCGGTGGTTGCCAAAAAACTGACTAAGGTGGTGATTATATGTGCACGGCAGTATGTTTGCAAACAGATTTGGCTGACTGGCTTTTTTCAAAAATGCTCAGTCTACAATATGGAGAAATTAGGCCTGTATTAAGCTTCACTTTAAAAAGTGACTTTACATACAAAAGACTCAGTGTACTATGCAAGGGCCAATGGTGCTAATAAATCCACTGAGGACCAACCTGGCAGAATGCAGCTTTTAGTTTTTAGCTCCTTTACGCACTTTGTATTAGTACTCCAACCCACACATGATACACAACGGTTCATTATTCTTTTAATATGTGATATAAGTCAATGATTGTAGTTGTTTTCAATTATTTTCAAATATGTAAACATTATCATGATGCTTTATCATTTAAAAATTCTGCTGAGGCTCAATATAATTGCCTCCATCAAAGATGGAGTAATGAGATTTTCAATATGTGCCACACAAGTGCACACAAGAGAGAGCAGACAGTTAATAGGATTTTTGCTTCCTTAGAACCACAATGCTTTGAAATTCTATCAAATCAGCCATGTATTTATTTTCTTTAATAAGCTGAGATTCATTAAAAAGCATTATTCTTCAGAACCTCTGAAACAGTACCGTATTAGATATTATAGCAATAATATTTAATACAACATTCACTTTACTGTTTGTCTGCTTTATTTGTTAGGTATAAGAGAGACAGAGATAATGTAATGCAGCATGAATGCTGGTTAAATTAACTTTGTGTGCAGGGTGCTCATGATGAATTATGACTTTATAAAACTGGCCTTCGAGGTTTCCTTCCCTGTGTGAGCCCAGCGAACACCTGCACTACCTCACAATGCTTTTTGCAGGCCTTATTTGGTGGATGTATTGCAATTCAGGTAAAAAAAAAAAAGACATGCAATAGATAGATCTTTAGGACCCTGGAATGACAAAGACTCTCTGCGTGGTGCTTTCGTCATTGTAGGTCTGGAAAATCATCTGTGATTACCATGCTAATGATTGGCGCCGAAACCTGTGAAGATCAACACAATTGAAGTACTTTCTGGGCGCCTGGAGATAACAAATAACCTTTAACAGATTAACATTTTTGCCTCCATTGAATAAACTCCTAATTTTCAGAGCAATTTGTGAAAAATACTGGCAATAATCTGTTCTTTTATGTTTTGAAGTCACAAATCTGCCTCCAGCTCATTGTAGTTAATTATACCGAGGACTGTGCATTCTCATCTTTTCTCTTTTTTTCTGTCTTTTTTTATACTTTGCTGTATTCCTAGTGGATCTGCATATTTTCTCCCCAGCTCTACTTGATGTTGTTGCCTGCTGCTTGAGTTCTGAGTGCTTCATTTAGGAGGCCTGGTGGTGCTGCTTTGTCACAGTGGTGAGAGATCAAAGAGGCTACTTAATGCTGAGGTTTAGGAGGAGCTCGAACACCCGGTTCAAGCAGCGTGCTTGGCCTGCTGCGGCTAGTATTAGGTCAGAAATAATGAGCAGAGCATAATAGCCCCTTTGGATACACAAAAAAACTCCTCAAATTTGGACATTATACAGTGGAAATGAGACTCTACCGAGCTCTCCTCGGGGAAGCAGGGGATAAAGAGAAGCACAGGTATACATGAGGCAGGTCACAGCGCTGCACCAGGTAATGTTGTACAAATGCAAAGTGTGGCTGGGAGGCCTTGGCAGAGGGCAACCACACAGCTTCATAGGGAGAAACAGTACTAGGTGTTCAACTAGCATGTTTCAGGATACTGGAAGGGCTGCCCTGTCATGAAAACATTTGCCCTATAGTTCACAGCAAAGGGATCCCAGGAATATGTGCATCCAGCGTTGGCAAAAGTGTGTCCTTGAATATTTCTTTTTAAACCTAAACAGTGGTATTTATTTCTTTCAAACCTGCCTTTGGAACATTTTTCTTTATATTTTCTTGAATTGTTGGCTTACTATTTTTGTAAAGTAACACTCAGGCACACATACAGCGAACACACCACAGACACTAGTAGGTTGTGACCCACTGTGCTACAAGTCTAGCCTCAGTAGTTGTTAGAGAAGCCTAACCATTCTCAGACGGTACCCTGCAGTGTGTACACCAGCTCATCTCTCTCCATGCACTGCCCCAGGCCACAGGCTCCAGACAACCCCTCCCATCATCCCTCTCTCTCTCTCCCCCTCTCTCTCTCTCTCTATCCCTCCCTCTCTATTTCTTTATATATGACTCTTTTCTCCCTCCCTGCATTGATTTAAATCAATTCAGGCTGTGTATCTGCTCAGGATGTATCCATTTGTCATGTGTAGATACATGGGCTCCCTACGTGAACATACATATACAACAAGTATGTGAAACTTCTAAGCTATGTATGTTATATAACTATTTTACATTGAGCCTGTTGTTGTACAACAAATACTTAATGATGATCCATGATAGAAACTTTTTTAATTATTATTTATAATATATGTTCCCCTTGTAATTAGCAATATCACTTTTCAACATTTGTATTGGAACATTTTTAGTATAAGAGCTTCATTGCAAATTCCTTACTGCTGTTGTATGTTACTTTTTTTCCCCTGTAAGTTCTTATCTAAAGAAAACTTAGTTTTTTTGTTTTTTCCGCAGTGCTCCACTGCAGCAGTACAGTCATAACGTCAGCGGATCGTTATGTAAATGTTCATGATTTGAACTTACACACTTTCAAGGCCAGTGTGTAGTTCCTGTTGTTTAAACAGTTGTATGTGGTTTGACACTAGGAAGGCTGTCATTTATCTGCCGTATCTCTGTGTTCATTGAACATCCCATTTTAAGGAGAGAATGTAAGGAGATGATTTGTGACATCACAAATAATTTGCCAATTCCGGTCCAGTATACACCTTACAAAATTGTGATGTGGAAACATAAAGCCTCAGGCATACAAACACTGAGAATGGATTCAGTCTAGAAGTTAAACTTCTGAAAATGAAACACATTTGCATATTTATAGATTCTTGGAATCTTTACGAGAGAGAAGGAGTAGATATAAACTTTCGCTTTTAAAAAGATTAAACCTTCTTGTGGTAAACTATGTTAGACACAAAGTGGAGTATTTTATTGACCTTAAACATGTCTGGAGGGGAACTTTAAATAAATAAATAAATATGGACAAACCTACATGTGTCCAAGAAAAAAAAAAGGTTTAGACTTTGACTTTTTTATGTTTTAGAATAATAATACTGAAGCACATTCAAGGATTGTTGTTCACTTTGAAGTGGCAGTTTATCTATACTCTCCCGAAGAACAGAAGCTCTATTTACCTGATCTATCTGATGACATTGTAAAGCCCAGCTAAAGAGCCCTCTAAAATTTGAGACATTTTTAAAAAACATCTCAACAGAAACATAATAGTGATATTAGATGAGAAAAATGTGCAAAGGTCTCAGGCGTTAATCCCAAGGGAAGCAATCAGTGTGTTTACATGACCCTCAAGAAAATTAAATTATTGGGTTAATCAGACTACCTTAGTTGGACTGAATTCAGACCAAGTTGGTCTTCTCATAGTTAAATTAACACACTGAGGTAATGTGATTGGAATTTTATTTTCTCCGTATCGTGTTCGTCTTAGTCGGACTGAAGCTGGACAGTGCATGAGGGGCATGGAGCAGAAAAGCTGTCAGAACCAGCCAAGTGAAGAGAAAAAACGTCTATTTTCACACAGTGCAACCAGTGAGTATAATTTATTAAAATAGAGAGAGAGACAAAAGAAAAAAAACATATCCTATTCTCAGTGCGGACAGCATCGCCCCAGACTGGCACGTCTGTTCAGGAACTGTAGGTGAGAATTTATTAAGCTTATTAAGTTGTTTATATTTCGTTTATTACAAGGTGACAGAAAAGTCAAGAGATATACACGTGTAGATATCCATGCTGTATTCACCTGCTGAAACAACAGGTGACGCTGCATGGGGGCCCGACCCTGTCTGTTATTTGATTGTCTCAGGTGCCTGTAAACTGAGACAAGGACAGAAGTCCGACTAGACAGGAAAATGAAATTTGAGCATAGCTCGATTAGGCTCTTCATGTACTGAAGGTCACATACACATAATAATTTTGAACACTTGCAGAAACTGCTTAACTTTTCGTGTAACTGCAACTGTTACAGCGTGCATTTTTGCATGCATTTGATTGGATGGCGAACACTAGACAGATCTTAGTGTTCAGTGCAATATGGAGCTGTACTGGTTGTTAATTGTACAAACTTTGTTTTAACATCTCTGAATGCAGCATGCATTATCAAATATTTGAAACAGTTTTACAGGAATATGTGATTTTGAATGGTTTTGATACTTTACTTATAGTACAGTCTGATGCTGTTTTTTAACAATATTTGACAAGAGATAAATTAAGAGTTAACATAAGTACATATGATTAAAACTAGGAAAATGTATTTTTTTATTTCATGGGGCCTTTGAGCACCCTAGTACCTAAATGGAATCCCAATGTAAAGAATTGTCTTAGTTAATTAGTCGCCTTATGAGCTTAAAATTTGGAATTATTCAAAATAAATATACACTATCAAACAAAAAAGATTAGGTCCAAACAATACTTAATGGACAGTACTATTCTGTCAACACATTAATAAAAGACAACAAAGTCTCATTTACATGGAAGGATGAAATCACTATTTTTATCTTTTCATGCATAAGTTGCACAGTTATATTATTATCAGCCAGAGATGTATTTGCTCTGGCTCAGCACTGTGGCTTTTTGAAAGGTTGTCTGTTAAATGGGTTTCTAATGATGGCACATGTTAGACTGAATGTGGGAGCTAAGGACAGGCAGAATAGCAGTCTGTCCCTCTATAATAACCCCCAGCCCTTAAGCTTCACAGACAAGCAACTATCTCTTGACATCTCTGCACATCTGGCAGTCAACCTAAAGACCATGGCATTCAATTAGTCCTAATGAATTAGAATATTGTGCAATTTGAATCCGCTTCTAATTCTGCATAATTACAGTATAATTTTGGGATTTGTTTGCAATTATCTGTAGCTGAAAGAAGGGCAAGAGTTCAACCAGAGAGGAATGCAGGGCTGCAAATAGAGAAGCTTTCTTTACCTTTTTTTGTTTTAATATGGAAATTGCGCAAAACAATGTGCAAAAATGATGAGACAGCTTTTCATTCTCAGCTTACTCAATTTGCAAGGTCAGGCCCAACAAGCAAGGCTGTAATAGCTGCTGGGATAGTAGATTGCCCAATTAGAAGAGGTCCTTCCAGTGATAAGCTGCTCTCTCTGTGTGTACTAAAACACTATGACCTTGAAATCATTGTAAAGATTGGTTTGAGCTTCCCTGACTAACAAGGTTGGCTTTTGCTTATGCAGGCTTTCCTGGTAGGAGTGTAGTCTGACTAGCATTCTGTTTGGGCAACTGCACAAATGCTTTCTAATTACAGAAACATCCCTGCCATGCCTTTGTTTATTCAGGATTTAATGAAATTGCATGTTAACTGTGAAGGATTCTGTCTTCTCCTGTGTAGACCTATCTCTTCTCCCACATGCTTCAAGGTTTGGTTGTCTTTTTGCCATCCCCTTCTTACTTACTATGGTGGTAATGCATTGAAAAGGAGAACCAAAGTCACACTACATTAGTTTGGTGGTGGCTGTTGCTGCAGAGAGCCATTACTCTTCCCTGACAGTATCAAAGAGAGCAGCAGAGCTGGGCCGTGCCGAGCCGCCTGCTCTCCCTCTCTCACCATGCGCCACTCGCAGGAAATTGCCTCATACTTCAGCAGGCAGGAGGTGAAACAGCAGTGACACCAATGCATGTGTCACTTTCTGGGCTCGGGGTTTAGGTGGGAGTGAGCTCTGGTGTCACACACAAATGCTGCCTTGGGAGCAGTAGAGAGGCCGGGCAGCGCTACACAAGCTGTGCTCGGGTCCAACGCAGCAACGACGCTTCTCCAGCTGTTGAAGCTGTGTAGACTGTATGTAGTGCTGCTGTGGAACCCGACTGATTGTAATGTGGGAATTGATTTAAACTGATCTTCATATTCAAACTTTTTTCAAACTACAACAGTAACTAATAGAAACAGTTGAGGTGCTCATCATTTCAAAAGAGTACTTTTTCTTATATTAGATTAGATTAGATAGCTCCTTTATTGTCCCACAGTGGGGAAATTCAGTGCTACAGCAGCAGTTAGAAAAGTTACAAGAAAAATTTTTTTAAATTTAAAAAAGAAAAAATTAAATTAAAAACAATATACAGATATATACATATATATACAGGTATATATAAATATAAATATAAATGTATAGCACTGGTCTATGTATACAATGTCCATTTTTTCTGTTGGGGGGGGGGGTTACTGAGAGCTGTACTTGTTATATCTCAAGAGATATACAAATATTTGAATACAAGTGAATTTGTTTAGCACCATCTCATACTAAAGGAGATCGAAGTATTTTACATAATATTAATACAAAAATTAATTAAAAATGTGTGCTTATACACAAAAACATACACACACACTGACTTCATTACATCAGATGATTGAAGATCTTCCTACTTACAGAACATTTAGGGATTTCTTCATTTCTTTGACAGTGGTGAGCACAACTGCCAAAAAATCTACGCCCCTTAGAATGCATCAAGAAATGTTTCTTTCTTGCTCCCTTCATGTCATACAATGCAGCGGTATTGATGAACATAAACGCATACTGTGCATATACATTGAATTTAAGAGAATGCTCTACTCTACTACTATATATTTAGCTTGGTTTTAAAAGAACATGGCGATAGAGTAAATATATGATCAGCACGGAAACTCATCTATTCTTGAAACGTTCTGGGCAAATAGAGGAGATTTCCTACTTGTGACCGAAGATATCTACTGAGATGGTATACTGAAATTATACAGCATATGAAATCCACTCTGGAGCCATAACATGAAATGTTTTGCAGACCAAGAGGAGGGCTTTGATTTGTATTCTGAAAGCGAAATGTAGCCAACAACGTTTCCAGAAGACAGGAGTTATGTGCTCTGATCTTTTTTCCTGGTTAGAACTTGTGCAGCGAAGTTCAGGATGAGATGAGGTTTTCTGTGGATTGTTTTGTCTGGAAGACCCATAAACATAGACTTGCAATAGTCCACTTTGTTCATGAAAAATGCAATGAAATTAAGTTTTTTGAGGCAGATGGAGAAAGAAATCCTCCTATTGTAGAAATGCTGCTGAGCTATGAAACAGGAAACCTTGGTCATTCTGTTGATCATATAATAAGGCATGAGATGCAGCTAAAGTGAGTGATATAGATTGTTAAGATGTCAATATCTGAGTTAAAATAGAGATGGAACGCTTTATGAAAACAATTGGAACCGTTTGGTTTGACTGTCTCAGTTCAGTTTGTGTGTGATCTGTTTGGATCGTAATCATGAGCTGCTCCTTTTTCTTATTCTTCTTTTTCTTATAGGCAAAGAGTACCCTGCAGAGCAGCTGAGTTAGAAGATGACCAGCATCACTTTATAGGTCTGCAGTGTTGCTGCATTTAGGGACCTACGATGAGGGCGGAAGGAAAGTTGTTGACAAAAGTGTGACAGTGTGCAGCTCCATGATTAAAGCACTGGAGCCACGATATAAAATCCGAAATACATGGTAATTCCAGCTCTGTATGAAGAGACATAATATCAGACATAGACACCATAGTCTAGTGCTGATAGAGATGATGCTTCTATGTTAAAGAGAACTTTATTCACCAAATAAATGAAACACTTATTGTAACTATCATGTCTTCAGTTTTAAGCTTAAGACATGATTGATTTTACCAACAATGAATGTGTACTGAACAAACCTGAAAACCTTGACCACAAAACCGTCAACCGAACCTAACTGAACCATTGTGTGAATCGTCCCAGCCCTAGTTGAAAGGGGTCATTTCTGCTATATTTATGCGTAGTGTCTACTACTACAATGGCATAGACACACACACAGAGGGAGAGGTGAGGTCCTATGTGTCCTCCCCTGCCACAGAAATCTCTGGTTTTACCTTTTACCATTGCTGATCCTTCTCCAAATCATTTTAGAAATAAATAGGCAATCACAAAGTAGACAATCTGCTTCTTGCTTACACAGGCACACACGTGCCCAGTGTACATGAATGGTCATGTAATATGTGTGTTTGATTTTTTTTTAAATGGTGCAAAAATGCTCAAAAAATGTAAAGGCAATACACTCATATGTTAAGCATTTCCAGAGTTTAAGTACATGGGTTATGTAGCCTATAGGTAATGGTGTTTAAGAGCATCTTATGAGGAATATTAGGTATTCTATCAAAATTGTGCAAGCTAAGCAACATGCTTCACTGTGTCGTAGAGTAGTGGACTGTTTGATGTCTGCAGATAAAAATGTATGTATACTTATTGAGATGGGAGATGAAGCTTTTTTCAGGGTTGGGTGGGGGGTAAAAATGTGTTGATGCCATTCCGGCTCCTCTTGTTTCTTGCCACACCGCACCCATCATTCTGTGCAGATGTCTCGAGAGGACAAATGTTTATTGCTATTATAAAGCAGCCTTTGTTGTGATGGCGTATGCTCTCTGTCCTCTTCTCCTTGTTTCTGCTCTCCTTTCATTTTGTGCTGGGCTGGGGGGGATTGGTGCAGCCCGCCGCCTCTGCGGCTCTGTGATTAGAAAAGGAGGGAGGGAGAATGCTTCTCAGCAGGACTCTCTGTTTTATATTCATCAAAAGAGCTGCCTTTGATTTGCTCCCTCTTTGACGTGTGACAGCATGGACTGCAGCACCACACTGCTGCCAAGGAAATTGTGCACTTACCACCCCCCCTCCTTCCACACCCCTCCACCCTTTCTCCCTTCTCTCCTTTCTGCCATCCTCCAGTCCTCCAGCCATGCCCCCCACTCCCCACTATTACAGTCCCCCCACCACCACCACCACCACCTCTACCTCCTGTAGTCTAACCCTCAGGCCAATGCACCAGCTTATTAATTTCTCCATTATTATTGATATTGCCGCTCTCCTCAAATCATCTGACTTTTGCCAAGGTCATCCTTGCTGAAAGAATGCCCCTGCCTCTTCATGCAACGCCCATCTCGAGAAACAGACAAATAGAAGCTCCTGAATCCCTGATAAAACTCCCTGGCACACAGACTGGTTGATGCTAACAAAGAGGAAAAAAAAGACAGTTGCAAAACAGGATTAAACCTTGGGTTCGGGCAGATGATGTGTGAAAAAAAAAGAAAAGGGATGATGACAATGGCAATAATGAGACACACATTAAATCACTGCCATTTTATTTAGAAGTGTTATTAATGATCCATCAATCCGGATTATTGTATCAGTTCAGGTAAAATGATCCATATATTGTCGATGCAAAATGAAATCATCGAACCATATCATCCTCCTTAAGATGCATCTTCAATTTTAGATTCTCCGGCACGCGTGTGTCACCATTTCTGTTCAAGCACACCTGCTTCCACAACATTTAATTATCACCAGGCAAATAAGCAGAAGACAATGATGTTAGTTACTCCCCTCTCAGGTCAGATAAACAACATTAAAACAGAAAGTGTGGGAAATATTTTAAATTAACAAGAATGACACAGGAAAACAATGCTACAATGATAAATATACTCAGAAACCACAACCATACTGACCAGGCGCCTAATAAACATCGCATTGAACCCTGTGCTGCTGATAAAGGCCCAATATAGTTCTTTGCAAAAGTATTCACAGGTTTCCACATCTTTGTCACATTACAACCATAAATTTGCAAAATGCACACATTTATGAAATAGAAGGAGAATTACTTGTCTGTACCAACTATTTACATTTAGAGACTGTAATTTTGCTGCCACTCAAATACCAAATATCTCCCTTTCTCCGCTGTTCTCCGTTCTCTTCCTTTGGACGGAGAGCATCTATGAACAGCAATTTTGAAGTCTTGCCACATATTCTTAATAAGATTTAGTTCTGGACTTTGACTGGGCCATTCCAACGCATCAATAAGCTTTGATCTAAACCATTCTATTGTAGCTCTGGCTTTATGTTTAGAATCATTGTCCAGCTGGAAAGTGGAACTCTGCTCCGCAGTTTCAAGTCTTTTGCAACCTCTTTCTTCCAGGAGAAAGACAAAAGGAGAAACGTATGCCCACAGCATGATGCTGCCACCACCACTATTAAAGGTAGGGATGGTGTTCTTCCACGTTTGCTGCTTTTATTTCTTATTTTTCCAACAATGTCTTTCTTATTACCACTCTTCCATAAAAGATCTGTGGAGAACACAACTGATAGTTGCCCTGTGGACAGATTCTAGCACCTGAGATGTGTGCCTCTCTGAATTAATCATTGTTCCCTGAGATGACTTTATCCCTGACCCGTTTGGTGTGTTCCATGGTCTTCATGATGTTTTGTCACTAATGTTTTCGAACAAACCTCTGGAGCCTTCACAAAACACCCGTCAATATCCCCTTTATGCAATGTGTCCCTCTCTGAGTGTTTCTGTCTGTTGCCTGTCAAAGTTGTCAGAAATTTGCTGTTAGTATGCAGTTTTAAGCAATGTATTCATAATTTGTTTTTTTTTTTTCCTTTTTAAATCTTGACTGTTTAGCCATCTTCAATCGAATGAAGATTTTTAGTCATCGGCTGTCTGGATCTCTTAGAGATTAAAAACAACAAACCGAGCATATTTTAGCATTAGCTGAAGTAGCAGCACTGATTTGCATCATGGAAACACTGATTCTTAATGTGAAACCATTTTATTCAGTGATTTATGGCTTTAATCACTGGGTCTATTTTAAGAGTAAGACCTCTGAGGATAATTCTTCTCACCTCCTGAACGATGAACACTGAAGGAATCTTAACAAGGGAAAGATCACTGCAGAGCAATGAAGACAAAAGGTCCCATGATCCCACAGTACGCCATGATGTCATTGTTTGTTATTTTGTGCTAAGAGACCCATAGCAGCAGAAAATTACTTATTGTGCGTCTAACAATAAACTCAGCAGCTTTGACTAGTTTTTTTCTGGATAGTACTACACTGGACTACAGTTTTAAAAAAAAGTGTAGTATCATTGCTGCCATGTCATATTCAATGTCCTATTCATATTTAATTTGCAGAATTAACGAAATTAGATGAATGAATTACAAAAAAATTGTTCTTAAAAATAAGAAATGTGCTTATTAATAATATAGGTCTATTTTTTGTTATTTTTATTAAAATTTGTGTGAGTTGATATAAATATAATGGATTGTGTTAAATGGGCATAATGATATTTTCTCATATTGATTGTAGGCTACTGAATTGAAGTGAATCTATATCATATTGTGGCAGACTTGATAAGAATAGTGTATTGTTATCGAAAGAATGACTTTATAATACTTATTGTATTGTCATGGAACATGATTTAAATCCATAATAGTCCTAATTCATTTTCTATAGCCGTTATTCCTCACTAGGGTCACAGGGGTCTTCTGGAGCCAATCCCACTGTACTTTGGGCAAGAGGCAGGGATACACCCCAGACGGGTTGTCAGTCTGTCGTGGGGCCCACACACCATTCAGTCACACATGTAGACTCTCCAATTAGCCTAATCAGTTTTTAGACTGTGGGAGAAAGCCAGAAAACCTGGAGAGATCTACATAAACAAGAAGAGAACATACAAACCTCACACACAAAGGTCCAAGCCCAAGTCGTTGAACCTCTGACCTTTTTGCTGTAAGGCAACAGCGTTACGCACTGCACCACTGTGTCGCTTGGTCCTAATAATATTTATATTATATAATTAAATTCAGCAACAATATGTCTATCCTAAATAGTGCTTCCAACTTAGATATTTAATATTGTGACCTTGAGTTCCTACAATATTTGAAAGAATCTGTGGCTTCCCCTGAGTTGACACAGGAGCCCACCTCATAACCACTCTCCACCAGCACACCAGTCAATTCTGCCGAGTCTGTGATACCTCACGCTGCAATCACATACACATTCATCTGGACACCTTCACCTTTCTGTGCAAACACTCTCACATTTTCATTGTGCTTTACACGCACATGCACAGCAATGTTTGAACAGGACTTCTCTGTACCACAGAGACTTAGATGGTTATTAACAGCATGAATTATTTAAGACATTTTTGACTCTACAAACACTGATAGGAAAATACCAGAAGATGCAGAAAGGAAAGAGTTGGTGAGTGCATGCATGTGCAATTGTTTGATCCATAAGGGACAATCTAAGTCCATTTGCTGCCTAATTATCTATCCCTACACTGTTGCAACTAGCAAGGTTAATCATGCCCAAGGTTAACTCTCTGAAAAGCTCCAGACACTCTATATATGCTTAGTATGCAAATTGGCTTTGTGACAGTAGTGCATATCACAGAAGTGAAGCAACATTTGTGGAGTTCATATAGTATTTTCTAATTCCATAATATGCCCATGCACAGCACACTTTATTGTTAGTTAGGTGTTAGCATGCACTACAGTAAGGCTCTCATCACCACGTCATATATTTATACATACTGTGCATGCATCCATAGCAGCTCGCAGCTTAAACATGATGATTCCACTATCTGAAGTATAAAACGCCTTGTTTTTCAAATATTTCAACCACTGTCCTACAGTTAGACGAGATGGGCGACTATTCAGCTGTGTGTCTGAGCTGTGAGGATATAATGGTTACATTACCTCATCTCTACAGTATATGTGTCCTTTGTCTTCAGATAAAATGTCTCCTTTGACAAGAAGACTTGTGTTTATCAGTTGTACTGTAGCACTTGAAAGCTTTTTTTGCTTAGCTGACCATTACAGGAATGCCAACTGGAGTGAAAAGGCATCACAGTAATAGCTAGTCACCGTGCATGAATAATAACGGGGTGTGGAGGTCACGGCACCTTTCAGCGTGTGTGTAGGCATCAGTTTGATTTGGCTGTCAGCAGCGATGGAGTTTGATTGGAGTTTGATGCTGTGCTCTCACCGTGTGATAGCCCTCCTCAGCAGATGACACCAGACTGTTCAAGGTGAACACTCTGCAGTCCTGTCTACATACATGCATGCATCTTATCACCGTCTCCCTAATGGTCCTTCGCTTAGCTCTGAGGCATCTTCTCTAGCACTCAAGCCAACGTCACCCTCTGTCATTTCAAATGTTCACTTGCCCCAGTAAGCAGACACAGATGTTTGGCTCTTTCTCCCCTGCGCCACTTGACAGAAAGGGACTGCAAAGGAGACAGGAGTAGATGAGAGGGAAAGCAATGAAGAGAAAGAGGGGTGTTAAAGTCTGCAACACTGCACTTTGTGTCAGAAATGGCACATCTAGCCCTCTGTAATCTCTGAAGCCATGGTGTGGTGTGTCAGTGTTAAGTTGATACCAAGCTTTAGGCCTCTGTCTGTGGACTTGCACATCTGAAGCACCACTGTAACACCTAAACCCCATAATCCTACTCAAAAGGACAGTGTGTATGTTCTAAGAGTCTCTGTTCTTCTCGCTGAACAAAGTATTCTCGCTACTTTCCCTTTTCCCTCATTCGCCGCTCCTTGGCCCCACAGGACACCCTGAAGCCTATGTCTGCATTCACACAGGATCAGGCAGCGCGATGTAAACAGCAGGAGGTGTCTGGCGGTGTGGGGAGAGGTGTTTATTTGTGCTAAATGTTGTGCCTGATCGCATATTGCTCTCTCTCTTCATTCACTCTGTAGCTCAATCGACGGCTGCAGAGCGTGACGTAGGGTTACATTTTGGGAAATGTTGAAGCGGTCTCAACCCTTTCCTTTCATTTTTTTTCAGCATCCATGTAGAATGTTTCTCCCTTAGAACCAATGTTCTGGCAGAGTGTGTTCCCTCATTCATTTGAACAGGAAAGCGCTGCATTTTCACCGGATTGCCTGATCCTGTGTGACAGCAGCCTATGGTTGATTCCAGCATTTATCCTTTCCATCAGAGTGAATCTCACAGTAACGGAAGTGCAGAGATCATCCTATTGGCTTGTCTTTCTGAGTCCTGAAATCATACTGAAGACCTGCTAGTAATGTTGTTTAGAAACCTACAGTTTTAGTTTTATTCATTTCCTGTTTTAGTGACAAAAATCACATTTTTTGTTATACAGTATGTAATGTAATCCATCTGCAGTTGTAGAAAACAACCCACGCAACTCTACCACAATATGTCTGTGTTATTGTGGCTTGGTGTTGACTGGGTTGAATTTTCTTCACTATCTGACAGATCCACTTTGCACTATAACTCCAGCAATGTAAATAATGTCGAAAAGATGAGGCAGAGGCTGCATTTGTTTGCCTACTTTTTTAAAAGGTATGCTGTATACTATTTTATTTATGGTGTTTCAGTTTTATAAAGTCAAGTTTGGTGTACATCACTATCATGTCATTGGCTTATCTTTAGTGTGCTTCTTCACTGTCTGCTCCCCTTTCTGCCACTGAAGTCAATAGTATTTGATAGGGCTCTTGACACCACCGAGCCTCGGCAGCTCGATCCTTTTGTTCTCTCAGGAAACAGTGCCAAATTCAATGGATGGTAGTAAATTAAAGAAAAAAATGCTTCAAAGTCAGTACTTCTTACCCAATGAACCAACCGACATATTTGTGCACTTGGCACACAATAAGATTCTTTGGCTCCTGAAGAGGTTAGAAAAATAAACATTCAATATTAGTGTTAAAGCTGGAGCATTTTCACAAATGCTGCAGACCTATTCTTATCAGAGGCATCTCCCCCCCATAGAATCTCTTCGTTTAGTAGAACGAAACAAATAAAATAAAATTCCGTTGTTAGATTCAGACACAATCCCACATTAGAGTGGCCTTGGCAGCACCAACTGCAGTTATTTGCTAGTGGTCAGCATTTGGCCTATCTGTGAGGATTAGCGGTGAGAGTGCTGACCTGAGAGCTGGTCAGCCGTGATGCCGTCACACCTGAGTGAATGGACTCTGGGCTCAACTAGGGCTGCAGATAGACTGTCCAGGGGGCCCAGAGCATTAAGCAGGAGAGCTGAACTCAGGTGGAGAAGCATTTGGGTTGATCCTCATATGCAACCACAGTTCCTTTCTGTGTCTTCCATACTAATAACCTCCAACAGAGGTGAAGCTTTTGAAATGAACTACTGCATAATTTAGATAAACTCAAGTCATGGGTCATAGCAATAGATAAGACCCATTTTTTTAACTGGGCAGTTTCATACATCATTTCTACGCCTTGGAGGAGTGGATAGTTTGAAATATGCCAAAGTGTGAGTGCCTGGGACAGAATGTGTGTGCCCATGTGTGACTGCAAGACTGTGCTGTTTTTCTGTGAGTGTGTGCATGATTATGTGTAGATTTGTTTAACAGTGTATGTGTGAAAAAGAAAAGGGAGTGACTCGGAGTTTGCCTGGATGTGAATGTGAGTGGAGGGAATAAGTGTATGGGTGCGGGCCTGTTCTGGCAGTGAACGTGATTGTGTTTTGATTAGCTCTCAGTGGTGCACCAAGTTCAGGCCTTGTTGAGATTCTTGCCGCTCTCACATCCCCATCGTTTTCCCAATTTGACAGCTGATAGGATCTCAGATGGAATGTGCGTGTGTGAATTGCCAGCAATATACATAACAACCTAATTTCTCTTTTCCATCTCTCACCCCTTTTCCCCTCCCTCTCTCTTTCACTTTACTCCTCTGCAACCACCCCATTCATCTGGATTCATTGCTCCGTCTCATTTCTTTCTTTCTGTCTCCACAACATTTCAAACAGGACCAGTGCCATCCCCTGCCTTTTGGGCAGTAGTTTTTTATCCTAATGGTTCCATGCTGTCTCGATGCCTTGAATCCCTTGATCCAGAGTTATTTACAGATAGTAGGTTTGCCAGTATACAATGCCAGTAGCACAACCTTCTGTCATTATGCAGCTCCCTATTGTGGCTGTTGTGTCAAATGCCTAACAACAGTATTGCTGTCTGGAGGACTATTGATATCTATAAAGAATTATGACTCATAAAAGGTTTTTGTATCAGTGGCGTTACGATCCAAACGTCTTGTAATGACCATCTTTTCAGAACCTGGCTAGACTCTGGCTGCAGCCTCTGTACACAGACTCGTCACTTGCATGCGACCACAGAATTCTCAGAGATGACTGGTCTCTAATAAACTGATCACACAAGATGGAGGCCACTTGCCTACAAATTCTGCATTTTCATAATCAGATGTTCATAGTGATTATATAATGACACACAGCTACTTTTAGAAATAGTGTGAATGGTGTTTCCTAATTGTTAATTTATTTCATTATAGTAGGCAGAGCAATAACTTATTGGCCAGAACTGGCATAGTCCTAAAACATGCAGTCTAAAAGTACAAGTCTCCACAGCTTTTGTGAAGGATATTTTGTGGTGGTATAACTTTCTAGCTATAATACCTAACCTAAACTAACAGTAAAACAAGTGCTAAAGAGGGTGCTCACTGGGGAACTTCAACAACATGCATAATTTATTCTCACAAAGCTGTTTTATTTAGATTACATGTTATGTGTATCATGGTGCCAACTTGATGGTCCTGTATATTTATGAATGTGAAGCTAGTATGAAGTATGTTCTCATTGGTAACTATATTTAGGTCAGCTCATCAGTCTTTAAACATCTGAGATAGACCTTAATGTGCATGCACATAGTATTATTATAGCAAGCCGTTTGACACAAAGATAAATTTGCTTTGCAGCTGGACAGCAAATTCTTCTTTCATTGCATGTCTGCACGCCTACATACCTGAACTTGTGCTGTGTCTTTACAGGATGCCTTCAGGCAGCTCAGAGCACAATACACCAGCACTGTAGTTATAGAGAGGGAAGGCAAGTATATTTGTATAGAACATTTTACCAAGAAGTGGATTCTAAGTACTTTTCTTAAAGCATTAAAGACATTAAGACAAAGTGCAGAGTAAAAAAATATTAAATAATATTTAGATACATTCTTTGTTAAAAAGTTAATAAAATATAATGTTGAATTAAAACAAATTTCAAAAAATTACACAAATTATAATGTGATAAGTTATCATGCAGTGCAAAGAATAAATATTATTATGATTTTTAAAAAGGCATTAGAAAGTAGAAAACTCTTCAGGTTTGATTTAAAATAAACGATAGTTGCAGCAGACCTGCAATTTGTTCCAAATATGTGGATTAATAAAAACTGAACGCAGCTTCTCCATGTGTTGTTTTCTCTGGGGACAGAAAGCAGACCTGTCCCAGATAATCTGACAGGTTAGAAATCATTGAGTGTTTTATAAACAGCTGCATCTTATTCTTTAACAGATAGGAAGTCAATGTAAAGACCTAGGAAATGGAGTGATGAGTTTGTTGTTCTGAATCAGTAACAGCTGCTTGATCGACTTTGAGACCCATAAAGACACTGTACCATAGTTGGTTTGCATGAACAAAGACAATAACGGACATGTTTTTGATTCTTTGTATATTGTTCAAGTGATAGTAGGCTAACTTTGTAATTGTAAAAGACTTTGTGACTGTTGAAATTGAGGTCTGAGTCCAATGCTATGCCAAGATTTCTGGGTTGGTCCTAATCACTGTATTGAAGGCATAGTTTATGGAGCTGTATATTTGGTGCTAAAATGTCTATCAAATGCGTCTGTACATAGCCTATAGCCAGTCATATCAAATATATCTGATGATGTACCAGATACCTGATGACGACGAAATAGTTTAGCGCTAAAAGTTGCTAATTTTTCAAAATATACTTGCGGTATAAATTACTTAACCAATTTCTATCATTGCATTGAAAGGTAAATTAGCGTCTGTCACCATGTTGGATCCACAGTTATCAACAAAGTTGCTTCGGTGCTTCCTCGTTGTCTTGCTGCATCCTCCCTGTGATAGGCTCGCTCACTGAGGAGAACATTCGGTACTTGGTGTATAGACTGAATTGCAGAGTGAAGTAAATTTGTGTGCAAGAAGGATGGCTATACACTAGACATATTATGATGATATGGTTACATTTATATGTGTACTGTCTGTATAATAATTACATATTTGGTTTATTTTTTTTTTAATTAAAAGCTCAGATATAACTCTGGGTAAATAGGCAACTTTAGCAACAAAGTATTTGCTGGTCCTGTCTTTGTTTTTACTCTTACCTTCATTCTTGTGCATGGTATAATAATGCTAAAAATAATAAGAAGAACTGTGTTTTTTATCTGTAATCTGTAGAAATAGCAGAATGTTAGGCTCTTTTGTTTCTTGTTTTTGTTTTGTAATTTCAATTTAAAAAACGCTGTAGTGTGGAACTCTCAGCAGGTATTTGGCAATGACTCTTTGGTATTTGGTGAGACACATCAGGCGTGGGTGTTTCTTGGTGTATGCATGTGGTGATGTGGTGGGATGGGGCTGTTTTAATGAGTCTTGGCAGCAGCGTGCTGTAGTATTAGATGCACATCTCCCTCCCTTTTAAAGGCAGTAAAGCATGTTGGGATGCAGTGAAATGTTTATAATGCTGTGGTTGGCTTCTGCAGTATGCCTGCTTGTGGAGGATATTATTGCGGCTCACAGCACTAATCACTCATCCTTGGCCATCAATCAAGCCCTGTCGCTTCTTTTCCACCCTCTTCGCAGAACTTCTGAAGTCATACTACAAGGACACTTTTAATGCCTTCCCAGAATGCTTATAATCACTAACCCCAGTTAAATAGTTTATTCTTGTGTGTCAGGTGGAATTCTATAAATGTCTAGGTTCTAGTGTGTGGTTTTCTGTAATCTCAAGGTTGCTGAGAAATATCAAAGGTGAGGGATTTTACTGCAGGCTTTTGAGATTTAGGCTCTTTTGGTATGAAAGTACAAAAGTGGAGATGAGCTCAAAGAGAGATGGAGATTGCAGTAGAACAATAACAGCATTGAGAACCCAAAGTTTGTTTGTTTTTACTATAGAATATTAATATTATATATTTAGTGAAGGATTTCCTGTGCCCTCCTGTTCACAATTCAGCCTTTTATTATATTTAATTTCAAAGCATCTTATTATTACATAGTTGTCACAGTAGAGTTGTAAATGTTTTGATTATTTTTTTTTTATTTTTTGAAATGTATCTTTTTGCGTATAATCTTAATTATATTTCTGATGTTACGTTGTGTTATGTGCAATATATTATGCTTTTCTGTAATATTTAATGGCTTATTTGGATGTGAATTAACCAGAGTTACTGTTGGGTCAGCCAGAATTGCATTGATCATGTTGATCTATCATGTAATTCACATTCTTTTTTTTCATCAATGATTTATTTTTTCCTACGTATTATATTTTAAGGTATTGCTCGACTGCATCTCCGTGCAGCACCTTTTCCGAAGACAAATTTCCTTCGAGACATTAAAGTTTATCTTATCTCATCATCAACAGGGGCCTTTGCACAAATTGTCAGATTTCACAATCTCATAATAAAGGCATATTCCTGAACCGACTGAGCCACCAGGACGCCACTATATACTCTGTATTTTACAGTATGTTTAGTGACTGTCTGTCTGAAATGCAGCCACTGTGGATGGCAGCCAATGCAGTTCATGTGCACAGTTTTGATTTATATTCAAGTAGGGATAACTGTCATCCACAATCATTAATTTGGATTAAATACTGTTGAGATTTTTAGTATTCAACTTCTTTGCCAAAATCAATACAGTCAGTCAATAGTTGTGGCCACTGCTGCATTCTTCCGACCCATCCTGTACTTTTCCACTGTGGTGATTTTAATACTATCTTCAACTGTACTTTAGTCGCACATATCAACACACAAAATACAAATCTAATGCATGCAATGTATTTTAAGATCTATAATTCTGGAGAAAACTTGTCTAACGCACTATTATACATTGCAGCTTCACACAACTTTCTGTTGGCTGATGCAATGTTATTAGTCGATAAAATATATTAAATCATAATTTTAGTCACCAGGAAGAACAATATTGATGCAGTAAATATAGACAAGTCGTGTGTGTGTGTGTGTGTGTGTATATAGACACGCATAGACTTGACTCTAACCCATGCAGGTTCACAACTTGTGAATTCTCTTATTAGAAGAGACAACCCCCAAATCATATGTTGGACTGGACAGATTTTTTTTCTCTACAGGCATGGTCTTGAAATCTGTCACAGATTCAATCCTCAATGACATTTCTTTTATCATGGCTTGCCAGACAAGATGAAGGAGATGAAACTAACAGAAAGACTTGTTATAATCAGCAGCTGCTGTGTGTTCTACTTCATGATAAAAAGAAATGTGGCTTTATTTATTAGTAAGAAAGAAGTAGGTTGCTATGGTGTTGACTGAGCAACACTAATTAAAATCCTTGTAGAGCTAGGACTTTTCTAGATGCTGCTAAACTTTCGCAGTGCTTTTGAAATGCATTTCTATTTTTAGATGATCCAATTTGTGTCATCCCAGGCAAACGGTGTGTATTGTGTGACCATGTGAGCATCATTTGTAGCAATGTGTGGTAAAGCATATTAAAGGAAAAGGGGGAAAATGTGATTAGTTTGTTGTAAAACAGCATTCATTTTGTTAGTATTTGTTCAATTTGGCATGCAGAGTGCAACATTAATAGTGCCCACCCATATTATAGTTATATTTTTACTGTAAGAGCATTGTATGAAGAGCCTTGTTTTTGTGATTTTTGCTGCAGTGCTGTCTCAATATATGCGTAGACCCCACTTATACTACAACAGCAGATGTGGAAGGCAAGAAATAATCAGTGGTACAACATGAGACAGGTGTTAGTGTGGTCTCTTCACTGCCTATAAAAGTTAATTAAAGAAAAGGAATGTTTATTGTACTTCATTGCTCTAGCACAGGCACTGTGTGACTGCATTATACCAGAGCGAGGGTGTTGGAAATGGGATTCGCCTCAGGCGACAAATTTACGTGTATCACAGCACTGGACCAGGGAGTGAGCCACGCTGGTCGCCAGGCAGGGGCTGAGATTGGCCAACGCTATATGAGCGAGCCAGGGAACAAATCCGCAGAGTTCTGTTTGCTGCTATTGCTAATTCTATAGGAACAAACACCAGACCGCCACCGCCAGCTGCTGTCAATCTAAAGAGACACCAATAGACACCTGTAGCAGGCGGAGACAGCCAACGGATCAGATAATGATGATCAAAACCATCAGAAAACTCACACAGATGTTAACGGGATATCTTGTTAGAGTTAGTTTCAACCTGAACTTTAAAAGAAACAATATGCTGGGTAGTTATCAGCTAATTGTACCAATTTGCTTCCCAGGCCTATATGTAGTTCAACTTTAATTACCAGGAAGAACTTGGTAGAAAATGAGGTGGCGGTGGATGAGAAGGGGAGGGGGGAATGAAGAAATGAAAGGTGGAGAGGGAAATACAGAGGAGTGGTGGGGTGCAGCAGTAAAGGATGCATTAAGCAATTAAAGTTAGAGAGCGGCAGGATGAAGTGATGCAATGATTTTCCCTGTAATTGTCATAGCTATCACGGATGATTACAAGCTGCGGAGGAGATAGGAGCAAACGGCAGAGTATGAAAAACCTGTCAAAGCAGCATGCTGTACATCAGCATGCTGCTTTGACAGTTTTTCATACATAATCATAGTCAACTGAATACACAAATACTGATAATGTGTGAATGCACACAAAAACTGTGGATATATCTACATCAGTCATCGGAAGCTGTATTTTGACAAGATAATTTTATGATTCCCCCTGGTAATTAGGTCTATTACGATCCACCAGAATCAAATTTGCTTCCGTAGAACCAATACTAAAAATCAGCCTCTAAAATGTATCTACATAGTCTCACCATCTGTGCACATATGCTTAAATAATTATGTAGGCATCAATATTTGATGAACAACAAAGACGTTAGTGCCCTGCAGTATTTTTGAGCTTGAGCCATGAGATTATGTTAACAGTGTTCACACAAACCTCATCTATGATTCATTTTATTGCCAGGACCCAAGCCACCACTATTTTACACCTCAGAGCTTTGTTGAGCCTGTCTATAGGAGATAGCCAGTGCAAAGACAGAGACTGGGATATGGCATGGAAAGATAGGTATAAGAAGGAAGGCGCTATGATGACAGAGAAATGTAACCTTTTGTGGTGTTCATTTTGAAGCTGCAACTGCAGTTCTCTCACCCCTATTCTCTGTTTTTCGCCACTTCCCTCCCTCCTTTACTGCAGGTCTTTCCAGCCCTCATTAATGCTAATTTATGCAGCCTGGCTGGCACAAAACCAGCAGGGAGGGGTCCTCTCCCTTGATTACCAGCAGTGAGAGCAGGGGGTGTGGGAGGCTGGGGCGAGGGTGACCTGGACAGACACCTCATTTAATTTAATACATTGGAGCATGCAGCAGCGGGGGAGTTGAGGCGAGGGAGGGAGATAATCAAGAGGCTGGGCCCTTATAAATGTGCTCTGAGATGACATGGAAGAGATTGGATTTGGAAACGAAGAGCAAAGAAGAGCAAAGCCAAGCGGAACACAATTGATTGATTCCATTCAAGTGATCGTACCCACTGATAAGGAATGAGTTATTTAATTTTTTTTTTCCGAGGGAGGAGGATCTGATGTGTTGATTTTTTTGTGTTTTCATTGCCTATCCCTTATTCAGCAAGCTATCCCCTTTACAGTTCCAGTTGCAGAAATAAATAATCACCATGATTTTGTGTTATGCAGCAAAATATTCTGCAAACCGAAACATGGCTGCCTGCTGGATTCTTTTCAAAATACAGTGAAATATATGTGAATCCAGACTATACATTTCCCAAAAGGATTAAACTTAATCAAAAACACAAACAAGGTAAAACAATATGGTAGCACATAGTATATCAACATGCCTGATTTTCATGCAAAATATATTTTTTAAATACACCTGCTCCATTAGGGTTTTACTATAAAGCAATTTAATGATAGGGACCATACACTACAATCAGTACAGTACACTCCAATCCAACATATACAATGTTGACTGTGCCATTTAAAAGATAAATACATGAATATATTGTAAATACAACATCAAAGATAGTGTTTGCAGTGGGCAGTTCTACTGGATTGCATTACTTACATGACGTGAACATCAGTTTTTTTTTGCAACCAATCAATGAAGGATCTCGCTGTCAAAGGAAGATGGGAAGCTGACATAATAGAACCTAATATGATACAGATGTTTCCAGATCATTGGCTCTACCCTAAAAGTTAAGAAGATTATCATTTTAGCATCCAGGCCCGAGACTTGAAGGCTAATAGCCACGTCTGCTAGTGGCCTGGGTGCAGTGTTGCAACCCCTTGAGGTAAGGCGATACCTGAACCCCTGTTCTGCTCCCTCTGAAGATGAGTAAATCCATCCTGGGGCTACTGCACCTCTCAAGACATCAGCTGAGAGTTGAAGCACCACGTGCCAATCCCTACATCCATACTGTGACGAATGGCAGGAAATCAGATGGTGGCCATGACAGGCAGATTATAAGATCCCTCTGTCTACATGACTTAGCCCTGTCTCCACTTCTTAATCGTTAAATGTGATTAAAGCAAACAAACGAAGCATTATTAGATTAGTCAGAAGGACATGGAGTCTTTGTTGCTAATTATCTTTTCCTTTTTAATGAAATGCTGCTTGAAATTAACATTGCTTTCACTAATTTGATTTAGCATTGCCCCGAGAAATACCAGAGAGCTCTCATTTGCCTGCAGTTGGAGATCCTTGTCAGGGGCTGGAGATCAAATGTTGGAGCGAGGCAAACATTTCTGTTCTTTTGCAAAGTTCACAAGAGCTTATTAGGTTACTGGTGCTGCACTATATGTGCATTACAGATTACCTTGTGAGAGCAAAGCGGGTCTGAGACACTAGAAATGGACTAGAAGAGGTTAAAGGCACAAAATATATAGAAGAAGATAAACAAGAAATTTAATAAAATCAAAATGTCACTGTCATATATCAAAATTAATATTGCAGCGGCCACTTCAACGGACACTCCACTAAGCTACTGATTGTGTTGCTTAGAAATCTGGTGTGTGCTTGGATTATAGAGGGGCAGCCTTTGCGTGAATAGCATGCGTGTGTGTGTCTGTAATTGGCAGCGGGTGCCGCATTGTTGTTGAAAATAATCCTGTCAGCATAATCCTCCTTTGTGAGGTTCATTAATTGCATTTAAAATCGGATGCAATCTAGCTGATTCAGACTCTGCTTTAGAGCTTTTCTCAGCTTTTGCTGCACAAAGCCCCTGTCGCTTCAAAGGCTATAGGGTCTACGAAAGGTGTTTTGAGATTTTAATTTAAATTTACACTGGTTTTTATCCCTTTGACTCATAGCAGTGTGACACATTGTGTATACAGTGGCAAAATGAATTTAACAGCTTGCCATCTTCAGAGTGCAGCTGCTACCAACGCTGCTGCTTGCCTAGGGCACAAATTACAACAATATACCATCAATCATAAAGTGTAGAAATTTACATTATATATCACATTTCTGACAACACTTTGTAACTACATTGAGGACAACTTGTATATGTCATATTTCTTACATATGTACACTGTTTCAGGTAGTGCTGACATGTTCTCATTTCCAGCCTTGTTTGCAGTTTGAAGTGGTTTCACATCAAATGTGCAACTTTAACAGAAATAATCATAACCCTAAAATTTGATTAAAAAAAATTATATATTTTACTTGAAAATTTCTTTTTTTTTCTTAATAAATTTCTAATTCTACCATTATTAAAACATCTACATCCTGCAATTGGTTATCGTCTATCATTTGACAGCTGAAAATGTGTGTAAACCTATATGGATCAGGTTAAATAATCGCTGTTTCTACTTGTGCGCCCACTCCAGCCTCCACGGCAGGTGCAGCCACCACCTCTGCTGATCCTAATGGAAGGCTAGCCTGCAAGGGGGCCTGCACATTGTTTGCTGAGTTGTGATTCATCCACTGTTAACAGAACTGACACACTTATCTTTAAGTTATCTTTGTTAGTTTCTTGCTTAATGGACTAGAACCCAAAATATTTCCACAAACAACGCCTCCAATTTGTGGGTGTTGTGGTCCACCACTTACTCTGGCTTTGGCTTTGCCCACATGTTTCCTCCTCCAGATTCCTCCACTTTTTTTGGGATGTTTTGCTGACTCCTGAATTCAAACAACTAAAGCTGATGTGTGATTGTGTGTTAAAATGCTCTCTGTTAGATCATAAAGCAAAACTAGCTAGGCTACTTTGAGCCACAGATCATTTACTAGCAGATGCATTTCTAGGTGCTCTTGAGGCCCCAGGCAAGAGGCACCTTGGAGGCCCCTCATTTACTCACTTTTATTCTTTGCTTATCTTGGGCACAAGAACAAAAATACCTGAGAATTTTAAAAAAGGTAAAACAGCTAGTAGGGGGTCCCATTAGCAAGATTACCAATTCCATCATACTGTCATTGATATAGATGAACATCATCCATCTCTAGGGGGGGCCCTTCCATTCGAGGCCCTAGGCAGTTGCCTGTGGTTGCCTGCCAGGTTCGCAATTCGAAATACAAATTAAATTTCAGAACATTTTTTGTTGCTTTTTTAACTTTTATTCAACAAAGAGACACAGCCCTAACCTGCACACCTTCTCTTTCCCTGTACAGAACAAGTCACTCCAGGTGAACTAAATGCATAGCAAAGCTCTAAAATAGTTTTGTAAATGTTCCCTAACTGTATTTGGCTATGACTTGCATTTCAATGTTTGGTTAATTGGTGGACTTATGTCCACCTCAGAGTACCCAAAGTCAATAGTCAATTCCACCATATAAAAAGTACAGGAATTTTGCAGCATTTAGGCAGCTTGTTGTGTGTCCAAAACAGTGTTTTCTCTCAGCCTTGCCTCTTAATTACTATCCCAATTTTATTTTCCTAAATGAAACTTTAGGAAATCCATTTAGGATGGCCTCTGATTTTAGCTCAAAACCAGAGGTCACATTCACTCTGCTCAGAGCACCTTAATCAGTGTGTTTTTGCCCTGACTGGCAATAAATACTCTGTAGTAGGTTTATCTTTTCTCATTTTTTAAAGTAATATCTACATTTTAAGGGACTATACCACACATAATCAAAAGAAAAAAAAATGTATATTTTATAAGAATAATGTACATTTTGGCATATGTCAAACACACAAAATCATGTATGATAATTCATATAAGCATTTTGTTTGTGTCATCCTCCCAACACCATTTATTCTGGTCTTTCAAGCATATCTGTCTTTCGATTTTCCTCTTTTTTTCTTTTTTTCCCTCTGGCTGGTGGCAGAAGGGAACTTGCCATGCATTTCACGTTGAACTCAGAGTATGTTGCTATGGTGGTTGCTAGGGATTTAGCCTAGAGTGACGTGAAAAGTCCAAATATTGTCTTTGGTCCTTAGTGTCCTTCTGATGCAGCTGCAATGGAAGGAATGAGCAATTGCCTCAGATATTTCTTTTTTAATGTTCCCTTTTATTATCATGCCTCTCTTTTGAAATATCAAAATTGATTTTTGAAAAAAATGATTGTATTAAAAAGCACAATCCACAGGAAAAAAGAGGAAAACAATATCTTTCCATTTATTGGTTGTTCATTAATTTTCTCAATTTGTTATGTGTAGATAATTATCGGTACCCTCCTCATAATAAACATCACCATTTGGTCTTTCTGCTAAAATCACAAAGGATAACAGACATTTTTTTCTTTTTTTCATATTAAAGCCGTTTATTACAGCAGCAGTAGATAATAAACAGGAAGCAAGGTGGGGCTCGGAAAAAAACATTTATGTAACCAAGGGCTAGAGACTCTTTTTTTCACCTCCTAAATGGCTCTTTCTTTAAATACAGTCCCCTTTGATTTTGAGTTGATAAATTGTCCTTGATGGTGGAACATACTGCACACATGTAAAAACAAATGGATATACAATACCTGAAAAGGAAATGGGCAGTCAGACATGCCCTTATATAAATCCTTTATTTCTGGTTTTAGTAAGTAAATTTTGCATATTGGAAATATTAGATGTAATTTACTGTTTGCGAAATTGCTTACGTTAAAGCTATAGTGCAGAGATTGTATCTCCCCCTTCTGGCAGAAGTCGTATTTGGGCAGCCGGCAGTGTTTCTGATATTGATCCTATTTTGGGAATGTCGCTGAGCCAAATACCTAAATAGATTATGATTTAACAAGATAGCAACTGTTTTGGAAAATAGGCTTGTTCTCTGTAAGCTAACATTGACAAAGCATAAAATGTACACATGTATATGCAAACATTTATGAGTCCAGTTGCCCTGATACACTTTAAGAGAGATTATGTGCAGTATTGTACATGCTCTCTTAAAAAACAAAATTCAAATAGTTGTATGTCAAAATATTTTCCTTATTTAATTAGATTGCTTTCCAAAAAATCCAACCTGCCTCCTACATCTTGTATTTTTACTGTTCAGGACCTGTTGAGATTTTTATTTTTATTGAGTCACTTACTAAAGTGGCAATTATTGCACCACTTATAAATAAATTACATCTTGACCCTAAAATCCTCAGTAATTACAGAGCAATTTCTAAACTTCTGAACATATTGCTTCTGCTTTAGAACATTAAAGGCAGTCAACTCACCACTTAATTGTCCAGTAATAGCTGTTTTGACATATTCCAGTCTTTCACAGACTCCATTTCTCTGAAACTGCTTCAGCCAAGGTGACTGTGGACAATCCTTTATACTCTTATTGCTTGATCTTACGGATTTGAAACAGGTGATGGCCTGTTATTGTACTGTCTCCAGATAAATAAATAAATAAATAAATAAATGAATGAATGAATGAACTAATGGATGGATGGATGGATGGATGGATGGATGGATGGATGGATGGATGGATGGATGGATGGATGGATGGATGGATGAATGAATGGATGAATGAATGAAGCCTTTCTGACTTGGAAGCAAACATATGGTATACCTCAGGGTTTCGCCTTGGGTCCTCATATATTACCAGTAGGAGGTATTAGTTAAATTTTTTCAGGTCCATTCCAACTATGCTGATAATAAAATACAGATTAATTCCAGTTCAACTTAAGTAAAACAACATATAAATTCAGTTCCAATTAGTGGAAATATAATTTTTGAAAATGCAATTCCATATTAGTCAATACAGCCAGTCCAGAAACAAATGCTGAAGGTGGTTTTGTGGGGGCAGGTGCAAGATATTACTACGAGGGGGCCCCAAACAATGTTGCCTTTTTGAAGGTCCATTTATCGCAATGTTAGCAAACAATTAAACATTCAAAGTGATCCAGAAACCAGGATTTCTTCTGGAACATTACCAAAATTAAATCATAGGTTCATAGCATCATTCTGTGAAAATGTCATCAGGCAAGAAGCAGGGATACCCCTCACACAGGTTGCCAGCTTATCATGGGGCACACACACCATTCATTCACACACTCCAATTAAGCTAAGACTGAGGGAGGAGGCTGGAGAAAACCCACACAGACATGGGTAAAACACGCAAACTCCACACGGTCCCAGCCCAAAGACTTTAACCTGCGACCTTCTTGCTGTGAGGCAACAGCGCTATACACTGTGCCACTCTACACCTGCAGTTTGATTTGATTATTCTATGGACTCTTAAATATTGGAATCTATTTAAATCTATCTATTGACATCTTTTCTTTGCTATTTGATTATGGAAAGAATGAATGAAAGAAAACTAAAACCACAGCATGACAGATGTATGTATTTCAAAAAAAGAAAAAATGTTCATCCTAAATAATCTTAATTTGGTTATGGGCTACTTTCAAGATAGCGTTTTCCATTTGTGGTATAATGATTTTGATCCATGCATTTATTTATTTGAGGCTTAATTCCTTGTCTAATATCAATGTTTTATTTTATTTGTATTTTACTTTCTACAAGAGTCACTGTAACATGCAGCAATAACAAAAGCAGCTTCAGAATAAGGACGAACAAAACACTGCCACTAGACAGGGCCTTTTGCATTCTTGGTGAGTTTCGCAGCCACTGTACATTCTCCTCCATGCTTGGAAGGGGAAGGAAGGGATACTCGAGTGCAATCTGCCACCTCACCACTAGATGCCTTTCAATTTCACACACTTTGCCTTTAAAAGTCATTGTCACTGTCCTACAACACATTTTCCTGTAAACCTCTGTTTAAACCTGTTTTATTCCTTTGTATGTATTATGTAAATTTTTTATTTGATTGCCATTGTTCTTAAAGTTTTTATTTATTATTTTGGATTAAACATGTTACTTAATAAAGTAACGATGTATGGTGTCATTAGATTTACCTTTTTGTAGGAGCATAATACCCCACTCCCATAACACTGTGAATTGAAAATTAAAAATTAAAAAAAAAACTTAGGTAGCTGTTTGCCTTCCATATTGTTGTTGGTTGGATATTTGCATTTTCCTAAATGCTTTTCTTTGTGTCGCAGTTAATCAGTGGCAGCCTAAATGAGAGTAAATATCCAGTGTCCAGCTCAAGAGCTCCAGGCCTGGGGAGAGAAACACCTGCCCTGCTGGTCCTCCCACTTCCTCTTGTGCTGCCTTTCCTTGTCATGCAGTCCACAGCTGTAGCAGCCATCACACAACCTCAGGCAGGCTAGTTAGCCCTGAGAAAAGAGCCTGAACCCCGATCAATAACTTTAGTCTTGTCTGTCTAATTGCTCATTGGTCGACATTGGCGCCAGACTATATGTAAGTGCATGTTCCCAGGAGTGCTCGACTTCGGCTCCATTTCTACCACTTCCCACCTAGTGTTGAGCTTACGTCTGCTCCTCTCTTTTTTTTCCTCCTTTCCTCATCTCTGTGCACCCATGTTCGGAATTGAGGAAAATCTGACCTGATCGGCTCCTGCTCGGTTATCTCGGCGGGACGAGACTCCGAAGAGATGTGCCGCTCTCTCACCAGGCCCGTGACTCCCAGGCTGCTCAGGTAAATATCCGGGTTTAATGACGACAGGAAGATTAGCCAGTTACACCCGCTCGCCTTTTCAGCGAGCGCCAGGAAATTAGCCAGTCTCGTTTGGGGTTTTCTGAACGGCTTATTATATGATCTAATGCAGACACGCTTTATGAGCGTGGAGCAGAGTATGGAGAGGGCAGTATTGATTGTGCTCATTGTGAATTATGTGAATAGATAAAAGTGTGAGTGTGCATATATATTAGCCAATTATGCGCTCAGGTGCTAATGTAAAAATTCTGCTGAATAAATATGAAATACGCCTCTATCAGCATCCAACATGTGTCCCCTCGACACCAGTCATTTGAGATGATAATTGGGATAGCATGTTTGCCTTTTTCTGATGAGGTGAGATATTGTGATAGCCCTCCTCAGCCTGGATTTAAATGTGTATTGATCAGTTCGGGGCTCAGGAGCTCAAATCAAAACAGCATTGCAGCCCCCAAACACTTGCATATACTTGTGTCTTTGTTTTTCATCATATTTTCAAGAAATCTTACAATGCACCGACATAAACCATCCATTACTATGTCAGTTAACATAAGAAGCTAATTTGTGTTTGTTCTCGCCCTCTTTTTCCAGTAGTAGTCTGCTAATGTCATGATTTAAATGAAGTATTGATCAGTTTAGGAGGGGAGAATAGAGAGAGAGGGAGCGATTGTGAGGGAAAGAAAGCAAGACCAGGGTTATCGGTGGATCGCACACAGAAAGAGAGTGCTAACGGATGAGACACGTTTTAAGCGATTCTGTGAAATGGATTTCTGCATAATCTGTATTCTTAATTCAGGAATAATCGCCACGCTCTTTTGTTTGACGTATTCCGAGAAGCAAAAATGGACATGGAGACGAAGATATTGCTTTCAGCTGGACAGAAATGGAAAGAAAGGTCTTTATTCTTCTTTATTCTTGTTTTTTTGTTGATTTCATGGAGTATTTGCCAGCCAGTGTGCAGATGCTTAAATTATGGTTTGTCTTGATTCCTGCCTGGGTCTCCATCTTGTCTCGCTATCGTCCCCATTGCAACGCCGGCACTGCAGAAGCCTCAGGTATTCTGGGTTAAAGCCTCTGTCCAAGTGAGCTAGAAGCTAGGTCTGTTTGTCTTCCTCTTGCTGTCCTCCCTTCCTTTCTCCCAAGCTCCCTCCTCTTCCTCTCTCTCTCTCTCTCTCTCTCTCTCTCTCTATCTCTCCCATCTATGGCTCTCTCTCTCCCCCTCCATCCTATCCTCTCATGCGATTTAGCACAACAAGGTTTATTAATTAGTGTCGTGTTTATTATTGTTGAGGCACTTGCTGGGCAGGCAAATGCATGCTGTTTATCTCGCTGTTTTCTTTTGGACATTATAGCTTCATTGCTCTACAGATACGCTGTACTGTAATTCAGTACACATGCATGTTTTATCCATCATGTGTTTGTACACATGATACAACACCGGTAGTTATTAGTAGTGGAAAACTGTGTATTTGATGTTATTTCTGATAACTATGAAACGTCACCTGAACCTAAAGGTCTTCAGTTATTTAATCACTGATCAACTGATTTGTTTAAGAATAAAGGCTGGATCTTACCTACTAATTTGTATATTGCTATTTCACTGTGTAGATGCTTGTTGCTAAATAAGCATTGATTTGGTTTTGAAGGAATTTAGCTTTATCTCATGTTGTCCTCCTGCCAGGATCAGCAGCTGCAGGCGGACATCAGGCCTGTCCTTGCTAGAACACGATAGCTTTCTGTCCGAGTACATGTATAGTAGAAAAGAGAACCATGGTGCATCTTAGCCCCAGCTACAGAGTGAGCAGGTTGGCTGCGCAAAGATGATAGGCTCTGTGTACCGGATTGATTTTTCTCCTCCTCTCGCCGCCCTGCCTCCTTTTGTGGTTCAATAGCTGGACATCCAGGAGCAAGGATCTCTCAGTCGCAGCCTGAACTGCAGGAGAGCCGACCGGATCTCCGGAGGAACAGGGTCGCATGCAGCAACACCAAAAGCAGCTTCAGAGACAGACCAGCAGGCCCAGGAGCTCCAGAGTCAGGTATAGTGCTCACTGCTAGGCCCAGGTCTTTCCAGCAGGCCTCAGACTCAGACCCATCATGCTTCATGTGCCCATCCTTATCACTGCATCTTGAGCAGAATAGCATTGACACCTTTTAAAATATTTACATCCCGCTGTTGTTTCGTTTTTATTTGAAGTGGTTTGCTAGAGCCATCTTAACCAGACTGATGCAGCTTGGGTAGTAAACTTGAAATTGAACGCGTATGAAGGACAGAACAAAAGCGAGAATTGTAGCACTTACTTCAATATGAAAAGCATTTAAATACACCAGAGCAGCACATACACAAAAAAGTGCACACCACAGAGATAGGCAGAAATGAAAATCTGCTGCAGAACGCTGAGGTCGACAGACAAACATGTTCTGTGTGACAAACAGGCTCTTAGTTCCATTGACAAACAAAAGAACCCAGGGTTCTATTGATTGATGACGGGGGGTTTCCGATGTGTATTTAGAGGAGGGGAAAAAAAACTCCAGGGAACCACCTTCCCTGGAGAAAAAACACTGACCAATCTGAACCACTGACTGTTGATTGCTTGTGTGTGTCACATGTTGCTAAGCCTCCAGGCAGACTCTGTTCATCAGAGTCTGATGTGTCATCTCAGCCTCTCGATGTATTGTTGACTGGAACATCCACAGCGCTGCCTTAACCACTCTGTGAATTTCCTCTGTCTCCCACTCTTCCTCATTGACTGTAATTGATCCCCCACTCCGCATTCTTTTCTCACTCACTATTCACCAATTCTGTCATTTAAATTTAATTTATTCGGCTTTCCATTACCTCTTGTCAAAGCAGTCACTTATTCACAGGTTTCAAAAGATAATGACTATTTAAATTTTTCTGGACAATTTTAGTCCTGTTATTTTCCATAAGCTTTTCCCCCTTATATCATAGATTGTAACCTTCCAACATTCTCATTTGGAAGAAATGCACATCCACACATCATCAAACAAGAAGGAAAATGAAGAAATGCATTCACTGCAGATGCTGACTATGATTGCTCTTTTCACCAAATTAACAAAAGACCAATCACACAAAAAAAGCCCATTGACACAATTTAAGTGCATTCACATATTTACTGTGTTTCATGGTCCAATCTCTGAACTTCAAAGACAATGTTGCTATCCACAGAAATGGGTTTAAAAATTTAAGAATTGGGGGTCAACTGCGGTCAACTCACAATTTGAAATGGACTTTTGTTTGCCTGCAGCATGCAGCAACTTTTTTTAGACATATGAGCAAGAACAATTAAAGACGTGCACCACCTGTAAGGCTGTCTGTCATCATTATACATAACATACAGCTGTTGACTGTCATTGCCAGATGCTTCAACTCATAGAAGCATTGATGAAGCATTGTTTCTCCTGTTTCGTTTTCAAGTCAGGTCACTTGATCTGGTTCGTTTAAATAAAAAAACAACATAGCCTGATATCTGCAGACTGCTGCTAGATAGTTCTAGCTACCTGGGAAGTAGGGACAGACTAAAAAAGTATGAGAAATATTTACTATGAACCAGAGCCACCTAACCAACTGGAATCACAGCAGTTCTAGTAAATTGTGGTAGGCACCCATGTTACATAGTACATGTATATGGACCTATATATATTATAAATGGATCCCAAATTCAAAGATGGTTCCATTCAATTGTATCAAGTTTCTTAGTTGCTTATGAAGCAGAAAAAATCTGCCATGTCTCAAAGGGCTTCCTCAAGCTTTTACATTTTTGGGGCCCATAGAGCATGAGCATCAGAATAGTTGTTCTCAACTAGTCTAGTGTCAGGAACCACAAAAGTTGCTGCTTTTAATATTATTGTTACCTCAAACTTGTATCTGCATATATGTTTTTTTAATTGGAGCCCTGTGACTAGAGAAAACTCAGGAAAAAGGCGGAAGACTTCTACAACAACCAGAATGCATTGCACACCTCTTTTGTCCAGTCATCATCCAATGAACTACAGTATTCATATCTACTGGCACTATATAGAGTCTGAACTGAAGTTGTCATATTGAGTCAGTGGTCCTTGCTTCTATATAGGCTGTTGTATTTGATACCAGACAGCGTTCTTTGACCACAAAAGTAGAAGCACCACATCTCTACTGTAATGTTAAATTGTAAAGCTGTTGTATTGCAAACATCACTGCTGAGTCCACACAACAGTTGTGTTTGATTACATTATATTGCACATCTTGTTGCTTGTTAGGGATTTGACTGCAGCTGCTTCGTTGCTTCGGTGGTATTGTTCTCCTCCATATGATGTTATGCCTGAATCCACGGCACTATATTTAGTCTCATAAATTATAATGGTGGTTGTGTTTTGTGTCAGTTTCGGCTTTTCTGGATGAATCACAGAGAAAGCTTAGCTGCAGCTACGGCTGTGATGTCTCTGCCGACTACTGCTATACTGTTGTTTAATTACACGGTGCGATATTATCACAATATCTGTATTCTTCTATATCTAATGATATTTTAGTGATCAATAGTAAGTAGCACAATATTTTAGATTATGCTTTTCCCTATCACTGGTGTTACATGGGAGGTAGAATTTTTGGGGAGACACACATTTACCATGTTTGAAGGCACCTCTACAGATGCACTGAAAATTGTTGATGTCACCGGGTCCCAGAAAGAAACAAGAGATCTTGACTTGTGTCCAGAAACATTGAACATTGAAACTTTTTGTTGCTGTGTTTTAAAATATATCCCAAATTCAGATAGAGACAAAGTTGAAAATTTGGTAAAGTTTCCTTTAAAGTTGTGACCCACATTTTTTCACCAGCCTGCATGTTACTCAGTCAAGTGCCCAGAACATGAGAACCTGCATGTTTCCCTTTCTTAGCAAGCACCAAAAGAACTGTAACAATAAGGTGATTCCGGTTATTTTGCTTACTTGACAAGCTATGAGAGTCTCACACATGTGCACATTGCGATAAAAATGCTGAAATGATATATCGTGTAGTCATAATACTGACAGAAAGCAGTAAACGTATGTCCTTCAAATAGATTGCAGCATCAGAAATTCTGAATCAGATTTTTTGTTCTTCCCATGCAAACATCTGTAGCCCCTCTCAAAACAGCTGTACATATTTCTGACCATGTAGCTGTTGGACATTCTGTTGGCTCCCCAACCACATTAAGTGGTACACAATAATATCTTAATTATAACACTTCACAAGACTTAGAAAAAAAATTTGAACTAAATAAATCAAATTCTGATTAAAAATATGTGTTTTTTGTTGCGTTTTTGATTCTCAGGAAAAATATTCTATTTTACAGCCTCTCCTTTTCCAATGATTTTGTTTAGGGGAAAGTGCTATGTTTGAAGTTCTAATTACCTAGTTTGACCACTAAACCAAAATAGTTTCACAGCCCACTGCTGTTGCTGAGGGCTTGGTTGTGTAAGTATTTACAACCCCGAGTCGGATGAAAGTCAGAACTCAACTCCAGAAGTTTTAAGTTTCTCTGCAGGTGGAATCCTAATTATATTAGTTACAGTATAGTGTCTGTTTGTTCTGTTTGTTTCTTCATGAATTGCTGGTTGGGTCCAAATATGACATTAGACCCTTGTACACATATTAAAACAAATATTTTGGTGAACATCTATTTGGAACATCTTAGACTTTTTACTTTGTATAATCTAGAGATGTCAGGTGAAAAAATCGTTTTGCAAGC
Source organism: Eupleurogrammus muticus (assembly GCA_036785175.1). Lineage (NCBI taxonomy): Eukaryota > Metazoa > Chordata > Actinopteri > Scombriformes > Trichiuridae > Eupleurogrammus > Eupleurogrammus muticus. Next base: position 15,021,404 of record JAYKQN010000002.1, on the reverse strand, counting down.
AGTTTATTTCTTCAAAATAAATTGTACCTGTATTTGTGCTTTGTGGACATCCCATTCTAAATTGTGTGTTCAGTATTACTTACTCGTTTATCTGTAGAAAATCAAGGATTCAGCTTGATGAGGCCACACAATAGGCCTCAGTGTTTGCCTTAATATTTTTGGACTTTCAAATAGTTGTGAATAAGTTATGAGTCAGTTTGTCAGGTTTTTGTAGTATGTGTAAAGTCTGATATGCGTAATAAGGGGAATTTTCTATATGCTTGTGTGCGTCACTCAGTGAGTGTATGTGTTCATGTGTGCTTGTGGCTTTATATATGTTTTCTTGTTGCCTATTTCCTTTGAGTCCCCATGTGCCAATTTGCTTTTTATATATTTGTGTTTAAGTATGCAGAAAGCACCCAGGTGGGGAACAGATATAAAGATCTGGAGAATCAGCTGGTGCATTCAGCCATTATGCAGTGACAGAATACTCCAAGAGGAGGGTGAGACAACCAGTGCTTTGTCCAAGCTGGCTCAACTACAGAGACGCAATCATAGGTGGACAGGACCCCCCTCCTTTCCACAAAGGTGTACAAACAAATGTACAAATAAATAATTTTGAATAAAAACACAATTGTTGCTAAAGGTAAAACTATGCATTTCTTAACTGTTAAAAAATGCCACCCTATTCCTCAAAGTGGTATCGTCTAGAAGCTGTTTTCCATTTTGACAGTCAACTAGTAGCTTGCTATTGGGGGAAAAAAATAATTGAAATTTGTAGAAACTGTTAAATTATTTATTAGACCACTTGTTTAAAATTTGCCAAAAAATTGTTCAAAATCCGCCTCTTTTTTAACAGTACGCTAATGACTAAGGATCGTTAAAAAGCTCAAATAAAGTAAGTTATTGTAGTGGCAGCGACTAGGGGGGAAGGCAGAGGTAGAAGCGGGGTGTCCTCAATGAAAGGTTTTCATAGTTTTTTTTTTCTTTCACTGATTCATGATCTCATATGGTGGTATAATATTTTTTATAGCCCCCTGACAAATTATTCTCTGAAAATGTGCTGTTTATTGTCCTTCTACCATCAATGAAATAGGATTTTCACCCCTGGGCACAATCACAGGGAATCATTTTTGTTCCAAGTTAATTCTAAGAATATGTAATTTAAATAATCAAAAAATGCTATATTTATATTTGTTGCTAAATCAGTAATAGAAGGGAACTGACTAGTCAAGGTTCACTTATAATTTAAATGTGTTGCATATCTGGACATGAATTCCTTATTAAAATGAACAACTCTGTGTGAGTAACAAATAAATACCTGGAAATTGTGCATTACCATATAATTACTTATGCAGCTTAATCACCTGTTAATTTGGTAAGTGCCACTAGTAATGCTTGTTGTGGTTCTTCTGCACAATCACACCTAAATTACAATAGTATATATTTATATTTGCAACATTGTCGGTGACATGCTAAAAAGTGAATGAGCATGAGCACCTCACTTTAAGACATTATTCAAAGTTATTACTTGCATTGAATGTCTACCTAGTGTATAAATACTCTATTGTTTTGCATTGTGTTGCATATTTCCTCTGTGTTAAAGCACAGCCTCTTACTCATACATTATAGCAACACTACATCATTATTATCTATCTATAAAGCAAGGAGCATCTGTGTGTCTGTGGCTCACATATCTCCCTGTCTATTTGTCAGATCAACCTCAGCTTTTGGATATTTCTTGTGCATGACACAATGGTGTGTATCATTTTTTATGATTTTCAAAAAATCATCATTATCATTAAAAGTTAAAATATTATAGACTTATGTATCACAGTCTCATCCGACGGCAGTGCTTTCGTTACAGTGTAAAGCTCTGTATCACGGCTCCTCCTCATGTTGCTTCCTAGCACTTTTGTTGCGATTCAAAGCCATTAGCCAATTTATCTGCTACTTTATTCCACTTTGTTCACACTGACACAGGATACTGTGGCCATAACTCCAAAGCAACAAACTTTGAAAGAAACGTTCAGGGGTGCTGACTTATTTTCCTCTGTCTGAGTGAAACCACAATCTACACACTAGCTGGAGCGTCTTGCTCCAAGACGCATTCACAGACCCTCAGAAAATCCCAGCACTATCACCTAACAGAACAGAATGTGGGGCTAAACCCATTTATTTATAGACACATATAACAGTGACATGCCCAGGCCATTACACTATACAGGAAAAACTACGAAGTAATCATATTTATTTATTTTTATTTATCAATTTTAATTATCATAAGTCCATCAAACATGAAAAATCTACATCAGCTTCTACTTTTCTAAGGAAATACAGACTTCCAACAGGCACTACAGGGGTTATAATTCATTCATTCATTAGACGTTTAGGAAATAGTATGTGAGAGAAAGAAGATTTTCTGTATGAGATGGTGCAGTAGGCCATATGTAGGTTTGCAGGTATAGATCTGTTGTTATTTTATGCATGGACATGTGCATGTATGTGTGTGGGCACATGTGGGTTTCTTGTATTTGTCTCCCCTCTCACCGTGTCACCTTTGTTGACTTTGTCTCTCCCCTTCTGCAGCGCTGTGCTCTCCGCTTTAATGACGCATATATCCTATCTCCAGTCACTGCCTAATCCCAGCAGCGCTGGCTCAGGAACAGATTACTGCTCCCAGACACCAGAGGAGAGGGGGGGGGGAGCAGGGTGTGGGGGGTAGAGGGTAGAAAGAGATGCCTCGATGATACAATATGCAGGGGGATTGAGCAGACCAGAGCATGCATGTGAATGTGCACAAATATGCATTGTTGCATTGTATGCATTGTTTTATCGTACCACATGCTCAGTGCCATTCCATCCATTTACACAGACTTTTCACATTCAGATTTGTTTTTGTTAGTCACAGTAACAGTATATACAGTGCAGTGTATCCTTAGCCTACAAATGCCCACTCCAAGAAGATAAGATATGAAATATACAGAAACTTCATGAAAGCAACTGAACCTCTCCTTTCATCTTCTCTTTCTTTAGGAGAAGATGTTACATCTACAGAGTTATCCACCAACATGGCAACAGCTCTGCCAGCAGGATCAAAATAGGGATATCATGAGGTAAGGAGTTCACCATACACACACACACACACACACACATATGATGTATAAATTATTATTATTAAATTATTTTTTGCTAGGATCTGAATGGGTTTTGCATGTATCTTTTTTCAGATTTGTATAATCAAATCTGTTATTTAGAGTTCAATCTTTGCCTTCATTCTATACAAAATAGTGAGGGTTTTTCAAGATACAAACCATATAGAGGGGTGAATCCTGGTGTAGGTAAGCATGCCCTCTTTTAAACACGTTATGTTGCGCTTAATTAAAGCTCCGTGCCGACCTGTGTCACCAGGTATAAATAACTGGGAGCGGTATGAGCTGAAGTGGTGTTGCCTGTCCAGCAGCTGCTGTCATCATGCCAGCTGCCTCCCAAGAACCTGACTTTTAGGACCAAATGATTGGTAATAAAACATTTGATTGAGAGGAGAAGAGAGTGAGAACCATAAACAGGCTGGATTCTGCCCTTTAATTTCACCATCTCCAGAGAATTGGTTTTGCTGTGCTGCAGACTAGGTCCCACACACAAGCAGTTTAGATGGACTGAAATTTAATTTAGCCTGCGTGCGTGCATGTGTGCGTGCGTGCGTGAGTAGTGCGGTTGTGCTATTTGCTCTACACTCTCTTGTTTTTGGATTTGAAAGCCTTCTCGCTTCTAGCGAAGCTTTGCTTTGTTGCTGCGTGTTAACCTGTAAACCTAAAAAAAAAATACCCACAGTTCTTACTGGCATCATCATTTTGTTGTGGAACTTTTTGGCAATAATTTCATGTTGACTCTATGCTGATTGCATGTTCGAACGTACCTCAGCTGGATTGTTGAACAGTGGTTGCATTGGGTTTTCAGTATGGCTAGTTTGTAAGCATTCTTTGTGTGTATGTGTGTGTGTTTATGGTGCAGGTTCCTGATGAAAGCCTAGAGCAGAGGCATATATCAGAGCTCCAGCACTAATAAAAGGCCAGCAAGCTGTGCTCCTCTCCTTCTGGGAACAGCACCGCTTTTTACTGCTTCTCTGACAGCAAGATAAAGTGCCCTTCCAATTAGAAAAATATTTGGCCACATACCTACCAACAGCAATTGTGGGTTTTTATTTTTCATGCCATTTGATCAGGAAGCTTTGCTATTTTTACAGCATGCCTTCTTATCATCGTGTCCTACGTATGCACATGTTAATGTGCACCCCATCACTGCACCAGCATGCTGTATAATGAAATAACGGTGGTATTATTTTGGTATCTCTCTTCTTTTTTTGGTCTTTCTTTTCATAAGGGTAGGGCTGCTCACAGTTATGTTTTGGCATGGGTTTGGGTGTGAGACAGTGTGCATTTTAGCATTATGCATGGGGGGATTCATGCTGCTCTGTGTGTTTGGGTTGATGTCATTCTTGTTGCCCCTGTCATCCATCTATGCCTCATACAGAGATGTGTGCATATATACTTAACCAGCAATGCTAGTCCCCATCTCTGTTTAAGAATACTCTAGATGTTTGGGTTTTTTTCCCTTTTTTTCCAGTGAGTGCATTAAAATTAAATTCTCTCTTGTTGTTGTGAAAAGAGGCACACGTAAAAAATAATTGGCTGTAGGAGAGAACAAAGGGCTGGCTCCTCTCTCCTCCCTGCACATCCCAGCCAGGCATTAATACCAAGCCTGCTGCATTGTTCTGCTGTCTGCAGCCATCCCCCTAGCCAGACACTCAGCTCTGGAGAAGTCACTTTTAATGTCTGATAATCAAGGTGAATTTTCAAAAAGCTGCCATTTTCAAATGATGGTGTATATATTATGTGTAGATGGGAGTTCAGGACTGGAGGAGCTTCGCTTGGTGAAGAGAGAGAGCTGCAGCCATGCGAAGTGAAAGAGAGACACCTAACGGCCACTGAGGGGAATGCAGGATTGTTTTATCTAATCTGAATTCAGTAAAGGACAGCTGGACTATCACTGTCATCGCTGAATTTGCCTGATAATTTGCTGTCTTTAATTAATCTGTCAATAATATTTATATTTTTTGTGGTGCGCTGTAACTACCTCTCCTTAGTGGATAGTATAAAGTGCATCGGCCAAAATTGCAGTATATGTATGTGCCTCCTGTGGCAGGGGAGTATCCGGGGAATGTATTTCTAAAATACAGACACTGCCTGCTGTTGCCCCTCGCTGAAGGGAGCTCTTGTGCAACGTTATTGGGGAATCAGGCAGCCAGCAGCAGAGCATTGGAGCTCCATTTCCCTGCTACAGGGCACAGACTCATCTTCTTCTTGCTCCTCCCATCTACCCTCTTCCCCCACCACTAGGTATGATTATTTCTCCTCCGCTCCACCGCACCATTATATTCCAGGTCCGCAGTTACCCCTCCCTGCTGTCATTTTTCATGGCATGTTTTTGCCTGTGTGCAGCATTGCACATTTGCTCTCTGCCTGTGCAATATGTTAAGGAGGTGAATATATGCAGTGTGCAGAATGTAATAAGTATATATTTATTTTCTTTGCTGGTGACTTACCGTTTTTTTCCGGTGCTTGAGAAAAAAAAAGCAGACTCTAGCCATGTATCTTAACAAACATGACTGCTGCGTATGCACTTGCCTCCAAGGCTTTTTACTCACCAGGGAAACCAAATTATACATCTGAGGCAGACTGGTTGTTTTTCGTGCTATGACTTTAAAAATCCTGCTTGGTATTTTGAGGTTAAGCATAGCAAACATCAGTTAGATAAAGTTTTGGTTGGATATGTGGCATTTGTTGCATTACAAATAAACCATATAGATACATTATTTGTACAGTAAGGATAGTTTTAACGGATAGTGTTTTGTCAGGCCATTGTTTGTACTTGGAATATATCTGTGTTATAAAAGCTAAGCAGCAAGCCATCAGCAGCACAGGTGGTTCACCAGTCTCCTCTGTGTCCCTCTCTCCTCTGGCCTGCTCCAAATCAAAATGCAAAAACACAACACACACGCGCGGCTGAAATTGACATACTCAGAGGGAAGTAGATCTTACCCTGTGAAACAGTAGGATTTAAATGGATTCTGTGCTGGGAGCAGCATGCTGCACAAGTCTCCCTCTGTGAGGCTGTCACAGTGGGAGACTTGCAGATTTGCAGAACAAACGATTAAAAAAAACTTGATTCTTAAAGAAATTCATAAAGGTACACTACCTGATTTTTGTTGTGCTCACTACTACCTATGAATCTCAGGGTGTCCTTTCAGCTCACTGCTGATAAATTAAAAACAACAAAAAAACAGTGACCAAGAGGCTGTCATTGATTATCTAAGGTAAAAAATCGAATCTAAATTTGGCTTTCGTTAATATTAAATTAAAAGACTAATTCTCATTTACACCTTTTTTTGTATCATCACATTCTTTTGGAGGACCCTCAATAGTATACTGTTGTTGCCTGTGAAAAGTATCCTGCAGACAATGCATAAATGTATTTTATACATTCCACTTAATCTTTTTGAAACTCTTATTTAAAATATTTACTGTAGTGTTTTTGTTTGCATGAAGTAAAATAATGCAGGTTTTATATAGATAGTATATGTCCCCACCTTTGGGCTGTAATGCAAATCATGTCATTCTATATCTACCAAGAAGGACTTTGATTGTACTGGTAGTCTTATATTGTATTGTCATATCTATCTGTGCAAAGACTGTCAAACGAGGCTCAAATTCAGTTTTTTTGTGTTGATTCATAAAAAATGTGCAGAATTGAATATATCTCAGGGCACACAGAGCTTGTTCATTTTCAAGTGTTTGCACCTGATACCTGGTACAGTGCCTTGATGTAACATTGTTTATAGATAACTTGATTCTGCCTTCAGAGTGATTGCATAATAACGCAGCATTCAAATGTGTGAGTGCTTTATTTGTTCCTGGAAGTAGTAGTGGGAGCATTATCTCTCTCTGGCTGGTTGGAGGGCATATACTTTCAAAGTGTTGATCTCAGCTGTGGTGCATTATAAAGACGGCGAGAGGAGGAGGAGGAGGAGAGGGCCGCAGGCATTCTGATGTAAGGATGAGTGGGGAACCTGGAGTGTGGGGAGAGAGAGAGAGAGAGTTTTGCCAGTCCGGTGTGGCAGAGCAGGTCTGGCTCGGTGCCAGCCTGGGCACTGTGCCCACGAGGAGGCAGTGTGTGACTAACCCTCACCGTAGCACTGACGAAGCGAGGCACACAGACAGCGAGAGACCGAGACACAGAAGTGTGTCTGTGGGGGGTGTCTGAGGCTGACTGGCAGGGGAGATTTAGTCGGCATTTGCATGTGAAGTGGCCAGGTTATGATACAGCAGAAGTGTGAGGGAGCAGGGAAGCGTGAGTGGAGATTTCCCGGCTAGCGTTATGTCACCAACTTTATTACTGATCACAGGCCTTATGTGTACAAGCAGTGCCGGTTTAACTTTCAGTTAAACTTGTATCCTGTTCGTATTGACGAGGAGTCGATGGAACAATTGGCACAGTTCATTTAATCAGGCATTTGCTGTTTCATTTAATCATGCACTTGATTGTTGTTGTTAATTGCTTTGTGTATTGTTTCTTTATGCACCGCCTGAGTAAATACTTTCTCCACGGGACTCAAATGTTATCTTTCTGCTTTGTATGCATTTACATATTGTTTGCCATTCTATACACTGTACTCTCCTTCCCTCCCTCCTTTCTGCTCTCTCTCTCTCTCTTTCTCTCTCTCCCTCTCTCTCTATTCTTCTCTTTGTATCCTTAAAATATTCTGCACACCCCTCAGCAGTTCCGCATGGCAGACAGCCCTAATATAATCTGTGCGTCTGAATTCTAATTTATACCGTCAGGATAAAATAAATAGTCTGCAGTTAATTATGGGGAGCCAGCTCCTGGCTTTGCCCTGGTGATTTATGAAGTGCACATAGGCATTCTGCGACGCATTTTTCTTAATTTATTTTTAATCTGTCTTTCAATTAATTTTACTGCAAACGTCTTAATGATGGCAGGGGGGTGTGTTAATGGGGCCGGTGGGATGGAATGAACATGCAGTCACCCCTGGTGGGTGAAAGTGAGATACTCTGTGGATGGGGTCATACAGAGGGTCTTATCCAGCCATAGTTGTCCAGTCCATATCGTGTTTTACTCTACACCCAGATCTTTTAGAGATTTTCATGCATCTTTTGGAGCTTTTATTGTATCCTGATGTGCAGCAGTGTTTTGTTATTTGACTTCCTGAAATAAAAGAAAACAATACAATACAATGTCATTTGTTCTCGGTGATTGGCATCTTCACACCCACCATCGCTTCTATTTAAAACGGTTCATTCAGCTGTGGAAGACGTGTCACTCTTTTCTTGAACTACGCCCATTTTTCCAGAGATTTTGACACCACTTGATTGGTTAATTCACACATCTTGTAGAATACTCAAATAAGCCAGGCAATGAATAAAAGTCAAATTTACAATGGAAATTACTGAAGCATGTTTTTTTTTTTGTTTTTCATGGCTAATGACTTAACAGTTTAGTTCAAATGTAGTGTAGCTTCATAATCTAGCTGTTTGCTGACTGGCCAATGTGAGTAAGTGGATTTCAGGTGTTGCTTCCAGCTCGTGTGGATTCACAATCTGCTTGCTTATACAGTCTTTATCCATGTACGATTTGTGGCTCTCCAGAGGCGGGAGAGATAGACACACACTCTGCCTCACAGACAAGAAAATGCCTCGTATGATTAGAAGCATTTTATCCATCGTTTCACCCCCTCCTAAATTAGACCAATGCCTTTCCTGTATTGTTATGCACCATCGTTTTCTGCCAATTAGCATGGAGCGTGGTTGCCTCAGCGCTGGGAGGGCCTGGTGTGTGGGGTAGGCAGCGAGGCTCAACGTAAGCGCGGTGGTCAGCTACCAGACAGCTCACATCAGCCTCCCCCATTAGGGACATCCGCACACAGCTCTCTGCATCAGGATGCTCTCATTTACCGCCTCTACATCCAGCCATTTATCTCTCTTTCCTCCTTTCCCCCTCTCACTCTCTTCTCTCTCTTTTTAATTTTCCCTTCAAAAACAGATCCCACATTAAGCAGCCAAGCATGTCTGGCTGCAATGCCTCTCCTGAAAGAGCAAAGGAATGATTTAATTTCTCCTCCTCTGTCTCTGTGGCCTCCTCTCCCTGCTCATACACAGATCATTACACACAGAGGCCTCATTTTCATCTCCCTGTGAGGGCACATGCAGGGCTTTAACTAGTCAGCCACACCACGGCCATTGCTGACGATCAATACCTGTGGTCAGGACAGAGCACGCAGTGCTTCCTAAATAGGCCCTGCAGGTCCAACCATAAAACACCTTAGAGGCCATACATGCCACCCCATAAATCGCCTTTTTTGAAGGGGGGGCAAGCCTGTGCGGGATAGGTTACCCATTGAGCTTGGAAAGGATGGTTAAGAGGTCATGACACTGGCCTGAAAATGCCACTAATTAAATTTCAGATCATGCCATGTTCACAGGAGTCCACTCCAATTGTGTCTGCTTGGCATAAACTTTGGAGACGTTATTTAAAGTTTACATTAGAAATGGTGTGCTCTGTTTTGTTGTAGGATGTTATTCAATGTATACCTTTTTTTTTTAAGTGAACAGAGAAAAGTTACGATCGGAGACGTACAAAGTCAAGTACCGGATGTGAGTGTATGCAACCCTCAGTGCTCAATGTACATGGTATGTGATCTGCTACCACACCAGGGCCTGCAGAGATGGTTTAATTTAAACAGTAAGCTACTCACAACTGGGAGCCGCTAATGAGATTTTGCTCAATTGGAACTTAAATGAAACTGAGATAAGCTCAGAGGAAAAGTCAGTTCAAGTTTTCCTATATGGATGGTTCCCTGTTTAGTTTGTGGATTGCAGGACTGGAATAGTTGATATATGGACCAGATGAGAGTTTGCCTGGGGGCTGGTAGACAGAGACAGAAAAATGGATGTGTTTCTCATCTTGCTTCGCCTCCAAGGCTCTCAGCTGGCCTGATCCCTACATTAACCAAACAGATAGCCAACAACTTTAATTACCTTTGCATCCAGTTGCTCTCCCCATCCACCACTCCCCGCTACGCTTGTGCAAATGAAAAGAAAAAGAGGGATAGAAGGAAGAGAAGCATAATTACTTATTTTACTGAAGTGCAGCAGAATGCCTTTTGCCAAATGACTCTAATTCCAAATGGTTAACAAGATTTTTCTTTTTAATAGAGCCGAGTCCATGTGACAGCAAATTGCTTTCCTATTTGGGGCCTTAATGGCTTTTCATACTTTGCACTTCCAATAAGCAGTAAACTCGGAAATTAATATGGCACACTGTGTTATGATGCAAATGGGAGCAAGATAGGAGAGCTAGTACCTTCATGCAGAAACCTCTGATTAGATCCGTAATTGCTCTGGTGGGATAATTTTTCTCGTTTGTTTGAGCTTATTTCTTCATTTGTATAATTTTCATCCATGCGCTTCACTCCGGTATTATTATGAGTGGCACATCTGCATTTCTGTATGTTGCATTTCACTTTTGAATGATTTTTAATCAGTTGTAATAGAAGACAAACATATTCACTAGTTCTAAATACAACTTCAGTTACAGGTTTTGTCATCCCACTATACTGTCACTTTGTGTTAACTTTTTTGCTGTGCAGGTGATTCACAGAGAAAAAATAACAATAATTCTATTCACATTTTTAAGGACATCCCAAAATAGACCAACAAAAGACCACTTTTTGCTTCTTTCCGGTTGCAGAGTAGATGTATTAGTCTGCTGTTGTTGGGCTAAGTTAGAATGGGGTGGATCTGCACTGCTGTGATACCAGCAGGCACAATCTAAAAATATATTTGTGCAAGGTGTTTCTTAATTAACTTTTGATCCAAATCATTTCATTTCCAATTCCACTTTACACATTCTCAAATATTAATCCTTGTCTGTGCATGATGTATTGTATTCTTAATAAGGGGGCTCACCGAGTAGGACACAGTTCACACAGCATACAGTATATGTACAGAGGTGCTCTGTTAACAGCACACACATCAGAAAATACGTTCCTTATTTCACTGCTCCCACCAGTGGTAGAAAAAGAACCCTTTACAGAAATGGAAGGAGAAATAGTGTCTAGAAATTTGTCATTACAAGCAAAAATCCTAAAATGTTACTTGCAGAAAAGGACAGACGTATTATTAACAATATATCACTAAACTATTAAGTATCATAAAGTGCAAGTATCTCAAAGCTGTACTTAGGTCCACTACTTCTAATACTACAGTTACTGTTTGTCTCTGACAGAGGAAACTCCTAATGACTTGCTCAAGCATTGGATTTTATTTAATGTCACTTTATCAAAATCATTGTCACTTCTGTCCCTTCACAGTCATCTGTTTTTGTGTGTGCCTGTGTCACTTACATGTATGTGTTTGCTGCATCTGACTTTTTATTTCATCCTGCTTTGCATCCACTCCTCCTGAATGCTGTAACGCTGTCAGAAGCCTCCTTAAAATGCAGATGTGGTAACTGTGTAAGTATTCCACTACAGCCCTCTTTAGCACCGTACTCGGCTCTCAGAGGCTGACATTCGGGAGACAGCAGTTGAGAATATCCCGTGTTTGTCTGTAGCCGCAGCAGCAGTCACACAGCCAGCCTGACCCGCACACAGAAATAGCAAATAAATTCAGCTGGATCGGTCTGCGATTGCTGCCGGCAATTGAGGTTAAGTGTCCTTTGGTGTGCAGGGCCTGAGCATAGCAGCAGTTCAGCCAGATATTGGTCACATGACCACACACATACAGCCTGATTCTTTGCCTATGTCACCATGGCAACCTTTCGTTTCTTCTCAGCATGCTCCCATTTCACCTGTCATTCCGGTAATTGGCTCTGAATTTTTCTGCATATCTGGAGAATAAAGTCATGATTATCATAATAAGACAATATTTATGAACCGAACAGTGACAGGCAAGTGTCGGGAAAAAGGGGGAAAAGGCGGCTATCATTAGGTTAGAATATTAATGTAGCAACAAGGCTTTTGAGGGACTAATAAAGCTTGTTCTCCTTGTTTTCTCGAGTTCCTGCTCATTGTGTGCATGAACCACGTTGTAGAGTGAGTTTGAGTTTCAATTTGGTTTTAATTGGGTCACCCTTTCCTCTCCTCTCTCCTCTCATGCAGCCTTTCTGTTGAACTCAGCTTAATTAGACCTACAAGATTGTGACACTAGCAGAAACATATTATATGTGCTCTACCTCTATTTCCATTGATGTTCTGTTTTTAGAAGTATTGATAAGACAAGCTATTTAATGACATTTGCTATACTGCTGTAGTCATTAATGGCCCACAGCCAATGTTCCTGTATAGCAGCACAGACAGAAATAGATAAAAGGTTTTATGGAAATAAAAGATGTTTCCTGAAGGTGGAGATAGCTGGACCTAATGACTGTTGCGCCAGCTGCTCCTCATTACCAAGGTCAGTGGCATCAGGACCAGCGGAGATCTGCTAAATGGCCATTTTAAAGTAGCCTTTAAAATGGCCATGAGGCCTGGCCATCAGCACTGCACTCGCTGACACTAAAAACTCTGGGAAATTCATAGCAAACTGGTATTTTCTTTCATTATCATTGTTTAAACAGGTTTTCCACTTGGACACTGTGGGAAAAAATGTCTGCAGTCATGCTGTATTTACATGATGGCCGCATGTTTATATTACAACAGGCAATATATGGCTTCTTTATGGCATTTTCCTGCACGGTCACGGTTGCCTGGGTGGTAATTATACTAAGACATACAGTACATCAAACCTCTGCTATTAATTTTAGCAGAAATATGTTTTTCTTATGCACCAGCGGTGGAGGATATGCAACTTTATTTTTGTAATTCAGGAGCCCCTAAACCCCATTAAATTATCAAATATCAACATCTTAACTGAACTTTACGCTGTTCTGTAACAATAACAAAAATATATTCTTTGCAGCGTAGGCGTTTTGTTTAGAATAAGGACATTAAACCAAACTATTCGGTCCTTCTCTAGAATGTAAAAACAGAAACCCCAAGCACAAATTTTGCATTTATATGGCAGGAATGTCAATGGAATTAATTGATTTACCCATATGTATCAGCACAGAGTAAGCTCCCAATCCCAGTTTGCATTATTAAAGATAATACCACAGTGGTTTGTGCAAGACCACCACACTGAATCAAAGTCTGACATGGACTGATGATGTATGGATATATTATTCAGTACATCGCATGGGTCTCAGAACAGTGCAGCTCCTTTATCTGCCCTCCCAGCTTACTACCGCCTCATACATACACACACATGCACACAACCACCACTCATCAGCCCCTTGAGGGCACCTGTGTTTTCAAAGTAAAGACCACTTAGAGAACAGCCCCAGGCATCTGAATACTGAAGTGCCCTGTGTTACACATTAGAAACCTCTGTACAAGCCAGGAACATAAACACTCTCAATAGCCCTTGTCTCCTCCCAAGAATACCTGGAAACAGGGGGAAAACCGCTTACGCAGGCCAGAATATGGAACAGATAGTCTGTGGGGACTTGACCACATTAAGGACCCCTCACTTAGATGTGTAGCTCATCGCATAGTAACATGGCAAAGAACGGGAGTATGAGACGAGACGCTGACAATCCAATTTGACTTTTTAAATATTTTATCTTTGGCAGCTGACAATGAAGGTAAATATCTTTCGTCATTCAAGGCCGCTGCCTGTGCCTGTTGTGTTAAATACAGGCTTCATGTAAGTTTCGCTCGGTTGAAATCAGTGATAGACAGCATGGAGAAACAGCAGCTTAAATAGAGATGCAGCAAAGGATAAAACTATGTAGGAGGCCACCCCTCCTCCAAAGGCAGACGCAGTGTTAATGATCAGACATTTCATTCAATCCCCCAGTCGTGTAAATGAGGTTTGATCAGATGCCAGGCACAGGCGCGAGCAGCTTTCAGAGCCAGATTCACAATCTGTCATAATGAACACTTTAATATTAAAAGAAAAACAACCCCATTAACAAACAGAGAAATACAAGAGTTTTCAGGGAAGCAAGGAAGCTGTAATCTAAATTTTTAATGAGCGCCGCTGCATGATGACTTTGTCTATGTATTTTGTCTGTTTGGAAAGGGAAAGGAGTCAGCACTGTCACACTTAATTCAGGCTACCCTTTTGTGCTAGAGCAGCGGGTACTGTAAATACCTCGGGGAGACTTTTGAATGTCTTAATAGACGTTGTAACTGCTCCATCTCCAAATGTGTTGAAATGGAGGCGTGAGGAATGGCATCATTAAGGTAATGTGTTCGGGAAACCGATGAGTTGTGCTCTAACCTCTGCTGCTCAGCCCGAGATTCGGTAAGTGCACAATCTAAGGTCACCTTAATCAGACGGAGGCGGCACTTACAAACACACGTACACACATAAAGCCTCAATTACACTGTGAAAGTGCTCTCAAATGAGTTGTACAACATGTCTAGCTGCTCTGTTTATGTATTCTTCTGAATATTTTGTCATTATTTTTGAGTGCAATGGTACAGTGGTTTTGTCTGTGAGATCGCTTTGTGCAGTTGTTGCCTTAATACTGCAAAACAGTGTTTTTTTTTCAGACCTATTGCAAAGGCTATGGTTATATATCAGTTCCAACAAGGCAGATATTGCTGTGTGTTCAGGTAGACCAAATACTGAGCTAAGTTGTTCGATAAGTTTTAGATGAGAACCTTCTATCAGGACCTGTGCACATTTTTTCTCAGCCAAAGACAATGTTTCCAAGGCACAGTAAAAGCAAAGATTTCTCTCTTGCTACCCTTTTTTTTTCTCTCTCTCTCTCCATCCCTGCAGCGAGAGTCAACAGCCATCCTTTTCCACACACACGTATCCCCATAATGTGTCTTTTCACTGGGTTCTGAGGCAATTAGTAATGACCAGAGGTCCTGTGTTCGTACGGTCCACCAGTGTGTGTTTTTTTTCTTTTGGTCTGAAGAGTTTTTTTTAGTGATGAATTTCACCCATCACATTCTTTACTGTGGTTGACCAATGAGTTTTGTGAAAGCATGGCCTGTGGTGTTTTTCTTTAATAAGTCCAGAGGTGAGGCAAAGCAAGCAGGTGATCAGTCATCCTGTCAGGATCTTAGCCTCTGATTAGCCCGGTATATTGGTGGAGATATTTAACCTGCCACACATGCCTACGTCATGGACCGGTCTTATCCAACATGTAGTGACTTATTATAGTTAGCAGAGAGGTGATATTTTAGGTCTGTTAATAATTTTGTTCATCTGACACTTGTTTTTGTGAGAAGATAAGAAATACTTTTTCAAGGAGGCTTTCTTTCAATGAATACAAGTACAACGACATACCATAAAGACAATTTTTCAATAAGATTCAAACAGAATATAAGCACTATATTTTGAAGATGTGGCTGTAGGTTTTGTGGACCAGTCTGTCCTCGGTCCTCCCTCCTCTCCCTGAGGAGAGCAGCACACTTGTGTGGTCCAAGGCAGCCCATGCAGGGCCAACCTGAACAGTGGCACTCTCGCCTTTGGGCCTCAGTTACGCACCTCAGAATGGATCTTTATTTACAACACAGAACTCGGAAACAGCTGGTCAATCCATTTAGCCTAAGGCCACTGATTTGTTCGTATTTACTACAACAGCCAAAGAAAAGCCAGGGTATTTTTTCCTCTCTCCTTCCTATTGATCCGGCGCTTAGAAAATCTGCCCTGCTGTCTAAACACTATTGATCCCCCCCCTCTCAACGACAGGCTCTCACACCAGTGTATAAAGGGACTGGATGAATTGAAATTTCATTTCCGACAACTTGTTCCCGTTATTTTTACCCTTTTTTTTCAATAGCGGTTGAACATGCGCTGGCAGGCCGCCACGCACATGGAGTTGATCAGCGTTTGGCTCAGGGGGGAGAGGAGGGATGGAGGTGGGATTGTTTTGATCACCCTAAGCAGGTCTTCTCTACACAGCGCCGTACACGGGTCCTGCTCTGTCACTTGGATCCCAGTGACTAATAATGGTTTGTTAGGCGTCTCTAGCCAGAATAGATGTGTGGTCGTGGGACTGATGCATGGCCAGTCAGGATTAGGGCCATTTCTCACTCTGTCATGTGAAAGGTCAGCCAGCTCTGACTCTCAGAGGAGGCCTTCAAGCTAGTGATTATGTTGGATATACAGGTAACTTCATATATATACTTTATATTACTGCAGACCAACTTGCCCATTTCTTTTCATTTTTCCTTAGGTCAACTGTGCAATATTATCGGGTGGCACTGCAGGTTAGGTGTCTTTTAGTATAAAAAGGACAAAGTGAATTTGAACAACTTTCTTGTCTCAAACAGGTTGCTGTTTAGCAACTAATTCTAATATCTTCAGTGTTTCAAAACACTTCCTGCTTTCAGCTGCAATTTCTCAAGACCCATTATTTTTGTAAGTTAATGTTCACTGTACCAGATTTACTATTCTCCAGTGTAAACCAAGGGATGCCTCAAATCTACAGGAAGGAATTCAATATGAAAATGAATTGCAAAAAGGACTGCAATAATTATGTGCTTTGTTTTGAGGAAGCTGTTGAGGTATTGCATATTTGCATTTACTGTTACCTAATTCTGCTGTGTTCTCCACCCTGTGGCTAATTCACTTTATTTCGACTTTCTGTTTAAGAGGTCACCTTTCATTGTTCTTCAATTGAGCAGAGAGGAAAACTAAGCTAAAAGAGCTGCGCTGGGAGACAAAGATGTTGAATTTCACTGGTTTTTAATTATTTTTCCCTGATAAAAGCATCACAAAGGTCACGAAAAAGTGCGAAGGAGAATCCATAATGAAGTATTTGTAAGAACCAGAAAGAATAAACATGGTGTTGAGTGAATCTAGCTGAACTTTCAATAAGTGGCAAAAACAAGAAATGGTTTTTACCTCAAACTGAATATTTATTTATTCAAAACACAAAGGACAAAGTAAATATCATAGAGTACTGTCATTATTATGAAATAATGTGCGACTACTGCACTGAACAAACGTTGAAATTGTCAGGCCTTGTTCTTGCTTTCACAATGGTTGCATTCTGTTCTGTATTGCTCCGTATGAAGGATATGAAAAAGAAATCACCGCAGTCATTGCTCCGGCTAATCGTATCACAGCAGACATTTACATTATAAACACCTAGATCCAAAAACTGAGTTTGTTCACACTCATCAAGGTTGAGGTGGAAACAGCCGCCCTATAAGTCCATTAGCCCATCCAGGAGGAGTTCCACAGTGCCCCCCGTAGGGTAAAACAACCAGTAATGACTTCTATTCCATTTGGCTCATGACCGTGTCCAACTCTTGCCATTACAACAAGATCGAGTATTACATAAAAAGGGAGGTTCTGTTTTAATTAACATCAATATTCATGTAATGGTCATGAAGCCAACCCACATTCCATTTCAAGCTCTTAATGTTAATGCATATTTTAATACATTATCATTGCCACCATCATAATTCTTATTATGATAAGTGTAATTATTAGATTTATGACAGAATTATGGTTTTGTTCCCTGAAGGCACATATTTTGCAGCGAATCCAATTTTTCCCTTATGTAGAACACTCCCAGTCTTTCCCCTCCAAAATACTGAGCAGACACTGATAAAGATAAACACACAAACACCCCGGTGTGTCTGCTGCTGAGCCTGTAAAACACTCAATCTGAATTGCATATCCGCCTCGCCACCAAGCTTGTCATAAGCTGTATTAAGAAAAATGGTCACACGGTTTGACATAAATTGGAAAATGACATTTGGAAAATGGGCGCTGCTGTGGAAATTAGAGATATTAAAATTATAAATCAGTGTCTGCAAGTGCAGGGGGGTGTAGGCGTTCCTCTTCTCTACCTCCCTTTGCCTATCTCTCCACGTTTATCTCTGGCTCTATTTCTCCTTTTTTCCTTCTCTTATTGTCTTTTGCTCTTTCTCTGGAGGCAGTATAGAGTCCGACCCCAGAAATCAGTCCGGTAAAAGTGGGTTTTGAATGCAGCCACGCACAATTCGTCCTCACAACCCCCCCTTTTTCCGTCAGTAAGAGTGGTGACTGTTATGCGTGCATATCATGTGTCTGCTGCAGCTGTATCTCCTCAGCTTATGCCTCTGTTCTCTTGCTGTAACCTGCTAATGGATCATCTCTGAGGTGTGATATGTATTATGCAAAAGTAAGGTGTGCTGACACCTTTAAAAACAGTCTGTTTGCATCCTCCGTACGATTCACCTCTGCTCCCTCTTCCCTGTCTTAGAGCTGAGCAGATGGATGCAAAATGGCAGAATAAAGGACAAATTCCTGAGCTACAGGTGGAGACATACAGCCCAAAACCACAGCGAGAGGACCAGAAGCAGGACCAGTGTTGACCAATGCTGCACACACACACACACACACATATATATGAATTCACACATATATGTGAGAGTGAAGGGTTTGCCACTATGTATAAGTGCTCATGTGTACCTTTGACTTTGGTTCATCCTTCCTTTTGATGGAGCTCAAAGCAGATGTCTAGAAAAGGCTGGGAGTGCTGTGGGCCTTCATGCTTGACCTCCTTCTTTTGAGGGAAATCGGTCCCTGCCTTAAGAGGAGCTGCAGCTATGCCACACATTTAACATGAGGGTCACGAGCTCTTTTCATCAGTTTTGCAGAAAGAAAACATTCAATCTTTGAGTCCTTGAAGGATGAATGTAACATTCACATGTGTCATCTTGCTGTTTAGACGGAACAGGAGTTCACCCATTTAAGAGCAATCACTTCCTCAGACCTGATTCACTTTGCACATGTACTCTCTCTAGTAGGGGTGGAAAGTAACTAAATATGTTTCCTCAAGTACTGTACATAAGTACAGCTTTGGTACTAATGAATGTCATTATTCTTTTTATTTAAAATGCTGTTATGTATAGTGAAATATGTTGAAATTTCACTATTTATCTACACAAAGTATCTAAAATAGGCTTTACATGAATTAACTACAACATTATTAAACTGCTTTTGTGTGTTAGTTAGTGATAAAAAAATAGTATTATACACCATCTCAGCTACTGATGTGCCCTAGATATCAGAAGTTTCATTAGAGCTTTCAATATAACTTTCCGTACTTTTAGGTTTTGAATTGAGGACTTTTACTTGCAATTGAGTATTTTTTAGACAACCAGTATTTTGTCACCGCTGCTCTCTAGCTTGAAATTGAATTTATCTTGCAGTGTTTTTTTTTTCTTTTTTTACTTTTAAAGCTTATTCATGCCTGTATTCATCTCAGCGTTCTTGCCACAGCAGGCCATTAAACGTCAGGGAAAACCTGATGTAGCTAAGGTACGTCGCTGGAACTGCCACTCTACCACTACCCGACCAGGCACAACTTCAGTAGCTCAACAATTTCCTTCTACTTTAAATTTCACTTGCACTCTGCCCTAATATTGAAATATTACAGAGCATTTTTGGAGAGGTCACGTAACGAAAGGAGGCACTTTATTCCTTTAAAGTAACAAATGTCGTGGCTGCAGTCAAGTAGAGGCAGTAGGTAGGCAGGGCTCAGCGTCCCTGGCCGAGCCACTCAAGAAAACCTTCACATGTTCTTTGCGATTGAAAATGGCAAAAAGCTAAATTATCTGCAAAGCAATGCAACGTGAGTCACATTCTTCTACTTAGGCGCCATAAACCTTGTGATAATACACAAATTATTCCTGGAGTTTGCATCTGTGTCTTTGTCTGTGTTTTTTTCAAACTTTGTGATGTATAACAAAGAGATGAGGATTGCCAGCTGAAGGACAAGGTCTGAACATACATTCAGAGACTCTTTCACACACACACACACACACACACACACACACACACACACACACACACACACACACACATGTACATACTTCACACACCCTTATTTCCCTTTAGAGATGTTCTCAGAAGAATGACTTAAGCACATCTGTTGTGTTCTCCAATCTGTCAACTTTATACTTTATATTTATGCAGTCATCTTTTTTTTAATTCTCCCAGAATTCATTCATTTCCCTCTCTTCTTCCCACAGAGGGAAACTAAGCTCTCTGTTTCAAGCCTCACCATTCTGCAGTGGAACAGATGATACGACCCGAGTGGCCTTTCCATAATAAAACCTCTATCTAGAATTTACCATAATAGCTGATTTTTTAACATCGTAGGTGTTCCTATTTTTTTGCTGCGTAAAAATGTCTTCACGTGTGCGGCAATAATTTAAAAAACCAAGACGTTGATTGTCCTTATGCATTGGTCAGAGAGAGCTGAGGAGTCTACCTGTTTTCACAGTCAAAGCAAAGGTCCTGGAACAAAGATCAAGTTGATCTACGCGCGACAGCCGAGCTTGAACCGGTGGCTTTAAAGCGGTCTCCGGGCCCCGCGCTAGATCACAGCGTGCGATGCGTGTAACCCGAGGCAAGTGTTGAGCACTGAGATGATGTGTTTTTACAGCGCCGTCTTGTTGTGCTTTGGGATGGCAATAAACCACGGCCTTCAAAGCACAGCCAAGCGCCACTTACTGCTGAGTGTTTCTCTGGTGGTTGGACGAGATTACTCTCAAAACAAAGTGCAGACAGGTTGATTAATAGAAGGGTCTGCAGAGGTGCGTGCCGCAGTATATTTTCACACCCGGCGAACACTCATTCATTTCATTCGCATGGACTTTTATGGGCCGATCCTGTCACTGTGTGAGTCTGTCACTTCATAAAAATGGTTCCCCTTCTTTGAGCGTCTTTTTAGTGAAAACTTATCAGAGCTGTTACCTTCGTGTTGTTTTAACGTAGTGGGAGCGAGAGAGTGATGCAGTCCTTGCATCTATATCATAAGAGACCCCTGTGTGCATCTGAAATAATCACTGTATACTTAAAGCATATTTCTCCTGATATAGACATGATTTATAAATGCTAAACGATCATTTGTCTAACCAAAGTGAGTATTGACTGATGTTCTGATCTTTTGATGGCGACCGCATACTGACCCTGAGCTCCTGTGTGGTGTCCGCTTCTCAGGTCAGACAGAGAACGGTGAAGATGACGAGAAAACAGACCTGGGATAAGACCGCGGGGCTTAGGGAGGCTGAGGTAGAGGAGCTGTACGGCCGCCCTGTGTCTGCAGCAGCATCGAGGCCTCCGCGTGGCGGTCCAGACCTGCAGGACACGGTAAGAGACAGAGATGGAGACCGGCAGTGGGAAAGGCCACGGCGTGATAGCAGCAGGGTGGAACCTTCAAGCTTCTGAATGCAATTTTTTTTTTTTTAAGCCGTGGGGTTGAGTGACCCTGACTCCAGCCGTAATGACGAGCAGGCTCGGGGTGATTGCAGTCGTGGGGGGAGGGGGGCTGTGCGGTCACCCCCTCATCACATCAGATCACAGGGTTCTAATTAACTTCAGCACCGCATCAGACTGCAATCAGCAGAACCACAGAGGAAATTAGATTTTTTTTTTTTTTTCCACGGCGTTCAAAAGCGAGGCGTTAAAATGCATATTAGCCTTGTGTTTTTAATTAACATTTTGTGCTTAGGAAGCATGTTAACAGTATCCTTTAATGAGCTTTGTGGAAAACGTGCCACACAGAGGACAAAGGGCAACTCCCCCCAGTGTTTGCTGATGTGCTGTTCTTTATTCTAATACAATGAGATTAGTAATCATTGTTTAACTCCTCATTCAATATTGCCTCCACATAATCCCCACCTCTGCCACTCTCGCTGCAGAATAGAACAGCAGCCGTGATGGAGGGAGGCCTTTATTTATTATGTTGAGTGCTGGAACGGAGATCTGTCTAGATCTGAAGCTAGTTTACTGCGTATATCTGTTGTTGTTAGTTTCCTCACCTATTCACTTTGACGATAATATCCCCAGGCTACTATTTTATGGTTTCGAATCCATTTGTTGAACGCATTCATTGTCACACGAGTGGATTACATACCTTTGCAGCTTCATTTTCAACATGATTTTCCTATTTAAATAAGTCACAATAGAATCTTTACACAGATAATGACTTACCCGTGTTAAAACACCTCCTCCAAAGTGTTGTAATATTTAACATATTACTATATTACAGTCGTTAAATACTGTCTATATTATACAAATGTCTCTTCTGGTATGTTTAAATGGATAACAGCACGCTTTTACTTTGGACTTTACTCTGGGACTGCCATCAGCTGACTATTGTAATCACCTTTATCATCACATTCAAACAAGTAACCAATCACATTAATGGAGACAGTGATTCATAATGTCACTGCTGTCACATATACTCATAATTGATTCCTCCCTCTGTGATCACAGCCTCCATGTGTCCTTATAACCACACTTGGCTGTGGCATCTATCGTGGGTGTATCATGTCTGCCATATCTCGGTGATATTTGTCTGCTGTGTGCAGCACTGGGGGATTTGTTGCGCTGCCCAATTAGCCCTGTGCTGCGGCAGGGCAAACTCATTTTGAGCAGCACCTTCATTAGCAAAAACCTTTTTAACCAAAGGAAAATAGAGAAGCATTTATACTAGAAGTCGCCCGGGGGCATCTGTGGCTCAGGATTCTACCAATCGAAAAAACTGGTTTGAATCCTGGATTGGGCAGGGTACTTAATGCCAAATGGCGCGTGTTTGTGTGAATGATTAGATCTATCCTGATGAGCTGGTATGGCAGATACCGCCACCATGCATTATGAATGAAAATAGAGGTGCTATATATAAATGCAGTCCATTTATTATACACCATGCCTTACATAAAGAATGATATAACAAATGACAACTGAATGACGAGTCTCTAAACAGTGTATTAAACATGAGGCCATCCCATAGAAAATGCCAATTATTCTTGTAGTATTCAACTGTCCCAAACCAGTTCAGTATGAGAATCCAACATGTCATCACGCCTACTGCAGAACTTCGAAAATACTGTTTCTCTCTTAGCACTTGGGAGTTTGTTTTCTGTTTCTGACGACTTGGTGAATTTTTGGAAATCCTGTCAATGGCTGGCAGCTCCTTGCTGGTTTATTTATTCCCTCTTGCATCTGACTGGTCAGTTATTTGTTTCCCAGTGTCCTTGTGTGTTAAAAATGGGACAGACCTGTCACTTCAATGCTGAGTGGATGTTTTGAGTTCCTTCAGAGATTTTTATTTATTTAATTTGGGTTGGAGCAGAGCAGTGAATAATGCATCCCAACGTGCTACATGTACTGTTTTTATCATTAGCATGCAGCCAGAGTTATCTGCAGAATACTTATGAGTACCGGCGAAATGTTTGTGATGTTATTTATTTATGTTGCTCCTTTCAATTATTCATTTGTTTATTTATTCATGGAAGAACTAACTGAAATTGGAAAATTCATTTTTGCTGAAGGGCACTTGGCCCCACTCTATCCCTCGCTTACACAAAGGGAAAGGAAGGTTGCATACCAGGCTTGTTAGTAATTGCTTTATGTGGTGTTTCCTTAGACTCACCAGAGAGGACATCATTTTCATCCAAGCAGATGGGTCAGCAAAGATAGAAAGACAGACAGGAGGAGAGACGAGTGAGCGGAAGCTTAAAGATGGAACGGGTATAAGAGAGAACTCCTGTTGATGAGAGTAATTCTGTGCTTTTCTTCCAGAACGTATTGTTTAGCCGGTTCAGAGGCCTCAGTGGAGTTAACATGCAGCAATATGTGAAGAGTCAACTTTTATAAACACTCTGACAGGACTGCACAGTTTGGAGGGGAGGAACGAGTTCAGATAGAGAGAGAACATAATAGGCGTAATAATAATAATTTCACTCTTGCACAAACATGCAGCAATTATTCCTAATCAGTGATAACGATTGACTGAACATTAAATGAGTGTGTGTGTGTGTGTGTGGGCAAGCATGCATGTTTGCGTCGACTTTGGCCTTGTATCACAAACCACTTATATATATAGCATTCCAATTAGCATTAAGTGTAACAAGGAAAAAGACGGATTTGCATGTCTGTGGTACATCCTTAGTCATATTCACTGATCACTCATTCATTCTGTCACTGTCGTGTCAGGGCAGGAGTTTTCCCTGAAGCAGGAGATGCTGATCCTGCAGATGGAGGCGTGTGATGACAAAGGTCTGTCATCAGTAATCTCATAATGAATAAAAGCACACAGAAGGATTCGCAAATGTATTTCGGGATTAATATACAAATTTCTCAAAAATATTGCTCAATGCACACACCAAAATTTATCGTTGTAGATAAATGTAGAAAAAAATTGCTGAATCCAACACGTTTTCATACTTTTCAGTTCAAGTTCAAAGCCCACATCTTTTACTTTGAAGGCAAGCTGTCTCTGGTTCCAACCGTGTTGGAAAAAAAATGCATTTGGAATCCACTCATCTCAGGTTAGTCTCACACACACAATGCAGGAAAGTTCATGAAAAAATGTGACCGATAGCCAACATTCAATAACCAGTCGTTAACCATTTTTTGACAAGATAAAATGTAATATTCAGTAAAGGCTGTAACAGGAGCCTCGAGGGGGTGGGTAAGGCTGGGAGAGGAGAGCAGAAAGTGAGTTGTGGTGTAGGTTGTAGGATTTTAAAAGATTAACAGAACAAAAACACACACTGGGTCCTCTTCCTCTAATGCTCCTGGTTCATTATTGATCAGTCAACAGGATAACTACACAGAAACCTGCCACAACTGATAGTGTTGATCAGTCAAAACTATTACAAGAACTATAATTATATACAATAATAAACATTTCTTATTAAATTGAAAAAAATGCACCATTTATATATCAATCCCAAAATTATTTGTGGTTCTTTCTGGGTGTTTGTTCATTCGTTATGAGACTAATCTGACTCCATGATTTTTTCTGCAGGTTTTGTGTCTTTCTTTCCTCTGATTAGATGCTAAAACTAATAATACTAATTTTGGATGTATACCTTCAAATGTTCTGTAATTAAAAGCGCTGACTTTCAAGGACCAAGCCGACAATAAGTCCGCTGTCTGGCCAGGACACATCTCACCATTACCCTGCAGTCTAATGAATTCTCCTGAGGATGCCGTAGGAGTGAGTCTCAAGAGGGTGGTCAGGCGTGTCTTCTTCAAGGTGTCAACAAACACTACAGCCATGGAATGACAATTTGTATCATTTAATTAGAGCAGGCCTCTCCTAGCACAGTTCATTTATTTTAATCTTGTTTATGCACTATGATTGTTTCACAATATAGTTTTTTATAATTAGCCCAGATTGATTAAATTGCATTGATTCCGTATCCTTATTAAAATAAACCCCCCACAGCTCTCCTTCCTTATTTTTCATAATTAATGGTACAGTGATGCACATTGGGGGAGGCACCAGTGTTGCACATTTTGTAATTAAAGCAGTGGTTCCAATTATTTATCATGGTAGCTGTCAGCGTAGCACAGTAACAGGTATTTAAAGAGTTTATGGAAATGCTGTCCCATGTGTGGTGATAGATGCAGATATTTGATAGTGTTTCAGTTGTCTTAAATACTAGTAGATGACAGATTTAGCTAAACTCACATGTTTTCTTCCATCCAACCCTGCTCATCTGCTCAGCATTGACCTTGGCTGTTCTGCCCGCTGCATGTGTGTGTGTGTGTGTGTGTGTATGCAGGCGAGCATGCAATACATGTGCCTGCTACAGAATCTCATTCCAAATGTAGCACTCTTTTTAATTTTGATTGATGACTCAGTTTATCTTTGGAATAACAATCCTCTGATACCCCTCGCCATCGTGTCTCTCCACATCGAAGCCCACAAGTCCTCTCCCCATCACACCCCCAGTATAAAAATGATATTAGAAACAAAATGAGATTTGAAATTTTGTGTTTGACAAGCTTGATGAAAGGGTTTCATAGCTCGGCTTGATCCATGGAAATTTTATGCTAATAATAGTGCTGGCCAAGCAATCTAGTTGGAAATTAATCAGGGGGCTGGATGGATAGGAGGAGAGGAAAGGCAAGGAAGAGAAAGGTATGTTGCTTCATAAACACCCTTCCCCCTCTCCTCCCCTTCATTCCCTCTTTCCAGCTCTGAATCTCATCAGAAATAGCCATGGGGTGTTGTCTGTGTGATGGGGTAGGGAGAGAAATAGGGAGTTAGAAAATTACACTGCAGCTTAGCACTGATTGATGCAGTAATGTATGCAGCCATGCAGCGAGCTGCCATATTATGGATTAGACCTCTCCCATTCTCAAGCAGTCCCCTTCTGCATTAGAAAGGGGACACACACACACACACACACACCTCCCTTTTTACCCATGTCTGGTTTCCTGTTATTAGTCAATCTATCCTGTTCAGCTTTTGGTGTCTTTTTGGGCATATATCGTTTTTGTGTGCAGATGTGCCTGTAAATGGTGATTCAACATGCAGCCTGTGTTTCCTCTGTCTCATCCCACGTTCTCTCGCAGTGGAGTACTCTACACACTCTGTATGTATTCCCCTTCCTCTCTAAACCCTGGGAGTCATCATTACACGGAGTCACTAATGAAGTCATTATCAGATTTCACTTGTTTAAAACAACACAATTAGTACTTAGCCCTTAATGATGTTTGCAAGTTAAATGCAAACTAATGGCTTTCTCCCCCATTTCTCTCTCCCATTTCCACTCTCCCGGCTTGGTGCACAGTTGGAGTAAAGAGAGTAAATGAATCACTGAAGTGTTTCATGGACATGGGTGTATACGTGGGCGCATATTTCTCAACCATGTTACAAGTCTTTGTGATTTATTATTTTTACCCCGAGAGACATCTGTTACACCATTCCTTATTTTTGTAATGCATCATCAGCCGGAGGAAAAACAATATTATCCAGTCTGGGATATTGTACTCTGGAGTCTAATAATCTAATGTACACTAGGGCTGGTGTCATTAAAGTGCCAGTGGAGCTGTAGGGAGATGGTAGGTACACATCGCTCTGTCTCTGAATCCCCACCGGTGCTCACACTTCAGCCCTGCACCTTCCCCAACGCAAATACACACATCCCAGAGCACAACCATCACACAAACTCACACACTCTTTCCTACAGCCAATCCCAATGCTGTTGCCTTCGTGTTTCCAGCAGGAGGCAGTGAACACAGCGAGGAGGAAGTGACCAGACACCGGGCCACAGGCACTCTAGTACATTTAGCAACAAAATGAATAATAATAGTAATAAGAATAGTAGTAATCAAGAATAAATATACCACTCCGTGCTTCTCTCACTCACTTAGAGGAGCAGACATATGCATGTGCTTGAGGCTGATCTGCACTAGATTCTTTGCCCCTCCTTGGAGCTCTACAGCCCTAATAGGACCAGGCTTGTCTCAGCGAGGAAGCCCAGCAGAATAGCACTCCACACAGTCCAATCAAGGACATAAATGATGGGAGGTCACAGGTCATTCCCCTCATCTCAGTTTTTTTTTTTCTGAAAGCACATGTACTGTTTTGATTGAGTAGAAGAGTGCAAGGACTTAAGAGATGTGCCTACATGCTCAGGTGAGCAATACACACTACTAGCATTTTTTTTCTATTACTCATCAATCTCTCAAGACAGGAAAGCTTCTACTTCTAGAAATGTATTAAACCACAGCAACTCAGAGATACATGTCCTCCATAATCAGTCTACTTTTTTATATAAAATAATGGATCATTTCACACAAATGCAGAACTCTATATGTTGTATGTGTACCTACAAGGATCATACAAAAGTCAGGTTGCATCCAGAGCAACAATAGGCTGGGAAACACCCTGGTAAAGGAGGTTTGGCCTCTCAGCCTTTCAGGAGCTACGCTGCTATAAGGACAGGCGGTGATGAGTTGTGAGGTTGTGTGTGTGTGTGGTTTGAATAGATGATGGATCAACTGGACGGTGGAGAGGCAGCACCAGGGGTTGTCTGCATCCCTGAAGTACAAACACAACTAAGCAGCCACTGGGCGTAAAGCCAGGAGTTATGTGCCTGCAATAAAGAGTGGGTGTTGGCACCCAGTGGAGACCAGTAAGTAGAGGACAGGAGCTGGTTAAAGGTCTGATGGGGAGCTCACCTCCGTCTGTGATTGAAGTGTGGAGGTGCTGCTCCCTACACACTCACTGTCACACTCATTTTCTACTCGACCATAAGCCCAGTAAAAAGAGACAACAAATCCTCAGTCCTGACTGTCCAACCCCAACTTTTCTCATATGATTCCAAAACATGGGGCGCATTGGATGTGTGTCTCTCTCATGCCAGACCTCGATTAGCACTACAAAATGTTTTAATGAAACACATGTCTATGAGCACACATATTCAGTAGATTAACGCAGATCAAACTATTAACCAGTTAATTGTTGTGTTATTAGATTTACAACCTATAATCTGTCTGTTTTTTGTTTCATGTTTAAGAACATTTTCTATTAATAGGGAATAGTGAAGATGCAGACAATCTGAAGATCAATTTAAACATGAACCAACAAGTCTGTTTAGTTCTGACACATGCAGAATGACCAGCTTCGCCACTAAGAAACTCCAGACTTTCATAAGCTAATGCCTAAGATCAACCAGTACCCCATCAGCTAAAACATGAAGAAGTTAAAATAGGTGTGGATTTGATACACCCTACACACACGTTGAGCTGGAATCTACAGGTGAAGAGAAGAGTGTCGTCAGTCAAGCGCAAGACAAGAACTGGAGGAAGTCTGTTGGCATGGTGTGGTTGCTGGCCTTATGCTCCACTTTAGAGTCTACTGAAATAAGCCAAATAAGATGAGTATGTCATGCAGAAAGGCTGCTGGCTGGAATTAAACCAGGGACTCGCAGTAACGTGGCATGTGTTGCAACCATTCTATAGGCACTTCTTGTCTGTATTTGATACTGTTCCACCATATTAACTATTTATGATCAACATACACATTTCACAATGCCAATTGTCTGTATTATAACTTAACGTCCATCTACTTTGTCTGCATATGTGTAAAGCCAGATTTAAATAATAAATCTCATAACTCAGTAGAAGATAGGATCTCATTAGTCAGTAACACAGATTATTAGTTTATCTAATTCCTTTCAAGCTACACTGTTCATTAAAGTAATAAGCAAACACTGAACACTTCTCTAAACAAGACACTGTATGTATTCAAGTCAAGTACTGGGTGAAAAGCCATTGGTGTTGTACAGCATAAATTCAGACACTACTCTAAATTCAGTTGGAATTCTAAATTAAATATTAGCCAGGAACCGTTGTTAGAAGATTAGAGACACGTCTTAAAACAGGATCAAATGTGTTTAATCACCAGAAACACTTCAGTTAACAAGTCAAACACCAAAAACACTTCAGTTAACAAGTTAAAATCTTAACTGTTGAGCAAAGTTTGTTTTTTAATGATGGTCAATGATATATAATGAAGATTAAATCTGTAGGCTGATTAGCTGTGTCTGTATTATTCCACTTATCACTATGAATCCCAGCTACAATGCAACAATATGACCTGTTTTAACCTTTTGGATTATATGTTGTATTGGGCAGCTAGTATGAACAAAAGTGCTCGGATAAACTGATATTGTATGTGAGGGTGGAACTGAAAAGGTATTTCCCATGGAATACATTTTCTGTGAATCTATGGAAATATTTGTCATAGTTGTTTTAAGGAGTGGTTTGTAATCAGAGCCTGTTGAGTAAGCTTCATAGCAGCTGTTACATGTAGCTTGTGTTTCTGGCTGAACTGGATGATATGTTAAGGCCCAACCAGGTTAATGGCAAGTATCAACCATACTGGACAGGAGGCTGAATCTCTACTGGGTGTCCATTTTTATATAAGTCACTTTTTCCATTGTATCTGTATTGTTGTATTGTATTATTTTACAGAACTATTCATCATTATGACTATTTATGTACCTCTGTGGTGATCATAAAGGATATAAATGTTACAACAGTATGCCACATAACAATCAAATATCTAATATTCCTCAGTGCCCGGACAGGGAGTGCCCACCGCTAGGCAGGCTCCCGACATGTAAAGTCCATACCCACAGCAGTGACTAATTGTTTGTTATGTCAGTGCTTGTCGTGCCCGTTTGCCTATAATGGAGTGTAGTGTGGTGATCCATCAGGCTGTCGAGCACGCTCCATGTCAGTTGAAGTGGCTGTGTGTCAGTGGGGCGAGCGTGCCGTGCAGATGTGATTTACTGCCCTGCTCGGTGCACCGTGTTGTGCCTCGCCTCTTAGCCACGCAATGCAGCCCACTCCTCTCCGCTGCTATTCTCCTCTTTCCCCCTCACACCAGATTGATTACCAGTGCAACTGGCTCATGACATGACTTGCCATCTTCCGGCAACCTTTTAGTGCCATTTTATAGATGGTTAGCCCACCTCATTTGACTATTTGTACATCTGTAAGTGGCCATGAAATATAGATTTGTCTTGATGGGTGTCAACATTGGAGCTATGGAAGCAGAGCTCAGTGACACCTAGTTATTTTAATGGTGTGAGATGAAGAGGCTATGTGGTGGGAGCAATTTTCAAACATGCCTAAATGATACTGTTTTTATTTTAATTTAATGAAAGTGATTCACTGTTAAAGCAATACGGCTGTTTTCTTTTCTTTCTGTCTGGTTAGTGCCGAAAGAGGGAAACAGGGAGAGAAGAACATCACATAAACATACATGTGCCCACACTTTAAACCACACATTCTGTGTGAATGTCAAGGTGGTTCAGAGTGAGAAGAACCCTTAACAGTAACATGACATGTGACCTGTCATCCACACACACACTCACATATTTCACTCCATTCACAGTCAAGGTCTCATAGGTAATTAGGTGCTGGCACCCATTCAGTACAATGTGCTGGTTAATTGAATAGTTAACACATCAGAGGCAGGCCTGTGCAAATTGGAGGTGACACCTGTCAGGAAGCTGTTCTCCCCCAATCCAGGACATTTCCTGCTCAGCCTGATACATATGTCATCGTTGTGCGAAAACCAAATTAGGGTTATGCAGCCCAGTGAGTGGTGTGCGGCAGGTGTGGAGATAGCTGGAGGGTAGAGGAAAGCAGGCGTTCCTCTGCTCTGTCCTTCAAGAGGATTTGTAAAGCTCCAGGCGCCCATCCCTACTTCACCGCAGGCCATTTCCATAGGTATGTGACAGGAAAGTGACAGTTCGTTGTGTGTGTGTGTGTGTGGATGCATCCATGCATGTGTGATGTCAGGCTCTCCCCCGGGCCCAGGAGCAGTGTGCCCAAGGCATTCAGGAGTCGAGTTTGCATCGTGGAAAGGTGCGACAGCTGAGCAGAGGTGTCCAAACTCAAGCTGCTCAAAGACAGCTGTCTGGGAGGGAGGCTGGCATTCATAAAAAAAATTTGCCAGTTCATCAAACAACACTTTTTGTTCCCATATACCACCAGCATTGCATGTAGATACATACTATTTGTCTTGATGCTGAGGTTACTTCTTGTCTGGAGACAAGAGCCAAAGTCCTTTCAGAGGCGAGCGCAGTCAGCAGGAGATTACAGCTCCAGAGCGGGGTTGCCACACTCCAGCAAGACCTGGAGGCTGCTCACAGCTGAAACCATTAAAGAGAACAAGTTATCAGCTGGGGCATGTTCTCATGTTACAGAAGCCACTCCTTACATATGAACCGAGCAATTAAACACACACATAGACACTCGCCAACCTCATTATGTGTTCTCACATCCTCCACAGCGGTGCAGGAACAGGATGGACTCCTGCATCGGGGCGAAGCCTGAGAAGCTCTGCGGAGAGGGACTGTGGAGGCACAGCGGCAACCAGCTGGAGTCACACAGCCTGAGGACGGAACCGCCGTCGATACAACATGGACTGGCCCAGCATGGCCTCCTCTAAAGCCCAGCAGTTGCAGGGTACACAGGAGCTTAAGAAAGACCAAGACCTCTGCAAAAACCCAGGTATGATATGTCTTTACTGGATCGAGAAAGTGTTGCTGCACAGTGCACCGTGTCTGTGGGCCCAGCTTATCAAACTCTATCTCTTTGTTCTTTCCCCTGCTGTCATTCTTCACGGACAGATCGGGTAGAAGTGTCCTAAATCTCCTGAAAAACACATTTGCCCTTTTTTCCTTTCAGCTTTTTTATGAGTTTTTCTTCCTTTCTTCTTAGTTTGTTTTCAGAGGAAACTATTAAAGTGACGAAATCAAGACACCAACAAACAGAGAGAATGACTGAAATAGTGTAAAAGTTAGGAAGTGAGGGATAAAGGAAGGGAATGACAGGTTCTTGAGTCAGGTTGGCTAGCCTCCAGTGCTGGCTTTAATATATTGCGTGAGACAGTCCCTTGTGTGTGCGGTGTGTGTGTTTGTATGTGTGTGTGTGTGTGTGTGTGTGTGTGTGTGTGAGGTGGCAGGTGCCTCAGCCAGTCACTTGTGAGGAACTTGCCCGTCAGTTCTCAGCCCTGGGCCTTACGCTTGATGTGCAATACACACATCTCATCTACACACAAACACACCCATTCAAAAAGCTTTAAAACCATTCCATTATACATGTGAAAACAATCTTATAGATGCACAAAGGGCAACTAAGTTCTGCAAAAAAAGTAAATAAACATGAAGTTAAATGTCAAATAGAAAATAGACAGGTTGAACAAAATTCCCTGATTGACTTTCAAAAAGTAAGTGAACCCGACAGGAGACTCCACATAAAAAAGCTGCGTTAATACTTTGTAAACACTTTCAGGAAATCACTGTTTAAAGCATCACCCCATCATTGTGGATTTACAGTAAAGCAGCGCCGCGGTGACACAGGTGTCTCTGGGATGTGTATTTGTGTGCCAGTGAATATGTATTTTAACGTTTCATTTGAGACATGTCTGTTTGTGTTGGTACTTGACAGAAGGAGAGCGCTTTGCTGCTGGCGGGGGGGCGTCAGCAGCCTCACAAACAGCTGGCAGACATGCTGGAAGCCCGAGCTGGTCCAGAGGAATCTACGCATGATGGAGAGTTAACCACAGAGCTACAGGTATACTGCACGGTTAAAGCTTGAACCTGAAATAGTCACATCTCCTAAAGCTGTTACTTTACAAATTATCATGGGATTGTGTTTAATTTAAATCTCATATGATACCTTGTCAATATGAAACACACTAAGAAAGGAAATGATCCTGCTGCGAACGCTTTAAGAACCCTGCTGCGCCTCACACAGACACAGCCAGTGTCTGACAGATGCTTGAGCACTGTGACCCCTGTGGTGTCGTGTATCCTCTCTCCCGTCAGCTTCCCATCCATCCCACTCCTCCCGTTCTTCACCATTCGTCTGGCTATGCGTGGGCCGGGCGTATCGTTTCAGGTCAGGGCCTTTCGTGTGAAATGAGATATTTAGGTATCCAGCTGAAATGGGAGCACATCTTAAAGAGGCCATACTATGGGAAAACTCACTTTTTTATTTGCTTGTGAGTGTATATTTGTGTCTCTGATGTGTCTACTAACACAGACTGCTCAAATAGGACCACCCAGTCGGTTTGGTGCGAGCTGGCTTGCTCTGTACTGCACTGATTCAACAGACCATTCACATTTATTACCCCTTTTTCTCACTTGGGGTTTCATTGATATTGCTATTCCATACTCTGCAGCTTTACACAAAATATGGAGAAACGTACTTTTAGTGGTCCAATATGTGCTAATTTAATATTTTTAATATCCGTGATATATATTAACATTACATATCCAGAACAAAAAAATCAACAACCAAATCTAAAGGGAACTTCCCTGTTGCAGGCTACATATTATGTAGTTATAGAATGAATAAATCACCAAAATTATTGAAAAGAAGAGTTATTGTTCTGGTTGCAAGGCGAGGGGCCAGTAAAACACGGAGCTACTGCTAAGTGGGCCAGCGGGGAAACATGCTTCTTTGGACAATGTGAAGGTACAGAAAATAAAACATCTGAGAGCTCAATATGATCGATCTACATTATTTTAACATGCACATTTTTCTTCAAAAGCTCTATTCAGGTATTATTTATTTTATTTTTAAACACAGCTATGTTTGTACTTGAGATGAGAAGAGAACATACAGTCTATTTACTGTGAGATTACTTATTTTTCTGAATGTAATGGATTCTTGTTTCTTTCATGTTCGGTGGTATACACTCGTTCACACCTCTCATCTCCACAATTAATGTTTCTATGCATTAATGCTACAATACTGAAAGGCCAAGCAGTTCTGTGCCAGCTCACTTTGAACATCTCTACTACTCAAAATATTCCAAATGCAGGGGCTTTCTTCAGCGGGCCATAGGCTCAATCACTATTGTGTTTCTTCATTCAGATACAGATAGTGACTTAACGGACATTTATTTGAATGAAAATCGTCTAGATTATTACTTTAACCAGCACCTTGGCAAAGGTCTCGTGTTCACTCAGCCACTGGGGCTGCTGTAAGTACGCCCGCCAACTGCCAATATGCATTAGGGAGGATTTAGAAATTAAGTGATAGGCTGAGGACTAAATTGGGTGTTTGTGGGCTGGCGAGCCACCCCGAGGTCCCTACAGCCATGCAGATAGGGGTTTCTAATTGCCAGGAATATTGATCAGCCTGGCGAGGTGGGTGCACAGGGAATTCACTAGCCATCGATTAGCTGTTACGGGACCTCACTTGTCAATGGAGGAGGGAGGTGAGCATTGGAAAAGCTCCGGGCTTTTCCCACAGAATCCTTCACCACCGCCGGATCCTGACACACACATTCAGAGGCAGTGACACAGCATGTTGTGGTGAACGTGTTCTCCAAACTTTCCCATACATCCTCACCACATGTGGAGACTACCTTGAGTCTCTTTAAAGCGTGGATTGCATCAGAAAGAAAGGCTTTACAAAGGGAACATTTTTATGTCGTAATAAAGTGCCATCCTCTATCTTTCCCCCTCCTCTCTGCTTTTCTCTTTCTTTTTCCTTCCAACTCACCTCCCAGAGTTTGTAAGAGCTCTGTCCTGTCGCTGTGGTCCTAGTTAATGTTTGAGGAAGAGAGGGGACTAAGCTTGTCTGCCCTCTGATATTTAATTTGTTGCACCACCTGGCAGCAAATAGTCCTTGGTCAGTGCCCACACACACACACACACACACACACACTTCTGCGATCCTAGTTCTAACACCGATGCTCTATCGACATGCCAACATCACAAAATACTGTGCCATAAAAAGCCAAACTGCAGCCAGAATTACCAAACATCCTCTCATTAAATGTTAAAGCTTCCCCGGTCAGATGGGATCTGTCACACGTGCACACATGGCCTTCTATTGATTTAGTTTCACGCATGACATACTTAAAGCCCTTCAATTTCCGATGAGTGGACTCAACAGAGTATAGACAAGATCAGTTGGGGTGATGTGTGAAGTTTAATTTATACGTTTTATTTTATTTCAATGGTGAGTTCAAGATGGCCGTCCATTTTTAGTGTATTTTCTAGAAAGGAAAAAAAATCTGACTTCCAATTGTGATTTAAAAATTTATTTTGAAAAGATGATAGTATAAAATGCTTTTTTTAGAATTTGATCTTCAGGACTGAGAGTTTGTGAAGAAAGAGGTTGAGATTGGGCCTGCTAAGTCCAAGTGCTAAAGCCGTAGGGCATACTACAGAAAAAGAAGGGACCAGTCAACAACAAAATAACTTAGCTCAGCCTGATGGTAAATAAATGGATAAAGATAAAGAATAGGTTCTCATAGGATTTAACTTCCTGTTGCACCAATCATGACAGCAAGCATCCACCCTGCTGAACAGTCTTAAGGTTAAGATACTGAATCTCTGCTGGGTCCAGGGGGGCTTGACGTCAGTGAAGGGGGAGAAAAAGAAGGATCAATCAGTTATTGTTACAGTAATTGTAGATAGTTACAGAAATGAAAATTATTTTCTTTTTATTTCCTTTTTTCTATTAGACAGTATAGTTGTATGGTACCGATATGATGTTCTACAAGTGATCATAGGTCATTTATGAACCATTTACAGTATTTAGTATTGATGATACTTTGTCGGACAATGGTGACCAGTAGGTAGATGTCTGGGATGTTATCACATGTTATCGTAACCCAAGCCATGTGTAGTTTACAGTCAGTAAGCAAAAGCTTGTTTGGCATCTTGCTCAAGGATGATTTTAAGAAGATGTGTTTTTTTAAGAGAAGCAAATGGAGGATTGTCTCTCTGACAACGCACTCGTACTGTTTGTCATTTAAATTTAAAAACATGATTTTCTACCTATAGTTTGGTTCGGCCCACCTTGTCTTGCGATTCCTGTCCGTGTTGAATTGAAGTGCAGAAAGAGAAGCAGCGAGAAGGTTTCCGGCGCAGCAGTCTCTAACCTGAGTCATTTAGAGCCTATTACAAAACATCAATATATTGATTGAAGTAAGTGTCTCAGTGTACTGCTCTGTAAACACACGCTTGGTTCAGTTGTGCATGTTTTATCTGCTTGAATCTTATCAGGATTTAAATCGTTTCATCTTCAATTCACTCAGTCATGGCACAGTTGTCTTTTGAGGCAAAGATTTGACCTTTGATTTCTTGTCTAATTTTCAGTTCGAATGGAATGTCTGGTAATACAGTACGAGGCAGAAGTTTGGACACACCTTTCTCTTAAATGAGAAAATGTGTCCAAACGTTTGACCATCACTGTATACTTAGTTTTTAATTGTTTTTTTTTTTATTTTATCATATGAATTCTGCATGCAGGTACTGTCTGTCACTTTGATTTAACATTTTTCTCTGTGCTATGTGTGCCAGCTTCAAGCTGACGCATGCTTCATGTACCAAGAAGCAAGCAGTGCAGCAGGTCAGGGCGATCAGTAAAATAAAGAAACAGTGGGTAAAACTGATACAAGATAGACTTCTTTGTTTCAACAAGTTTTTGTATCTTTAAATTAATGAGCCTTTTTTTCACCAGAACTAAAAGAAATGAGGAAGATGATACTTCCTACACATATACATTTACAAATACTGAAAAACAACTGAAGGCAATATTAATCAGCCTGTTTATTCTAAATCATAGTTTAGAATTTAAAGACATTTCCGTTATAGAAATGAAGTAATTTACAGTGGTAACATAAATCCTGCACCGGTTTACACACCCAGACATATACGGTGTACACAAAGATGAAACTGATGTCACTCAGGAGACTTTAGCAATTCTAGGGTTTTGTATCTTTGCCATGAGGAAGCATTCCTGTCCGTTCATCGGCTGGTATTCATAGAATCCATCTGCAGCAGGCTGTAAGCCGAGCATCACAATTTGATTCTGTGCTCCCATCTGAGTTTCTGATCTGTGTGAATTCCAAGGTCATTTTGTCATCTCTGAAAGGGGATTGTTCCCCATGCTTGTCCTCTGATTGAAGCCTAGTTACAACCGTTCATACGCCACTCCGAGTCACCCTCCAGCCATACTCACAAATTGAATTAGTTTCTGTCTGAATTTGTGTTTCAAAACTAGTAATTATTTTTTAACCCCAGAGGAAGCCAAGAGAAATGAGTCAGATCTTCAAAAGTCATGAAATTTGACGATATATGATTTTACACCAACCGAAGGGACACAAGCCTGAAGCACAGCAATTTACCAACCATTCATCTGTTAGCAAATTAAATCACAGCACATTTGACATCTTTTAGAAAGTTAGATAAATCTGATGAAAAAGTTTCTCTCTCAATTACCATCTGAAATTAATCTCCTTAATCCCAATTTGATCTCTTTCATGCATATAAGGGGTATCTTTCATCTGCCCACCTATGTGCTTTAAATCTCCGCCACAGAGTTAAGATGGAACGTGACTGTCAAACTTAGTGCTACGTGAAACTCGGAAACCCATGCAGCTCCGTGAGATGGGAGAGCTGATTAGCAAAGATGAGGAGACAGGGGCGTAACTGACAGCCTCCCATTATCTCTCTCTGTCTCCAGGAACGTGACAATGCTGCAGGCAGGTGTGGTCCGGCTGTGATACAGAGTCAAATAAGCAGAATAAAATACATCTGCCAGGTCATAGAGAAACACCCCTTCACCTCACTAATCTCAATTGGAGACTTATAGTCAGACCTGTTTACATTACACATATTTAATAATGGTCTAATTCAATTTAATTACAAATCTTACTGTTTTTGAGACGATACAATCTGAAAAGGTGAAATGCTTTATGTGAGCTAATTTCTATTATGGGATGGGAATGTTGATTATATTGGTGTTCTATGCGTTTTTTGTGTGCTGTGTAGGTAAATACCTTTTGGATACTAGTCCCAGATGAAAGAGGCCTTTAAGAAAGAGGGTGACCTTTGTGAAGGAGGATGGAGCACTAGGAGAGGGCATTGAGACAGGGAGGTTGGAATTGCTTTCTGTACTGTTACACATATGAGATAAAATGGCCATCTGAAGCATAGACATTGCTCTCAAGTGTGCCTAAGAATTTTATTTGTGAGAAGTTTTGAAAACCATTCCATTCAATCTCTGTCCTCATGGATGTAGGATTTGAAATAGGCTTATGTCTCTATTAAATATTTTTTGGCACTTGGAACTTGAGTGTGTGGTGTCCTTCAGTTTAAAAGTTATTGCTCTGCCACTAGCACCTTGATACAACAAAACCGTCACTCTCTGCATTCAAGCATGTGAGGCTACAGCATCAAGATTTTTCATTGTGTGTGAGTGTCGTTCCAGTTGAGGGAAATGTCATAGCCAAACAAGCAGCATGAAACAAATTCTGTAAATTTAAAGAAGATATAGTATAATAGATCCTCTATATACCCTGTCAAGATGAGTGGTTCATGGATCTTGTATTTTAATGTGTGCGTCCCATCTGCAGTACAGGAGTTTCCAGCTGACAGAGGACGGGGAGAACAGAAGGAGACGACTAAACACCAAACTAAAGAAATGATCAGGCTGCAAGCCACTGGCAGATAACTCTCTCATGGTGAGCTGCAGATTCATCTTCTCACCCAAAACTGCTCGCAGCCTCCAAGCAGCCAGGTCCACATGATGATACGATCAGATCTACTTACATACCAGCTCTCCCCTCTTTAAAGAGCACTTTGACCAGCCAGTGCCCTACAAGCCCCGAGCATGGCTATGATGTGAGTGCTCCATAATAGGAAGGAAAAGGAGACTCATCTGCTTCCTCAACAGTGACTATTAGTTTAAGATAGCCGGAGCTGGGAAGGGGCACAATGCTAGCCCTTTCACAGAGCATTCTGGTCATTAGTGTGGACTATACAGCCTCTCTCACATAACGAGTCGTAACCTCC
The DNA here is from genome assembly GCA_036785175.1 of Eupleurogrammus muticus. Classification (NCBI taxonomy): domain Eukaryota; kingdom Metazoa; phylum Chordata; class Actinopteri; order Scombriformes; family Trichiuridae; genus Eupleurogrammus; species Eupleurogrammus muticus. Next base: position 14,982,190 of record JAYKQN010000002.1, on the reverse strand, counting down.
AGAGGTCGTGCTGTTCACTAATTGTACTCTACAGGCAAGATCAGATCCTGTTGTCAAAAAAGGGTAGACTCTTAGTTTTGCCCTTTATATGTATTCCTAAAGCTGATTAGATAATGAGGGTTTTTTTCCGGTCTCAGTCTGAGTAGTAAAAAAAAAAGCTTAAAGCTTTCTCATTTCACCAGCTGAACATTTCAGTTTTTTTTTTATCTTTATTTTAGTCACTTATAGACCTCAATACTGTGTTAGTGTTTTGTTACAGACTATATATTTGTTTTGGTCTGGAGCTCCTGGTGTACTCATCGCTTGCCCTCTACAGGTCTGTTCCTTTTATTGATGTGTGTGTGTCTGTGCATGCATGATTGCTTTCACATGTATTGTTGTGTTCTGTGTGTGTTCTGTGTGTGTGCGTGAGCGCGCATGTGTGTGCGCACAGTGACTCCTGAGTCAAGAGCACATCTCTGGCTCATCTCTAAGGCCTGGCGTCAGCCTCCTTAAGTGCTGTCAATGTCACATGGTAACAGCAGCCCTGCAGCCTCTTAATTGGTTTAGGAAAAGCATCCTTGTCATTTTGCGGTCAGTAAACTCTGCTAGAGAAAATGAAGTCCAAGCTGCTGCCACCTCCTCAGCCCCCACCCAGCCAGCCTAACAAAAAAATAATGATTATGTGCTGTGTATATTTGTGCGTTCGCTGTCTGTTTTCACTTTTTGCTTTTTAGAAATAATTGCTGTTGGTTGTGTGGCTGCATCAGAGGAAGGGCATTAATGATTCTCACTGGCCGCAAGGAAACAGCATGCTGCAGAGGGCGGGAGGAGGGCAACTCATTTTCTAGCAATAAACGTGTGTGTGTGTGTGTGTGTGTGTGTGTGTGTGTGTGTGTGTGTGTGCGGGCACACATACGTCTGTGCCTCAATCGGTTTGTGTTTGGTCATTTATTTTTGGTAGATTTCCTCACTTTATCCTGCAGTACATATTGCATACAGCCCACAATAATTACTCTGGCAGTGTGTGTGCATGGTTGTTTGTATCTCTCTGAATGACTTAATGTGTGTGCATGTGCGTCTGTGTGTGTACAGCGTGTGTGTGCATGGCTGTCCTTTTGCACGGATAAGCTGCTGAATGCTGCGAGAGGATGATCAGACCGGGAGCACACCAGGGTTGCTCTGCGATCACATAGGGATTATGGGGGATATGGAGCTGTAGTACATTCCAGGGCTGCCTCCAGTTAGGCTCATCTCCGCTACGCTCCCCTCACACACACCACTTTAATTGCCTTTGCTTCTTTCATTACTTTTATTGCCTCTCCTCTGCATTGCGTGCTCCCTGGGCTTGTGGAAAGGTCATTGGGATGGTGGTGGTGCACACACAGCCTCCGTCTCCCTGACTAGAAGGAAATGGCTGTGGAGCTGATGCTGGGGGAACAAGTGAAACAGCAGGGTAACCAATGACAGGCTGTGTAAAGATTACATTATTATTCTTTATTTATAACAAGGCGGTACAATAAATATATGCATCCAATAAAATAAAATATACATCATATTTTCGAATGCAATGAAAATAAGACGGGCTTCCTTGGGTAGTAGCTTTGGCAGAAAATATATAGATCATTGATCCTCACTCAGACTGGCTATATGCACTCTATGTTAATGTGTAAAATGCTAAATCAAGTAAATGCATGATCATTATTGAGATGGCTTCATCGCCTGACAAAGGGAGGAGCTGGGCAGCAGCTTTAATGGTATTGGCAATATCATGGCTCAGAGGCTGTGAAAGGGTGACAGTCCTTGGAAGAGGGACATGCTTGTGCCGTACTGCAGAGGTTACAAAGGTTCTTAAGAAGAATGCGCACACACACATTCTATACATATTTATATGTCTTTTCTGATAAGTACATACTGTTTACAGACAGTGCACATTTTGCTGGTATTTAGTTACATTCTTACAACATGAATCATTTGGCTCATTACATGTGTGGCCCCCGAAGTCAATAATTTTTTTTTTATACATTTGCAAAGAACCGGTATGTTGTCATCGGTATTTCAACATTAGTTTTGTGTATGTGTTCTCCTCGAGGCTTGAGTGAGCGGAGGTTAGCAGAGGTGAGTGTCCAACTTGCAGCGAGGGAAAGAGTAAGCAGCATTGTTAGGAGGAGTGCTTCATTATGATAAGGATAGTGATGGTATCACTCAGGGCCAGCTCTAGCCCTGAGTATACCGACTTTAAGGTGATCTGGGTCAAACCCTTTCAGTTTAGACGCAGTAACTGGTCATACATGTTTCCTTGCTTAACAGTGCTTAGCACTCTTTTGAGGCTTTACACTCCAGGCTCTAGTCCATAATCAGTCAGATGGGGGGGTCCTTTAGTTTACTCTCCGTCTCTCTGTCCCCGTTTTGTGTTCGGTCATCGAGTTTTTATGTCAACAAGATGCTCTCCAATGTCAGTCAGCTTGTCCTAGAATCTAAGGATACTATACTGTAAATTACAGTACTAGTGAGGTCTCTCTGCACTTGCAAAATAATTGGTGTATATCCCAACAATGGCTAATGCACATTTTATCATTTCCCTGCCATGCTGCAGGCAAGCAAATGAAAAACTGGTACTGAAAATAAGTGCAAAGCATGAAGATCACCCATTGCCTCATGAAAGAGAAAATGGACAGAGGAGAGTTTATTTATGTGCTTTACTCTCAAGTGCATAATATATAGTGCTTATATAATCATAGCATTTAAATATGAGGCTCAAACATCTGCTACACATACGCGCACACACACACACACACACACACACAATACCAACTGCAATAAGGCAGGTGCTTTGTTCCAGCATGGCTTATAGCCAATCGTCAAACATACCCGACAACGTACCGGATACCTGATGTTGATTAAATAGATTAGCGTTAGTGTTTCGTCCTCACCTTGCGGCACCCTGTGATTGGCTCCTTTGATGAGGGGAAATTGGGTCCTTGATGTCCAGATTCATTTTTATGATGAAGTAAATTTGAATACAATGAAGGATGGGTATTCCCGTGTTGTATCGTGATCTTTGTTGAACGCTTCATAAAACTTTCTTGCAAAGAAGTCCACTCACTTGATGAAAAGAAAACTGATATAACTGATACCATTGACACAATGAAAATGATCCCTATCATGAGCATGTTGTTGCAAACACTAAAGAGACAGTTCATGATTTGGCAGCTCTGGCTCTGGTTTCTCGACTCTGTAAACTGATGATAGTCCTGGAAAGCAACGAGGTTCCCTTCCAAAAGAGGTTTTAAATCTATACGTCTGCTTTTCTGGCCGACTCCAGAGACAGTGACAAAGCAGCAAGTTTTCAGACACATTGAGCGTGTTTCCTGGACTGGCTCATCTAACACACAGGTGAATACAAGCACTCACAAGCAAATCACACACAGGATCACTGAGAAGAAAAGATGGATTGCACTAAAGAGAAAAAATGCCTCAAATAAAACTAAAAAATCTATTTAAGGTGCTTCAGAAATCTTTCACAGAATAGGTTGTGTAAATATTAATGTCTCAAAAAGACATTAAGTAAGTAACAGGGTGCTACATCTATTTATTATGTGTTATTTAATTATTGGCTGTTTTCTAAATTAAACGTCATTGATAGTTTGATGGGTGACCCAGTGAAGCAGTGGGTAGTGCTGTTCCCTCACAGCAAGAAGGTCATAGGTTCCCGTCCTTTGGCTGGGACCTTTCTGTGTTTGCATGTTCTCTGTGTCTGCGTGGCTTCTCTCCAGGTTCACACAGTCCAAAATTATGCTGAGGTTAATTGGAGATTCTAAATTACCCATAGGTGCTTGTGTCCCACGATTGTACTAGTTATAGCATGTACCAGATCAATCCACTTAATCAAAGGCTGGGTTGGGGTTTCTGAGTGTTTCTCAATACACCCGGAGTCTTATGGGAGATTAATACAATAATAACAACAACAATAATAATTATTATAATGATACGATTAACAATAACAGTGAACTTTAATTCTAAAGCAGTGTTCATACAGAAATGTAGCTCAAAATGCTTTACAAAAGAGATGAAACAGACATTAAAAACATATATTAAGAAATACATTATGAAAATAGTGATCCATTTAACATGATCAGGGAAAAATACATAGAATAAACAGGAAAGAGAATAGAATAGTAATTACAACAAACAGAACATACTAATTACGTTGTGTCATAATTATCACTTACCAGAGATCTGAATGGTTCTTGTCAAAGTGTCTGCCCTGTTGCCACATCTGGCAGAAACAGCTGTAATCCTCCCTGAGCTGATTCCTGGACAGCAGGTTCATCTCTTAGCAGGTCGCCACAATTTAAACCTTTTGTTCTGAATTCTTTATATTCCTGGAACTGATTGTAACATTTAGGGCTCCATTTTCTCATATTATCTCTTTAGAAAGAAAAATGTTTTTAATGTCCAGATGCTCCCCTGCATGAAGTTAGACTTATGTTCTCTGTTGCATTAAAAAGAGATATGAGCATATTCAAATATTATACTACTACTACAGACTACAGTCTTGACTTCTTATCCCATTCCTAATATTAGTATTACAGATTTGGAGTTAAAAAAATTTCCGATAATATTGTTTTGTCATTTCTTTTAGTTTAGAATCAACGTGGCTGAATACCTGGCGAGAGCAACAGCAGAGTACCCATATGTTATATATTAGGCTAGCGTGAGGCCGGTCCAATATTTATCCAGAATTTTTTGCATAGCAATAGGCCCAAACCCACAAATACACTTAGACAGTTAGGAAATAGCGCTTTGAAGCACCAAAAGTGGTTCCATCAGGTCTGCAGTCTGTGCTGGAAAGAATTATTCCTCAAGGAACCTGACAAACTCCCCTGAGCTCCTTTAGAGAACTGGCGTGTTTAAAGGGTTCTGCCAGTGTGGCAAACTGAGGAACCCTAAAAGGAGCCTTGAGTATCCTTTAGTTTTTACAGCATGCTGCATAACTCCCAGGATTTTATTGGCTGTCATGTTGATTTTTCTTGTTCTGGGATTAACATAGGGCCTCAGTGTGTTTGTGAGACTAATGGTCTGTGTTCTCTGGCTGTGAAACCCAGAGCGGCCTGCACGTCAGCGTGTGGAGCCTGACATCTCCTCGCGTTGTGTCTCTATGTCCTGTTGCTGAAGCAGCCCTGACACATGTCTCTCCCCCTTTCACAGAAACTCTCCTTTACATACGACCACGTTTATCACTCCCCAGCTTGCGCACCCAGGATGACCTCCACTGTAATCTACTCGACTCGTATCATCCCCACCTGTGTGGCCCGGCCTCTACTGATGGCCAAAGCGTGTTAACACTAAAGTCACATTTCTACAGTTCACTGGGAGATGTGGAGGGGTGGCAGAGGGAGTCAGGGACACAATCCCACCTTGCTGGCACACTTTGAAACATCTGGAGCTGGCAAACTTTTCACTTAAGTGACCCAAGAACGCCTTCTCCTCTGGCCAGGCAGACAGATAACACGTCACTCAAACATCACCGTTCTAACATTTTATAAATAAAATATGTATTTGATGTCTTGCTTTGGAAAAGGTGATTTGTTGGTGGAACGGTGTCTCACATTTGAAGCCATCTCATTTTCCCAGCCAATAGCGACTTGCCAAGCAAACCAGGATTGTGTTAGCTGGCATTTGCCTGCTATACATTACTATTTGATTTCCTCTCAAATTGAAAGGAGGGGAAATTGGTGCTGATTGAGGGATATGTTGTTGGTGGTTGAAGGGCAGAGTGGGAGCGCGGAGGAGAGATGTGAACCCAATCCGCCTTGTGTTGACTGTACTGATTAGGGGCTTGTGCTGAGGAGAGCCTCTCTATCCCCTCATTCCTTCTGTTTACTTTGAGCCTCGCCACCCTACCCCACCCTGCACCACCCGCCAGCCATATCACCTGCAGCAACACAGGAGGCACAAATGTTCCTCTGTGTGCCCAACTAGGCCAATTAAAAAGACGAAGGCTTTTTTGGGACTAGAAGGGATTGGGTGGTGCTGGTTGAACCCATTGGAAGGGGAGTAGGCAGTGTAATGGGTAATAAAGAGGATATCAGCGACATACCTGAATATTTGTTGGGCTGTTCATTCGTCTGACAGCTCTTCATGTGTTTATTTGTGAGTGCCTGAGACCAGCAGATGCAAACTCAGCCCATTAAGGGCTGCAAAGTGACTGGAGCAGAGTCAAACTAATGTTTTGGGACATTCAAAAAAGCCTGCTGGGAGCCTGGAGTTCAGAGGTGAGCTGAAAGCATACCGGAGATCCAGGGAATAATAATAAATAGATAAATAAGCGGCTGGAGCGACACGAGGGAACTTAGAAATATAGCACATCTATTCTCATGCAGCACGCTTGTTTATTTATGGCGTCTGAAGGCGCTGTGGATGCAGGGTGGGGAGTGTGTGTGTGTGTGTGTGTAAGGGGGGGTACATGCACAGGCTTTCCCTTCTCAGTGCCCGGCTCCCCGGCTTTCATTAAGCGTCATTACTGGTACTTTCAGAAAAGCAGGCCAGGCTGGGACCTCACATCCCCTTTACAGATAGTTGGCTATGCATATGGATGGATTTCTGATCCCTCTTATCCACCACTGAGGAGGGGGGTCTTAGGCCAGTGACGAGCGGCGTAAAGGCTTAAAGGGTGCGTCCATCTCTGACTTTAATGGCATAGATGGAGCTATTCCTTCAATCAGGGGACCATGTTCATGCTTGGTTTGTTGTTGCTGTTGTTGTGGTGTATACAGTACGGTTATCAACATAGCGAGTGTTTTGCTTACGATTTCCCTTTTTATGACCATGCGGGTCATGTACACCCATGTCGGCACCATCAAATAGATTTTACGGTCCTGTGAAGAATTGTATTTCCATTTCAGCCGGTTGTACAACATACCATTTTAAAAATGTGCATTTCTAGCAGCATGGTATTCATTAGCAATTTGCTCTTCCAGTTCACTTCGTTCGAGAATGTCCCCCGATTGATGGAAGGGCTTGTTCTGTTTATTTGTATATCGCAGGATGAAATATTCATATTGTACGCTTTTCCGAGCAGAAGTTATCTAGATTCAGCCTTCTGCTTCTGTGCACCATGCTCATAGAACAGCTTCTTAATTCTCTCTCTCTCTCTTCTTTTTTTTAAGGCCTTAAAACCTTTTCATTCAGGAAGACTCCTTTAGCTTAACGCTTTTTTTTTTATTAATATTTTCTTTACGTTGTGTGTTTAATACTGTAGCACTCTGGGTTTCGCGGCAAATGAAAAGTGCAATACGAATTAAATGTAGTATTATTATTATTTAAACGGTACGTGGGATTAGATTTTCATAGAAGATTGCTGTTATTTAGGGGAAAAAGCCAACTCCTTTGAGCAGTCATCTTCCTGGGAGGCAATCTATTTCTCTTTCACGCAGCCCGAGTGCTGGACCAGGCTCTTAATGCACTGAAGCAAAAAGTGCTTTGGTCCGCAACCTTTCACGCCTTCAGCTCTCCTTTATGTGATTGAATAGTTAATAACTATGAGTCGCCTTTGAAAGCTCTTTGCCGTCGGTCCTTCTGAGGCACTCTTCTTTTTGTCTGTTTGCCTGTTGTACCTGCCTATTGCTCTGTCTGACTGCATGTCTTCTTGCCCCAGATGCCAAGTCGACTGATAGTCCACCTCTTCTCCACCAGCCCCTCTTACTTTCATCTTTGTCTCTCGTCTGACTTGCCTCTTGTGTGTCTGACTGTCTGGCTGTCATAGTCTGTACATCAGAATTTTGAGGGCTAGGGATCAGCTTTTTCATCTCTCACTTCCTCGTTCTCTTCCTCTCATACGCATTCGCACACACACACACACACACGCCCGCTCACACAGCTCATTAGCCCATCCCACGCTCACAGCTCTGGCAGAATGTGACCCTGCCTAATTGTGTACCATGCTCATTTGTTCTCCCTGCATGATGTGACGATTTCTTATTTATTCTCCTCAGGGCTCCCATCTCACATTAAAATGATTGACTCATCTCATGCACTGCACATTTTCAAGCTTTATTTGATAAGCTCATTTCCCTTGGCATTCAAATCCCTTCTTTTTCCCATACCCAAAAGTTAGAATGTTACGGAGGCACATTATTATTCATACTTGGAATCTTTGGCTAATTATCTGTGTTAGAAAATAATTTTGCACATGTGAGTCTGTTTATTCAGGTGGAATTGAGCAGCGCAGAAGGGCAGACCTTAATGATGCAGTCGGAATATTCGAGGAGCCAATTGTGTTCACAAAGCTGGCAGACGCGGTCAACAAGAAGCTTAAGAGGGATTGGGACACCGTGGAAGCTCCGGCGGGATGAGCAGGCCAAATTTGCATCCTGGAGGAATTTGCATTTGGTCCGAGACTTGTTTTACAAATAAAAAAAGCCGTTAACCTTTTTGTCCAATCATCTAATAGGGGAGTGTTTTGACACGGAAAAGAGCATAACATGCGATTGCTGATTGCATCACTGTTACAGTAGGATTTTTTTGTTCTTTTCTCCCTCCAGCTACTGTACATCGACCAGGCCCGAGTGACAGCAGCTGCTGGAAACCTGCACGTGGACCAGTTACCCAGCTCAGATTGAGACATGTGATAGTGAAGCACGAAAAGAGGTGATATGATAACCTAATAAATATAAGGCCCGTCTGGTACTGAGTGATGTGTTTTTTTGTTGAATGGTTATCATATTATTTTACCAATTTTAGCCTATTTTTTGGTGCCTGTGATTAGACAACATTTAATGGATGCATTAACAGCAGCAAGTAGCTGTCAGGTGAGTGCAGAAAAAAGGCAAAGGACACCGCCATGATTAAAACGCTGAATTGAAATCCAGGATGTTGTTGCCCTGTGAGTGTAGCTGCAGATTGTAGTTGGTTTTGCTTTATTTATAACGTTTATTCTTTGGCATTTTAAAACTGTTGCTTCATTTGTTAAATGAAAACAAGGACTTCGTAGAAGAGAAAAAAAGTCTTATATATCAGCACCTGTAACTTTTCTCTTTTATTTTGTATTTCGTCATTCAGTTCAGTAACAGGAAAGTCACAAATACCAGCAGAGTGCATTGTACCATTGCTTGTTTTCATCAGGCCTAATGCTCTTTGATCATCCATTTATTGCATGTATTGTCTAAATGATGTCTCTTGTGCTTTCGTTGTGCTCCGACTGCAGAAGAAGCTCTGATTACTCAAGCAGGGGGGCTACAGAAGAGGAGAAGAGTCTTGGCTGCCAACCTCCCCAAGCCTGTGTATTCCCCAGCATGCCGTGTTGGCTCCAGAATTGGAGGTTTCTGTGGGCCCAGGAGTGAGGGACTTTAGCCTTGTGCAAGCATCCAAAGCAGGTTTAGATTGCACAGATCACAACTTTTCTATTCCCGGGACAGATTATTTTTTCCCCTTAATGACGAGCATTTTCAACACATGTGATGGGGATTTTATTTTTTTAAAACCCCTTCCCTATTTTCATGAATGATTTCAGAAAACCTACGAAAATGTAGTGCAATGTATTAGAAATAATGTGTTTAAAGAAAAACTTTAATTGTGTTGTGTTTTTGATCATTTGTTCTTTCATGCATGCATGGTGAGCTACACTTGAACCTTAAACTATTTTTTATGATTAGGTTACTGTATGTTGATTCCTACAAAAGAAAACCGCACTTGAGATAGTGAGTCACACAGCTACTCCTCAAGCCATGGACCCCACAAGCCAATGTAGCCAAAATCTTAATGAACATGGGCAGATAGACAAGAATTTGCAGCCAAATAAAATAATAATAAAGGCATCTAAACCCTAACAAGTCTGCCTTTGTTCTTCCACTCCACCCACTAGAAGTTGGCTGTGTGAAAGCAGGCATTGTTGCAGCTTTGAGGGCAGCTCTGAGAGTTCCATGCCCATCGGCCTTCAATCACATGGGATGTCTGAGTTTGACAGTATAAAGTCTTTCTTCTAGAACAAAATAAGACCCCAAAGCAATAGTGGATGAGCTGTTAGTAACTACTCAGTCCACAGGGAGGTAGACCAAGCATGGTTGTTGAGTATACACAAAGCGTTGGTTAGGGATAAGACAATGGGCCAGTAAAAGCATTACTGGATGCTGCAATACTCTACAATCACAAGTAAATAGCATGTGTGTTTTTGTGGGGTAAAATGCCATTTTACCTGATGAAAAACAAAAATAAAGTTTGTGAAAGTTTTTTTTGTTTGGAATAGATGATGAAAAATCGACTTTGATCGCTGACTGAGATGTCATTCATTCTTGCACGAGTTGTATTCTGCTCCTGAAGCCTACAAGTTTCCTGTTTCATTAGTCTTTTCCTCGCAGCAGCCTGTAAATTCCATTGGTTGGTTGTGCCCATCTCGTTTCATTTGAACTTTTCAGAAGGCATCAGCAACAATCTGCTGAGCTCACGCTGAAGCTGCGAAGGTGGCTCTCTGGTCTTTGGGATGCAGGGTAAGTTATTCGCTCACTGGCAGCACGTAAGGATTAATTCCAGTCCTACAGGAAGAGGACACCATCGGTTTCTGCCCTGGCCAATCAATAGGCAACATTCTTTCCAGCATAGCAGTCAATACACAACACTTAAAATGTCTGAGGAAAATAAAGAACACCAATAATTGTTATTAATGCCTTGGATATATCCAAGCATTGTGTACAGAGGCAGTTCCTGTCCAAAAGATAATCAGCCGCCAACACTCTGCCTGTAAACACAGGGATGTAACGGTACAGGCCATGATACAGCGATTTTCAAAAAACTGTGACCAATTAAATGTCTTGTTTTCAGAATGCCAGATTTGCCTCCTAATGGTAAAATGGAATTTTGAACATTCACATTTTGTCTGCGTTTTGAAGGAATAGTTTTTATTAGGAGAAGATGATACGATTTTAAATGAGAAGACTGAAATCAGTGACATTGTGGAGACTGTCAGAAGGACAATCCATTCCAAATCCAAAAAGTAAAAAAAAATGCCGCACCAGACAAAGGGCCTGTTAATCTGAAGGGTCGTCATGCAGGAAACATTATTGCACAGGGCCGTACCGTTAGCGCTGTTATGGTCTGGTTAGGGTCAGACACCAAAAGGTCCTGATTTGGGTTGAAATGATCACTTGAATGTGGTGTAGGTTAAAGGCAACTTAACATAAGTATTTATTTTACTGAAGGGGAGCAGCATCTCCTTTGGTGTAGCGGGCCTTTGTTTTTTGGAATAACAGGCTGTCTGAGTTATGGGCTTTTGGTCCGATAGCGCTTTTTTTTTAACTATTGGGGTTTCTGAATAATGGCAAGGCAGCCAGTTCGTATGGTAATTAAAAAAGATTAACATTGCATAGACACTATAAAATATAAGCGGTTTTAGGTGGAGGTATGTGTCGGCCCGTGTTTATTTTTGGCAGACTCAGTGGCAACTTCCTGCTCATGTCCCACATTCCTGTTCACAGCTGAAAAGAACAGATTGTTTTCACACTTATCGTTGTACATATACATATAGAGTGAGAGAAAACATTAGAATAAGAATAGATTTTTAAAAAGCCTCCTGACATGTTTTTTTTATTCATTTTAAAACAATATGGTTCACTTCCCTCAACAAAAAGATGCAGTATGTTGCACACACAGGTAGTACTCCCACCCAGCCCATTATACGTTGTACTGTGTACAAAACCACTCTATCAGAGCAAACAGTTTAAAATGAAGGACAGCTAACAGCAAACATACCTTCTGTTTCCATCACAAACCACGTGTGGGTTCAGAGCTGGTGAAGGTGACGGACTGAAGAGGATGGAGCTGTGTGTGTGTGTGTGTGTGTGTGTGATGTGTGTGTGTGTATCGGGGGTAGGGGGGGGGGCACAACATTCAAAATTCAATCAAGTGAAGGCCATCTCCAGCAGGGTAACAGGGAGTGGAGGGGGGAGATGAGGGGAAACTCAGCTGAAGTTTCCACTGGGCCTGCTGTGCTCCTTAATGCAGCCTTGGATGTAATTGGGTCCCAGAAGGCTGTTCATTATCGGGGGTGAGCGAGGCAACACAACAGAAAGGGGTGGAAAGAGAAAAGAAACCGTCTCATTCTTTGCTCGGTGCCTCTGTCCCGGCACCATTATGGGACAGGAGTTAATTAAAAGAGCAGTTGATGCCTCTGTTTTTCTGATCGATCTCACTTGTGCTCTTATTAAGTTTGTAATGACAGCAGTGGTTGTCCCTCCCCACCGCCAGACACACAACAAGCGGGAGGAAAGGGCCGGACATGTGAGGGACAGCTCATCTCAACAACTCTCACAGCGGTCAACAATTAACATTCGCTATAATCCCTCCATCAAATCTCAGGGTGAGGATGTGCCATCAGCAGAGGGCTGTATCGTGATGTAAAGGCAGCTTCTTTATTTAGGGTGTGGCAGAAGAGCCAATTTAAGGGGCGTGGCTTTACGTCCTAATCCTGCGGCGCCTATCCTCACCGCCCTGGAGGCCATTTTAATTCCCTCCATCATTACAGGGACCTTCCCTGGAAAGCTTTCATAAAGGTGACTGCTGACACTGTCATTCACAAGGACTATTTCCAAATGTCAGCTCATAGCTGAGATTTGTCTCATTAAAGTTGGTGGAGTCCATTATATCCATCGCCTCCTCCGCCTGCCATACTCAATCAAGATGACTTGGAGAATTGAGGGGGTCGAGGGAGCGCTCATAATCATACTTATTTGCATGAGGGTTACACTGAGACAGACTGTCACAGACCAACAAGAGAGAAACGCAGCAAAGGGATTCAGCAGAGAGAAAAAACACTGCTAGTTGTTGCAAACCACATTTGAAGAAATCACAGACGGGCCAGCTTCTTTTTTGTCTACTCCTTCCAAATTGATGCCAGCAAGTAAGAGAGGTTCCAGCGAAGAGACATCAAGAAAATGTCAAAGTAACCATGATGAAGACACTGGTACACCACTCAGGCTTTTTGTTCAACAGTCTTGTGACCTGGAGATTTACATACAGCTTCAATAAAGCCAGACACACGATCCACCCACATACGGCTTGGCTCTTCATCTAAAGCGTATCAACATCTTTACAGCTGAAGGGTTTCAAAGCCCCGGGACCGCTCATGTAGATGTGTGACATCTGTGGGTGCGAGTGCCTGAGTGAGGGAGGGACGGACCCGGCCTTTTTGTTTCTCTCTGATCAGTTTCACTCGCCTCAGCCCCGCAATTGTGAAGCTGACAATGACAACAACCGTTGTGGGGGATTCATTACGCCCATTTCAGTGATGTGGCTTACAGGATGTTGCTGTGTTTGGCTTGCTCCATATTTATATTTATACCTAACCCTCAATGACTTAGAGTAAGCGCCAAGAAGTTTGTCTACGCGACACTCGGCTGTTAAGGACAACCTGTAGTCATTTTTGTACCCAACTTCTTTATCATCTTCCTCAGTTGGAGTTGTTTGTTGGAGCTAAAGGGATTAGTCTATTAATCAATGACTTGAACAGAAAATTAATTTAGTTTTTTAAAGGGTTTGCTGATTTTTTGATATTTTGGGGGGTTTTGGATTGGTGGACAAACATAAAAGCAATCAATCATCATCATGACTCAAAGAAAAATACAAAAGTTGTATTTTTGTTTTGTTTGTATTATTCTTTGCAGCCATAATTTAAAGACATCCCCACGGGATTTTATGGAGAAAATAATAATGGAATAATTCATACATTAATATATCTTATAAATAAAACATTGAGCTGTGGACATATTGTATGTGTTTACTTGTGCACCTGAATACTTGCAATGACCATTTTAAATCATTTTTGTTGATACCTTGTCCCTGCTAGATGTCCTCATTGTTGCCATGTGTTGTTTTAAAATGTGAAACCAATGACCATTTTACACAAGGTGAACAATAAAGTTTCTAAATAATTATTGTCTACTGTTTTGTTGTAGTAGGAAAATATAATTAAGCTAGCACTACAATGACCAAAGCCACAGTTATAGTGCACTGCATCTTCATAATTTGCAGTGCTATCTCTTAGTAAATTCACCAGAAGCTATCAGTCATGCCACTGCAGTACTAACAACTTGCATCTAAATGACAGACACATTAGTGACTAGAATATATCACATGAATTCATTTCAGATTAAAATAAAAAGCTAACATTTATTTTCTTATCTTACAAAAAATATGTTGATTGGAGAGGGGGAAAAACCATTAGCAACCCTTCCGCTGTCTCGGTTCTATGTAAAAACAACTGTCTATGCAAATATGGCTTCACTAAACTAGTTCCAGATAGACCAGTCCATCTGTAGCAGTGCAATATTCTGATCAGCAGACAGGGCAGAAGAGGGCGTACATCAACAAAACACATTCATTTAAAAGGAATTATGCACATTTGCTCAGATTGAAATTCACAAAGAAAATTGTTTTCTATGTTGAACACAAAAACCATGAAAATAAAAGAGTTGATGTTTGTTTAATCCAGCATGGTGTTGTTAGATATGAAACTAAAGCTGCATTTACATTACATTTGTTGAAACAATTTTAACAGAAAGTAAAAGAAGGGTCAATCGCCTAAGCCTGGCATGTGTGTACTATGCGTGAATGGTACACTATAATGCTAGACTGAAGTCTCGCATGCCACGAGTACAGTTTGAATAGTGCTTCATGGTGTAGAGGAGCACTTCATAGTTGGACACGCTGCTCAAACCACAACAGCACAAGTAACTAGTAAATGCAAGGACAAAGGACAAGTACTACTGACATTAGATAGCTCAGGTGAAGTCACTATAGGACCATTTGTAAAAACATTGCAGTAGTGACCACATTCAATAACAAATAAATATTGATTGAGCCATCCTTAATTCTTCCTTAAACTGTATTGTGGAAACAGCTACTGGCTGAGATAGGTGGAGGGGGTTGTTATGATGGTCCCGGCTCATCCTGGAGTCTTGTGCCTTATACAAGTTCTCTCTCTAGTGGTTTGTACATGAACTGCAGCTGATTCTGGCCATGCTGGGAGGGACAGTGTGTCTGCTTGTGCTGGTGTGGTCGAGGTCTGGATGACAATTAGATCGGAGGACCCGACATGGCTGCTGGGCTCCAACTTTCCAGGAGGTGTTTTTACAGACCGAAGCGGGCCGGGGTGCGTCTGGGCGTCATGGGGGCCTCTTCTTTTCTTCCTGGGGTACAAATTTTCACTGCCCTAAAGCACAAGCATTAGAAGAGATGTTAAATACATTGACTACATACTATTCCGCTTTTTTTATTGTTCTGTTTGAATATAACTCGTTGTGTAATGTACTGGTGGGAAAAAAAGTTTGAAGACGACGGGAAAACTGAACTGAACAGCTCAACATGAAAGCAGCAGGAGAGTGGAAAGGGACGCAGAGCCTGACGCCTCTGACAGCACAATCTATCATCTTTAATTACAGCAGCATGACACCCTGACACTGCCCACACTTGCCTCATCTCTCGCAGGCGTGTGCGCACACACCCACACACGCATGCACACGCACACAATTTACAACCATAAAGCCATTACCCACTTCTGTCGCTGTGTTCCTCTCTCTCTTGGTCTCCCTGTTCACTTCAGGAAAAATTGTTGCACTTCCCTTGATACACAAGCTTTTACTGTTTTATAATGGTGCTGCAGACAAAGGTAGACATAAACAGCATATCTACTAATGTAATTATGAAGCAGGGAATCTCTCTATGTGTGTATTTATATCTTTTGCATACCTCGAGAACAATTGACTCTGTTGTTCCATGTTCCATCGACTTTAGGGTTTATTGCTGGGTATCTGACTAAACGCAGTGTTGAATTTGGTACAATTTGGACACGTGTAATATTGATAAACTTTGAATGAACGGCCAGTCTCTCCTCTGCAGCAGTGGGGCAGGACTTCACGGCTGCACAGCCAAGATCAGAGATGTACAGCGAATCAGAGGTGAGCGGTTCTCACGAAATACATAAAAAATACCTACGCTGGGGCTGAAAGGGGGATTACACCCCTAGTGAAAATACCTGCTACAGAGAATGAATTTAGAGAGTGCTATTCACACTACTCACACAATATTGGAAACATAGTGCAGGACGTTGGTTTGAACAGGCTGAGTAGGTCATCTGATTAACTGAAAATTGTGGCATCTCCTGAGATGAGGCATTTAGTGAAGTAGTTTAGTCTGCATGTGAAGTATTAAGGAACAGCACCTTTCTCTACAAGTATTTAGAAATTAGCTTGTATTGAACGGGCACTATATTAATACTTGAACAACAATTTAAATCAACAGGATCTTAAAACAAATCATAGCATTGTTGTTGTTTGCATTGCAGCAAAATATTTAACAAGGCATGCTAAATATTACACTTTTTATAGACAGGTGTTTTAAAACAGTGTTTTTTTTGTCCACTGCAGAGTATTCCATTCCCTTATGTACAATGTCAAAAACTATTACTGTAGTCTTAAAAATTGCTGGGGTTGTGCAATTGATCACATTTGCATTCATTATTCATTTAAGTTATTGCACTGTGATGCAGACTTTTCAAAGGAATCTGCACCTAAACTGCATTACCACACAGGGATATTGTGATTGACAAAAATTAAGGCCACCTTGATGCACATTGTGATGAATTAAACAACTCAAGCAAGTCCCGGAAGTCTGCTAATTGATTTTCAACCCATAAAGAAAATAATCGAAGGAGATGGCTGCCTGGAAAGGACGGAAAATACATCCATAAATCAAGAACTGTTTAGCATCCAAAAAGTCAGCAAAATGTTGAATAGAAGTATACAGAGGCCTGGCTATTGTAGGAAAGGGCTCGTCCATTTGACAAAATAAATCACAGAATGAGCAAAGCAGCGTATGAATCCGAGTGAGCAATCAAAAGGGGGTAGAGTTTGACACTCAGCACCAAGAATGTGGTTTTTAAGTGTTCCACCTCTGTAGAAAAGAGCCACCCTGACTCTGCTGATGTGATTCCAAAACACTCCCCCTCCCTTTGTCCACATTCATACACAAAACAAATGACTGGGCCATTTACCAATTCACACCACTAATGTGCTAGTGAGCAGAGAGGCAGGAGATAAACAGCCGGTACATGAAAGTGTACCTGACAGAGTATTGTTCTTCTGTACTCTGTACTTGGAGAAGAGACACCTGTGAGGCCCGCCGGAGGACAGTCAGCCGAAAGCCCAGGAGAGCTGATGACATTCATTATCACATCCAAACGCCTCTGCTTAAATCTAATTCTTAATCCCATACCTCGGGTGTGATTATTTTCAACTGATCTGTCACAGACGTCACACAAACCCAGATAGATAAACCAGCTGATTAATTAACAATAAAAGTTCTAAAAAAAAAAAAAATCTGTCTTTAAAACCTTGTTTCTGTCTGTGAGGCCCACGGATGGGTGTGAAATTAATTTTTTTGGTCTAATTTGAAAATGAACGTTCCCTCCTTTCTCTGCTCTGCTATGGCACAATTTAAATTGCTGCAGTAATGGGGGTCAGCCAGGAGTCAATATTATTTCTTTTTGTCTCGTCTGGAGGGACCAGAGGTGAGAAAAGCTCATCATGAAGAGTGAGAGAGGTGGCATAGAGAGAGGGGGAGGGGAGGGGAGATATGGAAGCTAGCTAGGTAAATTAAACGTTGCTATCTGGGCGGTGAATGGAAAATGAGGGCCATGTGGAACCATTGTTGGATGAGCCCCTGTCTGTGATGAGAAGTCAAAAAGAGGAGTGATGGTCGCTGACTTACTTAACGCTGCCACCGCTGTTCTTCCTGTCCTGCTCGTCGCGACGAGATCGGAGCTGCTCCTCAGCCAGTGTCATCTCCTCCTCCATGTTGGTGATCTCCTCCTTGGCCCGCCGACGGTTTTCCTGGAGAAGCAGCATAAATGGACAAGAAAGAAGTGGTGAGAGAAAAATAAGGAAAACATTAAAGGTCCTGTATTGTACACTTTTTCTATGTTCAATATGAAGTTTAGAGATCACTAACAGGATATGATATTAGGAATCAAATCTCCTCTTTCAAGCTTCTCTCTGGGACCTCTAGAAAGAATAGGTAATTTTGTGCCTCTGATACAAAAAGCTGAATGGCTGTGAATCGGGGGGTTGAGGAGTGACTATATTGTTGTGATGTCAGAACTTCACACAAGTCCTGACTCCTCATTTTAAGGCACGGCTTCTGAATACAGGCTGTGTGCATTTCTTTGGGAATTGAGCGTTTCGAGATATGTATGTAATACCAAGACCATCTTAAAATAAAAAAAGTATTAAATCTCCCATTCTATGATATTGGACATTTAAGACATGGATTAAAGTTGACACAACAGACGACTGCATGAGTGCACAAGGAGCACTCCATGGCTGAAAGCATGGTGACACCTAAACATTAAACCCCTGTGATTGCCATGGGCATTACTATAACAGCCTGTCAGCTGGCGGATGAAACATTTTACTGATGAGAACAGTAAGAGTTTCACATCCAGGATGTCATGTGATCAATTGTTAATAAAAATACTGATTACAGCTTTTCAAAGTGAAACCCCTACGAAACAGCCCGAGACCGACAAGTGCTCAGATATATGTAGGTATGCCTGTCCACACACAATTTTGGCTATTTATTGTACAATTCCAACATGCACCAAACCCTAGCTGTGTCTTATCTTACCTGTCTGCTTTTCCCAGCGTGTTTGATGCTGTAAAACATGGGTCCAAGTTCTGCCAGCCACTCTCCATCCACTGCAGTCACACACTGCATGTACTCCTACAAGGCAAAGACACAAATTCAACACATATTTTATGCTGAAAAATTTCTGCTGCTGACAAATTATTCATTTTTATTTATTTATTATATATATTTTTTACCTTGGTGGTCATGACAAGCTCGTGGTAGATGATGTAATCCGGAGTGTAGCCCATACCAAATAGGGAGCTGGTGGGATGGAGGTGACACGGCATGCCTGTCCTCACGTTCACATATTCACCAATGCCCTGGGAGCAAACACATGCATTAATAACAAATTAAATGGGCTTCTGGATAAGGAAAATGGGAACCTGCGTGTTGCTTGCCCAAGTCTGTGTGTGTATGCGCAGGGCTAAATATGGCTGTGTTGAATTTGTGTGTGCACTTTAAGGTCAGAGCAAAACAGGTCATCCGGGCTAATTTGCTTTTCCACCTAGCTTTGACAGCAGGAAAATAAATTTAAAGTATATCCAATACCGCAACGATTGCTCGGGTTAGCCTGCTACTCATAAGTCAAATGGAGAACCTTGATTATATAGTCATGATTTCAAATTCCCTTTCAGATTTTAGCGGTGTATTAATGTGAGGCCAGAAGGGATATTTCATGACTCTGTAATTATGCTGCTATAAATCTGCCACAACCAGTCGCCACCAGGCTTAACATATTAACTGAGGAAAACCCAGAGAGCAGAGAGTACCTTGAGCTTGGCGGCCTGGTGGAAGTAAGCAGCACAGATGCACTTTCTGATGATGTCCCAGTCTGAGCCACAGGAAATAAGATTCATCCTTTGCTGCACCATGATGTCCTTCAACTGGGAGCGAACCTCACGCACCTGCATAAAAAGAGAATGTGTTGAACGTAGCATAATATAGAACATAAGTCCTACATGTGGTAAAAAGTGGGCTTGTAATCAGTTGTTGAAGTATAAATAATCACTGTCAGGTGAAAACCTCATATCTCTCCAAATATTAGAATGTCTGATATGAAATAAGATGTAGTCTTGTTTGCTTATTGACAATATTTGAAAAATAAATACTAAATAATATGTAAAGACCTTGTAGAGGAAAAGATTTTTCAAATAACAAATGGGAAGGAAACACTATAGGGCCCCATATTGTGAGGATTCTATATAACAATGGTGCTGAGCTTGAATTTATCAAATGAAGACTCTGTGACAGATTTCCATCCGGTGTTAACTGAAAAAAAAAAAAAGAAGAGGTGAGGCAGTGGCAGTCTGACCTTGCGCATGGCCTTTGTGTGGATGAAGTGCTCGTTGCACCAGATGCTGGAGTAATTGTTGTTCTTCCACTGCATGTAGACGTTAAGGTAGGTGAGGTGGTCACTCTCTGGTACTGAGAATTTCTCCCTCACCTGGTCACTCTCCTCCTCACGACCCTGCAATGGTTCAGAGAGCCTGTTTATCTATCTATAAATGCAAGGAGCGTCTGTGTGTCTGTGGCTTCTGTATCTCTCCGACCGTTTGCCAGATCAACCTCAGCTTTCAGAAAGCGCTTTCGAATGGCACGATGATGTCCATACTTTTTTGTGGAATTTTGGATCATTAAAAATGAAGATCCCTTGCGTCCTGCGGTGGTGGTGGGGTAGAGTCATATAGAGCCTGTTTTCTTAAGAAACCAACCCCAGTTTGAGTCCCTGCTGAAGCGATCCTTTGCAGCATGTCTCTCCCCCTCTCTCTCACATTACTTCGTGTCTAGTTACCATATAATAAATGTGTTTATGAACACTTTTTTCTTCTCACTTTATTTCTCCTTATCTAAAAGTATATCCATGTCCTACCCAATTGTACCCAATGTACAATTTGTCTATTAAGACTATATAACAGTGCAACACACCCTTATTTGGCCAAACATAAAAAACCTACTTAAGCTTCCACTTTTCTATAGGAATACTTCCTACGGGCGCTGCAATAGTATATTAAATTTCAATCTATCCATCTACTTTTTGACAATGGCAAGCCTCATTTCCATGGAGATTGCCTGCCAGTTATTACCACTACTCTACTATCATCACTTGCCTTACACAATTTCCACTACCACTAGCCTTTGCTTTATCAGCCATGATAAATAAGGTTCATTTGTACGGAAATAGTAAAGTCCAAGGGGTTGTGAAACCTGATGTGCTGAGATGCTCACACAGACACGTGCAAGAACGAACTTGGCAAGACAAGGGAGATGAGTGTTGGAGGGTTTTGGCGGAAAGGGAAATAGTCAGATGTGGTCCTGTTCGAAATATGAACTTACATTGACACTACAGTAATTTATAGACATCACTCAGAGAATGTTTATATCCATGCATGTTTGTATTTTGGATGTTTTTATGTTTTATGACTTAGTTTTAGGCAGCATGTGCTGTTATTGTCTAGAATGAACTTTAGGTAATGCACCGTTTTCCAATAGTATTTGCTCACTCGTCCAAATAATCAGAATCAGGTGTCACTTCAATCACCTTCATGTCCAAACATCATGCGGCCTTCAGATAAGCTCAAGAACAGTGCACAGACAGCTTCATAGAAAGGGTTTCTTAGCAGCTGCATCCAAGCAATACATCATCCAATGTAATGCAAGGCATCAGGTGCAATGGTGTGAATTACTGGACTCTAGGAGTCTGGAGGCTGGAGTTCTCTGCAGTGAATCGTGTTTCTCCATCTGGTAATCTGATGGAGGGGTCTCGGTTTGGTGGTAGCCAGGAGAACAATACTTGTCTTGGGTTACTTTGAATGGGACGGCACTTAAATTCTTAAGCAGGTGGCAGGCAAATGAATACTTTTGGCAATAAAGTGTAGGTACAAACAGTATGTGCTGTTTTTGTACTGTATATCAGCTCAAATGGCTATGATTGTATTTGATTATAAGATGGAAATTAGCCCGGTGAATAAATCTTAATAATCATAAGTACCTTTAATTCTAAATGTTCATTAATATGCACTGTCCATATTTAAATAAATCGTACAAATCTAAAATAATTATTATTTAACATTTTTATTATTTTGCAGAATATTGTCCTATACAAAAAAAAAGTTCACCCTTGAATTCCTGTTAAACCATGATTAATGGAATCAAAGTATTAAAAGTACAGAATTACATTATGAAACAAAAAATGCTAAGCTTTTCACCTGGGCATGTGGAACTGAATAACGTATATGTAAATGACAGTACCTTAGGTCTGTAAAAGATGGCCGGCACAGACAGCATGGAGACAATGATGAGGATGTCAGCGCTGCAGCCCATGTCACAGGACACAATCAGCATCTTGGACAAAGCGGGGTCGAGGGGAAACTCCACCATCATTCGTCCTGTTGGTGTTAATGCACCTGAGGGGAAAAAACAGCACAATTACACAAGGTGACACATGAAGATTACAAAAGTGCATGAACGGCAAAGATAACTTATTGCATTGAAAGTCTTCTGGTGTGAGGGGCCACTTATTTTTCTATCACTGTTAGAGACAAGAATGAACTGCTGACAGCTGAGAATACTTACAGTGAAAAAAGTGTAAGATTAAAAACTTTGCCAGTTCTGATTTAAATGATTAGATGACAGAGTCTAAGAAGCTTATAAGGAGGAAACTCAGAGAAGCAGAGCAGCCAGTTTGGGGCAGGTAAGCCTTAATCAGAGATAATCTGCTGTTAACACACCATACAGGGAATCATCAAAAGTCTCTCCTTATCCCTAAAATCCCTAAATCCCCTGGGATCTGGCTAAGGGAGACAGAAATGAGACCCAACCAGTCAAATCATACACGGAATCAGTTTCTAGGCAATTACTCCACTGGCTAAACCTCACAACTACCTCTTGCAGGCCTGTTTGCAGCGTCTGCATCATCACTGCAACATCTTAAACAGAAGCTAATCTGCCTGTGTTTGTGGTGTCTGCTTCACCATGTCGCAGCTTAACGCAGCACTGAGGGGGAAGTATACCCCTCAAACATACAATACTTTCTGTCACAGCCTCATCTTCATCTCAAAAAGGCATGATTAATGTTGTCTGGCCCTTTGCAAGACGGGTCAAGCCCAGGTAAGGCCTGATACTATGAAGGACATTTCCTTCTTGAGGCTTTAAAAATGAATATGACAGTGTTTCTCTAGGTCATTTTCAGGTTATCTGAAAACCTGGAGGCAGTAGGTCAGATCTGTCTCTTTCAGAGTGGTTCATCTCCCTCTGTCTGCTAAGGATGACCGGGTAAGGCAGCTGTTCTGATAAGGCTGGCTGTCTCATAGTGTAACCAAGGCCGCTTTAGATATGCTGTGCTCTGTTTCAGATGGTTTCCTCTCAGAATGGTTTGCATGTGAACTGAATGTAGACAATGTGACTTAAAGGTTAACAAACGCTTGGTGCACACCAGATAATGTGCCATAATAATCCTGTAGTGTGAGGAGTTCACAGACACTTAACACATATCATAGGTGTTTGCACTTTTCAGCAAGAATGTAGCAAGAACACAAACTGTAAAGAGCTTGTGCCTGCAGTTTGTTTTACTCTGAAACAGAGTATTGTCACGTGATTTTAATATGTTTCAATTAGATGTTTAATTATATGATAGCAAACTTTGGGTTTTGAGCTCTTATCTAGACAAACTAAAGAGGTCTAAAGATGTCAACTTGAGTTCTGTGACTTTTTAGTTGCAGGCATTTTATAGAATAACCAATTAACAGGGAAAAATCTAAAGACTTACAATAATGAGAAGAATTGTGAGTTTCAACTTAACTTGTAAAAAAGTAGGGATGAAATTCTAAAGCATTACCTTTCCAAGATAACAAGGAACCAGTTTGCATTCCATAAAACTGATAAAAAATATCCAGTCATACAATTAATAATGTCCAACCTCAATAAATGAAGTATCTTACTCACACTATATTAAGTTAACTCTGGTAATTCCACCCACCTGTGTTGTCCAGAGCTCCCAAGATCCAGAGCTGGTACATGGAGTTGAGCATGTTGTCTTCAGGTGGTGGATCCATGAAATGGAAGAGAAGCAAATCCTGAACCCCCAGGGACTTCAAGAGCAGGACCACATTGGCCAGGTTGGTCCTCTGAATCTCTGGTATGGTGGTGGTCAGCATCTCATTCTTATAGGCGCTCTGAGTGTAGAGCCTGTAGGGTGAGGAGGGAAAAGACACAGTGAGTGTGAATACAGTTACTAGAAATATCACATATATGCAGAGATGGCTGATATTTAAAACAATATCATAAACCTTTTAGAATTATTAAGGTTGTCTGATACAAGTTCTTGAAATCATTGAATGTGTATGCAGATTTGATTTGAAGCTTATGTGTAAGTACAAGCAAGTGATCATGGCTAAAAAGGCCTTTAGCGGGAAAGTGGGGGATTCTACACAGGAATTCTACACCTGTGTGGACCAAAATAGCATGACTCATGCTCTCAGCTCTCGAATAGATGCATCCACAGCTACTTAAAATAATTTTCTTCATTCTGTATAAAACTGGCTTCCATGCAGGAACCAGAATGTGGAGCATCCACAAACCATGCACCAAAGCCAACAATGTGTTACCTGTAACACTGCCCTGGTCCTGTCCGCCCTGCTCTGCCAGATCGCTGGTTTGCATTAGCCTGGCTGATGGGATAAACCTGTAGCGCATCCATTCCAATGCGTGGGTTGAACACCTGTAAAGAGAAAAAAGAATTGAGTAAAATAAAAAGCCTATGTGGGAGAGGAAATTTTTTTAAAGAAATGTTGAGTCCAAAAACTATCTAACATGAAAAAAGGTGAGGCTGAGGATGTGAAGTACCTTAAGTTTGCAGTAGCCTGAATCCACAACAAACATGATTCCATCCACAGTGAGGGAAGTCTCAGCAATGTTTGTAGCAACAATGCATTTCCTAACACCATCGGGAGCCTAGCAGAGCGTAAAACAAAGCCAGTGAAATGGAGATCAGGCTTTTTGTCTCATTTGTGTTCATTAGTAGAACGAAAATGAAAAAGTTTACAAATAACACAAAATATGATGTTATTGGGCAATGATTTATAGAAACCTTCTGAAAGATCTTGGCCTGAAGATCAGAAGGCAGCTGGGAGTAAATGGGCAGCACAGCCAGAGGTGGAGCGTTCTCCAAGTCCTCCAATCTCTCCACAATCTGATCTGACGTCACCTGAAGGGACAAGAATATATATGTGCAGACAGATCAGAGGTTATGTCTGAAAACATAGTCACTCAGAAATGCCACAGATTTAGCAAAAATTGGCTTAATGATCAACACCAACCATGTGTCAAATGAATTTGTTGAAAATATTACATTTATACTGATTTTAGTTACATAAATGCATGTTGTTTACTCCTTTATCATTTTATTAAGTGAGCCCCCTTTGAGTGGTACAATTAGCCATGTCTCTCACCTCAATATCCTCCTGCCCAGGCATAAAGATGAGGATGTCTCCTACCATCCCACTGAGGTGGATCTGTAGGGCCTGCTTCACAGCCGCCTCCACATAATCCTCCTGAGGAGTCTACACAGCACAAAACACAACAAAGCAGAAGCAAAAATAGAATGATCCAACAGCAACCAAAACACACTCCTTAGAATGTTGACCCAACAGTAGACAGATTGCTTCACCAGCGTAGATTTGAAGTTTGCTCATATGTGTGAAATCTGGATAAATATTAACAGAACAATTTGTCATGCATGTATAGAATCAAATTATTGTTTTAATCTACCACCCACATTAGTGTTGGTAATTTAAGTTTAGATCAAATATCAGTGAGGCCAGGTCCACTTCTTTGGAGCGATCAAAAGGATCTAGTTGTAATGATGTAATGTGGTACAAGTCCTTCAGCAAAATATAGTAACAAGGAAGAAAGGCGGCAGAAAGATACCTTGCTAAATAAGATGTCTACTGGAAATGTTCGTCCTGGAATGTGGAAGATGGGTACGTTGCCAAAAAATGCTGCAAATTTATCCGAGTCCATTGTTGCGGAAGTAACAATGAGCTTCAAATCAGTGCGTCGGGATACAACCTAAAGGAAGACAGAAGAGAAAAAAGAGAATATTAAACCTGGTTCCATGTGTATTCAAATGATATTGTAACTAGGGATGCAAAGGGGTGGGAAATTACCTGTGAAATTACGGGGAATTTTAGAAATATATAAATCAATATTCTTTTGCTCTGGGCTCAAAAGTGTAGCCTCCAAGGATATAGGAATCGTGTGTGATGGAGAAATGCACAACACATGAAAGGGAAGTGGCCTCAATAGCCCTACAGTAAGCAGTGTGCACACAATTAAGGGGAATACTTGGATTAAAGGGATAGTTCCAACATGTTTGAAAATTCACCCATCTTAATGATTCCCATTGTCATAGGAAAAGTTTTTTTTTTTTTTTTACCCTTTTTTGTTGATACAAGATGCAGCTGGTGGCTTTTGTTGGTTTCTCTCATTAATCTCAGAAAATACACAATCCATAAACTTGTGGTAGACGAGTAGCAGCGTTTGCTGTACTATGGGAATTATAATGAAGTGTCAAAAATGTTGTAATTATCCATTTAAATCTGGTTGTTTTAGCCAAGAATATACTACAATATATTTTCTGCAACTATATTTAAGTGCCTTTTTTAAGAGTAATCCTTCCTGTTTATTCCCACATATTCCTGTTAATTCCTATATATTCCTATTAATTTCCATGGAAAGTTTCCAACTTTCCCAAATTTGGTTGAAAACACAAATCCGATTGGAAATAGAAAACGAAATCTATCTGTAGTGGACGTTATGAAGTGACTCAAGTGAACCGACCTCACGCAGCAGGCCGAACAGCACATCAGTGTTCAAGGAGCGTTCGTGAGCCTCGTCCATTATAACAGCACTGTAGTGGTCCAGGTCTGACTCCCGCAGTGACTCTCTGAGCAGGATTCCGTCGGTCATGTACTTTATCAACGTTTTCTCAGATGTACAGTCCTCAAAACGAATTGCATAGCCAACCTAAAGGAAACATGTAAATAATATTGTGTGACATGCTCAGGCATGATAAAGAAATGTATATAAAAATGTTGCCTTATCAAAATGAAACAAGGTACTTGAGCTCATTGTTCACAATAATGGAGCAATTTCTGATATGCTCTAATGTTTTATCATTTCCAGTAATTACCATTTCTGTTGCTTCTCATTTATTGCTCTGCTAAACAGGACACTAACATGTGTTTATGATTGGTCACTAGATGGCAGTGTTACATAGCATATGACTAACTAGTCTGTGTAAGGTACTGTGTGTCAGACTGGACATTAGCCAGTGACATTTACTGTAAAGCTAATCTAACACTTCACAACGGACAAACAAGGATATACAAGTATGTGCCAAATCAGAGGTCAACCAGGAGTTGTTGTTTGACCTTTACTCTGCGATCTCACCTCCTCTCCCAAGTTCGTGCCAATTTCCTCGCTGACTCTCTTGGCCACGCTCATGGCAGCCACTCTTCTGGGTTGAGTACAACCCACCAGGCCGTAGCTGGTGTAGCCGTCTTCATGCAGGTACTGAGTAAGCTGGGTGGTTTTCCCACTTCCCGTTTCTCCAACAACAATCACTATGCTATTGTCCCTGCAGATGGCAGAACAAAAGAAACATTTATCATAGTTTATCATAGCTTTTATGTGATATCAAACATTTTGTGGGTGAAAGCGAGAAGAGCAGTGGGCTCCATTTGGGTATCAGTACCTTATGATATTGAGAAGTTGCTGCCTCACAGCAAAGATAGGCAGGTACTGTCTCTGCTCCAGAAGGGTCTTCTTCTTAGCAAACTCACTGCTGGCCTCACTCTTATCTTTCATGTGGTCTGCAAATTTCTGCTCTGCTCTGTAAATTAAAATGTGAAGAGTTACAGTAATATGGCAAGTCTAATAGAGTGACACCACAGTAACAACTCTGGATTAATAATAAGAAAAGGTAAAAGTCATCTAGATCCAAACTCTGCGTAAACACTGTGGTCACCTGTAGTCTACTTTGCCATCCTCGCCAACGGGTTTGCCTCCAGAGGAGTCTTCTTCCTCAGTCTTTTTAAGACCCATGATATCTCCTAACTTGGTGCCTGCAAGTTCCCAGTGTTTGTGCTGTGCCTGAACACATAAGGAAAAAAAAAAAAAATCATACGACTCAAGATTTTGCACATATTACAATTTAATGCTTTTTAAACACTGAGCAAAGGTAACTGACCACTTTTTCAAAATTATTTCATGTCACTCCTGGTTTGCATTGAGAATGTCATCTACCGACCAGGTGAGATGATCATGAATAAATAATTTACTGAAGTGATGAGGATAGACAGAACCAACCTTATCACGCAGACAGGTGCAAACCAACAAGCCAATTGACATTTCTCAACAGCTGAAGATCATTTGCTTCAATTTTAGTGTATTTATTCTATTCTTTTCCAAAGAGCTAAAGCGTTTTACATCTTACAAAATTTATGGATATTCAGTACAACACATCGATGTAATCTGTTCATTTTACTTTATCTTAATAAAGATTTTATCATAATAAGTTGCATCATTTTTCCTACAACCTATTTTTATTACATTTCAGTCTGTTATAAAGCACTTGGAGCATTTCTGTATGAAATGTGCCATACAACTATCTATTATTATTATCTTTCAACATTCATTATTAAAGATTAACCTATTGTATAATAATAATCATATTTTTTATGTTTAGGGTCTAGATGTGTAGGACAGGTCAAAAGACTTCTTGTGTAATATATTGTCTTCGTTATAATTTTGATATTTCTGTTTAGTCACCCAACTACCCACCAGATGGCACTGTTCTCCTTGTGTATATATTGTTTGCCATGTTTCAACTTTTACATTTTGAAGAGGAAAGACCTAAAAAATTGTTTTTAGAATTTAATTTTATGTTATGTTTAGCTCATGGCTCCGAATTTCATGCTGTTAGGAATATGATGCTGAGCAGTGTACATTATGTGATGGGTATTTACTATATATGTTATAGGAAACAGATATTAACACAGTGCTGTTTTACATTGCCATGGGTTCCAGAAGTCCAGGAGACATGATTAGTAATCATATTATATTGTGCAGAAGCACATAAATGCTGTAAAAAGTTCTTTGAGTTCATTCCCTACCCACATTTCTTACACAAACACAATAATTGTCAGAAACAATTGAGTAAAGTTCAAGCCTTGAAACCATATCTATTTTGATAATCAATATTCAATCAATATTTTTTTAAGAAATGTGGATACTATAATATATATCATCAGGTTGTGGACTCTAGGTCCACTTTAGGTTCCATCTTGGACTTTGTAATGAGTATTTACTTAAAAAACTGGTATTAATTGCAAAACAAGTTAAACTGTAAATAAGCTTTTAGTATCAGCGCAGTAGTCTTTGCAGATTTGTTTTATTTTTATTATTTAGCATTCAGCTTACCTTCTTGCGTTCCTTCTGCTCGCGATGTTTACGGACAAGCTGACTGCCCTTTCTGGAGATTATGGCCATATCAGAGGTAGCATCTTTCACAGGGATGACCGGCTCTGGCTGCAGCAGCAAAACAAACACACAAATTGTGTTTAGTTTAAGAGCAAGATAAAAGTTCTGACACAAACATAGCTAAATATTTTTTTCCTACAATTACCTCAGTGATTAGAGGTATTTACATTTTCGGTACCTGTTTAGTGAAGACTATTCTTCCATCCAAGAAGGGTGGGACCAGATTATGAACCAGAAGGTGAACCTTAGTAGCATTGTCCTCCTCAAAGTCTTCATCCACTTCCAACCTCTGCACCACACCACTGGTCAGCATACGGTTGGTCTCCCATCGCTCATTATCCTGACCGGAGAAACAGCTGGTTTTAAAGGTCCGCCAACACAGACACACGCACTAACAAAACAAAGTATACACAGATACACACACACACGTAGCTCTGATTAGGCTGATAGTTCCCACAGTTGTAGTACCTCATTGATCTGTCGCTTATGGGCAGATATTCGTTTCTGAGTCTGCTTCTGAATGATCTGCTCCCTCTTTTTAACATATTCATCAGATGTGGAAGTAAAAGGGTTGTTAAACTCATCATAGCCTTCATCCATCATGTACCAGTCTCTGTCAGCTTGCTGCAAAAAAGAGACAGAAACAGAGACAATTAACTGACACACCTGTAAAACCCATTGGGGCAAACCTGTGATGTGTGAGTTTTTTCTATACGAAAAAAAAAAAAAAAAAAAGAATTGCTTTGACAATTAGCAAAATTAAATTTGAAATAATAGCCAGATATAGAATAATTAAGAGCTTTTATAAAGGCTTGGCTTGGCTGTGTCACTCACCTTCTGGTCTTCTTCCCATTGGTCTCTCTCATTCTCATTATCAAACAAAATACCTCCCTCGCCATCTTTTTTACCTGAAGTGGACAAATTCACAAATTGTAACATACACAAAGGTTTTAAATCTTCAATATGGTCACAGAGCAATTTCTTATGAATAATACCTTTTCCCTGGGATAAACGAGGTGTGGAGCCCAAATGCTTCCTATCGTTGGCCCACTCGTTGTACTTGTAGGATGGGGTGGGCAGGGGTGTGTCGTCAGGGTAACGGCCTCGGACTGACCTAAGCTCACAGAGATCAAAGTGACATTAGTCTCTGTCTAATACAACAAATGTTGGGTAGAACGGGTAGATTTAACTGCAGATTTACAAAAGCCTCTGATTAGTAAAGGGTAAACATTGTAATAAATTACAATTAACTCACGATATGCATCAGAGATCTAAAAATAATGCGGTAGTATAAAATACCAATCTCAATGATGAAACTGTTTTTTTGGACAAGGTGTTTAGAACATTTTTGTCCTAGCAAGTTCAAATATTAAGTCTTCCATTTTACATAGATGCCCAAGCCAATTTTTGATTTATGTTTACTGTCTACTTGAAAAACAAGGCGATATATTTATTAATTTTCTCTACAGAAAGATCAAAAATTATAAATAAATTTGCTTACCTGTCTCTCCTTTCACTCTCCCGGCCAGTTCGATGGCTTCGATCTGAGCGGTCTGAGTCTCTGTTAGAAGGGGCGGGGGACGGAGACTCCCAGTGGGAATGCCGTGTACTGCCATAACCACTGTCGTCCTCCTCCCAGTTGGAGCGGGAGGGAGTGGAGGAATCTGTGTGACAAAAAGGTAGCAGCTTAATTAATTTAAATGAATATAGAGATAATTTGCACATTTAAATTTTAAAAATAAAACACAAAACTACCTCTGGGACGGTGCTGTGGTGTCAGAAGTTCGTCTCGCTTGCTCCCTCGGCTGATGCGGTTGGACCAGCCATCTCTCTGCGAGCGATCACTCCTGTCGCCACGCTCCCGACTGCTGCTGCTGCCCCGGCTGCTTTCTCGCTCATCTGATGAAGACGAAGCATAGTTACAATCTGTGTTTTTCGCATTAATTTTTCCCTCACTTTATAGACCAACTGTCAAAAATAATTAATTTATCTACCCATCATGAGTTCAAACTCAACTCAAATACACCTGTACTAAAGTGACCTCACCTCTTTCACTCCGTCTATCTCTGACTTTGTCTCTGCTCCTTTCTTTCTCTCTTTCTCTGTTCTTGTCCTCTTTGGAGGAAGCGTATACTCCATGTTCACGTTTGTCTTTCTCTCTCTGCTGGTGTCGGCGGCGAAACTCTTCACTGACGCCTCCAGGGTTGGAAGGCGTCTCGGAGCCAGTCACACGATACTTACGGCTGGCAAGACAAAAATAAAATATTGCACATCAGTTGCAGAGGAGTGAGTAATCCGTTGCTGCATGTTTTTAATTACAATTAAAATTTAAGTACAACTAAAAGTCCTGGTTTATCAAGTATGCTGTAAATGCTTTTTAATGCAGACATGTCAATGAGGCAAACATTTTTAAATGCATCCGTAGTGTTTTTGAATTCAAAATTTTTTTTTTTTTAATTCATGTAAAGCACATTGAGAATCAACAGACATTAAGTTTATGGGCTATGCATGAGGTTTTTTTTTTTTTTTTATCCTATGATTCACAGTTCTCCACTATTATCCAGTGAGAATTGACGACACTTACCTCTCCTTTTTAGCGTGCTTGCTCTCATCGTCTTCATCATCTGACCCAGAATCACTTTTACCTTCCTCCCAGTCCTTGAAGGAGGAAACCTTTGATTTCTTACTGTTTCTATCTTCTGCGCTACCATCCGCCTGGTCCTTAATCTCACGCTCCTTCCTTTTCTGGGCTGCCAGCAGATCCAAGCCCAGCAGAGAGGTGCGTGGGGTTGGAGCTCGGAACACATGTGGTTCTGAAGCAGCGCTCTTCTTCTTGACCATCAATCCACCAACTTGAGCATGAGGGTCAGTCCCCTCCAGCCTGTGCATGGAGTCATCATCATCCATGTTCTGCGGGGAACCAATATAAATAAATCCTTAATATGTGTACAGTTGACAACGGACAAGCATTATTACACAGGCATTATTTCTATTTAAAGATTTGATCTTTTGGTTGGAACAAGGCATCGTTGTATATAAGGATGCACCTAAACATTATCAGTCATCAATAAAACTGTTGATTATGTTTTCAGTTATTTTGTTTAATCAATAAAGTGTCAAGAGCATCCATGTTAAGGTCATCGAATTGCTCACCAACAACGGGCAATGACCAAAATATATTTAGTTTAGTCTTCTGTCATAGAGGACAAAGAAAAACAACAAATATTCACATTTTGGAATCTTGAAATGAAAATGACTTGGATTATTAATTACATCAAAATAAATTATTGTCAAATAACTTCTGAGTTATTATATAATTATTCAACAAGTTGTTTGAACTCTACATTGATACACCAATGATCACTTTCGCTCCCTGTATACACGGAGTTAAAATATATCAAGTTTAGATCACGTACTTTATCGATGTGTATAATGTGTTAGTTTCAGCTTAAAGGGGAAATGCATTGTAACTTTGAAGAACAATTAACAAAACCTGGTACTAACGTAACATAGCTTTAACGTGAACTTTCCTGTTTTGTTGATTTATAAACTCTGGTTGTGCTATGTTCTATTATAGTAAAATGCGCTCTTTTAACTTAACTAACTCTATTCTGGGGGAACTGTAACTTGTGAAAGCCATTCTTTTGTCCTGTTTACCGACGGTGAGGTGCTATGAAAACAGTAAACCATCACTTACCTCAGGAGCAGCAGCTAGCTTCGGTTAGCCTGCTAGCTAGCTAGCTAGCTATCAGTGCTGAACGGCCGCCGCGTGTTTAAGCGTTTAAATCTAAAAAAAAACCTCTCACATTAAATGACACGATATAATCCCCATTCATCAGTTTATTAAGTAATTCGAAATAAAACAGAGCGGTGCCTGCCACAGGAAGTGCTTAAACTGCAGCTTTCGTAAACACAACGCGAATGTTTACAGACAAGGGAGCAGCCATTGCATTCCCACAATCCTGGCGCATAAAAAAAAATGTCAACCTTTATTTAAAAATTCTTGTTAACAGAGAAACTAAAGCACCTCTGTAGACTTTCTGCATGCGATTCTTCCACAACTAACACATAGTAGTAAATTACCAATAAATAACATTTTTTATAATGTATATAATACGATTACATTGTGTGAAAGCATTCGGGCACTTTGTAAGGGTTGTGGTTTGAACATTAAACCTTGAACAGTCAATGCATATTTATATTGTCTCAAGTGGCTGAGTCAAGTCTCACAACGGGACTTGCCAAATACACACACCAGATTGTGTTTTGAGTATAGGATCCAGACTTTTCATGCTAATGGTGAACCACTGCATATCTGCTGCTGTTGTCTTGTGCTTATCTGTCACAGATGTTTCGCAGGCCCCTATCAGCCCAGAAATTAGTTCATCAGTACTTCCAGCTTGGTGCTATATTACATCAGAAAAGGACACATCTACATGTTAATACCATGTGTAAAAACATAAAAGTTCAGTAGGTTGTACATTAGAAAAGCTTGCCATGTGTAACACTATAATACTTACAGTGCCTACAAATTATATAGCTTCAGGTAAAAATAAATCTCAAATGCATCATTTCACAGGTTTTTAAAGTAATGCATTTTTACCATTACATACTGCAATATATATATACATATATAGTTACACTAGTGGGCTATAGAGTAATTTCTTGTATATCTGAAGGTTGTTGTGTTCTTACACTGTACACTGAGAGTCACTAAACAGGAGTCAAAACACTTGCATGTGAAAACATACTTCAATGCAAATAAAGATGACTCTGATTCTGAAATTGTTTCATTTCACAAAAGAAAGTGCACACAATTAATTAAACATTAAACATCATAGCAAAATATATTAAATACTCAGTAAAATCCCCAAATATATATCGATAACAGTCAAGGGCCAAAAGAAGAAGTATGAATACCTCAGATACTTAGGGTATTAGGCTATTGTCTATTTGGCTATTTTAGGCAGTTTAATAGAGGACCTCTCTGGAGGTCATCATATGCTTCCCTAGTAAAACGATTTTTTTTATAAAAACATTTTTAAAACAATTTTACAAAAGGATTGACAGGATGCCTTAAGAAAACAGAACATAGAAATAAAATGTTTGCGCATTGCAGGCACATTGTGTGAAGATACCAGGTATGGAAACACCACGAGCTCTGCTTGTAAATTTGAAATGTTGTGGAGAAACGGTTACATTTAAAGACTTAAACTAGGATTAAGACTAAGCGTTAATTCACTGGTATGTGCAAAGCAGGAGATTTTGAGTGCATTTCATAATGAAGTAACTGTTTACACCAGTATGTGCTCAGACACATGACAGATGATCTCCATAGCTTTAAAGTTCTAAATGGTGTTATTCATGTTAAACTGCATCCAACATGTCGGCGGAGTCATTGGAACATTACGCTCAAAGCTTTGAAATAAAGATAAGTTCCCACAGTCTCACTTAACAGGTTGTTATAGACTAGCGTTTGCGCAAATGACTGCGCAACAATTTAAACCTTCGCAAATCTCATGATCATAGACATATATGACGGCGCCGTTAACGTCAGACCCCACGGCCAATGCAACGCCTGCGTATGCGCATGATCATCAAGTGGTCGATTTTGATTGGTTGTCACCTCGAGACTCGCAGTTTGATTGGTCGGCTGTGGTGTTTGCGCTACGGCAAAGTGCACGCATGTCATTGGTCTGTTTCTCATGTCTGCTTATGTGCCGGGTCGGGCGTTTAGGTTCTGTTACTCAACATTGTTGAGCGTATTTGTGGTGAAATTGGTGTTCGCCTTATCTTCTGTCTGCGAGCGCTTTTAGTGTTATTCAAACAGCGCGTAAGCTGACCTCTACGTAGCGAGCTAGCGTCATATCCATATCTGGCTAACATAAGGAAGC
The DNA here is from genome assembly GCA_036785175.1 of Eupleurogrammus muticus. Classification (NCBI taxonomy): domain Eukaryota; kingdom Metazoa; phylum Chordata; class Actinopteri; order Scombriformes; family Trichiuridae; genus Eupleurogrammus; species Eupleurogrammus muticus. The sequence goes on along the minus strand of JAYKQN010000002.1, from coordinate 14,947,103 downwards.
TAACGCCTGCTAGCTGGTCAGTCGATATTACGTGAGAATGGGTGAGGAAATTAAGGAGAGCCTCATCAACTCAGACAATTTACATGCGAATAACACCAATGTGGAGGAAAACGGCGAAACAGTAGAAGGTGGCGTAAAATATTACAAGTTAGAAGATATAAGATTGCACAATAAGATCAGTGACACATGGCTCATCATCCACGATAAAGTATACGACATCACAAGTTTCCTTGAAGAGGTAAGAAACACTTTTTGTCAGGTGGTAGCGGCAACTTTTGCGATATATATATTTTTCATAATGTTTAAAAGCAATGCTTTCAACATCGGCTCCAGTCGGCTAACTTCCTGGATGGAATCGCTAGCGTCGTGTGTTGACGTGGTTCAGGGTCGAGGACTCTCTGAAGGATTTTCCTGTTTAATCATCCACTCCAAATGAACTACCTCATATGAGCTGTTATTACAAGGGACTGTCTGCATGTGGAATAACAATCAACAAAAAAGGAAGAGTTTACAATTTTTTACAATACGTTCAAAACTCCGAATATAGTCAGGTGCTTCAATGATGGTCTATAATAGCTTATTTTGTCATAATCATTCTGATTGTTCATACTGGCCTTGAGAAGATGACCCCCAACAACCAAAAAAAACCCCCTACTCTGCAAAAATGTCTGCTGAAGCCTCACATAAACTTTTCAGACACATTGTATGCAAAGAAAGACTGAGGGCACCAGGTTTGAACAGTTAACCAGCATTCTAGGGAAATCATAACCTGATCTATTGCAGATTTTCAAATGCAGGAGATGCAATATTTGTTTAAGGCAAATGTTGTCAAGAGTACTATTTAAAATTAAATATTGTCATGCTACACAGATGCCCTGGCCCACCTGACCTTATATTCTACAGACTTAAGATAACATCTTTTTGGGTACAGATCCTCCCTAAATGTCACACTGTAATCATTTGGTATGTATTTCAATAAAAATGGAAATAATTACTTAAATACAACCATTCCCTCTAATATCACAATTCATGCTACAATAAAAATATATTAGATATTTCAATAAAATGGATCAGCTATAATTTATATGAATAATGAATGTTGTAATAATATCTTATTTTGAACCATGTGATTGCAGTACTTTAGTGCTGTAGCTGTTGAGCTGATTTTACTTTCTTCATACATTTGAGAAGTGTTGGTTGCATATCAAATGCTTTATGTGTAAAATCTGGTCTGTAATATGCAGTCTGTCTTCCTGCAACTGTTAGTGTGAATTGTAGTGGAGGAAAATCCTGCAATATTTCCCTCAAATATAGAAATGTGTGAGCTCAAGGAGAGTCAAGTACTTCAAAATTGCAAGTACAGTACTTCAGTAAATGTCCTTTAAATTACATAATGAGAAAGAGTTGAATCAGGAAATTACTGAGCTCAACTCTTTTTTTTTTTTTTTTTTTAATGATTTCAGCATCCGGGAGGTGAGGAGGTTTTGATGGAGCAGGGAGGTGCAGATGCAACAGAGAGCTTTGAGGATGTGGGCCATTCCACCGATGCCAGGGAGATGCTTGAGCAGTACTACATTGGGGAGCTTCACATGGTATGATCTGGCCTTTTTTATTTCAGAAAGGCCTGGTTTCCTGCCTGTAGAATGTTGACATAATATCAATTTACCTTTGTCAAATATATACATTTAATATCTAATAAATTATTATTGCTAAAATTTAACCTAATCAATATCATTTGTTGATTTTTTTGAGAATAATGTAGTTAGTTGTTACACCTACAGTTGCCTGAAAGCACGATATGGTGCAGTATAAGCAAAATACGTTCTACAAATTTATTCACATTTTATTCCAAGAATATTTAATAAACCATACAAAATGAAAGGAAATATGTTTTCCTCTCAAGCATGTCAAGGTCTTTCTGTCTGAAGTTTCATTTTTATGTATTACCAGTCTCCCTGTTTTTTTTCTCAAATTCAATGTAATACATTCATCATATATAAACATGATTTACAAATTCAACTTTTATAGAAATGATAACCTTTTGTGTTTGTTAGTTTTTCTTTAAGCTCTGTCTAAAATTGAGCTGATAAGTGTAGTTACTATCAAGATTTTTAGTTGGCATGTGTGCATCCTCTGTTTTCTGTTACAGGTGGTCATGTAAAGTGATGATATGTTAGGTTAACAACACATAAAAATTGTCAACTTCCATGTCAAGATATTAATGCATTTATTTTCTTTATAGGATGACAGAAAAAAGGAAAAGGCAAAGGTGAGCTCCATCGTCATTCATCTGACCACACTGCAATAACAACACAACAGAACTTAAATATAAGGTTTACTAAGGTTTTGGGTTGTGGCTACGGTTTCTTTTCTTAATGCATCTTCTCCCCCCCCATTTATGCTACAGGTCATAGATGCCACAAATTCAGGAGAGTCCAGGTCAGTGATCATGATGTACATTACACTATTTAGCATGTGATGCTCACAAGGTTTCTTTTTTTCTAAACAAGTCACACATACATGTTAATCATTTTTTGTGTTGATATAAACTTAAAAGTTTCTTACAGTGAGAGAGGACATTGAGTGTAGTTTGCAGTAAATAATGTACTGCTGCATGGAATAATTTGTGATTCTTTCAATTGAAAGCACACATTTTCCATGCCCAAAGTCTAAACATAAATCCAGAAAGCTCATACACAAAATGCTGTGCCTTCAAAATAATGTTAAGTAATTAGTCATTGTCAGGAGCATTATGTCTTTTTATATTCAGTACACACTGTACAATATTTTAATCAAATATACAAAAACACATATTCACAAAATAACAAAATGTTCCATAATTCTTTCCTGAAAGTGCTGTAGCCTATACATCGCTGCAAACACAACTGAATGTGTCAGCCAGCCCAGTCAACAAAAGAAAATGTGCAAAATGCCCAACAGTTGGGAAACAGAAGTGTATTTGAATAGCAATGTGCTCTATATAAACACAGGGAGATTTGGCATTGATGAAAAGACTTAAAAAATAAAATGGATATAGCTAGTTAAGTATAGATAGTTTTGAAGAAAGTGTGGTTCAGTACTGAATCGAGGTTTAAGTAGGAAATGTGTTTTCTAGTTCAGCAGAATTGATTTACAGAGTTGCAGCTTGTGGTCATCGTACAATAAGTTTCCGTTTTTTGTGTGCAAACAAAACTGACATTTTAGATCAAAATCTGTCTTCTACTTCCCCATCAGCTCCTGGACTACGTGGTTGATACCCGCTATTGCTGCAACTGTCGTCGGTATCGTGTATCGCTTCTATATGTTTGAACACAAGTCCTCCTGAGTGCTGACATCCTGATTTCATCTCATTCTTTTCATCTGGAGGCCTTGAAGTATTTGACCAAATCCTCCTCACACCGAACACACGCAACTACTGTAGGAGTGTGTGTCCTTTGCAACAGAAGAAGGATGGATGCAGTTTCACAAAGTACTTTGTCCATCAACATGTATAGAGCTCAACACTTAGGCAGTTGCACAGAGACTTTATTCAATGTTTTGCCTTCAGTTTCTGTGTACTTTATTGTCACTATGCCTGTTATCATAATTGTAAAATGTTTTCTGTAATTTACATATTCATATGCATTTGACCTAGTTTAGTCTTTGTCAATTATCCATATCCCCCACACAGAACAAACTTTTTTGTTTAGCACATTGAATATAATACACTATTTTTATTAAGAGAAAATTGGCAACACTGAAGATGTTAGTGTGATGGTGATTAATTCAGAGTTATTGGTGCAAGTGTTTCAATACATTATTTTAGATTCCATTTTCTTAGAAATGTAAAAATTTTCCATTTACTTCTTACTGCAAAGTTCTGATTTTAAGCAGAACATCTCCAATCACCATTGTCTATTTCTTTTGAAATTAATTTCTTAATTAAGAAATTAATTGAAATTATATTGTATCATTAATTAGGGTACAGAAAGTGTTTTTTCTACTGTTCTGTTATTGGAAATGTCTGTAAATGTTAAACAAACCTGAATAATAGATGAATATAAATGATGCGTTATGTAATAAAAATATTTTATTACCCAGATATTATGGCTGAAAAGGAATTGAGTGTATACCCTTGACAGAAAATAACTATTTATTTAATTGTTCTGTTTTAAATAGGATTGTTCAACATTGTCCATTGTTATTTAACTGATGATTTTTCACACATTTGTTTAATTGTAATGCATCCTAATTGTGTTGTTTAAGGTGCTTGCAACTGTCAATGGAGGGATTGAGATGTGTTGAATGAAGTCAGATGTTTTTTTTAATGGCTGGAAACTTGGCAGCTGTCATTAGATCAGTTTTTGAATCAACAATTTTATTTGAGTTGTCTGTTTTCTTTTAGCTTTTCAGATCAAGGCATTAATGTGTGTTTTAGTTCAGTTTTACATAGCAACATCAGTCTATTGAATATTCTAAAATAGAAATTGAAATAATTCCATATTAATATTGGAAAAGTCATGTTTTCAAATGCATTTACAGCCTTTTAATACATGAGATAATTTAGGAATATAACTTGCTGCTATTGTTACTTCTGGCTGGTAGCACTTGCGGATTGTGGAAAATTTACTTGGTTTTAAATGTAAATTAAATAATTGTTTGTTCTCATTTCATCTGCCATATGTCATTTAAAGTCTCTTTGAATAAAATGAATCTTTAAAAAATAGCTAGTGGCTAGTCCTTTAGGTACTTTGTAAATTACTTACTACAGTACAGTACAACAGTATAGTAGTTAAAGTAACCGGAGAATGTCGTTATTAGTGTTAGTTTACTACCATTTAACTATTATATAATTAATTTAAGACTAAATATTCAAGCAAAAACAACAGAAAGCAAAGTGCTGTGGGAGTTACCTGTTGTAATGTATAATAACAGGTAACATATACTGTCACCACTGAATATGTCTGTATGGACAGCCTTTAGTGCAAAGGTCAGGGAAGCATTGCAGCTGTGAAGTCACACACAGTTGAGCTTATAGACAATTTAAATTCCTCAACTATCAAAGAACATCAACTTGGTGCAATTCTACTCTCGGCCAGGGGTAGGCAACCTGGAGGGCCACTGTGGTGCAGGGTTTTGTTCCAGCCTAGCCGTTACACACCTGAATATCTAAATCAACTATTACAGTCCTTCCTAAGGACCTTCATTCATAGAATCAGGTGTGTTGTGGCTTGGTTTGAACAGAAGCCTGCACCCACCGCTGCTCTGTATGATCCGAGTTGCAGACCCCTGCTCAATAGTAGCCAGGCAAACACTTTGAATATCAGCTTCTGACCTAAACAATATTGCAGGTTTTTGCAAAACAAGTGATCCTTTTCGTCAGTTATTTTTTAATCATCCTGCCACATGTATGCATTCTAGTACGAGCTAGGCACAAACAGAACAAAAACAAAAGACTAGCTATAACGACTATTGTTGGTTGAGCAGATCGATCGAATTTAACATGCGCTCCTATAGAAATTACAGTCTAGACCAGAATAAGAAATTCTTCCTGTCTTTCCCTTCAAACATTTATGAACTTAAAGTGGCATTGTGCTGACGGTTCTTCTAATTTGAACATCTGGAAACACATGATTAATAGTGATGTTTCAAAAGCGGCAAACAAAGCAAATGCATAATTGTTGCAATAATTGTTGGAATAAAAAATGCAATATTTTAGCTAATGATATGGTTTTGCTATCATATGCTGATTTGTTTTTCTTCTGTAACTATTTCATGGTGCAATACCAACACAAAAGTGAAGAATACTTAATTCCTGAATGTGTTTGGTCCCCTCTACTACTTTCCTGTGGAGAGAAGCAGGAAGCAGTGAGTGAAATTAAAGCCTTTCCATCTTTCCATCTGCAGCATCCACAAGAGCACTCACAGTGCAGAGTGCCCATGACCAGCAAACCACAAAAAGCACAAATCAACAACCATTGATTCGTCCTTTTTAATCAGATGAGGGCCTATCACGAACTGGATGGTTGCTCAATGGCCTTCTAGTTGCATTTCTAATGCACTGGTTAAAAAGAAGAAAAAAACAGCTGAACAATATAGCCCATGCTTTTACTTTTTAGTTTCATAAATATCCATTATCCAACTATCAAGTGATAAGGTGACCATCTGAATGATGATAAATAACCAGTGTAAACTTGACTTTTTGATTAATACATTAAATGTCTATTATTCAGCCTTCTATGCAATGATCAGTATAAACACAAGGTGGCACTACAGCCTCAAAATATTTTTTCTGTTACATTTCATTGACATTCAGCACTCTACCACACAGTAATATATATATATATATATATATATATATATATATATATATATATATATATATATATATATATATATACTTAAAACTTAAAAATACACTTAAGAATTCATGAATTTGTGTTCATGTTGGTTTCCTGTCATAAGAATGTTTTAGATATTTAATCCACCTAGAATAAAAAAAATAGTTGATAGTACACGTTTTTATTTTTTTAAATCTTTTTAGAGGTAAACTAATCTGGTACAGAGTTTTTAGGATTATACCACATGGCAGTTTTAGCATTAAATCACACATACATATATATAGCTAATCTGACTGATGCAGCACACTAACTTTATTATTTAGTGGTGTTTATCTCTGTGTTTCTGTGTGCATGGAACAGTAGAAACCACAATGAAATCAATCACGTTGGAAAGGTCATTATGCAATGATGAACAACAAACAACCTGCATCATTGTTTCTGTGATAGTGTGATACTGATAGTGTGTGTAATGACATGGTTCCCTGTAATATCCAAAGACAATATACTGACTAAACTGATATGGGGCTTGTCTCTGTTTTTCCACTCCTGTCACTGTCTGAAAGCGCTTTGCACAAGTTTAGAAATATTTACATTTGAAGAATTTGTGGTGTGGTATCTCCTATTCTCTGTACAATGATACAAAGTGAGACATTTTTATTAGGTCGTTTTATAAATGTTAAGTCTCAGTTGTAGATATTTTGCTTAATATTTGATCAAACCACTGACCGAAAGAAAGATGAACCTTTATGAGACAGCATATAGTAACTGTGGGAGAATATGATGCCTCAGATAAACCTCTTTCACCATGGCTGAATGGCCCAGCATTTTTATCAGCACTCATCCTCAAGGAAAATTGTGGCTGCTAATGCACAACACTCCGGTGTCCTGGGAGCCTGTCTTGGCAAAAAATCTCAAATGGCTGGAAAAAAACATTTATGGATGCTGCAGCAGTAAACATGATCTCTGAAAAGTGGTTTGTAGTTAAAGAAAGGGGAAGGCGTTTTACATAAAATCAAATTCCATATCTGTACTGAGACACACAGGAACTCTACGGTGGCAGTGGAGCATCTGCAAACATCAAACTAGTGTTACAATTTCTGTCCACAGATGGGATTCTCCCAAGAGGATATTCGCTTCTAGGAACTGCCTAAAAGGTTCACTAAAACACTCATCACTCACTTGTAGTTTCTTCACAAACAAGTTGCTGGCCTACTCACACTGAATACATGAGTGTATAAACCTGTTGTGGTGGTGTTCTCTCATCATGAACACCACCAGGCACGACGTCAATCTTTACCCGAGCTGGAGCAACATGTTTTCACCTTCTGGCTAGTTTGGCACAGGGAGTTAGTAATAAGAATAATCCTATTTGAGTGATTGTCCATAAGACATTTTTATCAGATGTAATCTATAGAAAACTGAACAGAGACAACCAATATTATCAAAATCCAGACTCGTCAAATGTTCGTGCTCAGACTAACTCACTGAAATATGGTGAAACACATATGCACATAGCTGCAGCACTTCAGCAAATCAGTGTGTGCAATATCCCCATGCATTATTAAAAGTATTGTTGCATCTTATTGTTTATGTTATTGCTAATAACAAATGTAATTTCTAGCAGATCTTTTACATTCAATGGCCACTCCCTTTATTAGACGAGGCCCAATTTATTGACCAGTCCTTAATCTCCTTTAATTAACAATTAACAAGTCTAAACAATACATACAACTTTAATTACAAACATGAAAATGGCCCTTCGAAACACACAGTGGCCATTGGGCAACCCTTAACCCACAACAAACATCTAATTCAGTATTATAGTGCGCCAATATAAACGAAAAGCCATTTAAATGATGTATGCTCTTCTAAGATAAACACATTACAAACCAGGGGTTAATTTTTTTTTTGTACACAGGGTATAAGGAAGCAATGAAAGCCTGACATGCTCAAAAGTTTGCTTCACGCTTCCTGCAATAAACAAAATAATTTATACATAGGGAAAAAAACAACAACATGTATTATTAATGAAGTTTCCATTATTAATTACGTTTTGGCAGTTCTACCAAACACCTAAGTTCAGGTTTGGGAGATACGACCACAGCATACTAAAGCAGTAATGCCCACAATGTCAGGAGAGGCAGGGGAGCTGAAAAACTTGGACTGAAAAATGAGACTCGGGTATAATGAGAACACTGCACTGCTTTTTCCAATTTGTTGACAGGTCTGTTTTCTTCTTTAGTAAGGCAGTCGAGTGCACAACAAGCACAAAATAGGATTAATTAACTCAATTAATTTCAGACCGGTTCCTTTTTTTTTTTTTAACACTAATTCAGACTAAAAGACACAATTTAAAGGCATAATGCTTTATTTCATTATTCATAAACAAAAACATTAAAGTCATTTCTTAATTTTTTTTATAATATTAGAATTTTAGAAACAGTATATTTATACAAGTCATTTTCCTCACATGATTTAGTGAAAGACATTTTCTGAGATCTACAACTTTGTGGAGAGGGTCACTATTTGGTAATGCCCACAATTAATCATGGTGACACTACAACACAGCCTGGAGACTAAAATAAGTTGCATGAAATGGTTCTAAATTTCATCATTACCTTTTTGATTGCCATAATTAAATCTAAATCAACCATCATGATAGTAAATTATCCAGACAAGATGACATGGGTGTTGCAAAGTTAAAGCCCTGCTGTAATAGAAGATACAGAGGGGGCAGATCATGGGATTAATAGCTCAAAAGAACAACCCTGGCCTCAGAAGTAACCCAAGTTATCTATTGCCAGCACAAATGTGGTGACCTTTCTTCAGTGTAGCTCCTTAATTACTTTTCTCCATGCATACCCTGAAATGCTGTGACTTAAAGGTTAACTTCTCCCAGCTGTTAGATGCCGGGGCCATCAACGCACAGCTTAAACTGCGGAAGAGGTAGGTGTCCTCAATCTCTAAGTAATTGGACAGTGTGCCTCACGTGAATGGAATTCTAAATATCAGTTTCTTGTGACAGACTAATTGGCTAATAATAAATGTTATTAAATGAAGTGAAAACACATTGACCCGAGCAACAAATCTACAGATTGAGCATCTGACATCATAAAATACAAATTTTATAGCTGTACATTGAGTGATTGGCATTTCTAGGGCAACGGGTGGGTTAAGGGTGACCTATAAAACAACTAAAAAGGTAGTTTAAGAGGTGTTGTGCATCATATCTTGGCAACACTGTGTGTGGGAGGGTAAAACAAAACAAAAATCCAAATAAATATTTAACCTGAGCTTGTGTTCCAGTCAACAGAACACCTTTTCTAGGTTGAAAATTGATCAAGGAAAAAACTTGAAGTGGACAGCATGTTTATCTGTATGAAGCCATATACAGCACAGAGACCCATTACTACAGTTTTTTTTAGTAGTTTTCTATGGCTCCTTGACCTTGTCCCCTAGCCTACCAGCAGGGCTCTTCAGGTGCACAGGTCCTAGGCCAAACTCAAAAGCGTGCAGGTGGAGGAGACGCTGGAGGACCGCTCATGGACGCTGTTGTTGTTATCAAGAATTCCTGACACAAACTGTATATTTGGAGTGATGCAGCAGCCGAGGGTTTTGGCCAGTTTGGGGCAGAGGGTCAGGGCCAGCCTCTGAAGGACGAGGTAGAATTTCCGGCGGAAGCTTCTGTTGATCCAGAAGTAGAAGATGCAGTTGAGGAAACCATTAGAGGTTGGCAGCCATACAACCACAAACTCAATCCACTCTGGTACACTGCTACCCGAGAGTGCTGCGGGTGAGAGAACATGTGTATGAGCAGTAATTTTGTTTTATTGTTTCATTATTGTTCCCTTGACAACGCTGATATGAAGCCATTCACTTAACATGCAGGAGATGGATTCAGTGTAGTGGACACGGCAGCGTCACACTGATACACACTCATTTGCACACCGGCACACCCGAGTTTAAATGAATACTTTCAGCTTCAATTTGCAGGGATTTTCATCCATATCAGACAAATTGATATGTTCCTCTTTGGAAAAAGGTCTCCAATTCTAAAAATATTCTACTTTCAATCTTGATTTACTCTAAGACAGCACGGTTGGGTTAAATGAGAAGAAAGCAAAAATAAAATCTGACTCATAATAAAACTGGCCATGAATCAGTAAATCCATGCCCAGAATTACAGAAATAACTGACAGACATTTCTCTGATGAAATTGATGGAGGGATTTGTGAGAGTAGCTATTAGACTAACATCCTGAAATTATAGTCAAGCAAACAAAATGTAAAGTCAAGTCAGGGATTGAACTTTGACTCTGTTTTAACCTTTAGATTCTAAATTAAATCACCTAATAAAATTTAAAGCTATACTGCAACGCCATGACACCTCCCATGTGTCGTCATACACCAACATATTCAACACAATGGACCGATCGATAGGTTGATCCACTGGGATTATTCATTTGCTGATACAATCTTTATTTTGCAAGTGTTACACTTGTTGAAAGTTGAAAAGTTTTGATTTTATTGGAATCCAAGTTCAGATATTTACGTGTGAAGCAGATTCAAAACAGGATAAATGTGCAGACTAAAGCAAAAACGCTACATGTCCAGGCCAATTTCACATTCTTATTTATAGTAGTGTTCAAGCAGTGCATTTAAAATTGTGAATAAAGTCCTTATAATAATCCCATGTCTTCATGCCAAAATACTGGCCTAAAGAGAAATGGAGAGATATTTTGTGGACTGATAAAAGTAAAATTGTTCTTTTTGTGTCCAAGGGCCACAGACAGTTTGTCAGATGGCACCAAATACTGAATTTAAGCCACAGTGAAGCATGGAGCACCACGATATGGGCAAGTTTCCCTTACGATGGTGTCAGGCCTGGATCAGTTTGCCTATACAAATACTTGAAGACTCATGCCGAAGAGGAACGACCTTGAAAGACAACGACCCCATTCGGCCAGTAAATCGGCAGCTGCTTGGTCCCAGACCAACAAAATTAAAAGTTCTAGAGTGGCCAGCCCAATCCCCAGACTTTAATCCTATTGAAAACTTGTGGAGCGATGTCAAAAATGCTGTTTGAGTTTCTGAGGCCAAACCAAGAAACGCAGATGTATATATTCGTTTTATATAGTGACTCCCAGGAATTATATCCATTTTTTTTTAGTCTATACAGTAAACATAATTATTCTAAGGGTGCGGGCTGTTATCACGTGTGTAAATAGAATGCCATTATCCTGAACACTGCTGTAAGTGTTTCTCTTCATGCAAAAGGCCACTGTCTTCTCCAGGCTTACCGTTGTAGATCATCGCGGCCATGCAGGGCGTCCAGCAGGTGTAGTAGGCCACCATGACAGGAACCAGCACCCTGGACGCCACGTTGGGCCTGCTGCGCCGCGCGCCGCTGTACCTGCGCAGCTTCAGCCGCTGTCTCTTGGCGGCGCACCACACCCTCAGGTTGGCGTAGGTCATGAAGATGGAGCAAGGGAAGAAGATGCAACACGTCAGGCTTATGGAGTACACCACGTTCGTGGAGTAGGACGGGTTGCAGACCAGCGACGCGGGGGAGAAATGAACCTCGATGATGCCGTCCGGGAACGGGATCGGGGACAGGAGACAGGGGGGGAAGCACCAGGTGAAAGCGATCAGGAGCAGAGTTCTTTTCCTGGTCATAAGCGAGGAATACTGCAGCGGGTAGAACACCGCGATGTAGCGCTCCAGGCTGATGGTGGCCAGCGTGTACATGCAGGTGGAGTACACGGTGGCGTTGCAGAAGGCCACGACGTGGCACAGCGCGTCAGGCCCGGCGCTGTAGTCCTTCACCAGGCTCACCCACAGGTTCAGCGGCATGACCAGCAGCCCGAACGCCGAGTCCGCGGCCGTCAGCGACAGCAGGAAGTAGCGAGAGTTCCTGGACCACCCGGCCACGGAGGAGGAGATGACCAGGAGAACCGCGATGTTTCCCAGAGTGATCATGACGCCCAGAACTATGATTATGCTCACTTTGACGGAGCGGTGGGTCAGCTCCAGCAGCCTCTGGGAGTCCTCCGGGTTCGAGGCGTTGAGTGTGGTGTACATCTCCTCAGAGGGGCATAGCTGCGACCAAATGATCAATCACATGCAAAATAAATAAATAAAATAAATTCCACTGGAGTAAAGTATGAAGAAAAATGTGGTGTTACACTAGAAAGCAGCCCTGCAGGAACCTGCAGCGTTTTACTAGGGCCTGAACAATCAGCTGCACACCTGGGCCAATTAGAGCAGCTACCTGCAAGTCCAGCTTTTACTGTGTGCTGCAGCATCACAGCTGCCTTTATTTCTGGCATCTCAATGATTTATACATATATTTAAAGCTAATTTCTAATATTTCATTTATAAATTGTTATTTATACAATGTGTTGTTAAGTCATTTTTGTTATTATATTTACTATCACACAACAATAAGGACAAGTGACAGCTCTCCAATACATCTATAGGTAAATGGATGAGAAGTCAGAGGTATTACCACAGAATAATATACATGGATATTTATATATAAATCATGTGGGTATTTAGGTGATATTTTAGTGAATAAAAAAAGTGGACACTTGAAACATCTCACAGAAGCCAGTTGAAAATGGTGTATAGTGTAAAAAAAAACCATACAATATCATAGTTATGTGATATGCACCATAAGCTTTAGGCTATATGTGCACATTCACCTTTAGGTTTGAACTCATATGAAACTTCAGAAGTCGGGTATATCAAACCACTGTTCACTGACTCTGACCTGGATACAGTTCTAGTCTTCAGGGTTCTATTTCTGTCACAAGAGATTGATGAAACTGCCTGTGGAGATCTGGAATTGCGGATGCAGTAAGAATGCCCCCAGACCTGAAGATATAGCCAACAGTGAGGTGTTTAACAAAGCTCACTACTATACAGTATAACTGAACTATGTGGTCTGACTATTAAGTACAATTAGTATAAGTTTTTAGTCCCATGGTCTTTCATCTGATTCAGTAGGTATAGAGAAATGTGTAACCTCTCCTTTCATGTTTTACAATGAACAGTACTGTTTTTAAATGGCTATGTTTGTTGCAAATAAAATTGTCAACCCTGACTGAATTGGCAACCACTGATCAACAATTCAAAGTTTGCAGAGCAGCCCACATTGATTGGTTTTATCATGAACAATAACAATGTGTCTGTCACAAATTCATTGCCACAACAAAATGAGGTCCCACAATAAATATATATGCACTCTGTCACAGCCTCAGACAGATGTCTCACTGCGATCTTTGTTTGGATCAACACACGCCATCAGTGTCAGGCTCCCGTCTACCTTCTATTCCAGTGAGAAGCTTAAGTGTTTTTGTTTGCACTGCTGAGTGGTGGCTGCCAACTCCCTTCCTCAAAAATACAAGGGAAAAGAAATGGGCAGGGAAGATTGTTCACTGACCTTTCTGACTCAATTACATACAATCTGTTTCAGAGGTATTCTTCTGTGTGACAGTCAGTCTAGTGAATGTACAGACTTTTCCTGAGCAAAGTCACCTACTTCTCTGTGTCTCCATAGTAATATCCCCTATGATTTATTATATATGTAGAAGGAAATCATTCACATGTCTTAGGTCTATGCAAAGGAGAAAAAAGAACCTTTGTAGTGTGTTCATCATATGACCTTGATAAAAAGGTTTCATGCAAACACCATATTAAAGACATAAGAGAATGAAAAATACAAACTCACGTGTCCAAGTGATATTGATGTCTTAGTGGCTTCAAAGACATCAATATTCTGTTTCAACAGTATAATATAGCAACTGCTACTGTACCATATGCCATTGATATATATATATATATTTTACGGTATATGGCCCTGAGATCTTCTGTTCTGTATAGTGTGCCTGGATCCCCCAGAGGAGAACTGACAGCTATCAGCATTTGATATATGTGCTTCTCGCTGACCTAATGAGCAGATTTCTCTTGGTGATGTCTATCATGAGCCCTGGAGGAGGGAACGGACTCAGGCTCTGGGGTTAATATCTTAGTCTACCTCCCAGAGTGCCTGATTCTGTCTCGTTTGGGAAGACATGGAACAGACTAAGGTGCAACGAATTTGTAGTGTCCTTTTTCTTGAATATAAAAGTAGTACGTAAATTATTGAAACATTATTTAAGGAGGAACTAATCATCACGGATATATTATTTAACATATCACATATACATATGTTTTAAATCATCCATACATTATTAAGTAATAATAAAATATTCATGGTCAAATCATTCGGAGAATAATTTAGAAATGATTACAGATAAATATATATTAATACGAGTTATTTACAGATAGGGAAACTATACAGACCTAGCACCAGAAAGTTTTTCAATCCCAGAATTCCCCATGTTTCTAGTATTGTCAGGTGACAGTAGTAGAAATACTTATGGATGGACGAGTGAGATAATGTAAACCTAAGCATGTTGAGACCTGCTGTAGCTCCTTATGCAAGTGAATAGGGGCTAGAGACACTTACAAATGATGTGTAATTGAATGACAAATCATTTATACATAATTTATCAGTGCTTTTCCATCCCCCTGATCTACATAAATGTCTATCTATCAAGTTTCAGATCACCCAAGATGCTGCGTCAGTCCAAGGGCAATGTTTGATTAAATGAGTCAGGATTAATTACTTTTACACTGGTTATAGCTTTGGTGATTTGAGTCTCATAAGTAGTTTGATAGTTTAATACTGTGGACTGACAGTGTCAGTCAAAAGGAAGGAGAATGCAGCATTCACTAGCAATTTGGGACCAATCAACACAGAAGTTCCCTCACGATGATACACACAACAAACTCTGCTGCTGCCTCTCAAATCACACAACTACACCAGAATTATTCAAACATGTACTATCACATTTTGGATGAATGAGCAAAAGAAAAATTCAAGAGACAAGGGATTTCTTAGGTTTTGCTGGAGCAAAAAATGTACAGCTTTATTTGTAAAGATAAAAAACAAACAAGGTTATTAAAGAATTGGATGAGGCTGAAATTGCCAACACCAGCTCTGCAGCTCGTATTTTCAAGGAACAGCAAACCTGTGGTCCATCAATTACTGCAGCAGAATCTTGTATCGTGGGTCTCTTGTGGCAAGTGAAGGTTAGAAAGACTGAAGGTTATCTTGTTTTTTGTTGGTTTGCTATCTTTTCTGAACTCCTCAGTCACTTTTTCAGTTACAACTCAATAGCGTATATAGAGGCATTCCCATTGGATATGAAGTTGGCCTATTAGAGAGTGCCAACTTGATGACAATATAGGTGCCTGACCTGAGGGCAAACTCAAGGCCTGAAAAGAAAGTCTAATGTGATACAGCCAAAAAATGTTGTTCTTCAAAAGACCACTTGAGAATGATTTCAGGAGTGAGTCAGTCCCCATAGAACTACATATAAAAATGTAAAAATGGTCAATGTTACAGCTTAGTACAGAAACCTTTTAGGTCTCCATAGACGAGATTTTATTAAGGCTTAAACATAAATAAGGAGTTACCACTTTAATTAGCAGATCTGCTTGGCACAACTCCTGCCCAGCTCCACACTCTTGTCCAAGCAGTAAGGGAATAGTGCCCCCACTCTCCACACACACCCACATGCAAAAACACCCATAATAATAACAAGATATTAATTGTGAATCAAAATGTTCTATCTTTCATGTGATGGTCTTTTAAACCTGTCATTAAAACTTTATTGTAGCCATCTCTTGTAGCCAATATGATATACGCAATTTGATTTGGCAGCAAAAAAAAAAAAGAGCCTTCCCAAGCATGTCATCAGACACCATATTTCTGCTGGGGATGGAGAGGGAGAAGCTTGAGCTATTTATAAGGAGAGACTGTGCGGAGAAAATGGAACAAGTTAGAACAAATTCATAGGTATTTTATTATTGTTATTTTATGATCTGATTTGGTTCTGATTTAATATAATACATTATATGTTTTGCTATCCATTTACTGTGTATTTGGAATTAATTTCTTACAGTATGTTGACCTGAGGGTCTGTAAGTCCCTGTGGCTGCTTTTCTTCAGCTGCATTGCCTTCTGCCTGGTCTGTGTTTATCTCAAGAGTTTAGGAGGCTTGCCAGTCTTTCCAAGCCCACTTTCCCTGGTGAATACAGAAGGTAGCCTCCACGCGGCATTGCCATCTGATATTAGAAAATATTATTGGGTTTGGAGTAGACCCTTCTTGTCAGTTCAGTAACTTCGATGTGTTCATTTTACAATATCTACCTGTTCTTCCAGATGCTCTTGACACCCACTACTACCCCAGTTTTTTTAGTTTTCCCACTGGAGTCACAAGGAATGGCTTTGAAGGATATGCAGAACGTAAACACCAGCCACTTAGACCTCTTTTCTCCAAATAAACATTAATGTCACACCAGAGATGGTGTCAAAATAATTAGGCATTTAGTTCTTAATTCAGTTCCTCATTTATATAAATGTGTGAATATGAAGCAGGCCATTGCTTAAAAAGAGCATCTTTACTTACAAAACTTAAGACTTGGCTTCATTTACATTTGCATTGGCTATGTATGTGTACATGTGGGTATGTGCGTGGATATGTATGTCCATATATATATATGCAAATATGTGTGTATGTGTATGTATGTAGGTATGTACGTCCATGTATGTATGTATATATGTATGGCTTATGCATACTTTTTTTCTTACTATTTATTAGCATTTTCTCTCCATTCTGTCGATAATTCATACTGTGTATGCGGATTAACAAATTCTGCGAATTTGTACATTGTGTTGTGTGTTAGTTTTTTTATCTTCTTCAACTTTATTTTTCTTTTTCTTTATCTGTAACGCTGCAGTAACACACAAATTTCCCCGTTGTGGGATCAATAAAGTTTTATCTTATCTTATCTTATCTTATTTAAGCACATTTAAGCACAAAGCATATTTCCATCAGCCATACTTGTACCTATTGCCAAAAGCATTGTCTCACCCATCCCAATCCACTCATCCAGTGCACAAAGTAAGGTCCATAAAGACATGAATTACATAGTCTGGTGTGGATGAACTTGACTGGTGTGCACAGAGCCCTGACCTCAACCTGGTAAAACACCTTTGGAATAATATAGAGTGTAGAATGAGAGCCAGGCCTTCTCCTCCAACATCAATGTGTGACCTCACAAATGCGTTTTTGGAAGGATGGTCTGAAATTCCCATGAACACACACCTAAATCTTGTGGACAGCCTTCCCAGACGAGTTGATGTCTCTTTAATGCCAGATATTTCATTGTCACTACTTTTTAAATTACTATTAAAAGCAGCTTATTTCCATGTACTAAGGAGAGCAGTGTGCCATGCCTCGTGAGGTGAATGCCTCATCAACAAATAGGCAAAGTCCACACATATGGTGTATTTGCCTATATGCCACCTTTTGCTGCAGGCCACAAGGCACCAGCCTGTGCAGGGAAGCTTGAGGCACTAACTGCATTTCAGTGATGAGTCACCCTTCCATGAGTTCATGTTGTTATGTCAAGGAACCCAAGGGTTTTAAATCTTGTGTCCAGGAAGGTGCTGACAGCGAGACCATAAAAGGTTTCAATACTTTAAAAAAAAAACATTGGCATTGCACTGACAGCTCAGCAGCTAGCCTGCCACCTTTGCACTCATATAAGATTCAATATCTCTCAGTAGTGACATGAGAGGAATTACTTTTTAAACTGAACTGTTTTTCTGTTAATACTACTCATGTTACTCATTCAAAGGATGTCAGGGCATCATTGGAGGGACTGATCAAGGACCAAACTTCCTCTCTTAAACGCTTTGAGCTATTTCCAAGAAGACAAATGCTTTTGGCACCACATAGCACGCATAGTATCTCAAATATATAGAACAGAGTTACACCTTGTATCAGCTGATTGCATCAGTTTGTGTTCTCGCCCTTGCAAGCCCTGTGGGGCCTTTTTTTTAGTTTTTCACTTAAATGATACAAATAATATTTGTTTCAATCTGAGATTCATTGGCATTGGCTCATTTTATGTCAGGAACATGACTCAGGAAACATTTTCTTTCACCCTCTCAATGTGTTCCCTACCTTCACACTCGTATTACACACAGTGTTCAGGTCCACTGGACCCAGGTCTAGTGAAAGTGTGAAAATCATAGGTCCCGTATACCTTTATATTTTCCTTTCTCTTTTCTGGGCCTGAGAGTGTGTGTGTGTGTGTGTGTGTGTGTGTGTGTCAGAGAGAGAGGCAGGGTCCTTTGGATCTTTGTCCCTCTGTGTAAGCCACCAGTGCTAGAAGGTTGCAGCATTGTACCAAAGCTTTCTGTACCAACATTTTCACCTATTTCATCTTCTATCTTACTGTAAAGTATCTTGGGAACATAACAGGATGCTTTTATACCACTAGTTTAATTATTGGGTTCACACCAGGCAATAAAATCTATATTATGTAGCATATAGACCCCAGCGCCCATACACCTGCCACCAAACCAACATTGGTCCGATGGATGTTTCATTAATGTTTATTTTCAAACAAATAGGAAATTAAACAATTATTATCCCTTCCCATGATGCATTTCAAATATTTCTTTCAGACCCAAGGTCACATACTCACCAGAGAGAGACCGAACCAACTCGATTTAGTGCTTCCAAGTGTGATTGATGCCTTCACACCACCAAAAATGTAGCAAACTAAGCACCTTTGGTTCAGATGAGCCGATCGGTGCAGGCCGATTGCTGTTGGTTTGAAAGAACCTAAATATCTCTGTAAGAGTGGTTCCATACCACACAAATGCTGTGTGAACCTAAGATGGACAGAAAAACACAATATGTGCCAGAAATGTATGAATCTGGTTCTCAAGTAAATCAGGAACAGCTTTGAGTCTTTTACCACTGCGTTTTAAACATGTGCCCTAAAGTAGTTTGAGGTCGCTTTTGATGCCAGCAAGTCATGCCAGTATTTCCACTGCACTTCCACAGTGCCAAGGACAGTTTAAACAATTTCTTTAAATTGATAATAAAATTTCAGATTAAACATATATGAAGAGGGATAAAAAAAACAATTGTCTTGAAAATGGGAATTGAATACTTTAGGGGTAGTAAAACATTAAAAGAGGTGGTGTAATCAGTGCCATACATATGTATAAGCCATATACTTACTTCTTTCCCGGGGCTGTGGCATGTACTAACTTCTAAGGATCGATATTTTAATATATTCTTGGTATATCCACTTCTTTGCTGCTTAACAAGCCTGTAACTTCTGGAAACTAAAGGGAAAATAATTCTGCATGGTGACTCTTTGTTGTAGTTGCATTCAATCACTGCATTCTATGTATATATAAGGTCTCTTCAGATTGCTCACACAAACAGAAACTTTGGTTTGGCTTATTTTTTTTACTCATTGTACAGTGAGCATTGATTGAATTATTAATAAATTATCTTAGTTTATTATAGTCATCTAATCATTCACAGTCAACTTATTAGAATTACTCTTTACAATATATTTCTGATATGTTAACATAACATTAATTCATCATTTCAAATCATTTAATATTTCATTCATGGTCATTATATTAAATAATTTCCTATAAATGACTTACTGATCATTATTGTAAAGTGTGGTGCCAATACTCTTTTTTCTTCCTAAAATATTCCACCTTTGCTTATCATTACAGAAAATATAGAATAATACTCTTGTCTAGAACCTAATTACTTCACTATATGATCACACAGAAAATGAAGTGGACATCCTGACAATGTAATCTTAGGTATTTTGGTAAATTTAAAGAGTGACTTAATGCAAAGAGGAAGTGCACTCTGATCCATTTTCATCAGCTCTCAGTTCATTCATTAATCCAGCTGCTTATTCCTGTGTGGCTGAACTCATGAGGTGTTTTCATGTGACAGAGAGGGAGTGTTAATGTGTTTTTCTACTGTATGATGTTCTACATGAGTGGGTGTGCACACACATGCATGTGCATGTCTATATGTGGAGCATGAGTGAAATAGGGAGGGGATGAATTTATACATGCCTGCAATTGAATATCCTGTGAGTGGGTAGACGCCTCCTTGGCCACCTACTGCACAGCGCTTCCTGCGGTAGCATAACATTGATTAGATCGGTCTGTGCATTAGTGCCTGTGTGTGTGTGTGTGTACGAATGTTTGTGTAAGCAACACTATCTTATTCTATTACAGAGGGCTGATGTATGATGTTTAGGAGAGATAGCACATAGCGAGGCTTGATGGGCAATTGTGTGAAAACTTGATGTCTGCCCTGACAGTATGTCCAACAGATAACAGGGCTTTGCCAGCCCCAAACACAACCAACCTGTCAGGTTGGAAGTTGTTAAAGTGGTGTCTCAGATAAATCCTCTTTGTGCCTACACACCAATGTGTACTCCCTGTGGACTCAAACCTCCCATGTTGTGTGCTCAGATAAGTGCAGAAACAAAACGGAGAGCGTAGGCTACTATATATGTAATCACACGTTGCATTTCAAGGAAATTCAGTACAAAACATACCTGACACAAGGCGGGGCCGGAGGCTGAACCCAAATGCACGACTCTTCACGGATCGATCAAAGAAAAGGTCTTTATTATGGTTCCGTACAAAAGATTCACTCTGACGAGGAATAAACAAAAAATCACTCTTACGAGGAATAAACAAAAAATCACTCTTACGAGGAATAAACAAAAAATCACTCTTACGAGGAATAAACAAAAAATCACTCTTACGAGGAATAAACAAAAGGTCACTCTTACGAGGAAAAATAACGAGGCAAAGGCCGACAAAACAAGACTGGGAACTTGAGCATGAGAGAACAAAACCTGGTAGTACTTGGAGCTGGGCGCTGGCTCTGACACATGGGACGTGACGAACTGGCACAGGACAAGGGGAGACACAGACAATATATAGGAGAGGTAACAGGGCACAGGTGGAAACAATCAGGGCAGGGGAAGGCAATCACTGTGGCGGGAAACACACAAGGGCAGGAAGCAAAGGTGCCTGAAACAAGAGGGGAGGGTCATTTCACAATAAAACAGGAAGTGCAGGACAAGACAACACGAGTGACAACTTAACATTTACGACGAGACATGACAGTACCCCCCCTTCTAGGGACGGCACCAGACGGCCCAGGCTCCTGAGGATGGCGGCGGTAAAAGTCATCTATGAGGCCCGGGTCCTCAATAAATCTGGAGGGTATCCAGGAGCGCTCCTCCGGACCGTAGCCCTCCCAGTCAACCAGGAACTGGCGTCCTCTGCCTCTGTTCCGGACTGCCAGTAGCTGCTTAACTGTGTATACTGGACCGCCGTCAATCATTCGGGGGGGTGGTGGGGGCTTGGCAGGAGGGACCATGGGGCTATCCTTAACTGGTTTCAGTCTCCCCACGTGGAAAGTGGGATGGACCCTGAGGGATCTGGGGAGACGAAGACGAACAGCAGCAGGGTTAATCATTTTTTCAACAGGGAAAGGACCAACAAACCTGGGAGCCAGCTTCCTGGACTCTACGTGGAGGGGCAGATCCCTGGTGGATAGCCAGACTTTCTGGCCAGGCTTGTAGACGGGCGCTGGGCAGCGCCTCCGATCAGCAGCCCTCTTCATCCGGGCCGAGGTTCGCAGGAGGGCCCTGCGGGCTGCTGCCCAGACCCGCCGGCAACGACGAACTAGGGCATGCGCCGACGGCACCGCTACCTCCTTCTCTGTGTCAGGAAACAGAGGAGGTTGGTAGCCGTAGGCGCCTTGGAATGGTGTCAGACCGGTGGCTGCGGTGGGGAGGGAGTTGTGGGCATACTCGACCCAAGCCAGGTGCTTACTCCAGGTTGCAGGGTTCTGGGAGATGAGGCAGCGGAGGCAAGTCTCCAACTCCTGGTTGAGGCGTTCAGTCTGTCCATTGGACTCGGGGTGGTACCCCGACGTGAGGCTAACTGTGGCCCCAATCAGCGCACAGAACTCAGACCAGAACCGTGATACAAACTGCGGGCCCCGGTCGGACACTATGTCTCTAGGGAGGCCATGTAGGCGAAAAACATGAGTTAGCATTATCTCCGCCGTCTCCTTGGCTGACGGCAACTTAGGCAAGGCAATGAAATGCACCAACTTGGAAAAACGGTCCACCACTGTCAATACAGTGGTGTTACCTTCAGATGAGGGAAGTCCCGTAACAAAGTCCAGTGAAATGTCCGACCAGGGCCGACTGGGAACTGGGAGGGGATGGAGCAATCCCATCTGAGGTCTCGAGGATGTCTTGTTCTGGGCGCAGACTCGACAGGCCTCCACATACTCCCGGACATCCTGTTCCATCGCAGGCCACCAGAAGCGTTGCCTGACGACAAACATAGTACGACTCACCCCTGGGTGGCAGGTAAGCAGGGAGGTGTGAGCCCAGTGAATCACCTGAGGTCGCAGGGGCGCTGGGACAAACAGCCGATTGGCTGGGCAACCACTAGGTGGCGGGCTCTCACCGTTGGCCTGCTTCACCTCAGCTTCTATCTGCCAATTCACCGCCCCTACCACACGTTTCAGTGGCAGGATGGGCTCGGGGACCTTGGCAACAGGCTCGGGGTCATAAAGGCGAGAGAGGGCGTCTGGCTTGGTGTTCTTGGACCCCGGCCTGTAGGACAAGACAAAATCAAAACGGTTAAAAAACAATGTCCATCTAGCTTGACGTGCGTTTAAGCGTTTAGCCTTCCTAATATACTCTAAATTTTTGTGGTCCGTCCAGACGAGGAATGGTTGTTGAGCTCCCTCCAGCCAATGTCGCCACTCCTCCAGGGCCACCTTCACCGCCAGTAGCTCCCGATTCCCGACGTCGTAGTTGCGCTCCGCTGATGAGAGCCGCCTGGAAAGATAGGCGCAGGGGTGCATCTTCTGGTCCTTCTCTGACCGCTGCGATAAAACAGCCCCCACTCCTTCACTGGAGGCATCCACCTCCACCACAAACTGACGATTTGGGTCAGGCATTGTGAGAATGGGTGCTGTCGTGAACATGGCAATCAACCTCCTGAATGCCTGGTCAGCCTCAGGGGACCACTGGAAGGGTGTCAGAGGAGATGTTAATGCATGGAGTGGTGCCGCTATTGCGCTGAAGTTTCTGATGAACCGCCTATAGAAGTTAGCAAACCCCAGAAATTGCTGAACCTTCTTGCGGCTATCAGGAGTTGGCCATTGAGCCACAGCGCTAACTTTAGCCGGGTCCATCTGTATCTGTCCCGAGGCTACAATAAAGCCAAGGAACGATACTGTATCGGCATGGAAATCGCATTTTTCTGCTTTAACATATAGCTGGTTCTCCAGCAGGCGCTGGAGAACCAGTCTGACATGATGGACATGAGTATGCTGATCAGGGGAAAAGATCAAAATGTCGTCCAAGTACACAAACACAAACAAATTCAAAAATTCACGGAGGACATCATTAATAAAAGCCTGAAATACTGCAGGGGCGTTGGCAAGTCCAAATGGCATGACTAGGTATTCATAGTGCCCTGATGGTGTGTTAAACCCAGTCTTCCACTCATCCCCCTCTCTAATCCGAACCAGGTGGTAAGCGTTTCTTAAGTCCAGCTTCGTGAATATCTTTGCTGACTGAAGCTGTTCAAACGCGGAGGCCATAAGGGGCAGAGGGTAGCGGTTCTTAACCGTAATGGCATTAAGGGGGCTATAGTCTATGCAGGGACGGAGCGAGCCGTCTTTCTTCCCCACAAAAAAGAAACCGGCTCCCGCAGGAGATGACGAGGGACGAATAAGGCCCGCCTTGAGTGAGGTGTCAATATACTCCTTCATGGCCTTTTTCTCGGGACCCGAAATGGCATAAAGTCTCCCCTTAGGAATCGGAGCACCTGGAATTAAGTCAATGGCACAGTCATACGGTCTGTGGGGAGGCAAGGACGCAGCCTTGCTTTTGCTGAATACCTCCCCCAAGTCATGGTAGTCCACGGGTACAGTTGCTAGGTCTGGTTCTTCCCCAGGAGATGGGTCTGCCCCTCTAGTATAGACCTGACCTATTGCCCGTCTCTGACCCGCGGCTAAACAGTTCTCCACACAATTCTCTCCCCAGGCTGTGATAATTCCGGTCTCCCACTTAACATGGGGGTTGTGCCTAGACAGCCATGGGTATCCGAGAACCATTGGGTGCCGAGCAGAGTTAAAAAGGTAAAAAGACATCTGTTCATGGTGGTCGCCAACCTGAACATGGAGTGGTTCAGTCTTATGGGTTATTCTAGAAATAAAACGGCCATCAAGGGCAGTGGCTTCCAGAGGCTGGGATAGCAATTCAGTCTTGACTTGCCACTTGCGGGCCAAATCCCAGTCTAACAGGCTTTCGTCAGCCCCTGAATCAATTAGAGCCCCTACTGAATTAGTGCGACCCGTCAGGGTTACCTGGACAGTCGTCAGTGCGCGAGGGGGGGTTTCTGGCGTAGACAGCTGTCGCCCCCGAGTGCCTCCTCTCCCTGCTGGGCGCCCACCTTTCACCGGACATGCAGCCAGCAGATGTCCAGTCTCTCCACAGTAAAAACATCTGCCCTCCAGTAACCGGCGCCGTCGCTCCTCTCTGGACAGCCTTGCCCGCCCCAACTGCATCGGCTCCTCCCTGGGCTCTGGGGGTGCTGCAACCTGTGGAGAAAAATGTGACAGCGTGGCGGGTTGAGCAGCTATCCGGTGGTGAGAAGGTGTCCCGGTCTCCCTCTCCCAGTCCCTCAGCCGATTGCCCGTCCGGATGGCTAGGGCGATGAGGGAGTCCAGGTCTGTGGGTAAATCCAGGGGGATTAGTAGGCTCCGAACGGAGGCAGCGAGCCCCGTCAAAAACGTGTCCCGTAGGGCCGCTTCGTTCCACTCGCTGTCGGCAGCTATGGTGCGAAAGCGGATGGCGTAGTCGGCCACCGTGCGACTGCCTTGCTTTATCGTACTGAGCTCTCTTGCCGCCTCCCTCCCTGGTACTGTACGGTCGAAGACCTTCCTTAAGGAGTCTTTAAAAGAATCTATGGAGGAGCAAATCGACGCTCCTCGAGCCCACTCTGCGGTCGCCCATGCCGCCGCTCGTCCCGTAAGGTGGGAAATCATAAAAGCCACCTTGGCTGAGTCTGTCGGGAAAGCTGAGTGCTGGAGTTCATAATGTAGCTCACATTGCACGATAAACGATCTACAGGTGTCACCTTCTCCGGAGAACTTCTCTGGCGGGGCTAGCCGGAGCGAGGCTGAAGGTGATCCAGGTGAAGCAGGAGTAGCGGAAGAGTTCGGGGGTGGAGAAGGTTCAGGCTGTGATCGAGGAAGGGCCTGCTTGATCTGCAGGGCTAACTCCCTCATCTCCGTGGTCATGGCTGCCTGAAAACTGTCCTGGCTGTGGGCCAACCCTTGCAACCCTCGGGCAAGGGAGGTCAGGTGTTCCTCCTGCCTCGTTAGTCGTGCTTCCTGGGAGTGGACCGCTGTGGTCAGCTGGTTGGAGTCGGCTGGGTTCATGGCTGGCCAGTTCGTACTGACACAAGGCGGGGCCGGAGGCTGAACCCAAATGCACGACTCTTCACGGATCGATCAAAGAAAAGGTCTTTATTATGGTTCCGTACAAAAGATTCACTCTGACGAGGAATAAACAAAAAATCACTCTTACGAGGAATAAACAAAAAATCACTCTTACGAGGAATAAACAAAAAATCACTCTTACGAGGAATAAACAAAAAATCACTCTTACGAGGAATAAACAAAAGGTCACTCTTACGAGGAAAAATAACGAGGCAAAGGCCGACAAAACAAGACTGGGAACTTGAGCATGAGAGAACAAAACCTGGTAGTACTTGGAGCTGGGCGCTGGCTCTGACACATGGGACGTGACGAACTGGCACAGGACAAGGGGAGACACAGACAATATATAGGAGAGGTAACAGGGCACAGGTGGAAACAATCAGGGCAGGGGAAGGCAATCACTGTGGCGGGAAACACACAAGGGCAGGAAGCAAAGGTGCCTGAAACAAGAGGGGAGGGT
Source organism: Eupleurogrammus muticus (assembly GCA_036785175.1). Taxonomy (NCBI): domain Eukaryota; kingdom Metazoa; phylum Chordata; class Actinopteri; order Scombriformes; family Trichiuridae; genus Eupleurogrammus; species Eupleurogrammus muticus. The sequence goes on along the minus strand of JAYKQN010000002.1, from coordinate 14,920,813 downwards.
CATTTCACAATAAAACAGGAAGTGCAGGACAAGACAACACGAGTGACAACTTAACATTTACGACGAGACATGACAATACCCATGTGTCTCTGTTGCACTATATTCCTTCCATTCATTAAGCCCAGCTCAAAACTGACTCCAACACAATGAGTAATGTTTTTGCTAATAATGTGACACTTAAGATGTGACAAACATATCCTCTAGGTGAGACAGAAACATCACATTAACTGTGGAAGTTTATTGATCACAATTCAGTCAATTAAAACAAGCTTATCTCGAGGTGTTGCAGAGAAACATGTAGCACCTGTTTCCAACCACTATCCAATCCTGGGTAATTTAAACAGCACATATTGACCCTGACACACAATGTTTGTGTATCATTGTGTCTCTGCTGCTCTCCATTGTAGAAAAAACTATACTGAAGCTCAAATTTCAGTCTTGCATAAGAGCTACTTCCCTCTCATTTAAAAGGGCCTGGATATTTTGAGAGAAGGTGGAACCAGAGGACACAGAACCAGAGAGTGGAGGAGTTTCATTGATGGCCAGTGTGTCTCAGGGGATTTAAAGGCCTTTAAGTAAGTAAGTAATATGTGTCTGTTATTGATCGTACGCAATTGGCTTCACATTCTGTCACCTAGCTACTTTAAAAGGGTTTTGTGAAATTGTGAAGATTCAAATGGAATAAATCAAAGGATGAATGGGAATTGCTGTGATGGTGAGTCTGTCTGTTGGAGCCGTGACAGCTTCAATAAAATGTTGTTATAAATATAAAAACATCTCTTTTCTGCATGGAAATGTGCCTTAATTATGTGATCTTTCTACATTGCAAAAATTTCAGCAGTTTAATTACCAGAAAAGCTGCACTCATTGACTTGACCTTCAAGCTGCTGCCAATGGCTGCAACTTCCATCACACAGTTTGCTGCAGCCGTGCTGGTCAGCATCCATCATGACCACAAATAAAGGCTTTTCATGTTTACTATTATGCTGCAAATTTGACTGATGCATCATATATTAATATCATGTGGTCAAGGTGAAGGAAGGAATTTACCTGAACAATGTACATCACTATGCTGACGTGTTGAGTTGTTGGCCTCCAGAAGAACATAACCTCAGATGACTGTTCTTTCTGTGCGAGTAGAGGACACTCTAGTGTTTCATCGCTCTAAAGACCATCCCTCCTCTGAAACCCTGACCCTGCCTGGTTATCCTTCCTCCGGGTGCTTGTAGAGATTAGGGCTGAATTTTGATCAAGGCTTATTATTCAAGCCAAGCTCAACAGAAAGATGTTGATGCGTGTCATATTTACACCCCTTTGTTATACTGCCACCATGCAATGAGAGATATTGCACTATACAGGTCCTTCTCAAAAAAATAGCATATTGTGATTAAGGTCATTATTTTCTGTAATGTACTGATAAACATTAGACTTTCATATATTTTAGATTCATTACACACAACTTACCCTCTTGCTTGAGGGTGTCAATGATGGCCTTCTGGACAGCAGTCAGGTCGACAGTCTTACCCGTGATTCGGTTTTGAGTAATGAACCAGGCTGGGAGTTTTTAAAAGCCTCAGGAATCTTTAGCAGGTGTTTAGAGTTAACTCGTTGATTCAGATGATTAGGTTCATAGCTTAATTAGAGCACCTTTTCACGATTTGCTAATTTGTAGAGATAGGAATTTGGTGTTTTCATGAGCTGTATGCCAAAATCATCAGTATTTAAACAATAAAAGACCTGAAACATTCAGTTGGTGTGTAATGAATCTAAAATATATGAAAGTTTCATTTTTATCATTACATTATGGAAAAGAATGAACTTCATCACAACATGCAAATTTTTTGAGAAGGACCTGTATATATATATATATATATATATATATATATATATTATATATATATATATATATATATATATATATATATATATATATATATATATATATATATATATATATATATATGTTTTGTTTTTAAGTTTGACTAAGATTTTGTTCACCTGAATAGTCAAAAAATCAATGCAGTCCAGAAAATATGATAAAGAATGACAGTACCTTTTTTACTTTGACTAGTTTCTAATATTGGTTTCACTAGACACTGATGGCTGACATGTCAGACAAGAGTAGGGAGAAAAACAAGGCTCACAGCACTGCACAAAATGATATATTTCCATCTCTACACAGTTGATTGTATTTAATAGATAATGTTATACATTTGTGCTTCAAACGTTTGAGGCAGTGAATGAAAAAGAGCAATTGAGTGATTACAGCTAAAAAGGCTGTGTGTTACAGTCACAGCAATGAATGTTTCCACTGCTGCTGTATTTACTTAGAAAATGCAGAGTTTATTGGCAGCCTTGTATTATGTCTGTCAATAACGCTAACAACATCACAAATTCCAGGGCCCTCGGAGAGGCATGAACATTTCTGGTTTTAAAATGAATGTGTTGCGCTCAACATGTAATTTAATGTTGTTGCTGAATCCCAACATGTGGAAAAGTGAAACACTCCAGCACCTCAGCAGCATTGTGTTTATTTTAACACCCTCACATCATCACAATCATACATTGTTCCAAATCAAGGCGAGTTCTATAAGAACAACATAAAACAAATAAAAAGAGTTAGCTGAAAATCTTGGGGTGAGGAAATTCAAATTAAAACATCTTCTTTGTATTGCAGAATGTGCAATAAAAGCTATAGGATGGAACAAACGGAATTGCAAACACTCTTATAGTACTACAGTAACAGTACTAGCGAAAAGTGGAGCTACATTATAGAGCGACAGAGTTAGTAGAAAATTAAAACACAGCAGGTTTGTAATCCAATTATATTATATCCAACCCCTCATTTAAATGCTAATGTGATAAAATCAATAAAATAAATTCAATGTGAGAAGGTCTTTATGTACAACACTCTGCATCAAATATAAAAATATACTATGTTTCTGATGTATGATACTCATTGTGTTGTTTTGTGGTGTTGCCCTCTTGTAATGTATCCCCCCCATGACCCCCCCCTCACACACACACACACACACACACACACACACACACACACACACACACACACACACACACACACACACACACACATTGAGGCAGCTGATGCAGAATAGTTTATATCATGTGTTGAACTCCACATACAAAGATCAAAAGCAGAATCAATATATTGCAAAACTGTCAACTTTTTATCTCCACCCTCGGGGCTGCTGTCAAACTAAATAATGAGCACTTATTAAAACCCTCTGTTTGCTGAGAATCAGTTTATTTACTGTGCAAACAGAAAATCAGATTGTAGCAACCACTGACAGAATATTTTTTTGGAGAAAACAAAACGCATTGAAGTGGTAACAGAACACCCCGCATCTGCTGCCCCAGTCTTCAGCAGGGGTTGACAGTCATCTTTTCACTTCATTTTTAGGCTCCAAAGGAGGAACGTTAATTGCTTTATCACCTGAGACCTGGTATGGGACAGTCACTTTCAAGACGCAATACTTGCATGGTCAGGCATCGCAGCTTTTATTGCACATACAATAGAATTCAAAGACTTTTCTGTCCCAGTTAATATACTGTCTGTATACTAGTACTACTGGTGCATGGAAAAGTTGCCATTGCTTACTAAACTTAAAGTTTATTTGCTTTAGTTAACAAAATACATCTGTTTATATGGTGAAATATTTAGGAGGATGAATGCTTGCATTTAATGTGTATGTAGCAGGCATATTGTTAAATGCTAGATCTTGCTCGGTAGATAACAGTTCTGCTGATCTCTGAGATTCATTTAAAATGTAAGTGGGCATTAAACTGGATTTGACTGGAAAACAATAAAAATAAGTGATTTTTCAGCACACACATTTCACAGATGTAAAAACCACTGGAAGGAAGGATCTAGGAAGTTATAACAGTTTTTTTATTCTCCATTGCAGGTGACTGTAGTTTAGTGTGTTCACACTGTGAAAATAAGCCTTAAGTGAGTGAACCTGCACTATAACAAGGGAACTTTTCTTAGTCAGACATTGTTCAAGCAAATACAGAAAAGTATTTTGTTTTTGGCATTTCTGCTGTAATTGCCAGGGAGTGAATATCATATCAGCGGTTCCGGTCTTTTCTGAAGCCACATTGGCTCTCGGAGAGCAGACCCTTCTGTAGGTGGGCAATTAGATTGCTCAGAAGGATTCTTGCTGGGTATGGCGATGCCTCTATGTTCTCGCAGGCGTCTCTTTTAGAGGTGGATTATACATCCATAAACTCCTGGGAAATTCTGACTTGCAACACTCATGTAGAACATGCATCCCTGCCTATTCTGGATTTGCTTCTGTTTATCTAAGCCGGTGCAGGTGCTTGCTGAAGAATCCCCATGGATTTCATCTTTATGTGAAGCTTATTTATCATTCACATATTAGTGCCCTGTTCATTATTTAGCTACTTCCTTGGTGTGTAGCAGAGAATAGTGAAATATTGATTTCTGGTGTTCACACATTACAAAATACAACATATCTTATCAGTGAGCAAACAGACACTGGCCCATTATGATGAGGATGACAGTTGTGTAAGCCATTATTGGGAGGTTACTTGTCAGTATAATACATGTTTCTACCTAACAACACTTACATGAATGAAACTGCACACTTCTGCTATTTTTGTTACTCTCCCTCTATCACGCTTTCATTACCACTATTTTCCTTGACTTTCCTATTATCACATTGCAGGTACCAGATGCCTGTTTCTGACCTGATTAGAGAACAAACTGTCCTGTGCTTGTTGGGACCCTGCTGAGCCATAAAGCTCGTGAGATCTCTTTGTTACACAGTGACATGAGAAAAAAAGGTACAGTTTTTCTTTTTTAATATAAAAATTGCAGCATGTATAGAGACATCCATACATTTTCTATACCTGCTTATTCCTCATTAGGGTCGCAGGGGTCTGCTGGAGCCTATCCCAGCGCGTTACGGCGAGAGGCAGGGATACACCCCAGATGGTCGCCAGCCAATCGTGGGGCACACACACCATTTACTCACACACTCACACCTACGGGCAATTTAGAGTTGCCAATTAACCTGAGCATGTTTTTGGACTGTGGGAGGAAGCCGGAGTACCCGGTGAAAACCCACGCAGACACGGGGAGAACATGCAAACTCCACACAGAAAGGTCCCAGACCCAGGACCAAGGAGGTCTTGAACCTGCGACCTTCTTGCTGTGAGGCAACAGCGCTACCCACTGCCCCACCATGTCGCCCCTTGTATAGAGACAGTCTAATATAAATAATCAACATTGTGAATGTCACATTCTTCACTGGTTTCTAGAGAAAGTGTATACTGTTGTCTTGTCTTGTCTTAATAAAATGGTTTTTCAAGCTCTATTAAATCTCCTTGTGCACTCCAGTCTATCCCTAAGGGATAAAAACATGATAAAATAGAAGTTTAGCCACAAGAAATTTCCAGAATGTGTATATATGTGTGTATATGATTGCTACCTATCAAAACCCATTTAAGGTAATCACACACAAGTAGGTGGGGATGCAGATGTCTATCCATTTTAATTTTCTCAAATACATCCAGGCAAATATTCACTCAGGGATTTGCAATCTCTATGTGTGTGTATTCTCCTGAATGCTGAATGCCAGCACAAGCCACCATGCTTTATAGGGTGAAGAAGTAAAGAAAGCAATTGTACCATTATTTTACCCATTGCACCTGACTACTTATTGGTCAGGGCCGAGTCCTGCATCAAGAGTCTGCCTCCCCCTTTCTTTATATCCTTACTGTGCTATCAAATAACAGCAAAAAGCCCCCAAACAAACAATCCTTGAGTGGGCGGCTCATAAGAGGCGGATGTGGCTTTAGAGGATTGGTGGTTCGATTATGGGCTCCTCTTAAGATGCGCCATGCGGTGTTTGAATGGTTAGGTTTCTTGAATGTTAGACACTACCATCATGTGTGTGAATGCTTGTGAATGTATGAATGCAGAACATGTAGGGTAAAGCACACTGAGTGGTCAAAATGACACAAAAAAGACACTATAGGAAATGCAGTCCATTTACCGTAAGTGGCACTTTAAACGTTCCCATCAGTCAAAGCTGAAGTGTGAGACTTTTGTGTCCACTTTCTGGTAGAAAGAAGCCACTAAGAAGGTAAGTGCATGGAGTATAGAAAAACAAAAATTGTTATGGCTGCAAAATGGCAGATAAACTGTGTAGAGCACCGCACTTGTTCCACTCTCAGAATTTTATCAGTTTGCACTGATGCCATTAGAAGAGTCCTAAGATCAAATTATTTTATCTTCATTCAAATTAGTAGAAGGTTAGCATAGAAGTATCTCATGGGAGTCTGTGTGTGAGGACATTGTATAGTGTAGTGTATAGACAGTACGGTTAGCTACTGCTGGATGAATGGCAGGGCCAGATGAAGACTGATTGCTGTGATAGGGGATCATGAACAAACTGACAGCGGGCAGTAGAGTAAAAAAACATTTTGAGTTGCACACTGTGGTTTACTGTTGTATTATATTGATTCTAAACAGTTAAAACTATGTACAATTAGTTCAATTAAATGACAGAAATACTGTTGCAGTCATGACACCCTGCTTTTGGTCCAAATTAAACAGATGATCTGTCTGTGTAAAAAATAAAAACTAAGAAAATAACCCCTGTCTTCTACGTTCAGTAGGCTACAATGGCATTTGTTCCCCCTCTGCCACATTAGTTGAAGTCTTTTTACACCTTAGAACCGCATAGCTAATTGGTAATTTTATCTCAGTTTGAGTTGGGAAAAAGAAGAGAAAAAAGAAATTATAAAAAACTGTACAAATTCTATACTTATGTCTGTGAATGAAAAGCAGCTGTGCTTCAGGAGATAGTGAAGTCAGCCATTTATCAGAAGATCGTCAGTTTGATTCCGGGCTCTTCCACTCCGCATGTCAAGGGCAAGATACTACACCGCAAATTGCTCCCGATGGTACGCGTGTGCATGATTAGATTACATACTGATGAACAACTGGCACCTTGTATGGGAGCCATCACGAGCAGTGAAGGAATGTGGCTAGGCGTATATGCACATACACCGTGAAACTCAATCAGAAGACTAGGAAGATATTTATCCAACGCAGTCCATTTACCATTCAATGGCAGCAGTACAAAGCATAGAATAGGTGAATGTCCTCGGGTACATTGTTCTTTGAGAGATTATTGTTCATTCATTGTACATGGCTCTGGTGGCCTGTGGGAAGAAATTCTTCCTTGTCCCCCTGAGTCTGTGATTTGTCACAGTCGATTGCTGGGGTGGTGGGGGTTCTTTACGGTCTGCTTACACACCTCTTATAGGCCCTGCAGGGAGGGGAATGCTGTACCTGTAGCGCACTCAGCCCATCACACAGTCCCCCACAGAGCAATCCTGTCCTAAGAGGAGCTGGTCCCATAGCAAACGGTGAGGCTCCCTGCAGGATACTGCGCACTGCAGCAGAAACGAAGGATAGCAGGACTTCCTGTGACACCACCAAGTTCTGCTGCTGTCTGAGGTGACAGAGAAGCTGTCCTACCTTTGATGTAACAGTGTCAATATGTGTAGTCCGCACTAAGTCCATGGTGATATGCATACTGAGTTAGCTGCTCACCCCAACCACTGCAGTCCCTCTGCTGTTTCCTGACATAGTACACAATCTGCTCCTTGGTTTACTGTTAATATGGGTCTCCTGTTCTCTTATACAATGTTCCCGAAGACCCCCTGATCTCTCACAACTGTGTCTGCATTCCAAAGTAAGCATAAAAAAACTTACTGAGAGTGTGTGTGTGTGTGTGTGTGTGTGTGTGTGTGTGTGTGTGTGTGTGTGTGTGTGTGTGTGTGTGTGTGTGTGGGAGGGAGGGGGAGATGATTGTACCTGTGTGGTTTGTCAATGTCTTTTGGAGGGCGGGTGTCAGTGGTGTTTGTCCTTGTACTTTATTGAATATAGTATCATGTCATTTTTTGCTATATGCAATTTAATATAAAGAGCACTGAGGTTCAGATTCAAGATATATATTGTTAAATAAAACAACAGTTTGTAAATTAGTATGGGTCAGTTTGCATTTGCAAAAGTATATAAAAAATAATAATAATGAGGCAGTGCTCACATCCTTTTTTGTCCTAAAAGCAATGCAAATGTGATTAAGGTGAAACGCGGGTTCCAGATTGATAATCTTATTAATCTGATTAATAAGCATTGGTTTCAGTGGTAATAATAATATTCAGCAGTAAGTATCACTAGATCATGGGTGTCAAATATGTGGCTCAGGGGCCAGAATCGGCCCGATAAAGGGTCCAAATCAGCCCACTGTTCCTATTCTATCACCTAGAGGTGAAGTCAATGAGCGTCTTTCAGGGCTCAAATGATAAAACATTAACAGTTTTGATTTGTAAAGGGTTTGTAAGGCACAGATAACTTCACCTGCTGCTTAAAGAAGTAAACATTGTGGAGTGATTGAATGTAATTGAAATGTAACAGTACACTGGATGAATAGGGAATAAGTGAGACATCAAAGTTTGAAAATTGTACTTTTTTTCTGAATAGATCTCTCCTCCATTCATTCATTTTCTATACTTCCTTGCAGACAGATCGCAGGTCTTTACACACACACCATTCACTCACACACTCACACTTATAGGTTTTTTAGAGGGTCTAATTAACCTCAACATATTTTCAGACTGTAGGAAGAAGCTGGAGAACCTTGGGAAAACCCAGTCAGACATGGGAGAACATGCGAACTCCAAACAAAAAGGTGGACGTGAGGCCTGCGACCTTTTCGCTGTGAGGCAACAGCGCTACCCACTGTTCCACTCCGTGCCACTCCGAACATTTCTCCACTTTTGTAAATTATATTATGTAAAGTTAATTATATTTATAATGCATTTCATTACATAAATAGGAGGGGAGAGAGTTGTTGGTGTTGTTATTTATATGTTAATTTTTACTGGTCCGGTCCACTTGAGATCAAATTGCACTGAACGTAGCCCATGAAGTAAATTAAGTTTGACATCCCTGCAGTAGATGGTTACTAGTGCAGTTTTTATTAAGTGTGATCCCCATCAGGTTGGATTAACAAATAGATATGTTCTGCTACCGAGCTAAATTTTCTTCACAATAGGGATATCGTAGTACATGCAGTTCCTCCAAAAAAGCTCTTTTAAAAAGTTCCATGTCATGCAAATGTGGCTAGGCTGCTAGATAATGTGTAGATGTTATATAAAGCTGTGCATCAAATATGCAGAAAAATGAAGAAGTGCACACAGCCTTGATTGAGATCATCTCAGTTTCATTTGTACTTGCTTGACTTTGATGTCCTGCAGTAGCTCTTTCTCAGTCTGTAGAAGTTCCCAGCATGCCCTCTGACCCCACCACCACACACACGCTTTTCAGTCTTCCATGTGAAAATCAGCCAATCAGTAGAAAGCTCCTGAATATTTATGAGACAGGCAAAATGAATGCCTGTGTTTTCTGGAGCTCCACTAAGGTGCTTGAGAGGGCACTGCAAAACTACATGGAGTTGATTTTTTGTACTTGCATGTTAAGGACATGAAAACTTCAAATAAAACTCTGAAATATATAAGATTCAGGAGGAAACTGAATTCAGAAGGTATGAGCCCCGTGTTTCTGACACTAGAGGAGAGGGGAATTAAACACAGAGGCACTTTTGTGTAAGCATCTCTTTTCTTATACTTGTGTAAATTCTCACAGTTTGAAACTTTGAGTCATAAAAATGTGCAGCTTTTACTTCCTGTCAACCCTTGCCAAGGCTGTTTATCCACTGACGCAGCCCCAGCTTATCACATATGCCTCCCCTATCTACCTGCTGTACCTCAACAATGCGCTGGTAAAGTAACCAGTTTATAGGCCGAAAATTCAACAATAGGAATCCTTTAATGACTCATAAAAGCAGTAATACTGCGCCAGCCGTGGTGATAATGAATATGGATGTTGGCAGCATCCCTCCTGTCAAATGGAGGCTTTAGTACGGACACGCTGGCATTGAGCGAGAAATGTGTTTTTTTTTGGCTGCTGCTTCATCCCATGTGTCACAGATTTGACAACTCCCTTTTATCCCTTCAACACTGTCATCACCACTTCCACAGACCCTGTGATTCATCAGGGCTCTGGTGGTCAAAAAGAATATGGTATTAAACAATGTTATGTTACATCGATACATTGAATAATTAAAAAAAAAAGAGAGAGCCAGTGCGAGAGAATACGCGCCACTTTGCATATATATTTTATGAAATAGTAAAGTTTACAATGATTCTTATTATTCTAGTGTAATGATACATACCAGTAATTAAATTGATTAGAACCTTTAATGTACTATGAACAAATCATACATTATCTATACTGGTTGCACTGAGGCACACAGCAGTAAGTAATCAGACTATTTAGAGATGCAAACAGCTAGTATGTATAAACATTATGTAAATGATGTATTCAGACTGAGCAGAGCGCAATCTAATCTCTCATATATATATATATATATATATATATATATATATATATATAAAGCAGGTTTTATATTTTCTTTGAAGGGCATTTCAGGCTGAACTGCAGAGACTGTTTCTGACTAAAATGTCTGCCTCTAAATGTAAATTAGAGGCTTTAGATTGAAATTAAGTGTTAGTTATGCAGATTAGGGAGAGCTAAACATGTCCTCTAACAGTATATTCTTTCCTTCCTCGTCTTGTGTTCCCTCGGGCACATTTCATCCTTAAGTTTATTTCTCATCTTAACTTTACCAGCAGGAACTCCACTCTGCAGCTGCTGCCTATAGGAGCTATTATCAAGTGAGAAGCTCGATCATCCAACTGGTGGAACATTACCATCTAATTGGCATCATTTGTGTTTAGATTGAATGCTTGAAAATTGTATATATTACTGATACCTTCCATTATGATTAAAAAATGTAGCTTTTTTCTACAAGCATGAGTCTTTGTATATTTCTACAGTTTCTGTCCCTTAATATTGTAGGAACAGGACTTGGTGAAACTTGGTGTTAGGATGTAGAATTAAACAAGGACATTGACTGTGATACAGGGAACAGTTTCCATCGGTGTATGTGATATCATTGTAATCCTTGACCATCTAAACATTTCTTATTCTGTGTCATATATGGTGCAGGAGATATGCTGGCGAGTGCACTATTCTGCTATGGTGGAAAGTAATTTTGTGAGTCAAACCTTATTTTGCCTAGACTTCCTGTGAAGAGAAATGTCGTTCTTTCTCTACACAAACCACTCTACACATCCCACCACAGCTCAGTCACCATTCCAAAATGAGCAGACACCATAACTTGATTTATAACCAAGAACAATGAAGCCCGATATTGTGATCAGGTAACTCAAGCAGTCACTTGTTGCTTTGATAACCATTTCCATTCCAACAAATCTACTGTAAATGACAAGTACTAGTTATAGATTTCATCCACCTTCTCCAAAATCCCATATGCAGGGACCAGGAGAACCCACAATCATCTCTGACGTGTCCAAATTATTTGCGAACATGGTTCCTTTTTGGAAGAAAAAGCATGTCTTAGGAAAAAAAAGATGCTTATAACTTTTAGCAGCTTTTAAAAATAAATCTCCCAGACATTCAATGCATTTACCAGCTTCGCAATAAATCCGTCAGTCATTTCACATTCACAGGTGAAGCACACACACCGTTCACTCACACACTCATACCAATTTAGAATCTCCAATCAACCTCAGCATGTTTTGGACTGTGGAGGAAACAGGAGAACATTGCAATACATCTTTTAGTGTTGTTTTGAAAGCTTGGTGTATTGGATAATTTAAGAATATGTGTGTGTGTGTTCCTGATATTCAAAGATGTAAGGTTTTTATTAATTGTGGAAGTGCAAATGAGAAGTGATGTGTTTACTGATGGGTATAAGGCTAGGATGCTGCTTCTAGGAAAGAAACACTTGAATCACACTTAGTCTTGCATAGCCAGACCTCTCTCCAAACTTTTCAGGGACATTCAACTAACAGGAAGCCTCTCTTTTCAGGAATGGCCTGAACACCCACATTCACACATATACACATTTACACCTGGAAACTGCTACACTGTGATCGTTGCCTTTAAACCACTTGACAGGGGCAGTCGGGGTCAAGGGTCCTCCTCAGAACCAACAACATTCAGATCACAAGCCCGCCGCTCTAACCTTCAAGCCACAACTTTTGCAGAAAGGTCCTTCAGGAGAGAATCCATTCCAAAGCAGGATCAATAACTCAAGTTGCCCTTTCCATCAAATTTGCAATTTATCCGGATGTTGTGGTCAATGCTACAACAGCAACATATTGATATATGAAATGTTCCACATAGGATGCGATCTCCAAAGACTTGTGCTTCTATTATTTTAATAGAAGAATTAACTGATGAAGGTCGAAGTCATACAAACTGATTGCAATAACCTTTACAAAACGGTCGGCTTTATTAATGACTGGAGTATATGAAACATAAACATGTACATGTGTAGATGTGTATTTTAATTCTTGATGTCTTTGCAAAATAATTCAAGGGGCTGTGTGAATATGTTTTACCTAAATAAAATGTACTGTATAAGGAAATATTATTTGGACTATATGTAGTTGTCAGACTATTGATTATTTATATTTTAAGTAAGGTGCAGGTACAATAAGGTGATCAGGGAATGTGAAACATGTTTTATGAGTGAAACAAATAAATAAATGATAAATGATGTTTTAATATCATGATATAAATGCTGGCTGGGATAAGTCTTGGTGAAACAATGGCCAACCGAAAGACAATTAGAAGGAAAAAGAAAAATGATGAATGACGCTGAGAGTGAATGCGGAAAGAGACTTGAATGGGAATGAGACAGGAACATAAGAGATGAAGCTGTTTGTCACTGATCAATGACTTCATGATGATGCAGTAACCATAATTATCTCAACAACTCATTTAGCCTGCCACAATGATTCACAGCCACTAGGAATGTCGCCGCTATATCCACGGAGAAACTCAGTAATTCAGACACACAAACACACATGCACACACAAAACCCAAGCACTGTGAGTGTCATAAATGTGTGTGTGTTTTTTTATTGATCGATAAAGTTTGTTTTTCTGTGTTTATTCACAATATACAATGTTACTATGCTGATTAACTTGTGAGATTAATTTAACTTGAAGTTTAAAAAATGGTAGTAATATAAATAATACTAGCAGTGTACATTTACACATTTACTCTACCAATGTATGCATGATCAAATCTTGCATTTGTACAGAGGGAAAAGGAAATGAATGAAATGATATGTTTATCTGCTGTTGGTTCATAAAGCTCTGTTTAGAAACAAAACACATTGCTGTTTGGTGAATCCTTTTATTAAATCAATATGTTTTATGTTGCACTGCAACTTTTCCTTCTGTATTATTCTTGTGCATTTGTTATTTCTATTATTTGAACTCTTTAATGACTTTTTCTATTGTGCATAAGGTGTTTCTTTTTCACTAGTTCTTGATGAGTTTAAGGTGTTAGGGACTTTACATTGACTTGTTGAAATCTGTTAATACAAATAAACTTGTCTAAAATTCAGGCTTATTGAAGACAATAACCTTTTAGCAGCACAATTACAGGTAGATATCTTTTAAAAATCTTTTAATTCTTTTTGTTTGTTCCCATATAATGATAATTCCCACTGGCAGTGCAGGCAAAAGTCATACCAGTGATCAGTCAGTCATTATATACTTGCATGTATATATGAGTTTATGTTTAAAAAAAAATCGGTAAAGTTAAGAATGAATTTGAGGGAAAAACAAATGGGGGGGCTTTTCATCACTTCCTAGATGCATAGTGGTTTTGTTTAAGTACTCTAAAGAGGGTTTGCTAGGTTTGTTGAAAGTGTTAACAGAACCCAGCAATGAGAATCTAATATTTTCATATTTTAATGTGAGTTAGGATCTGTCTGAGCCAGCTGTTATGAGGGTGGGAAAACGTGTTTCCATTTGAGCAGAATAAGGCATCTGGCTAATAGGGCTGTTAAGGCCCGTACGCAGCATTTTGTCGCAGGGAGGTTAAGTGCTGTGTGTGGATGAGAGCCATAAAGAGCCGTGCCCGGCTCAGGGTTGAGATCTATATCCAGCACTGTGTGTGAAAAATTCGCCACCAGAAGCCCTTGAGATTCGGACTAGAACGTGTGTGTGTGTGTGTGTGTGTGTGTGTGTGTGTGTGTGTGTGTGTGTTTGTGTGATTAGCGGGGGGTGGTGCTTACATCTGTTACAACTGTCATTGGTGCAAGGGTAAATCTTTGCCAGTTGGAGTTTGTGTAATGCACGCTGAGAAGAACTTTAAATTGAAATAAGCTGGAATAAGAAACAACACGTTAACTAACTTGACGATTCGGCCCCATTGAGTGTGTGAAATCTAAATTTCTATCTCGTCCTCCCAAGTCTGCCTCAATCGAGTAGTGTGGTCAGGGTTAAGGGAATCAATGGATTGTAAATAACAGAGATGGACCACGTTTGTGTGGGATCAAGGGGGTTGAGCAGGGAGTCGATCTGGGAAATGAGGCTTGTACGAAATGCCTGGCTTGAAGAAAGCAAAAAAATGAGAGTGAGGAAATTCTAACTTGGATGCAAGCTCTGTAAAATTGGTAAATACGTTTTCCTCATATAGATATTTGGCTTGTGACAGACCCTTGTTTCACCAGATATTTAAAGTAGGATCAGATAGAGAGGGAGAAAATAAATGATTTTTAATGATCGGGGTTAACGTTGAAGATTCTTTCAAGCCATAATGTTTATGAAATTGCATTTCAATTTTCAGCAAGTTGGTAACCACAGGGTTCTGAAAAATATTAGGAATTTTGAGAGGGATTCTCCTGGTAAGCAGGGAGTTAAAAGACAGCTTTTCTAATATAAGGTGACCTTTTCAGCCATAAAAACAATGATATTATCTGATTTAGCTGCTGAAATGATTGCCTGATGATAAATATGTTACAACAAAATTAGAAATTTGGAGAGATTCACCATTTTAAACAAATTAATTCTGCCACTTAGGGAGAAAGGGAGAAAGGTCCAATGAGTAAGATGAAATTTGCACTCAATGATAAACTTTTTTGTTGAAAGTATCCTTGAAAGAGGCAGTGACCGATATGCCTAAATATCAACCCCCCCGAAACAAATAAATGGGAAGGAAGATGGAGACATCTTTTTAGACAAGAGATTTATAGGTAGAAGCAGATTTTTCTTAAAATCTAATTTGTAGCAGTAATATTTACAGACATCATGTGGGTTTGAAACATATAATAGCGCATCATCAGCATAAAGGGACAGCTTGTGGGTGATATCTTTCCATTTCCATCCCCTCTCTCTAAATCATGTAGCCAATGGCTCAATTGCTGGAGCAAACAGGAGTGGGGAGAGAGGGCGTGAGTGAACGGGGTTGACCTCACCTTGCTTGTGATGATTGTTGGAGAGTCATAAAGCAGTTTAATTCACGCAATGAAGTCAGAGCAAAAAGCAAATTTAGACAGAACATAGTACAATTACTCCCGCTCAAATAATATTTTATTATCATGTATCATGTATCATATCTCACGTTGTATTGGCTTGAGATGAAAGGCAAATTTTTAAGTTGTTTTTGTTTTTACCTTTTAATTGGCTATGGCAAAAAAAAACTCATATTTTCTATTTTTTCCTCTCCTTTGTACAGGCCTGATGCATAATTGTTGGAATAGGTATGCAAATTACTATGCATGCATATGTATGCACATATGTGTATATTATTTAAACCCATCATTATTTTGTTCTGATATACTTTCCCTTCCCTTCCTGTTGACGTGCGATGAAAAATGTGAACCATCATCAATTCATGCTGGTGGTCTAAAGTCTGTGACAACTGTATTCTGCAGCTGTCAGTGCTGGCAGTGATAGATAGAAATTCTCTAGATTTCTTCATTTCTCTATCAAAGGGAAAACGGACTTCACGAGATTAAGCTTTCACTCTGTCATTGTATATTCATGTGAGCACACACTCTCAAAGACATCCATCACAATGTCTGCTGCAACTGATTAACTTTGTTCCATTGCACCATTACTTGTTATTAAGCAGGGACATATTTTATCACTGCTACAGAACAAAAAATGTTACAATTTATTTATTTATTCTGTCAATCCAAACATATTCCAAATCTCACCGTGCTGTGAAAAGGTTGGAAACTGACAAAATCTTGGCCAAAAATATGTGGAAGTGATAAAATGTCAGTCAAACATTTTAAATGTCAGGCACATCGATATCAGGCAAGGCGTAGGTTGAGGTTTTTTATGCCAGAAGGAATATAATAGAGAAAACTTCAGGGGCAGACGTTTAAACTGCTGGAGACACATCTCACTGCCTCCTCACACTAAGCCTTGGCCTAAATACTTAAAGGCTAAAAAAGCAAAGAGGCGAAGCTGTATGATCCAGAGATAAAGAGCCTGCTGTTATTAAAATTCCTCACCTTATTTGTTCAGGGCTTCAACATTCCTTAATATTAATGTCATGTTAACTATAGACTTATATAGTTGATGGTATAGGCTTGTTCTGATTTTATATTTACAAAAAATACTAATGGAAATGTACAAACAGCCAATGCTGTCGTCTTTCTGGTGAGGACAGGCTTGCTTCTGTATTTTCCTCTTACTATCCATGAAATTGCACAGTTGGTCTCCACATTGTAGGTTTTTCCACTTGTGCTGGGAGGACTTCTTTAGTAAGGAGTTCGAGGCTTTATTCTCTGCGCACATGACCTTCAGCGGCGAGGTCAGGCTGCCATGTTGGCACCGTACCTGTTCCTCAGTTTTAATGCATTCACTCAATTTTCTTTTCACAGTCGTCTTCTGTAGGGTTCTGACCTCCTCCACCTTTTCTTTTGTTGGCACTTGTTCAGTTCCTGAGTTTCCAGGCCACGTTGTAGGCAACCATGAGCTTCTTTCTTAGTGTTAGCCTCATCCTTTACATCTGCTTCTTTTGGCTGGGTGTTTCAATCTCTAATAATTCTTTGTAAGGTCAACCGTGGCGGTTCTCTGATGTAAATTCTGTCCACATGCAAAATATGGAAGAGGGCTCCAAAGCACTTTTGGTACAACCTTCCAGCCAAATGTAAAGACAGTTATTCCATTCAAGTGTGATAAATGCAATATAACAGGGATACTTATACATTTTCCGTGACTGGACCCACAGTAACTGCTTTAGAATCATTTTAATAAACATGCATATTACTCAATGCAATCACTGAATATTTCTTACTTCTTAAAAAATCTCACTAATGTATTTGTCATATTCTAGGGCACATTGTTCTCTGTTTGCAGTACTTAGAATTAGAAAAGCTATGATGTTGAACATTTAACACTGAACATTCAGTTTGTACACAAACCACAAAAAAATTATGCCATGGAAATCTCTCAGCATTTATGTGAGTCATGATAACTTGGTTTGTCCATATTCATAATCCATATCCACTAAACTCTACCCTAATGCCACTTTATTAACATGTTAGGTTTCCACTCTCTCCCTTTTGGTCTGGCTTTGTGTAAATGATGTTCTATAAAGGCAACTATGAGCAAAAAATTGCAAATGTCATTTTGAATGTGATTTCCTGTTATTACTGTATATGATTACCAATATGTGGAAAAACAGGCTTTCCATTGGTATGAAATATGGAGAGTTAATGTGTGAATGGCAACAGCTAAAATGATACATTTCCTTTCATCATTTTGATGTGAAACCTGCAAGCAGAGATAATAGTTTAGGGAATATCAAGGATCAAGGATAGGGTTAGGCTCATGGAGAGATATGGCTAGACCAGAGTAAACATTTTTTTCCTTATTTCTGCAACCCTCACAATTCATATCAATCCTATCATCTAACTTTGATAGCAACAAACATATTTCCAAAAATATCAGTGTTCCTTTCAGATGCCTAATCCCTAAATCTAATCTATCCACCCTTTAAATTGTTGTTTTTCTCATAGGAAGATCCTCTGGTATCCTATCGATCCTCTGCTATAAATTATATTCATTCTACTTAATTGGATACATGAATGATAATAGGAATATTCTTTATTAATCATTAAAAACCCTGTTAACAATGGAACTCTCTTTTTAATGACATATCCATGATGTTCAAACATTTTTTCACTAGCATGGCTCTGTGATGGCAGATACCTCACTCTGCAAGTCACTGAAGATCAAGGATATTCACCTCATGCTTACACAAATGACATTTTGGAGGATAGGGCTATTCGATATAGCTCTCTTTTATGAAAAGCTTGATTCTGCAGGGGATTGAGAGGAAAGATTGTAAATGCATGCAGAAAGATAAAATATGATGTTTTTAAAATGTCCCCAAGTGAACCACCAACCTGTTACTGTTATGCCTCGTTGTAACTAAAGGATTTGAGAGTTCTTAAGTGGTTTTCTTTTTGTGCAGAAGGACCTTTTGTTTAACCTTTGTGTGTTCAGGGTGGTAGCTCACTGAGAGGAAGCCTCTCTTTTACAGAAATACTCATACATTCACATACTCACAATACACCCACTTTTGTACTATACCAACCACTGTTGGTGTTTGTTGTCTTGCTCAAAGGCACCTCAGGAGTCATGATGAGAGCCATGCACTGATTTTTTTCACTTTCCCCGGGTAGAATCATCATGGCCCACCAGGGACTGAACCAATGACCCCTCGGTCACAAGCTTGCTTCTCTGACCTCTAGGTCACTGCGACCATCCTGATAATAAGCAATGCACAGCAGGTAGTATCTACTACAGTGCATTTACCATCTCAGAAAACTCTCCAATAGGAAAGGCTTTATAATTCACAGGAGGTTGCTATGTGTTTAGTGTTGTTTGTGACCAAGAGGCAACCTTCTCCCAGGTGACATCTGCTTTGTCAATGTGTCCTCCCTGAACTCATCCTTGCTGCCAAAAGAAAAAAAATACCCCCCATGACCCTAATAAGGAATTAGAAAAGGACTGATTGACAGACTATGTGTATATATATATATATATATATATATATATATATATATATATATATATATATATATATATATATATATATATATATATATATATATATAGAGAGAGAGAGAGAGAGAGAGAGAGAGAGAGAGAGAGAGAGAGAGAGAGAGAGAGAAAGAGAGTTTTCATTCACCCTTCTTACCCTCCTTCAGACAATAGATGTGGTTCAAATGGACGTTGTTTTACCTTTGGTGAGAAAAAAGGGTGTAGTCATAAAATCGACAAATAATGTATACACAATCCTGCAGACCATAATCTAAGACTACAGCATCAAACTGCTGAGCTTTTAGATTTACAATGATTTCTTCCCCTTTAGGGAGCCTGCATTTTTTTCTCTATAATGTACTTGGTAGTTCATCATTGTGAATTGCGTTTGTTTTAGGGTCTTTTTTTTTCACAATAAAGATAAGATGAAAATATTTGCTTGTCATACATATTTTTACATAAGTTTTCCAAACAAGGCTTAACCAATGAGAAGAAAAGGATTGGACCCACGGTACCTGCTTTAGAATAATTTTTAATAAACATGTACATTGTTTTCAAGTGAACTGACTCCATTGAAGTGTATAATTTGCTGGCTGTAGCTCTGGCCAGTAAAAAGAGGCTTTGTTAAAGCAAAGAGAAGTGTTTAACGTAGTGATGCTGTTGCATATTGCATGCACTACCTGACGATGTCTTCTTTCTTTAGTAGTTGTTTTTTTCCCAGGGACTTTTGAGTCAGACCCTTGAGAATGCGGCTTTGCAGGAGCACCAGGTAGATGCCAAAGCCTGGAATGCACAGCTTTCCTGCTCTTTACCTTGTGTATATATAGACTTTACTATCACCACCCTGTTCAGCTAGGAGGTTCAATATCATTTTCATTTCACAGATTGAGGCTGTATTAAATATCCCTTATGCTTGTTTAATAGACAAATGTATTTTTAGTCATGGCCCATTTTCATCACAGTTTTTGGGTTACACTTCATCTGTTTACTCAGATTGACTGGTCCTAGCAAACAGCTCGATACAAACCACACGAACAAACGTGTTGTTGTGTTAGACATTCTGTTTGGAGAACACTGCATTAATGTGGCTTTACACCTCCACACTGCCAACGAATTGTCTGTCCATCCACTGAAAGTCACAGCTTATCTGTCAGTCAATGACGCTGGTGGATAGTGGCAGCAGGACGGACAGGAGACGGCCTACTGGACCCGTTAGGAATCAATGGCATTGATCATAGCCTTACAGACCAGGACTAATATAGAAAAATCAAGAATTGGACCAATATGCTGATTGCCTATCAAATAACATAACTTGTTTACTTCTTTAAAAGTTACTTCTTCAAGACAGATAGATGAAGACAGAGGATGAGGCAGCTCCACATCACTGTTCTGCTCATAATTCTGTTGGTCGCTTTTACTATGGCAATAAAGCAGTATTGGTTTTATTGTCAATAAGGTGGGTATAGCTTTAGATGACATCTCTCAAGTACACACAGGAAAAAGATATGTTAGTCTTGGTTTCATTACAGGGCACATGCAGCCTGATCGGAACCCACACAGGTTTTATTAAAGCTCCCAAGAAGGCTTTAGTTTTCGAATACCAAAGGTATGAGGTAGGACAAAGCACAACCATGCTGGTTTTGATAGCTTTAATATGACTAGTTTTTGAAATAGATGAATGAAATGAACAAAACCAAAGAGAACTGGAACATTAAAGGGAGGAGCCTTCATTTTAGTTGATTTGTAAGTGTGGCTAAAAAGTTTAGTTTCAAAAGTTTAGTCTAATCATGTGCTTATCATGAGCATTACTGGAATAACACGTTTGCAACAACTCAAGTATAGAAAATCATCTGTGTATACAATGTGGTGATAATCAGTGAGCATTAATACCTTGGGGAAACTGATATAAACACATTAGTAAGAACAGGATCAATATTAATCTGTGCCGGCTGTTCCAAAACAGATTTGGAAGGATTTAACTCACCTGCCAACAACATCGCTCAGCCATCTCTGTTTGACCAGTTATCTGTGTCTGTCGACTCAACTGAAAATCGACTTAGTGTATGTGTGTGTGTGTGTGGGTGTGTGTGCTTTTTGCAGTCAAAGCAGCAGCAATACTGCACATTAACACTTACAGAACGCACAGCACCATGATTAAAGTGAAACTGCGTTTTTGTTTGTCGACACACAGCATATACTGTCCCTTACAGTCCCAGGATTAATCTATAATTAAAGTGGTGACTGCTTCACTCCCGTTGAGATGTTTTGTCTTTGTGAAACAGCAAAGCAGTTAAAGCGCGAATCTGAAAATGAGTGTTAATGCTCAGCGGTGGAAGAGACGCTGTCGTTAGATCACCAGAGACAGTCAGTCCCATAGGCAGCGACTACACAGGAGTAAACATTTAATGGACCAACAACATTATGGACCATTATATAAGCTCCTAATGGGCTCTTAACTATTTCTGTGCATCACCCACTCTTCCCCAGATAATTTATCGCTGTTAGCATTATGAATCTATATTAGTTTTCGAGCTTAAAGGAGAAGGTTAATTTTAATTAAAAGTAATGGCCCATCCTTGTACATGCTCTGAGATTAATTAAACAAACACTTTAATACCAGTGTAGCACTCCAACACTAATACGTCTGTTACTTTAATTCTGAAACAATGGGGTGTTTGGGTTTGGTTTGTATGGGTAGATACCACTAAGGTTTAATTCAATGAATAATGCTCTACTAAGACACCACCGTAATATTTGAAATAGTAAAATAGCTAAATTAAATATTAAATATCTAACATAAATGCACACTGTACTTGAACAACTTGACCCAGACAACTCTCATGAATGAGAAAACTATAACCCAAGGTTTTCTTTTCCTTGCTACTAATAAACTGACCTCTGGGTGAGATTGTATTAACTTATACAGTATTACACTTTTTACAACTTTTTTCAATTGAAAAAATGTTTTTTAGGATCACTTCAGACCATAAGAAAACCAGAGAGAGAGAGAGAGAGAAACACAATCATGTGGTGTGTTCCACAGAGAAATAGTGGCAGATTTATTCTCCCACTTTGTCAGTTCTGATAAACGGCACCTCTGTCATGGCTTTACAGTTGGAGGGAGACGGACTCAGTAGCCAATAAAACAAAGTGTCTTGTTTGGAAGTCCTCCCTATACATTGCTCCGGGACATTATGGAAAAAGAAATATTAGCCGTGCATTATTTGTACAATGGATGTGTTTGGTGACGACAGACTGATTTGTCTTGTGGACAGCGCTAAATAAATTTCACCAGACTTCTGGATGGGACCATTTGTCTCTCAAATGTTTTGCTGATATCTTTCTGATTGTTAGTTTTAGAAAGTGCAGCGGTGATAACACCTGTCCACCATTCATCAGACCAGTAACAAAGACAAACGAGCCTGCGGCCTTCTCTTATCCTCACAAGGCTGATGTCCTGAAATGAATAGGTACTTTGTCGAGAACCATCAGGAAAACGCTCTGTACCGAATCTTTTAAAAGGTCTTACTTCAGAGAAACCAGCACATGTTGCATTCAGCTAATTAAGGTAATGCAACCATAAATAATGATCTTAGTACAGCAATTCTCAACAGATTAATAGTCAAATGGATATTAAGTACATTCAATATGCATTTTGCAATATATGGCATTATTTTTATGGGAGTAATTACTCAATTTAATTTATATTACATATATTTAATTGGAGTGTGTTTATTATATATGGAGCATATAGTTTAATCACCTTGTTATGTGGAAAGGAAGAGTCAGGATGAACCTTTGAATTAATTGGCATCCTCCTCCTGACCTTCTTGAAAACAAAGCTGTAAGAATTAAACACTCAGTACCAATAGAGGCCTTATTTAAGCTTAAATGAATGGATCTCTTAAGCCACCCGCATTAATAATAAATGCATTGGTAGAGTTTTATCATTCTCATTATTCATCTGTATTTTTGATAATTCCTTCAAGCTTTTGTTGCACTCTTTTCTTTTTTACAAAAAATGTGGCTTAAATTAAATACTTTTATACAAAGAAATTCACAATGTTTTAAATGATGTCTCCTTTGGATAATTTTTTAGATCAATTTTACTGTAGTAAAAAGTTCCTAAATCTGAATTGTGAAAGGGAACCTTCTGATCAGCATCCAATGAGGATATCAGTGTCTGCTTCCCTTCAAGGGAGCCACGCACGCTGAGCACTGAACAAAATTAAGTCCATTTATCTCCTACAGAGACAATGAGCCACTGGAGGCTGTAAATTGGTGCCGCACTTTGTTCGCTCATTCAAAGACAGCGATAATTGTGTTAATTGTCATGTTAATTCCTCTCCCTAATATAAATTAAGCAACAGCATGAAGAAGCACCCGCTATCTCTTCTTCAGGTTTTAAAAAAGACTAAAAAACTAAATTCAATCACACGTGTAATGTCACCGCTGACACAGAGGGGAAGGAAAGATATTAATCATTAATGCAATTCAGGATCAATCGTGTTTAAAAGCATCAAGCTTCCAGCTTCAATTCACAGAGGACATTGAGGCATCTTTAAAAGTGTGTTGTTAGCTATTGCTTAGCTCGCTTGATTGATTGATACAGATAGGGGCCAATGACTGAGATGTAATCAGAACCTCTTGAGTGATCGCTAATGATGGCATGATGAATGGTCTATGTGACAGCTGTCAATCATCAGCACCTGCTACGGAAGAGAGGAGGTCATTAAACACATCCCCCATCTTCAGGATTAAATCAGGAACATGGACGGTGAGTCAATAAAATATTATTGACAAGTCACAAGAGATTATAATTAGAGGTTATATTAGTTAAAAATAAAACGTCAGGATAAGAGGGAGGCAGAGCATTAAAAAACATCACAGATCAATTATGACAAAAATATACAGAAAGTTACGTGACATCATTAATCAGAGAAAAACTGTCCCATCACTTGTGTGAGACCTGAAATTTCACATGAGCAGAACAAATGCAGAATCTGATAAATAAGCAAGTCGACATTTGAGTTTTGGGTTTTTCCCTCAGTTAGTAGTAAGTCTCACTTTTATCCTTGTAGATATGTATGGGATCAATAATGTTCATACATCCCGATATCACTTCACCGTCAATACATCAGGAGAGGGAGAGAGGTTAAATAACAGGGATCGGCATGCAACTTTAAAATATATGTTTAGACTGATACACAAATAACACACCGACTTCTTTTTTTAACTCATATTTATTGATTCACACCCATCTGCGTGAAATGTCAATGAGGAAAAAACAATTTACCGAGTTTATCTTAAAAAAATAAATCAAATGTTTGTGGCTGAATTATGAGGCAAGCTGCCCTTTATGTTTGACTGAAAATCTCATAACGGCATTTTATTCCATAATTGAAGTCATTTTCTGATAAGACTGCATGCTGTTCTGACCTCTTTGGAGTGAACTCACAGCACGACACGACAGCTCAAGTCAACAGCTGTGGAAACCGCTACCCCAGTACACATATATGACTGTCGTTCGTCCACTTTGTAACCTGATACTTCTTTAGTTCTACTTCTAATAGGCTTTGTTTTAAGCCTTGAGGTCAGCAGCTGAGCTTGAGAGTGCTATCGATTGAGAAACAACTGTCTCCTCTGCAACAAACTTGCCTCTGCATGACAGTGCAAAATGGTAGCTGCAGAAAATAAGTATTTCTCCTGACGCTGGTGACATTTTGTGTACCAGAGTGAGGGGGGAGGTGGGGGTGGTGTCTGCCACTTATGTGTGAAAATGAAAATTAATCAACCAAATGAAGTCTAGGATATATAAAAATAACCGATTGTGTGTGTGTTTGCCGCCCTCAAAATCAGCATTTCACAGTTTGTCTCTTGTTATTTTGTCAGAGCATGAATCAATAAAATTCCATTCTGACTCATTGTAACCAAATTCAGTTCAATACAAGGTCACATAATTATGTGACCCTGAGTGAGAATCCTGCATGAGAGTTTATCACTTTCCAGTTAGTTTTCAACGCATCATTGTTTTGTATGTAAAGTTTTTGTTGTGTGGACCCCGGGAAAAATAGCTGCTGCCTTGGTAGCGGCTAATGGGGATCCGAATAAAATCAAATTAAATGCTGACTCCCACGATTAGAAAAAGTGTATAAACAAGCCCATTTAATCTTGTTAACACATAATTGCTAATTATCATCATGGAGCAGAAAATCAGCGACGTCTCTAAAGAGTTATTGCTGCCTTCGTCTTGCATTAGCTGCATCCTCTAACAATCCCAAACCAGCAAAATTATCAGTGCTAACACTTACTGCTCATGCTGCTCATTCAGCAGATGAGATATACTTGTAAAATGTTGACATCTGCCAGCACTTGGAGAATCTCAGGCAACATGCAACAAGCATCAGGGTGAGAAATTGTCTCTTTCTGCTCATTATAATTTTTTATCATACTTTTTTTTTGAGTGTTGTTCGGGGCCTGGCTTTGTTTCACAGATTCATGTCTCCATCTCTCTTCTCATGTTGCTGCCTACATAGATGACATCATTATCTAGAGCAATTGTTCTGGCCCATAGTCATTCATTATAACAAGTATTTTTTTCTGAGTACGACCATGTCACAAGCTGTACATTGCCGAGTGGTGAATGGTTCCGTTTCTTATTTGCCTATACACAAACCTCGCTGCACATTATTGACACCGCAAAAGGGAAAACAAACAATTTTTCCATCAACTCCTCACAATGTGATGGGATCCTACATGAACAAACTACTTTCTAGCAAAATTAGAGCAGTTTTGTTTTGTTTATTTAACACATTATTTTTTCTGTATTTGAATCTGCATACCTGCATCTGGATCTGTATTTGGAAGCAATTTAATCAGAATCTAATGGAATTTTTCGGTTGTTCGATCACTGCCAAACAAATTCGATCTAACGACATTCACACTGTCCTGATAAAGCAAATTAGCTGGGATTCTAAACATCAACTGGTAAGAATTTCCCATGTAATCAGACTAATATAATTTTTTGTGAGTTTAAAGCTGAAATCTGTGACTTTTTAAACATTACTGACTATACGTATGTTTTTCACAACTTTCTGTGTTTGAACATGATTTATTTACACTGTTAATCAGAGCATTAGTGAGCTGCTTTCCTGCACAATGAGTCTGAATGCAGGCCATGAATGCACAGTAAAATGTGTCTCAGCAACACTTAACCAAGCCAGTGGGCCCATTTTAAGCCTAAATCAGTTATGGATTTTAGCTTTAAGAAACATCAATTCTATATTCCCCTGATCTTTAGTTGTCCTTTGTCCTAAAGACCAACCTCACACAGAGAGGCCGTGTGACTGTGTTGCTCTGTCCGTTAGTGGTTTATAGAAGTTCAATTTCAACCCGTCCTCCTGGGACGCTGGGAGGAGGAGGAGGGTAAGAGATGTTGACATTCAGAGGTTGACACTGTGCAGTAGTGGAGGGAGGTTCATGGAACCGAGGAACAAGAGCTACTGTGGAGAGCACGGAACAGTCTAGCTGGTTAACAAGGCACTCTGGAGTCTAATTAAATTACCCGGGGTGTCAGAGACAGACAGAAGAGACCGGGGCCGAGTCATAAAATTGCCGAGCCCCATCTGAATGTCCTGCAGTCAGAAAAGGCTGATGGTGCCCGCCGAACATCGCTGCACACGGTGCGTCAGTGTAACGAGAGCGTTTTCACAGAGCACATCCTGACTTGCCACAGGTGTGACTAACAGCGTCATATCTAAGTGTCAGTGTGACAGTGACCCAGCCTGCACAAAACCAAAACAACTAAATAGCATTGTTAGCCCACGATTAATTTGCATCATGTTTGCATATTCGCAGTTTGATTTTCTGCTGACCGCCTGTGATTGTTGTGAAAAATCACTCGTGCATAATATATATATATATATATATTTTTTTTTTTCCAGTAGCAGTAGCACCGTAACGACAAAGTGAGTCAGTGTGAATGTGTGGCCTGTGTGAGTGAGCATGTGTGTGTACATGTGAGAGAGAGAGACAGAGAGAGAGAGAGAAAATGAGTCCACGGGGGAGAAAGAGAGAGTGATAGTATGATATGACAGCTTGCCTTTTTATTACGTGCTGCATATGTAACACAGTTCAACCTGCAGGTGCTTGTCACTACAGCAATGTGATTTCTTTGGGATTTGTGCTCAGCCGCAAACATGTGAGCGAGACAACATCAGAGGAGTTAGCTGGGAGCGTTTCAAAGGCGTGTTCTGTTCCCTCGGAGGAAGGAGGAGACGGCTAATTACCACCGGGATTTCCACTACTCCATCTCTTATTAGTCATTTCCTCATTACACGTAGGTAGGTAGGCAACCGGCCCAAGGTAAAACAAAGCAGCTCTCTGTCCTTGTTTTTACGACACCTCCTATGAGACATCGCAGCAGCGCCAGTGTTAAGAAAGCCCAGCTGAGTTTTAAGGCATCAAAGGTAATGTGATATCATGGACGCAATCGGCTGATTCCACCGAACAACAGCACATCGTCCCAGCGTGCGAGCGTTTTGTTGATTTTATTTGCCATTTTCACAGTTTGATATTTCACTATTTGTGATTTATTCATGGTTATTAGCATGCTTTTATAGTCCAAAAGCACCTAGTTAGCTTCTCACACACTTACTCTCTCCCTACCAAAAAAGAACAATGTGCTGTGATTGGCCTGGCGCTGTCAGAAATGTCCCGCCCCTCAGAGAGCCGGCGTCGATCGGAGAAACAGAGGTGAAGTAGAAGCTCTCCTGAAGGATCATGGATCCAAGAACAGGTTAAGGCTTATTTATACTTCTATGGCTGTGGCTACACCGACAACACCCATGCACTGTCGGCTGATGTACACCTCCACAAAATCATTCCCACACGGTGCATCAACACAAACCTCATGGACAGCTTCTCTGTTGTTCAACATTTGCAATAAAAGCATTTCCTCTTTAATATCGACAAGCTCCAAAGAGTGGAATGAGTATAAGAGCCGAAAAAAAGTTGAGTAGAAACAATGGCGAAAAAATCTGGTATAAGAAAGAAAGTAAAAAAATAGGCAAAGAAAAAAAAGTCTGGGACATACAGTCCAGATTTGTGTAAGAATTTTTTTTTTCTTTTACCTTGCGTGTGGCTGCCGGTGTGAAAAAGGAAGCAAGAATTCGGCAGAGCAGCGCGTTCCCTCAATGCAAAACTTTAAATGCTCAAAGTCTGCGTCAAGGCGATGGCATGGCTACCTACGCTGAATAAATAAAGAAGACTTCACTAAAAGTTTTCACCGGAAATGTCACAACAGGAACAACTTCTGAATGGCTTGTGTAGGTTCCAGCACCACCACAGAGGAGGAAGAGTGTGTGGTCTTATCCCACAAAGACCTAAATATTTACACACATGCACTCAAAAAAAGTGGCCTCTTTAAGTGGTGGTCAAGGTTCTTTAATTGGGGCCATAAGTCAATCGACGAGGCACGAAAAAGGCTTTTAGGAGAAAGAGTGAGAGAAAGACACACGAGGGAGAGGATATTCAGTATGAGGGAAAGCACACGTCCCAATCAAAGCCTTCATAATAATGTGCAGATGGCCGCCTCGCAGAGCCCTCACCACATCTTGAATCTTTGTCCCTGAATCGGACAAAAAAATGAAGGTCTACATCTCCCCACAAGTAGGTGTCACCATGGAAACAACCCTTATTCAGCGCTCTCAACAATAGCGGTTAAATGAAAGGAGCTGTCTGATGGAATTAAAGAGTAGGCTCAGTCCCTCTTCCGTGCACTAAGTACTTACAGCATCACCAGCCAAGCCACACAGGGCAAATGTCTACTCAATAGCATAACCTACATTTCACCAACCATCGCCATATCGTTCTCTCATTTTTATTCATCCCTCAGCAGTGTGTAGTGAGAAACGGTTTTGATAGCTCATGCCTGAAAGGGTTTCTATAGGCAGTTTACTCAGAGAAATATGTATACATACGCACACACATGCACACATATATTTTTATGTTCAAACACAGAATTTGTCATTTTTGACACAATAATTACATTAATAACAAAGCACGGAGACGTCTTCATTTAAATTGTGAGATTTATTTACCTAACTACAAGACAGAGAGCGTAAACTAGAAGAACAGAGGTTTGTGCAAATGCAGGCTTGCATATTAGCATATCATAAAATGCAAAGGAATGACTGCACAGCACACCTTAACAATAAAAGTAAGCATGCATTGAATCCCTTTCTTCCGTTTGAAGAAAACAAATATTTACTATTGATGCATGGGTTGCTTTTTTACCTACATCGCCCGCAGTTCTATCAGTTGCATATTAGTGTTATGGGCTGTAATCCTTGTTCTAATTAACTGCGGGTGAGTGAAACACCCTGTAAGAGTATGGGAAATTTCCAATAAATCAACATGGTGCAAAATCCATGACTTGTTAATTTTGTCTGACAATGGAGCGAGTACAGATAAGGGGAAATGAGTAGCTCAGTGGGTTCCTCGCAGATTCTTTTAATGAGCAGAGCAGGACGGGCACACAGACTGGGGTCTCATTGTCTCCATGTTTCAAGCTCACAGTTTGCACCACCATGGCACAAATGGTGGATTCCCATTGGGACATGAATGTAGTTTAATTCAAGCTGTTCAGAGCTTAGACAAGACCACATTACACCACCGTCAGCTCTTGCTAGAAAACAAGGATATTCTTTGAATATTTTAGCATTCTCTATATTAATGATTGCTGAGGACAAATATAATTCACCATAACTTTTAAACTCAATGTGCACTATCCAAGATAAATCATTTTAAATAATTGAAAGAGGAATCAGAGGTGTTTGTTTTGGAAAACTGCTCAGGCATTACAGATCCTGCATCTGTAAAAAAAAACATTTCCATAAAACACCTGATACATTTTTGTGAATCAGGCAAAGCCCACATGGCTCTATTTAATTTGGCATTTCATTCTGTATTACTTAATTGATAAAAAGGTACTGATTAGATACTGATTGGATAAAGGTTTAACATGTTCTGTCTGAGGTCAGTCATCTATCATTGGTAAAATTGCACCTCATAAAAGTGGTATGAGAATGGGCTAATGAACCATTTGAGCCGGTGGAGCTCGTAACCTGAGGCGAAGTAGCAATAAAGTCAGACAGGTAATAGGGTACAAGGTGTAAATTGCCATGTAAGGCACGGATCACGGGCAAAATGCTGATGCCTTTCAGATATTAATATGTAAACTGGCGTACCTTCAACAGAAATATTGGTCGGTGTCTGCTGTTCCTGCCTTATTTAGTCAGAATAACTACCCCATAAAGGATTTTGGAAATGATCTACTCTTTTATAGCATCTTTTAGCATCTGATAATGGCACACAAGTTTGCTGTATATCTTCTGAGAACCAATAAAAGGACAACTGTTACATGTGAAGAATATGGAAATGCATGAAAATAAAGAATGCCAAGGTAATTATTTATCATAACAGAGCAACAAAGGTCTTTCAATAAATCATGAATGATGTCAAAATATGCCGACAGAGTATTTCGTAATGGTTGTATCTATTCCAACCTTTTTATAGGCCAGTCACATGGAGCTCAGTTTCAAATGTGAGACCAAAGTCCCTCTGGAATCACCTACATTCGAGAAACAGGCCCCAACCTAGGACCTGCAGAATCAATAGGCCTCATCCTGTGATCCACAGTAACAGAAGAATCCTCAATAGTTGTCGTCTTCAAAGGAGTTCAGAGAAAAGCCACAGCAGTGTTTGCTGTGTTGAGGAGCATCCATGAGTCAACAGTCTGTATGTGGGGAGGCATGGCGAAGCTCTGGAGGACAAATCAAAGTCAGATTAATATTTGTAAGCCTGGAGGAAAATCTGTGTTTGGTAGAGCAGAGAATTAGTCACCAGTCCGAGCACAAATACACCATTCAAGATAAATGCAAAAGCACTAAGTAAATATACTGAACTATTACAAGAAGAAATGCCAGATAATGAACTGTCCAGAAGTCACCAGATGGTAGGGTTCATAGTATACAGTGTGCAGTCAGGTGTGGGATCATTGGAGCACTTTTGTTGTTGATGATTCTTGACTTGCGACTGGTATGAGCAACAGCTTTACCGTTTTATTCAAACAATGCACAATTCTTAGGGAAAATGATGCTTTCTTTGGGTCTGACAACTAAATATGCATTGTATTTCTGCAACAAAATGGAAGGTCAGTTTGAAACACAATCAAACAAAAACCTAATGTCTCTTTTAGGGTTTTGTTAAAAATAAAAATATGTAATGGGAATATATTACACTAACACAGCATTTCAAACAGCAAGTAAGATTGCGTCTTAACCTTTGTAACATTAACATATTCCTTTAGAAATACTGAAGCCAAAGGATGACATAGCGTTCTCTGGCTACACTCTGCACACAATGAAGACAAAATGACAGCACTGGCAATGGAAGGCAAAGTGAAGGTTACATCTTTTTGTATAGGATGGAAACTATTTTGCAAAGCGCTGACAAAAAAGCCAGAAAAATGAAATGCATTCATACAATCTAGTAAATAGTGTGATGTTTCAGGCAAGACTGACTTGACGAGAATATTTTCACAGAACAGTTTGTTCTGGAGATTCACGTGTATAATGTTAGGAAAACTTTTTTAGCCTTTCAGTCTAACGTCTTGTGAAATTATACAATGTGAGGCAGAAGAAGCAGCAGAAAAAAACAAATAAATAAATATGACCGCAGAAATACAACGAATTAATGTAAGGTATGAGAACAATAACAGACAATTCATCAAGGTGAGTAGCACAGCTTACAGTATATCACAGCCACTTTACAAAGGATTTAAAATAATAAATAGGATCTGATCATTCTTCTTCTCCTGGGAAAAAATGTACTTTGAGCTTTGATCACAGCTAACCTCTTGTAACCTTTTGTTACAGCACAACAATCCAAAAACAACTGCAAGCTGGTGACCTTCCTGCATATCCTGCTTTGCTATGACTTGTTAGTTCCCTGTGGTAATTGGAATAAAAAAAATCATACATAAGAGCTGTAGCTATACCCATCGCCATCATTGCAACTTACTGAGGTTAATAGGCCACAAGCAGTTTTGCAGATGCCTTGGTCTGAAGTTGTGAGATATTATAAAGCAAATGTTTCCATTGTTCCTGTTTTTAAGAGCAGCGAATTATTGTTATTTAGTACAATAATCCTGCACCGGCTAACTGCCAACCATAGACATCCACTATCCATCCATCAATGTATAACCCCCTAGTCTATTTCTATGGATACTCGTTGTAGGTTGATTTAAAATTGTAATGTTTGTGAAAATATTGTCTGTAATCTAAAATAAGGCCAAACCCTGCAGCCATATGGACTCACGTATATGAGTGCAGGTCAGTGTAATAATATGTCTAATGTACACTTATCAATGCAGCATCCGTGATTAATCTTTAATATCGTAATTATATACTGTCAGGATGTTCAACGTGAGCAATCTAAATGTAGTAAACAACAGCAAGGGGCTAAATTTCAGGGGCAGTGAGGAATAATTAGCCTTTATCCAATTATTGGATTTTCACTAATGGATCGGCGTACATGCATAAAAGATGGAATAAAAGAAAAAAAAAGATAAAAAAAAGGACTCATGGAAACAGCTGGATGGTCAAATCACGCAGCCAAGCAGAAGTGCTGCATCCACACGGAGCAGAGAAATATAACGCACGGCCTTCTGTCACGCCGTCTTCGTGTAAACACTTTGATAGGACTGAAAAATGAAATAAATGAGTAACAATACAACTAAAACGTTTCATCTTCGGTGCTTGTCCAAAAATGGCAAAGCATGCATCCGCTCCCCCTCTTTCAGTTTGCTGGACTGGTGCTGCGGTCAAAGCTTGGTCCCAGTGACAGGTTGGTGCAGTTATTCTGTCGGGGTCGTGGCCACGGGGCTGAGGATGGGTGTGTGCAAGTCCCTCATTGGACACATGGGGGAGATTGCCTTATGGCTGAAATACTCCACTACTTGCTTGGGCACTTCCGCCAGGACACATTTGGCCAGAGCTGCTGGTGAAGCCTGCAACACATACAGACGACAGCCGGGGTTCTCATAACTATGAGATATCATCTTAATCTAAGATACACAACGTTTCCAAATGAAGCTTTTAGGGTTTTGTCCTGATCCGAGTACAGTGGGAAAATGGAGTTTATTTGTGATTATGTGATGAGAATTATTTCATTTTGCCGGGGATTTTCTAAAAACTGATGCACTTTTGTTTAGTAGTGCTCACAGAACTCTTGTAAATCCAACACAGGCCTACCCAATATCAATATATAATACAAATGTCTTTAATTCTTGTCACATATATGGACATTAACTTTGAAGTGATGATAGTATATCAATTTTAAAATCTACCTAGTAGCAACTTCAGTCCTGAGAAATTGTGTAAATTTAGCTAAATTGCAAGCCTTTGCAAATTTTACAGAGACTGTTGAATTTGTATTAATTATCGCCATCACAGTTTTCCCAGGCGGACTGCTAAAGCTATATCAATATATAATTTTGGTAAACATTTCTGTTCTCAGATAGTATTATTGTACAACTGAAATATCACTGACTGCAGCATGCAGCAACATTAAGGATAAATTTCTAAATCTGTTCCAGTCCATAATGTCCATCTGCTGCACTGGTGAAGCCAACACAAACTGTTTCTGTTGAGACTGTTTGCTTTTTAAAGCAAGGGGAGCGGGCGCGTATAAAGTATAAATAGTTTAATACCCAATAGCATCACCGGAACAGCAGTCACAGGAATTACAGTGCAGGAAAAGAAATCTGCAAGTCAAGTCAGGATTGACAGTCGCAGAGAGGAACTGACCGTTTTGAAGTCTCTGAAGGGCACGAACTGCACAATGTCCCTGAGGACAGGCTCGCCCTTCGGGGAGCGCAGGACTCCGTCATCTCCGTCCAAGATCTGCATGTCTGTGAAGTCTGCGTTGCCCACACCGACGATGATAATGGACAGGGGCTGGTAGGAGGCGCGAACAATGGCTTCACGCGTGTCAGCCATGTCTGTCACCACGCCATCCGTCAGGATGAGCAGGATGTGGTACCGCTGGAAGGAGATAAAAGCAGTATCAATCAATGAGACTCAGTGTCTGCAGGCATCAGAAGCTGTTAATAATAATGATAATTTTACAGCCTCCACTGAATAAACACATTTGAACGTAGAGCAAAAACAATGAAATTGTGCATAGTAAAAATGCAAACAGATAAACTACACTATAATCATTTCTCTGTCTCAGAGTCATTTTTTAATGAGACCATTGGTACCCTGAAGGTGTTTATGTGGTCCTGAATGTCCCGTCCTGTGTGTATTTCTGAAATGTGCCCTTGTTTACTGAAGCTCATTTACTGATTAAAACAAGGAGTGACCGAGGAGTGAATAATTCAGTGAAGGTCAGGGCAATTTCAGGAGTGTAATAGTTCACAACTCAATATCCATGCAGCCAAAGGGCAATTCAGATGAACAGTGGATAGAAAACTTGGGTGGGTATTGGGTATTCATTTAAAGATAGTGAGCACAATAACTCAATAACATTTGTTAAATAACTGCAGGTCAGGTCAGGTAACTGCAGATCAAGTCAATGATATGAGACTGTATCCAAACAAATGCACCATTATTTTACATCTTTACATAATTTTTAGAATAGAAAATGCTTTTAAATGTGGATTCAATAATTCAAAAGGAAGAAAGAAATAAAGAAAGAAAGAAAGAAAGAAAGAAACGTTAATTCAAAAGGTGTTGTGTTCATGTGTGAATTATTTAAAAACTGCGGTAGCAATTGCCATTTACTGGATATATATTTTCAATTACATCATTTATTTATATATTAAATGGGCTCCTTCCTTCTGTTGAGTTGAACCAGAGGCCATTCACTAGGGGATCTCAGTGGGAGGCATTACAACAAAAGCCTGTATTACATCTACACAGCATATATTTCTCAAAGACTATAAAAGAAACTCACAGAGGCGTCTTTAATGTTGCCGTCACCTGCTGACAGCTTGGCTATCCTGTTAATGATGGGAGAAACATTGGTTGGGCCGTACAGCTGGATCTTAGGAAGGCAGTTCTGATACGCCTCAACCACCCCTTGGATCTCTGGGTAGACAGAGGACAGATGACATGGTCAAAATAAAAGGAAACGTCATTATAGATAGCCGCACTCAAAACAAGCCATTAGAAGATGAAGACACATGGATTGGCCAACGCAAATTCATCTTTGATTCAACAGCAAAGAATTGTAAGTGGCGTCAGTGTTTTTTTCTACTGTCACAAGTCAAAGGAGCTGAATCCTGTGTAAGAAGCTGAGTTTTGATGAAAT
This sequence comes from Eupleurogrammus muticus, assembly GCA_036785175.1. NCBI lineage: Eukaryota > Metazoa > Chordata > Actinopteri > Scombriformes > Trichiuridae > Eupleurogrammus > Eupleurogrammus muticus. The sequence goes on along the minus strand of JAYKQN010000002.1, from coordinate 14,885,425 downwards.
GAAAATGATTAAATCTATGAGCAGATACTAAAACACAAACTTTACTATAAGTTGTATTAATTTTAGCCCTAAGCACATTTTTAGAGCATTTGGATCATTATTCGTACACCCTAATTGAAAACTGTAAAGCGTGTAAGTAGTGGGGTTATCCAATCACAAATCTTAATTGTAGTATCATCTGCATAGAAATATACTTCTCAAGGAAAGTGATGTACATTAATACTTGAAGACTTGAATGCTAAACCGCCTTTGCTTACAGCAACAGAATATAGTTCTTTGACTGTGGAAGACAACGCTAAGAGCTCAAAACACATAGTACTGGACCAAAGTTTTTACACAACCCTACCTTCACATTCATCATCCTCTGGGTTGAAATTAATGGCGAAGTCATGAGACACCTGTAGATAAAAAGAGAAATTATAAGCTGATTTACTGAGCTAACCTTTTCCCCCTTTTTAGATGTGTAAAACGTAACATGAATAAAACCAGTGTGTTATCTCCCATCCTCTTGAAAAAAGCCAGGTGCATTTGCACCTGCGCACATTTCTACCTAAGTGGTGGATTTGTGAAATTGGAGAGACATGCATCATGGCCACAGTATGGAATAGGAATATTTAGGATAGGTTGCCAAAAGTTTTACTAGTGTTAGGTTTAATTAAATTCAATGATATGTGGGGCTGTACATTATTTAGAATGAGTGGGTTACTGGAAGATTTTACAATAACAATAGAATAAAAAAGATGCTAAAATGCTCGCAAAATTCCATATGGGTTCAGTTTCAAGTTCTCAAAAACAGTGAATAAAATAATTTCCAAAATCAAAACAAGATTATAATGAGGTTACAATTTCTATGACATGTCAATCAAATGTTAAGACACAATTTGCTAAAGGCAGCTTTTTTAATTACTTTTCTCCCTTTCATGCATCCCTCAGCATCTAATTTTCTACACTCGCATATGGTCTTATATTTCATAGCAGGAATTGAGCTGTAAGGATATATAAGAAAGAAATGTAAGAGATATATAATGAGCCATCTACTAAATCCTTGTGGGCACATGCTTTACACAGTTCCCACAGTCCCATGGAAAGAGAAACTAATCTTTCAGTCCATCCACAGACATAATATCCCACACTCTGTCTCATCACGATGTTCTTCTATATAATCATGTGCTTGAAATGACTTCACATGGAGTTTTTGCTGGAATTGCAATGGGAATAGAAGAGAGATGGAGGCAGAATCAGCAAGCACTTAATGCGAATGGTTTCCACTGCTCCACGACAGCATTGGGCGGTTGATGCACCAGACTACGCCTGCAACACACTCATGTGCATGAATAAGCCAAATGTATTTGCTGCTCACATAATGTGGGCGCTAAGTATGAAATAGATGTTTGCTCCAATGGAAACCAAGATTTATGATTCTGTTTGGGCACTAGAACGGTTTTAAGGAAGTGTAAATGCCCTATATCTCTTTGAAACAGAAAAGAGCTCAGCAGCATCACCCACGAGCTGTAAAATCTCCTGACAATAGTTTCTTTAAAAAAGTGACTCATTTGGCCAATGTACAGATTTGGTTTTGGTTTAGAACAGACTTAATGGTTAATAATCTGGTGTCTGAAGAGAGATTTCTCTTCTTTTATCTGGTGTATTCTCACCATCCAAATGTCAGATTGACTTAGTTTATCTCACAGCTGTTTAGTTGGCAAAAATGAAATCCCCTTCTCATCTTGATGTCTCCTCTCACAAGAGTTTTTTTTCCACCACAAACACCAACTGTCAGCTAATCAGTCAGAACTGATTCCCCTCCAGCTGGCTACTTTTCTTAAAAGTTCCCCTCCAGACATGTTTAGGAGGTATATAAAATACTTCGACTAATAATTTAAATATTCCAGAATCGATAAATATGCAAATATTTTAATTAAAAAATGCTGGACACAAAATGACTATTTACACTCGTAATGTTGTAATGAAACGTGTCGAATATCAGACAACGATAGTCTTCCAAAATATTTGTGTCACAAATCATGCAGTATGCCCCCTTTTCACTGAGCACAGACAACCTTTCAGATTTCAGCAGATTAACGTGAAAACAGTGTCAAATTTTCTCATACATCAGTCTGCACAGTGACACAGAAAAAACACAATTTGTGAGTGAGTGGGACGTTGATTACCACCTGAACGCAGCCAGTGTATTACTAGATTATTACAATTTACAGGATTGTTTCACAAGAAACTTTTGACATGAAATAGGAGGATATACACAGGTATAACATTTTATGATTTCCTGTGTTCTATTCAGATGTTCCAGTTCCAGTTGCATGCTATTGTACATACTGGAAGATTCTATAGGGAAAATTAAAGGGAATGGAGCATTGTGAAAGCATCTTTATCGGTTACACTTTTCTTATATTGGCAGGTTACTGCCAGTCAATTACAATTAAAGCACAAATTTACATAATCCTGATTCATCAAATGTATAAAATCCTGAGTATCTTTTATTTTTAAAAAATGTAGCATATCGAATCATACATATTCAAGATTGTTTATTACGTGAACATTAAACAAAAAGTTAGGACATTTGTGTTTGATAGATTCTTTCTCTGCTGTAACAATGCTTCTTGGAATTTCATACAGTTGGAAAGCCTGTTTATTTCCCTTTTAAACGGTGCCCCATTTGTAAGGAACATGCATTTGTGGGATTAGCATCACAGCTGAGTATGTGGGTTGCACTCATAAACATCATCAAATAGTCTGTGCCAACGCTAAACAGCTTATTCTGCTGTTGCTATTGACTTGAAATAATCTGCAAAATACGAATTCCAACTTTTTGTTCAATGTTCATATAATATATACAGTCTTGAATAAAACAACGGGGCATATTTACTGCAGTAAAATGTAGGAATATCTGATGCATGTTTGGCTGTTAAGTAATTATCCGGGGGCTTTATTTATCCTTGTTTTGTAATCACACCCAATATGCATAAAAAGGACCTTTATGTCATGTGCGTGGATGCAGTTAATATAATGATTTCATTAGCATTCACCTGTGCCACTACCAGCAATGTGGCAACATGTGCAACTAAATAAATTTGGCTTTTTGCAAAGTAGTCACTGTCCTGGTAATTTAGAAATTAATCCACAGAACTCTGCACATTTGAAATGATGATTATCACTGTTGACAGCAGCACACAAAGCGCACACATTCATATAGCATCACAAAGCACAGTGACTCAACTGTGTATGCAAATGTGTGTTCAATTTGCTTAAACACATGCTCTCAACTCATGAATTCTTGTGTAAATAGTGAATCAACACCATGAGGATTTTATTTCATTAGAAATTCTCCCGAGACAAGTTGATATTTTAGCATAACGTGCCCATGAAAACAAACCAATTCAATAATTAGCTTTAAATGTGAATTTTTGACAGAATGATGAATTGAAATAGGTCTTGAAAAATGGGCTAATGTAAAACAGCACAAGCATATATACGGTACGCATAATGTTGGTGGTGTGAAGGAAAGGTCAGCGGAATATTGGAGAAGCAAGCCTTAATGTAGACAAAAACGAAGAAAAAAAAAGCAGGAGAACAGAAATAATGCATGAGATAGGACTCACCTCATAATTTGGAGGGATTCTGGCACCAAACCCCAAAGCTGAAAATCGTTTGTCACTGAAAAGACAAATGAATCAGTCATATAGAACAGTGTCTGTTTAATCAGGGATTCCTTTTCACAGTGTTAAATATTGATAGATAACGCATTTATAGTTTATCCAGCTATTCACATTTCCAAGGGCAAATCCCAAGCTTGTTTGAATTTCATAAAGGTTAAAAGCCTGAATTATAATTTTAAATCTTCCCCACGGCCACTGCAGCCAGTATTTGCACCTGTTAGGAAACTTGCACTCTTCATCTTCTCCCTTTTTCATCTTCCCATCTAGACAGGCTGATAACTGCTGTAATAGGCTCTGCTCTGCAGGATTATGGGCTCCTAGTCAGAGATGGCGACGTGATCAAGTGGTGAAGTGTCTACCAACAGCAACTAGAAGCAGGATGGTTTTATGGAAATGTTTCGCCTATCAGAAGGCATTACCTAGTGCATCATTTTCCCTCTTTAGGCTAAGAGGAACGCAGTATGTTCATAGCCGAAACAACAAGATAAAAATGTTTTCAGAGATATGATCAGACAGTAGAGAATTCTAAAGCAGACTAAGACCTGACCTTGTATTGTAAACCTTATTGTCAACAACAATAAATAGAGCAATGTTGGAGGTTTATGAAGACAGCAAGGATGAATTTTTGTCCCCTTGACCTTTCCATTGAATATAGTGTAAAAAACGTACTCCACAAAAGAGATTACAATCTTTAATACTATAACCTACGGAAATGCACAATCCTTTGAGAATTGTTCATTTCTAAAACACTTTATAAGAACGATTATAGAATAATATACAGATATTGTGCCTGATTGTTCAAGTTCACCTTGGTCAGGGTAAATGTAATAGTCACTCTCAGCCATACTGAAAGGGCCCGAACGAAAGATTCTATTGAGATGCATTATGGGAATTGTAGAATCCAGTGTTTCGGGATCCCATCTCATATTAGAGAGAAAAAAATCTCCCCTGCTGCATAAATTTTGATCCTTCCTCTTTAATCTGCAATTTTTAATATACAGCACACCTACTTTGTTATAGTAGTTAAAGAAAACATTACAAACTACACATTAACCAGCTAACACATTGTTTACAACACTTGTAGTAATTAAACTAAGCAGCAGAGCTGTTTTCAGTAATATTAGGTTCCTCCAATGGCTGCCGCCCTTATCAAAGATACATCTTTATGCCTGACAAAAATCCACTTATTCTTCAAACCAGTGTAATCACAAATAGCATCTCCACCTCCATAATCTTAGTTTGGGGCAGAAACATCTGAAATGACGCTCTGGACAGGGAAAGTAAAACTCACAGTGTTAATAAGCGTTATATATATGTGTTGATAAGTGTTGTTTGAAGAGTTGTTTACGTACTCACAGCACTAATAATGGCTTCGAGGCCCTTCCACAGAGCTCCCATGTCAGATTATTTCTAGTATTATTCATAATTGAAGTAGTATTTCCAGACACAGGGAGGTCATTTTTTTTGTTTGTCTCTCGGGGGCATCAGAATACTTTAATCCTTGCAGTGGCTGCAAACAACAACTTGTGGACTTTAGGGGATCAGAGCTTGGTTTATAAATGTGTTACATGGGATGGTTTGAACATGTATTAGATTACTGAAAATACGCTCTGTACAAAAGGGGAAAAAAGATAAAACCATGAATGAGTCCAACATCCATAATGTAACCTCTCCACTGTGCATTGGCTAATGTGTGGTCCCTGATTCAGATGCTGTAAGTGCACTCCAGTAACAATGCCACACATTACTTAATAGATTTCATCATTCCACAGGTAAAAAACAGAGGTGATACATGTGTCATGTCTTTGCTCTGAATTCACCCTCAACTTTCACCTATTTTAGGGGTTAGGGTTATTCCTTTTATCCATTTTCATCAAAATAGCTGAATATAACCACTCCATACAGACCCCACAGCCATTATTATGGGCTTTCACATGGAGGTGCCCAGTATGGATACAACATAATAGGAAAAAAAACCTCAACTGTGTTTTTTGGTATTATTTTGGTACACTTTTACCAGTCCGTCAATTCAGAGAAAACATTTTGATGTGGAAGTTATTCATGCCGGGCCAATTATATTCTGTAATGAATTGTATTCCTGTCATTTTTAACGAGGCGAACATACACAGCACTCATTATCTCGACCTCTGGACTCATCCCACACTCTGCTACTCGGCCTTCTTCCCAGTCCAGAAGAGAGAGACAGAAAGAGACAGAGAGAGGGAGTTGAAGATCACTGACAGGTCATTTCCATCATATGAATTTCCCAGCGAGGTACGGTACACGGTGGGCCTTGTTTTCCCACTTTGTCAGCACACGTGAGGAGCCGCGGGGAGATGTGCCTGGAATAATAGCCTCTCAGCAAGGTAAACGAGCATCTGCCCACACAGACAAAAGCGAGTCACTCCAGCTCCGTAATGCACTCCTCTGCAAGGACTCTAAAATCCCACATCACCTATATTCACTAAAGGGCTAAAAGGTTTGCTTGCCCACATTTCACATCGCAAAAAAAAAAAAAAACACTTCCAACTTGTGAGAGAAGGGCTGCCTACGCCGCTCGCCACCGTTCGCCCGGAGGCATGCTTCCGTGCGCCGAGCTGCCGTGTTCCCGTGCAAACGTGCAAACGTGTTTGTAGTGTCTCCAGTGTCTCCAGCGCTATCTCTCAGATGCTATAATTAGCCAGACAGTGCTCCCCTGGTATTCAATAGGAGGATCTGCATAAATCGGGACTCCAAACGTTAATCCTCATCTGCCGTGGTTTTACTGAGGCGAGGGTATTTCTCTGAAAAAGATCATATTATAAATTCACTTTTCCTTAACAAGTACCCGCATAGTTTCCTCAATAACTATTAGCTTTGCACATTTGCACATTGTTGAATATTTGTCTTTATTCACCTGGAAATTTGAAATGTGTGCGATACAAGCTAAAAGCTGATGATTATATCAGCCTGTATTTACAGTTAAAGGTTTGGACATGCTTCCTCATTAAAGTGAATGGGACAGTGTGGACTGTACAGAAAGCCTTATGTGACTTTATCAGGAAAAAAAATAATTTTATTCAAATAGCTTCAGTGTCTTTTATGGTTCTTCAGACTGTCTGCCCTAATGCTTTCTTTTCCCCTCTGTTTTAACATTTGATCCTACACCACGCTGTTATTTCCTCAGCCATAATGGCTCCCACTTCTTTTTGAAGTGTCTGCTATCCCGGTGTTATCGGCTATCTCTGCATGGGTCTGTCTGTAGTTCAGAGTAATGAGCCCAAGCAAGAAGGAGGATTGGCAGCCTCTGAGAGGAAACTGCCTCAATGAGCTACCTACACAGCATAGTACATGCACAGAGACTGTTAAATACATGCAAAACAGTTAGTTCCATCCTTACACCACCACATATGGATAATGCTGTGTGCCAAACTCATGCAAAAGTGTGTGTTTGTGTGTAACAGTGTTGAGTAAGCAGGTTGTAACAAATCATTTACAGTCTATACAGTATATGATCATAGAAGACACGTTTCATTGTGAATTCACTATATAAATTAAAATGGGGATGGGACAGGGATAGTCCTATAATTGTAACAAATACTTTACTTTAAAAATCTGATTTGAATTAATTGATTGTCACAGCCACTTCGGCACAAGGAACCAACACATCACTGACCATGTACGTTGTTCTAGAGAACTTCATGGCTCATTTACACCCTCCAGAAGACATGAATCCATATTAGCATTCATCTAAAGATGTATATCTATCCACCTTGCAAATGTAAGTCCAATATTTACTCTCATTTTATCTTTTGGTCTCCACTAACTCCTGAGGGAAGTATCTGTCTCTTTAGCCAACTAAACCCCTTAGTCACCAGGTAGCCACTTTGTTGGTGTTTGTCTGGGCAGATATCTATATTATATATGTGCTGCAAACAAATCAATGAGCCAAAAGAAGCTGAACCTGTCAATTTGGAGAGAACTGTCAATTTCAGTATTTAGTATCAAACACTATTACTATTACTTCAGTATGAGCAACCCTTTCACATTCCACAAAGTCATTTTAACTAGTTTAAATAATATAGAAATATTGCTTAGTTAAATGCTTAATTATTGCTTGGTTTAATAATATTACATGAAACTAAAATATTTTTGATTCCATTTGATAAAAACAGTCTTCATCTGCGCAATATAGAAAACAGACATAATCATACTGCAATTTGACATTAAATGCACTGAACTATTCGCAGTGTACTTTATATATATATATATATATATATATATATATATATATATATATATATATATATATATATATATATATATATATATATATATATATATATATATATATATGTGTGTGCGCGCGCGCGCATGTGTGCATGTGTGTGTTTATTGTGTTATTTATGAACTGATGCCCACAAAATATATCACAATACAGAACTGACAGTTGTTTTCAACCAACATTGGCTTGAAGGCCTATGGCTGATATGCAGGGAACAATGTCATCTTTCTGAAACATTCTCTAAAACACAGATCCAAAAGGAACCGTGTAACTTTGTACTAAAACCAGAGCGCCAATATATTATGCCAACGTCCTTGACTGCCGCTTCGGGCCCAGATTAGCCTCATGCATAAGTAATGCCAGCCGAGGCCACGCTTGCTTGCTCTGATTTTCAAACAGTTTATCATGTATCAACAGGATTCAGATTGTCAGAACATGATGTGGACAGTAAACAGGAGTGTATTTGTGCTGCGAATAACGTGCTTCTTTTACAAACTTTCAATGTATGTATAAAAATGTGACAGTCAGAAGTCCAGTCCTATTACCTCCATAGCCATCAGGTCAGCAGTAATATAATAAGGGGCAAGAATCTCTCTGCTAGTTTGCACTCCACAATTTCCACTAAAATTCTCTTCCTGTGGTTCAGGTGAAGTGTTTCTTTTCTGAAGAGGCATGCTGCAACTCTCTTTTCACACCACGAGAGACTGGTCAGTCTTGTTGAAACTGAAAAGCATTTAGTGAAAAACAAAAGCTTAACGAACCTATCGTAGTCCTGACAAATCTCCCCCACTGCGATCAGAGCCTTCAGGTACTCGTTGGGCTGGTACGGGTTGATGTAGTGTAATGAGCAGCTGTTCCTGGGGTCTCCATTAGAGGCAGTGAAGTCAATGGCAACCTGGTAAAAAAAATAATAAATTAACATGTTTCTCCTGTTGTTTTCTTCTTTACACCCACATGGATTGGAGCAGTACAGGTTCCATATACTGTAGATACGAGTGCTTAACTCTTTCAACATACAAGGAAGTGCATCTCCACAGCACTCCTCATCATTAGTATTCATTGCTTCAGAAATCCAGCTAGGGATTAAGTAGAGGTACCAGAGGGCAGACCGAAGGGCAGGAGTTAAACAAGGTCCCAGTTTATTTCTGGAATGCTGCTTACAACATAAACACATAGCAGTGCATACGAACGGAAAAACACCAACAGGAGATAAGTGTTTCATGGATAAAGAGACATTTAAGTACTATGTCGTGTTTTACAATTGGACGACATTGGAACATTCGTTGAAGATGTATATAGAACAGCAAAGAAAAATTAATATCAGTGCAAAGACTGTTTATCTATTAGAAAAAAAGGATCTTAAACAAATCATATTATCTGCAATAGGCAAATGTCTGTCTGGGCAAATTCCCACATCAGCAACCGGGGCCAGTTCAATGACAGTGAAGCGTCACGAAACACAAAGAGCTCAATTTACCGTAAAGTGAATCTGGCATCCTCCCATGATGTAATCTAAGAAGGAGTACACTCTGTGGAGCTGCAAGAAAAAAGAAAAAAAAAGAAAAAGAAAAATACTTTATGAGGGGAAAACCTCAGAGGGGAGCATCTGGTCATTAAAGAAAAATGAACTCAACAACATCTGTTGACCTGGTATGGGCGGCCTAGAAAAAAGACGCTGTGATATACAGTATCTGGCCACAACAGAACTAAACTAATAATGAATTGCAAGTATAAGATGACCATGTTTAATAATCATATCAATTTCCCACCTTAAGATCATTTAGGATGACAACTCCTGAATTTTTATAGTTTCTCTTCTTCTGTTTGTACTTCGGATTCACACAATCCCACGTCACCTTAAAGAGAAAGGAGAGGAACACCTCACTTGGGCAATCTCTCTTTTGCATTTAAACATCATGACAGTGGTTTCATCAGCAATAGTTTTCAGTAGAGTAAAATGAGAGGCGTGTTGGAAACAGATAAAACAAGTTACAGAAGCTCCGCCTCTCATTCGCTGACCTTGTTTCCACTGGAAATTTTCTGCATTTCCCTGAACGTAGCATAGAACTCGCCGATGAAGTCGTGCTTCCCCCTGGAGTCATAATCCCACACTAGGCACTGTGGCACACACACACACACGCACACACACACACACACACACACATGCTGTTTGCTTAGGATTGCCATGCAGGCAATCCTACACGACAAATTGATTTATCCCTCAAATTTCCATTCTATTCTCCTTTACCTCCAAATATGCATCTTCATTTGCCATTGTTTAACTCTTATGTTTGGCCCTGTTTTCAGATTCCAGCTGTTTCAAACTGGTTGTGGTCAGAGTTTGGGTCACTGAATGTGTCTTTTACTGATTTCTGAAAGGTCACTGACCTTAAGCTTCCGGTCCTCATCACAGCTGCACAGCGATATGAGAGACACTTTAAAAGGCTCCCACACGGGGTTCAGGTTGTTTTTTATCACCTGTATGAGTGCAAAGACATTACACATGAAGCAAATTGTGTAAATTGCTGCCATGTTTAAACAGGGAAGTGGATGTGATGAGTTTACCTCAGTTCTGTGCACGAGCTGTTCAGTTTCATCATCATTAATTCGGTATATTTCCAAAAATGGGTCTGACTTGCTGAAGAGATCCTGCAGAAACAGAGAAAAAAAAATCCAAATCTACTCTACTGGCCTGTAGGCTTATGAAGGTGAAACAAGTGGTTTAATGGTAAAACATTTTTAACACTTTTCTTGAATATTATGTTCATTAGTTAAGAAAAAGGCTGTATATTTTTGTATAATGCGTTTGGGACAAACTTCACAGGGATGAAATTACAAAAAAAAGCCTCTCCATTTGATATTGTGCTAGGGATACTTCACTATAAACCTCCATGCTCTGTTGATTCATATGAGAGGAAACTGAATTGCATACAAATGGTTTTTAAGATGAATTTGTCATTGCTGATTGCTGTGTTTAAAGACCAGGGAGAAGCAGAAGTCAAATATGCACAACGTGATGGCTCTTTTCTCTCAGGGGGAGATATTTGTAAATGTCTGATCAGAGAAGAATTTGGGAATAACCAACAAGCGCCCAGCCTATTACTTGGATATTAAACATTCTATACTCAATCACTGATCATTTTCTTGGTCTAACAGCCTGTAGTCTGACTGCTATTTCCTCCCTGCCTTGCAATTCTGAGATGTCTTTATTGATTCGTCCTGCTGGCATTTGAAGCTTGCTACGGGGAATTTAAACTTTCCTTTTTGCTTCATTATTTGGTAGATTGTCGCCCATAATTTTGTTGTTGTCCAGTTACATAATCACTGTTATTTAAAAAGAAAAAAAAACATGTGGTTTTGCAGCCCTTGTGTGCATTTGCGAAAGCCTCCAATCAGTCCCTGAGCTCTCAGTATCGCCGTCTGATAGTAGAGCAACACTGATTATTTAATCCAGCTGATTCTTCAGGGAAGAAAACAAATAATTAGTGTGTTCTCTCTCTCTCTCTCTCTCTCTGTCTTTCCATTTTCATACGACTGTGGCATTCATTGGGGGGGTGTCTTTCCCAATCAAACAGTTAATGCTTCATTTCCCGCCACATTATCCAGATACATCTCCTGAGGGACAGGAGCAAAAAGAGCTGTAGCATCCTCTCTTAGTTGTCATGGCAACGGCCAGCCAGTGGCATCGATGGCGTGGTCTAATCACACGCACATGTCAAAAATTCAATCTCCTTCTAACAGTAACAGTAATGTGGATCATTGGTGGTTACACACACATCGACGTCTAACGATGACGCCTTATCACCAGTCCCCTTCTTCAAAGACGTGTCCGCTCCGTTCCGTCTCTACGCTGAACGCTCAATATCTGCAGCAGATTGGGGCGATAAGGCTGACACGCAGCTAATTAGAAACAGTTTGCTGTTGCAGTCATCATCTGGTGCCAGCGTCACTCTAATTGTTGCACCCTCTGTCACAAAATGTGTGTGTGTGTGTGTGTGTAAAAGGACAGCTGATTGCTCGTTGTAGGAATTCCAAAATCAAACGCCACCACAACGAGACAGGAGCCAAAAGTGCGTTTGTGCAGCTTGCTGCCATTCATCATTTAACCTTTGACCCAATACTTGTTATTAGTATTGGATCTCATGACCTAACCGGGCAGCTCCCCACGCCTCTGTGGAGCGTTTTGGTGCCAGTCAGCATCACTGATTGGTTTGAAAGCCTGTAAATGTGTTGGTTTTTTTCAAGTAGTCACTTAGCAAGTACTGGGTGAACATACATTTAGCAGCTAAAAGTGAAATATTGCAGTAAAGACCGAAGCTAAAGGTAAAGTCGATATTGGACTTTGAGCTGATGGCCAGACACTCAGAGACTTTAGAGACTCTGAATGAATGTTGGATGTGTAAATACACTAGTGTGTGCTAGCATGTTGACCATAACAAATATATAAAGTGATGACTTGTCAGCGTTGTGTTTACAGCTTGTTCCGCTGATGTTCCCAAGCGGCCAAAAAATCAATTAATGCTGCTTCAAGAGCTACAAGAGCTACAATTACATTTGGATGCACATCTGTCAATATGGCAGGACAGGACGAAATTCTAATGCACCAGTGTTGCTTCAGTGTTGAATGAAAACATGAACATTTTGTCTTTTAGTGGCTCCGCACGGATGTGCTCGCAGCTATGACATCTAACCTGCCACAGGGTGTTTTTCTTATTTGGACGAGCTGGAAAGTGCAGTGGCAATCAGTTCAGTTCAAATAAAAACAAGCAGGTGGATTCTTCAGCGTTTCAGTAGCTAGTTAACATAGCAGCTCGAGAAGCACACTCCAAATGAAGCGAATGTCACCTGCGGGAGAGGATGCACGCTACGGGGAAATTTTTTTTTTTATAAAAAAATCATTTCCCTTGTGTCAGATTCCATTTCACCCTCAGGGAGGCTGCAAATTGCAAACTGTTATGTCGAAAATAAATGTTCCTCCGGTAGAAAATTTGAATTTTTTCTCCAATGCTGCGGAGAACGCCTGGCACGCTGAGGCCCGCTCCTGAGAACGTGGAGCGACTTCAGACCATCAGACTTGTAATTGGATGTGAGCCCCCGCTGTCTTTTTGATTGAAATATGCCTTGAGCAAAATTTGACAGTGTGAGATCACAGGCGGCTAAGATCAGTGATATTCAGCCTGGAAGTGAAACGCCATGAATTCAACAAGTAATAACGCCTATTTGGCATGTGGTATCTCTACCCTCATGTTATTTACATATAACAGCCTTATTATTATTATTTTTATTGTACCTTTACTGCACACTCCTGCTGAGACATGAATTTTTATTATCACTCACGGAAATAAATGTTCTACATTTGCAAGACTGCAAGGGAAGCGATCCATTGTGGGTGTTTTCAAATTTCTACAATTGTCATTGTCAAGTGATACCAAATGAATTTATTTCCTGTTTCTTTTTCTACTTATTTCTCACTAAGAGGAATTCGTTCCTTTTGGTTTCAAAGGGCCTTACAGACAGAGACACATTTCTCATACAACAATCTGTCCCATAAACCAAAAATTAATTGTTTCACATAGCACAATTTAAGAGCCTTAAAGAAACAGTTACAAAGGACCATGCAGCATATTTAAGAATTTAGAATTTTAATTCTAACTTTTTATGACCAGGAATACATGAGCGTGTTGTCAAAGCCCCACCTGCTATTTACATGTTGTGTTGTCTTGCTGCATGTAATTGTAAGTGTTATACTAGAGGACCACAGTGGAAGAAACCATTGGGCTTCATCATCTTTTGAATGCATATAATAACTACAGTGCAGTGTTATCTTTTTATAATTGAATAAATTGTCAGCATGATGGCGTACCTTATCATCAAGCTTCTTGGCACAGAAGGACAGCTCCACATATCCATTGTTGCCGGAAATTTCCTCAGCGTGGACCTGAAGCCGGATAAGATTTGTTAGATTTTGTACTTTTAGCCCTCATTATTCATGTCAAGAATAAATCTTCACTTCAACACATGGTCTAAGTTTCATTTCTTCATTTCAACCAAGCTCATAACAGTTGAGTGTGCCTGAAATTGAAAGTTGATATAAAGAATATATTGTTTTGATGGATGCAAATGAAACATCTGGTGACAATATCTGTCAGCATTAAAAAAAAAAAAAAAAAAAAAGCTTGCAGTACTGTTAGTGCAAAGAAGCGCAGCTGTCAAAATGCTGTCACAAATGACCATGGTCACACATCATAATCACTGCCACGGCCCAAGATAACACTGCAAGTCTGAATCTATTATCTACCCAGACATGCATAATGTAATGCATGCATCTAATTTAAAAGGAGGATCTTACGCAGGGTTTTTATTGTCTGAAAAACAACGTATTAATGTTTTTATTATTATCATTATTATTGTATTCTAAATGGAACATGCATGGTGCTATGCTCTGTTTCCTCCTGCAACCTTCCTCTTTCTCTCTTTCTTTCCCCCAAACTTTCAAGCCCAAATTCTGTTACAGGTTTCCTTCTGATAAAATGGGGTTTATCCTTGCCACTGTCGCCAAGCGCTTCCCCATGGGAGGAATATTAGATCTCTGTAAATAATAGAGGGAAACAAAGAAAAAAAGGAGAAAAATAGTGTACAGTGCCCTGAAATAACTTCTGTTAGGTATAGTGTTAGTAAAACTGAGCTGACTCCACTAAAACATACTTTCACAGTCTAATTATATGCCGGTACCTTTTTTGTAATAATGATCTATTTAAAAAAAGAAAAACTTTAGTTAATAAGGCTTGCACTGTGTTCAGCAGTTAACACACTGGATCTTTCTAGTGGCATTTATTTAACACAGGATTGCTTGAAATATATAACTAGAGAGTTGAGAGCACCATTAACAGCAACCTAGAAGACCCCACCAAGGTTCATTATTATCTCGGCTCATGAGTTTGAATTTTAATGGATATAGAAGTTACCGCCCACCAGCACGCACACTCACAACTACACACACCCACACACACACCCAGACACACACACACACATGACGTACATCACTAATGTGTAGCAGGAGCCGCTGGAATGACTTTTCGGCTTGTTTGTATACACCCGTGTGTTTTAAAAACTAAAAAAAACTTCAGGATTTCCATTTTCATGAGCACCCTCTGCTGCTGCCTTTAGGCTGCTGAAAAAATATTCTCAAGTCCTTGGTCGAAGTCGGTTGCCTTGGTGGTTTATTGGTATTCTAGAACAGGTACTGGCAGCCTGACCTCTGACCGGCTCTGAGGCAGTAGACTGACCCAGAGCTGTGTCAGGAAAACAAATGTATACAGTAAGGTCAATGTTTGTGATCAGAACACAAACAGCAGCTTATCGGAAACAGAGGTAGGAAGGGGATCGGTTCCGCAGGAAGGTGCTTCACAGTGTGGAGGATTCACACTTAAGGGGGGGAGAACATTTGCATCCAGACAAGAAGATGACATCTGTTAATCTGATCAACATCACATCTCAGGCCTGATCAGAGGTCACACCAGTAGGGGACAGGAGAGACATTTCATGTTGGGGCTTCTCAGGCGTCACCTGACTGCACAAAAGTGTATTTTCTTTCACAAGGCTGTGTGACCCACCCACAGAAAATGCTGCTGTCTCTCTCTCCGTTCCTCTGTTTGAGACTTGATATAGAAACTGGCAGAAACTTCACATCACTAGAAATAGTAGCAGCCTCGATGTGGCATGGACGCAGCGAGAGCTTGACGTGACTGATGACTGGCAAAGTAGGAAAGTAACTTTTTATCAAACAGGTTGTCCTGACAGGTACCAAGAGCAGCCGAAAAAATCTATATATAAGGTGCAGCGTGCTTATGTGTGTGTGTGTGTGTGTGTGTGTGTGTGTGTGTGTGTGTGTGTGTGTGTGTGTGTGTGTGTGTGTGTGTGTGTGTGTGTGTGTGCATCCCCAACACTGTTTTATTCACCAGAGCATAGCAACGTATTGATACGCACGATGCAACGAACATACCGTGATGGTGGATTTTCCGGCGTACTTTCCATACTTCAGCAACAAAGGCTTCACCATCTTCTTTTGGGCCACAATCTGTAAAACAGCAACATGAACCCAGTGCAGGTTACCCTGGAGCACCTCAGCAGCACAGATTGTAGGGATGTGAGTCATTCCGGTGACCACTCCATGTAGCAAGCATACACCATTCAGTGTATTTACTGTCATCATCACACAAATTCAAGATATATGACAAAATCAAACAATTATTAATTAAACTGACGATATGCTACTACAATATGGAAAGGCAGCTTTCAATTAATCACCAAAGCGGTTATAAACAGCAGCCTACCTGACCCAGAGTGCACTCCACACCGCCCAGGAAGTCGTCGTCACGCGTCCCGATGCTGTGAGTGCCGTGGATGTCGTAGACCTCGAACCGCAGCTTCTGAACCTCCTCAAAGTAGTAGTCCCAGGTGAAAACCTTGGCAAAGACCGGGTGCAAGTTGCTCTTGATCACCTCTGTCCTGTCCAGCTGAGAGGAAACACCAAGTTCTTTAATTTCATCAAATATATTATATATAAGAAGTTCTGAGATTTTTAAAAATGTATTTAAATTCACATCATGTGCAATTAAAGACAGGATTGGCAGTAAGGAAATGAAGTGTTTCTTTGGCATGGAGCGCACTCTTTCACACTTTGTTGTATCAGTAGACTGTCAGAAAATAGGATTAGAATCTTACAACGTATTTCATCTGAACTGATTTTGAGGAACACATACAACGCATACACACAGCAAAACAAACATTATTCCATTCCTTCAAGAGGATGATATGAGAAGAGGATTGGAGGGCTCTGACATTTAATCTCAGCATACAGAAAACACCCATGCCTGTCTCTGACTGCCTGACAAGCGAAAGCCGAGCTCTGCGAGCTCTGCTCACGATGTGGGATTTAGCTCACACACACGTCTCCATGAACGTTTCTGTCCAATTTGTCACAGGGGCAGTTCATGATTGAGAATGACTTTTGAGTTTTATACCATTAAGGTTGACAAAATAATCCTGACTCTGATAATTTTCATGATATTATATATATAAAACCCATAATCTGGAGCTGAGAGAGCTCTGGATGGCCCTCCTAATCATCCATATAACCAGATACCCCTCAGTCCATTATTGCTCAACTGCCACAGTCGAGCAGTTCCAGACTTTGTGTCACGCTGACCTAAAAAGGAAACGATGACACCGAACGTCTCCCTCATCCTTCTCTTCTCATCTTGGCAGAGATGAGTCATGTTCCGCAGAGAAACATGCGACAATGAGGCGTGTGAGCATCTGCATTCACTCTGCTTCTTCAGTTTCTGAGTCATCTACACTTGCTTCATAAACACTTTAATTACTCCATTTCTGTGGCTGATTTGCTTGTTGTGTATCATCATATCACCTATATCAATAAAAGTGTTGGCTAATATATCATATTGCATCTGTATAACTGTAACAGACATCCGGGCTGAAGCAGCACTTGTGGAGCAGTAACCTGGTTAATGTAGTTAACACTGGAGGAGCCTAAACATTGATATTCAGTTCAATATCATAACAATAATGGACATGGTTATGGTAATAGATAAAGAGGGAATTGACAAGATAATGTATTTACCATACATATTAAAGGTAAATTTACTGTAAAATATGTATAGCGAATTCAAAATGTATATAATCCTGTTTATTTTGCATTTGTAATATATATGAATAAATGACTGTGACTAACACAACAGTGAATATAAACTTTTCATCGTATTTTGTCAGGATAAAGATTAATTGTCAGTCAAGCAGAGAGTGTATATATTTGTCTCAGTTTATATTGGTAAAATGTTAAAAAGTTTAGCTGCGAGCACAAAAGTTAAGATACCTAATGGTGCATGGCCACAGAAACTTTGGAAGAAGAGGAAGAAATCCGTCACTAAAAAATGCCTGTCTGTTTTTTATTGCCGGGTTCAGCAAGCACAGATCTTTCAGCAATAAAGCTGCTCTCAGACTTTTGAAACATAACATTTTTTGGAACTAATTTGCCCTTCTGTTGAAAATTCAGAGAAGAGGAATTGTTTAGTGTTAAGTTATGGCTTCAGCCAGTGGACACCTGTAAACAATTATTAATAAAGTAATAATGAGAAGCTGAGATTTCCCTAAGGCTTCCATTTCTAGCAGAATTACCAAATAAAGTTCTACCAGCCAGCACTTGGCCTGTGCCTTCATTCATCCCATTTCCTCCGCTGGTGTATTTCCTTGCCTTCTCCTCTCTTTGTGCCATCTGGATGGAGCGATATGAGTTCAGATGACACTCGTTGTTAATGAAAGCCAAGCATCGCTCCGAAGGACAGTCGTGTGTTTGTGAGCCATAGAGAGATGTGGGAAATCAGTGCAATCATTTCTGAATTATCTGTGAGGCTCCACTATAGCAAACCCCTGCAGCCTGTGTTAGATATCAACACATGGATCAGGTTTCCAATTAGTTGATTACATGTCCCATAAATAAAAGAGGGGGAAAAATACAAGTCTGCTAAACCGTCTCCACTGTCTCTCCTTGAAAGTTGAGCCAGCAGTGAAATAAGGTAATAAAAGCAACAAAAAAAAAATTCTTGTGGGGCGGGCGGCATGAGCTCAGAGGAGAGGAAGACGTGAAAGAGAAGTGATGTGAGTGGGCTCAGCTACTTACTCAGTTGTTGACGTAAGTAAACAATGTGCACTCCCAGAACTGAGGGATCTGACAAGGGAGGATTGGACAAGTTGGGTTCAGGACTGTCATGGCTGTCAGGACTCACGGGGAGATAGATAGATAGATAGATAGATAGATAGATAGATAGATAGATAGATAGATAGATAGATAGATAGATAGATAGATAGATAGATAGATAGATAGATAGATAGATAGATAGATAGATAGATAGATAGATAGATAGATAGATAGATAGATAGATAGATAATAGAATATCTTATGAATTTGGTCCAGTTAGTGATGCTTAAAATAGCCACTAACGTATTCCTGTTACGTTACACCCAGTCTGTTATCTCATCTAACGACCTCCTATCAAATTACAGGATAAATCGATAACTTGTGTGCTCAACGCCATGAGCCTTTTTTTTTTTTTAATTTTATCATCAGCACCTCAAAATAGTATCTCGCAGCTCCATGTTCCCGCAGCCCAAACATTATAGTAAGCTTCTCCAACAAATGGCTCCCATGTGGCCGGGGCCTGGCAGAGTCACAGTTAATTATTATTTCCAGTAGTTTCCCTAAAAACAGAGCATTTCACTGGACGGAGAGTTGTCGGCGGGGAGGGGGGAAGGTGGGGGATCTATATAATTGGATTTCCTCCACCACATTTTAACACATCGTCCTCTACTTAATAGAGACCTGTGTTTTGGCTTCCCCTCGTGAAACCAAATGAGTTAATTAACAGGGAAATGAGAGACCAGCTTCCTACGCTCTGGGACCAATCCAGGGAAGTAAGTAAACATTTTCAGCTGGAACACAACTCGCCAGGCTGCACATTACCAACAGAGGAGCACACAGTACCACGCAATGTGAGGCCTACTGGGCAGGCAGCACAATCTGTAGAAAGAAAAAAAAAGCCTAGAATTATCTCGACAGACGGTGTTTACTGTTCCTCTGCAAAGATGCATTGTGTTTGATATCTTTTATTCAGAAGAATGAAAAACAGCTGCCAAGTTCACCAAACCATTAACAGATTTATCTCCCTGGTTGATCTCATGTGAAAACATAGGTTTGGGGGCATAACTGGAGTGTGGTTAAAATTTCATGCTCATGAATAATGTTTCACACATCACCTCTTAGTGTTTAATTCTTTTCATATCAGTTGTGACAAATTACAAACTTTCCGTGCCATTAGCAAAACATGGTGCTCGGATTCCATCAAAATGCTGTAATCTGAATTGTTAGAAATCTTCCGCATGAGGCTATTCTTGTTAAATAATCTAGAAGAATGTGCTTAACCACTGTGATTAATGACAAGAGTCATGAAAGGTGCTTGATACTAAAAGCTGCACACTGCTGCTCATAGAGAAGTGAGGAGATCTGAGCCTTTTGCCCATAGGAAGCGACCGTGCACGTTTATTCAGACTGAAGGACTCACCTCTGTCCACTGCCCGTTGGTCTGCACCATGAGGATGACGCAGGGGTCTGACTTATTCAGCGTGTCTCGGTCCAGCAGAGCTTTGCAGGACACGCGCAGCTCCACTTTGGAGACGCAGGTAGCCGGGCCGCTGAGGCTGGTGGCGGGGGAGGTGGCCTCCTGGACGTCATTCATCCTGGCTCAGGGCAAAGCTGTGGGATGTGAGGCCGTGGGTAACGCTGGGCGCTGGAGGGGGGAGAGGGGGTGGAGAAAAAAAAAAAAAAGAGGAGCGCGTTGAACACGTCATGCTCACAGGAGGCAGCTTCTTTTGGCTTAGTTCAGATTGCTGTTGATTCCTGTGGGACCGAACCCCAGCTTTTATTACTTCCTAGAGCTCTCCATCCCCCCTGAGAGGAAGATCACCTCACATCAGGAATGGGCTGAAAGGTTATGAGTTAAGGTGAAAAGATTCATCTCAGGTGATCAAATGTGATAAATGCATTGCAGTATGAAAAAAAGAGAGAGGGTCCTAAAACATGTAGATTTTCAACTGTAGAATGTAAATTTGTCTTTGTTCAAATGCTAAAGTGAGACAGTGAACAGGTGTCACACAGACATCTCACCACCCAAAAATGGGGAACAAAAATAATCCTTTCTGTTTTTCCTACTAATCTTTATTTACAATGTAAAGCCAATGATGTTAGGCGGATACAAGCAGCAATCCAACAGCCACATGGTCTTTTATTACAGAAACAGGGAAAACCAGGAGCTTCAGCTGAGAGCATCCGCCCTGCTGAAGGGTCCCTGAGCCCTCCTGACCCTGATTACCGTGTCAGGGGGGGTGTAAGGACTAGGGGGGGTCTTTACCAGCATCATCCAGCTTGCTGTAAATGTCACAGCATGAGGAGCCAAGTGCGTGTTTGTGCTTCAGCACCACGGACAGCGCCCGCGGTTCGTTTCCAGCTGGAAAACAACAGCTGCTTAAAAAAAAGCGTCAAACTTTACTCAAGAAAAAGCTACGAATACGAGCCGATCCTTGAGCTGTCAAACACGACTTGTCTTTTAAAGCAAAAGTAAGAAAGAAAGGAAGAAAAAAATAAATAAAACAACGCGTCCGATCGAGAGCGAAGAGCGAAGGCGACGCGACAAACAAAAAAAAAAAAAACGGTGCTGAAGCGGCGAGTGGAGGATCCGGAATAATAATCTGTCACAAACACATTCTCTAAGATAGTCAGTTTGTTCTTGGATTAAGTGCAGACGAAGCGAGGAGTCCACTTTGGTAACAGCGTCTGTCACTGAAGCTCTCACTCACTTCCAATAAGACAACGCACGCACACACACACGCATCCAGCTGCGCTGTTAAAAGCAGGGAAACTCACTTCCTACCTGTCGTTGTTGCTCACTCTTTAACACACTTGTTTAATCCTCTCCCATTAACACACTGGCTGATGTTTTTTTCCTCTCCCTTCTTGTAGCTGCCGCCCATTGGTCGGAGGCTGAGGGGGGGGGGGGGGGGGGGGGGGGGGGGGGAGTGGGCTGGCTGTGGAGGTGGAGATGAGCAGTGCTGCTGATGTAAGCCGGTGGGCTTCTCTCTGGGACTCGATCATGTGGAGTTCAACTGGAGGCAGAGACATGGGCGTAGATTTGTTGAGACATTAAGAGGTGGTGGAGGGGAGGGGGGGCAAGCGGCCTCCCCTCTTACCAGCTTCACACACTGAACTTCTTGGTATCTGGTGAATGTTTCTGCACAAATTGTTGGATTGAATTTATATTTATATAAAGGAAAACAACTGATTTTAGGCACTGTGTGACAACTCAAAATATAAATTAAAGTAATACCGTCAGGCTCTCGGGGCATTCTGAATTGCTCTCAGAATATGTATTCTCCTCCAGATCAACAATCTCATTTTCAGGTTTTCTCCATTGGTTTGGCTCATTACTTGAAACAGAAATCAAATTATCTAAATAATGTGGAGAAACCCCCAAACCAAATTGAATTGAAAATCGTATTCATTTCATCAAATTTCTAATTTCTTAGTACATGTCTCAGGTGGTAGCCTACATTTAGCACACCATCTAAATCCTATCTAAAAAGCGTCAGCATCATTTCATTGTATAAGTCACCACATGAACAACTCTCAAAATGAATTGAAAACATACAGTAATTGCATGGGTATCATATATGAGTCTCCTGTAATATTTGATAAAATGGTTAATTGAAAGGAGAGGGAGGATGAGGACAGTGATCAGTAAAGAAGCTTTAGCTGTGAAACAGCTTTTTTAACAGCACTGTGAGGCTACATCGGGGACACATGAGGGATATTTCAACGGTCAAATCATCCAAACATTTTGACCTGCAGTGCTCACACAATTCCAAAGGGACGATGCATTTCGGGGGTCACTGGCTTTTTATGTTTAATAACACACGAGTGAACAGTTTTGGGAGAGACAAACTTTCCAGTGAATTTTGCCAAATGATCTTGGACTTTAGAGCATATAATTTCTGTTATGGAGCAAAGAGAAGTGTTTTGCAATGGAGCAAAATTGTAATGTGATCCCTATGTCAAAACATATATGGGTCTGATTTAGTTTTTTTTTACAGATAAAGCTCCTTTGCTTCTTTCATGTTTTTACTAGGCGAGATGAATGCACATTTTATATCCCCCTGAAACATACACCTATGACCAGAGGCTCTAAATTGCCCATAGATATAAGTATGTGAGCGAGTGGTGTGGATAGTATCACTACTGAACATCATTCATCGTCATTACACTAGGATTGACAGTTTCTCAAGTATGTCTTCAAACAAAAGCCTTAATGGACAACGAATCAGGTTTTTCTATAATCATCACTCAGAAGATCTGCACCAAACAGGCTTTCAACGTGGCACCGGTGATGGGGATGAAATCTACAGACTGTATAAAATTAATCTGAAGTTTATAAAAAACTTCTGTTGTCCCAATTAGTCAATTTAAGTTTCATCCTTTTTTCAACCACACATCCCTGTTTTTGTTCCTATCTCCTCACTGCAACAGAACACTGGCCAGGGAAAGCACAAAGAGGCATTTTACATTAAAAAAGACTGTAACTGTGGAAGATATTCTCTTTTATTGGACTAACTCAGACTGCTTAAGCCTCAGTTTTATCAGACAATTTTCGAAATAATTTCTTTGCACGAAACAAGAACTGTTTCCCTGAATGTTTCCCCCATTATCTACACTGTTAGCATATCTTTTAAAGGTCAGTAGGGGGGTGATTACAGTCAGCAAAACCTTTCAGTGTTCCATCGGGCACCAGACTGTTGTTTTAGAACAGATTTGAATAATTGTGACCCTATCCTTAAATTATCATATTGACAATATGCACCTATTGCATACAGTATATCAGCTAGTGATATATTTCATTGTACAGCTTAAAATAATAGGTGACATCAGGTGTTAAATTCTGACAACCAAGGCATTCCATTCTTTTTCGAAGTTCCTCAGTGGAGTAAAGCAGACAGCTGAGGACCTGTGACCCTCTGCTCTCTCGACTTCACACACACACACACACACATACACACACACTTACACACACATGCGTGTACACATACACAGCTACAGACACACTTACAAGTCTATTGTCATCCACATTAAACTGATTCACGGCGCAGACTTTCAGTCATTCGACAGCATCATCTCAACATATGTTATGTAATGTATTGTTTCTGCACAGCGTTTATGCCTCAACCTTTCCGCAGTCCACCCACAAATGTTATTATTTTCATGAATGTATTTCCAGACACTGCATAACATTTATAGACTGCACTGAAAAAACCGCAGCTCTAGAGCTGCTAGAGTTTCTGCAGGAACAGAACGGAAGGCCATGAAAGAGCATCTGACTGAATAGCTTAAGTGTTGATGTTAATTTAAAAAAAAAGGGTCAGGTAGCTTAAATCAAGGTCCCTCCTGTGGTTGGCGGTTGTTTACAGCTTAGTGCAGTTTATGATAAGGGAAAGCGGTTGTAATGACTTATTCCTGAAGGCTTTTCAAATCAAATGATTCTGCGTCCTTCAGACAGAAAGTGCTCTGCAGCATTACTTGATTGATTTCAAGAGCACCTGACTGATTCTTTTAAGAGTTTAGCCACTCAGAAGCTTTCAGCTGCTGAAATGTTGTTTACAGCAGACTGGCAGGTCAATAAAATGTTTCCAAGAGCAGGAAAAAATGCAACATTTGGCTGCATCCTTTTTTTTCTTTTAATTATCTGCTTTGCTGAGCACTAAACAAAAGAAACGGCCCACTCATTTCCCCTTAAAAGCTGACATTAATGGTGAAATTCATTGTTGCTGTCTATTTAATGTGGGAACTGACAAGGCTGTCACCTAAAGTCTGCTCTCTTCTGCACTTTTCACCTCCGATGCCCCGTCTTCCGTGAGTATTCGGAGTCGGTAGGAAGCAACTGCTCTGGGGCACACACCTGAGCCCTTTTACACGGATCCAAACAACTGCCATCTGCTGCTGCTGCTTCACTTCACCTCATAGGACGTCCTCTGCATTCACACATGGATTATCTATCAGATTCCCACTGCTGCCCCTCCACAGTTGCAATCATTGCACGCCTTGGTGCCGCTGACCACAACAACCCAAATATGTCTGAAAATGGCCTGATGTGCTCAATGTTCAAATATAAAAAATATTTTAAAATAAAACTCCAGTGTGTTTGTGTCCATGTCATCCATGTTCTGTTTTTTAACATATAGCTTTGTGAAAAATGTGCAAGTCTCCATTAATTTCGAAGTCTCATTTTTGGGAATAGCTAATGGAGCTGTTAATGGGAGCCTAATCAATCACAGGGACTGTGTTTCAGTTTGCTCTAGTAACTTCTCGATGAACAGAAACGTAATCTCTAGGATTCTCCTCTGTCATCATTTTATTTGACTTACTGACCTACAATCTCTGCGGTCAAAAATATCTCTTTTCCCGTTCACAGTGGAAATGTATATGTCTGTGGCCACAACTGCAGGATACGAGTGTGCATGCAATTCAATAGATTTCTGTTTGGTTATTGATGAGAAGGAAATGATATGTGGAGATAAATGTGTTGACTTCAGCAGATGCAACTGAGAAAAATGTGACATGTGCTTCTTAATTAAATACTATAACCAAAACAGGTATTTGGCACTGCATTTTAAAACATAAAGAAATAGTCAAAAACGTCTGTCCTATCAGGTGTCTTCAAACTCAAAATCCAAATATATTCGAATTATGACAGAACACATACATTCACCAAGGTCAAAGGTCAGCCTTCTATCTAACATGCAAACATGCAGCCAATAGGGAGACTGTATTTCCAAAAATATTCGGAAGTTGCTGCGCTGAATCACCGGAGCAGCGTAAAGTTCTGCTCATTCTAATATTAACAATGCATTGACCAGCAGGAGCCACTAATACTCACACTAAAACACCAAAACAATTGTTGCAAATTTTGCATGCAGGATCCGCTGGAACATTTAATGGGTTTCTCCTTGGCCAATTCTACAGCTTATCACCAAGTCTCACGAAAATTGGCAGAGGCGTTTTTTCAGTAATCCTGTTCACAGATAAGCAAAAAGACAGAAGCTCTGAAAAACAGAACACCCTCGCAAAGGTTATAACAAAGGGAAAATCTGAAAATTGTCACATTTGAGAAGCTGTAACCAGAGAATATTTGGTATTTTGCTTTAAAAATAATAAATAAAATAATAAATGAGTGCAGTAAAAGGAAAAAAAAAATGTTTTTATATGCATATGGGCACCTGAGAGTTTTTTTAAGACAAACCTGGAGGCTGTTATTTAATAATTCAATTAAAGGTCATGCTCCTTAAAAGTCTGATTTTAGTAAATGCAGTACCTTCATGTTTTAAAATTCTTTTCATCAGTCACCCATGGTGCAAAACAACTTGACAGTCCACTCACCTTCATCAGATGAATTATTTAATTTCCATTCAGAACACAGAGACATTAAAGGAGACATGAACAAGGACGCTCTGTCACTTTCAATCTCACCCATCCTTGTTCCGATCGTATACAGTAGTTTCACAAGTTGGAGGTTTTCTAATGTTCATACGCAGGGTAATCACGTCTCAAATAGGCAGTCTCCCCCAATAGGAGAGTGTCTGCTACTGTTTATGTGTGTCAGACACTTTTTACCTTATCAGAACACCACAGCACTCCCCACCTGTGCACATCGCTTATAAATGTCCACAAACTCTGTTGTCATAGCGATGTGTCACATTAACAGTCAGTTTGGGTTCATGTCTGCCAGCAGGTATCCATCTGCGAGGAAATTAAAATTCAACTTTTACCCCCCTGTAGAAGCCAGGTGTAAAGCTGCCGCCTCGCTGGGATGAGATTCTTACTCACAATCTGTCTCTGGGGAAGTTGTCGGCCTCCGCAACCTCAGCGTTAACAGCCGCAGATTATCGAGATTTATGATACATCCAAGTCTCCTCAAGGTTATACTTTATTCCCATTATCACACTGTAAAAACATCACTGTACAACAGGTGAATTATTATGCACCCGATTCCCTCAGGTGTTCCTGCTAATAACCGCTGCAAAACTAATTATTGTACGCCAATAGACGGATGACTAGTTTTTATTTGTAATATGGAGCAACAATTCCCATTAGAAATCCATCACCTCTTCTCTGAAATGTTCAATGCTTTCATTAATGAGCTCCATTTTGTGCTTCTACTGCCACCTACTGCCATGAACGAGTCATGCACCAAACCCAATCTTCAGGTCCGAGTTCATCCCTGGACTTTTTCACGGCAGCCAGACTGACATGAAATAAAAGTAAAGACGTTACCAACGGTAGGAATTAAGGTTCAGTTAAAGTCAAACAGTCTAAACAGGGTGCTGCTATTTAGCATGTCACCTCACTGAAAAGATGCTATACTAAATGAAGTGTAAACAAAAAAACATAACTAGTATATCATTATGTACATAATATTTCATGTTTATATGGCTGCCGTGAAAAAGGTGTATTCTGACTTGAGCCGTTAATTAAAAAGTAGTGTGAAAGTCATTTCTAAACGCAGTCATGAGTTAGAAATCATTGAAAAGAAAGTCCAACCTTAAAGTATTTTAACATGCAGGATATTTAGGTTACAAGACATCAGATATATTGATTTTGTGCTCTGGGTCTTAAAGTTCCATTTCATCGCTGTGTTCGTGTATTGAGGATAATCTCTCAGGGAGGGAGATTGGTTTGCAGAGATTGGTTCTGTCTGCAATAAGGGTGCCAACTCTTTCCTACAATACATTTCAGATCAGTTTATACACATTCTGTATGGGTATAAACTTTTCTGACTAATCTTTCCTTGCACCATTGTCTATATACCAAAAAAACTGAAAAGCTGCTGTTATATACATATGATCACTACTGCTGTTCTTACTGTTATTACAGCAATAATCCTGCTAGCATGCAGAAATATCCACATTTAATAAAATGTTTTAAATATATATTAGAAGCCGTATTTTCCCTTGTGTGGTTTTCATAAGCCATTCGTTTCTATCACATCCTTAAATTCTTCTATTTGCTTGTATTGATACTGTAAATGTGACCCAGTACCATCTGTTGCATCACTTCATCCCACCAAGTCCCATCATGTGTGACAAGACCATGAAAACCTCCAAATGTAAATCAAAACCAGATCTCAATCATGACATTCTCACAATGTTCTTTTTCCACACTTTATTTTGCAAAGTTCCAAAGGTAAAGTACTTCTACTTTTTCTTCTCCACATCCTGCTCTGCAGCCTCCTTAGCCCTCTTAGCACGGATGCCGAATAAGCGAGCGTTGGCCCGGGCCATACGCAGGCTGGCAAAGGCCTTGAAGTTCTTCTCATCCTCAGAGATAACACGGGCCTTCTCCTTCTTGTGTACCTGGAAGTAAATTAAAAAAAAATGTATATAATAATCTGATGGTAGTTTAAAGAGGCAATAAAAAATAATTGCCACATGACAAAAAAAATGTTTTGGATATCAATGTTTTACTTCAACCAATTAGGTTTTTAAACTTGATTTTCCACAGGCAGTCATCAGAAAAAGGGTTCAAAGTTTCATCACAGAAATACAGAGATTCCGGAGAATTATCATCATCTGACTGCTGTAATAGAAACAAACTGCTCTTTCTCATTTATGATATGTTGGATCAGGCATTACTACTGGTCAGTTTTATTTAGGTGTATAATTTTAAACAAAGATAGAAACCAGATACATTGATTTGCTGTGATTTCACTGTAACCTGTGCTAGTACATTAATGGTAAAGGAGTTACAACTTACAGTTTTGATGGGCATGACGGGTCCAGACAGCTGAGTGGCCATTTTAAGCTCCTCCTCCTGAAAAGATTAGACAGTTATTCAACGGGGAAATGCATATTACTCAGTTATGTTTTACAACAATGCAGACAAACAGGGCTCAGCACCATTAGGCTAAAGAGATAGAGCTCAAATCAGTTTGAACCATAATAAATTAATACATGTTACATATTTTTAACCATAATAAATCACACTTAATATTAAATTACAGTAATGATCAGAGTGGGATATTGGAGAAATATTTGGGTTATTAAGAGTTATTTCTAGTTTACTTCTTGCTGTCATGTTTTTTTGCTTAACTACAAAAAACCTGCATCCTGAAAACCTGCATTGCCAGAATTGTTGAGAATGTGACCAACGAGGAACTAATTGTACCGGTCACAAAATTCAAATACAAAGAAAAGCTTTGCAAAGTTAGGAAATTAGTTGCCATCAAAAACACACCGTTGTCCAATATCAATGTTTTAGATTGGATTCTTCAGTTTTTATACAATTACATTTCACAATAAAGTTATGAAAATCAATTTAATGCCCTTTAAACAACATGCAGCTGCAGCAACATATTAGAGAGGCCTTTGTACCAATTCAATGATTTAATCTGTGCCATTTTTCTACTCTCTGTGCGACAGGAAAGAGAGACTTACAGTGCTGTCTCCCTTCTTGGGGGCGGAAGCCTTCCTGGGGAACACGATCAGCTTGGAGCGGTACTCCTTCAGGCGCTGAACATTGGCCTGAAGAGATTCTGTGGATCTGTTACGACGGCGAGAGTCAACTGAGATGCCGATGGTACGGGCTGTCTTTTTGTGGATGCCAGCCGCCTGCAGGGAGGAACACAACACAAGGTTAACACAAATTTCTGATTTGGAGGTTATATTATGTGCAGTGAATGACAAGATATAGACCTATATTTTGTGACTAGATTTGTTTTTTCTAATTAAAAAGCAGCAGTCATCAGATATGGGGTTCAATCTATTCATCAAGTGAATACAGAGATTCCGGAGATTTTGTCATCATCTGACTGCTGAAAAGGAACAAATACACACACCCTAAGGGTTCTAGAATTCTAAACATAATGCCAAATAAATTTACTGTAAACTGCAGGTTGACACACAAATCTGCCACATGCACAAACAGTACTCATTAAGTCCTTTGTCTGGTTAACATGATATTTACAAGAGTAAATGATCGATTTATTTATTTAAATTTGCAAAAGTGCATTCAATCATACCAACATCAATTTCTAAACTGGACAGGGATCTTTAAGTGACAAGGAATATTTATTTTGCTGTTTTATGGTGAAGTTATCGGAATGACAGTTGTATGATGCATTATAGTCAGTTTAAATATTAATAAAAATGTCCCCACACAAATTAAGTTGAGGCGAACGAAAACACCAAAATGTGACTACTGTTGTAGACAGGGATACCTTGTTATGTTTAATTTAGTAGCAGAGTTTAGGGGGTTCTTGTTCATGTTGATATTCTAAAACATTAGGGATGGAGGTGCTCTATATATATATAAACCTTGAGCTCTGCAAAATCACCAAATTGATGAACAGTAATTATGATTTGGGACTTCGTATGAAGGGAAATTGACTCCACTGATGTGTTGTATTGTACATCAAAGGTCATTTAAGCCTTTTCCCACAGCAAGAAAGTTCATGCAAAGAACAGGAAAATAAACTTAGGCAAGGCAAGAACATGAAGTTTATGGGCTGTAATTTTAGTTTTTTCTCTACAGCTACTGGGGTTTTGTATAGTTGGAACACTAAATTGTGTTCTGTATTACATCTACAGTAGTCACCAGTTTCTACCCAACAATTCATAATCTGGTTTACTGACAGTTTTACCTTGAGTTCCTCCAGGGTGAAGCCACGTCCAGCACGAACCTTGGTGTGGTACCTGATAGTTGGACATCTGACCTGTGGCCTCAATGGTCCGGCAACAGGACGGGGTGCAATGAGACGGGCCTTGGCCTGACGAGCCTTTCGCCTAAGTAAAAAGTTGTCTTAGTCAATCAAGAGTGAACAGCAAAACAAAAACTTATGAACCATACAATACTATTTTGTGCATTTACACCACATCTCAGCAAGTATAATGGAAAGATATTTTTATAAAGTCAATTATTGCGTTTTTCCTTCAATTTACTGCAGTGATAAATATGAATAAATGAGTGATGCAGCGCCAAAAAAGAATATTCCAGCATCTGTCTTCAAAATTGCTGCTTTTTCCAAATTCAGTCATCAAACTGAAGTATGTATCTTTTGTATTATTGATCTGTCACTCTGAATTCACATCGTTTTTGTATATTGTAAAAGCTACTATGTACGAGATGTTCCTGTGGTGGGAGAGAAGCTGCACGCTAATGCTGGACCCGACCGATCAAACTGTTTACAGATGTTCCAACCTCAAAGCAGCAGAATAGCCCCAAAACTTATGGGGAGATTTTTTTACCCTAATATTGCACACACATGTCAACTACAAAATGTACTGTTTCTTGATAGTACATAACTTTTCAACTTATAATAGTGTGTGCATCATCGTTAAAGGCATGATCTGTGTCACCAAATATTAGATTCATCATCTTGCTTACCAGAAAACTCTTCACTCTACTATTGCATGTTGACTTGTCTAGCAGTTTACACTGCTAGACACATCAAAACCAATTATAACCAGTGACATTAGTGCATAAAAGGTCTTTTGCTAACTCTGCCTATGTTATCTTGGCTGTACCTGAAAGCCTTCAGAAGAAGCTTTTAGTTACTTCGTTCTGGTTTCTGGAATAAACTACTAGGCCAATTACTCCACTATGTTCACATTTACATTAAGAACTTAAAACCTGATTTCTCGGGCTAACGATTAGCCCTTTTCTCCCAGACTGTGAGGCTGGACAATTGCCATTTACCTGCGTGTTATTATGATAATCGTGGTCTCCCGATCAATGCTTATCTTAGGTCATATTATCTCGGTGGTACCAACAGCTACTCACCTGCGGATCTTCCTGGCTGGCTGGTTAAACCAGGTGCGAACTCTCTTCTGCCAGTCTTTGTGGAAGTGAGGGTTCAGGATCATTCCATTCCGGCTGGGGGCCATGGCTGCCTACTTCCCTGCAACACAGCGTGGACACGGGCATGAGCAGCCGACACAGCACCGGTTCGAGCGGAGTTTAAGCTAGCAGGCTAACGGCGACTCACATTTACAACCGCGGCGAGCCTTGACTAGTCTCTACATTTAGTGAATTATCTGACGTTTCACCATTTGTCACGTACGGACATTTTATTTTTAAAATGTTATTTAAACATGAAAGCAGCAAAGTTGTGCTGTAACAGCAACGCTAACCAACACACAGCAGACCGGGCATCGCCGCAAAACAACATGTTCCTTGGCTGCCTAACGTGGAAATATGTGACAATATTCACCTTATTTCAAAGGCGATAAAACGCGCTATTTCAGCGAATAAGTAGAATCAACAAACATGAATGAAATACCGAGGATTGAGTCAGATTATTTAGATTTGTGTGGAGGATAATTTCTCATACCTACTAGGGAGGAAAATGGCCGAAAGGAAAAAGGAAGTGGAAAGGCGGTGCATTGTGGGATATGGGGTCGTATCAAAGAGTGCATGCGAGAGAATTGCGTCTCCCCCTAGAGGAAATACCGATAAAACGCGCACTGAAATATTTCATTTTTATTAATATAATGTAGGCGGAGGTAGAATATTGTTTAAATAATAAAATACGAAACGCGAATTAGACAAATACACCGAAAAATTTAATATTTTACAATGAATATGTGTGTAACGTGTATGTATGTAGGTATGTACGTGCATGTATGTATCTATATATGCCTTGCTTATGCATACTTTTTTTCTTACTCTTTTCTTACTATTTATTAGCATTTTCTCTCCATTCTAGTCGATAATGCATACTGTGAATGCGGATCATCAACAAATTCTGCGAATTTGTACATTGTGTTGTGTGTTTTTTTATTTTTATTTCTTTATAGTTTTTTTATCTTCAGCTTTATTTTCTTCTCTTTATCTGTAATGCTGCAGTAAAACACAAATTTCCCCGTTGTGGGATCAATAAAGTTTTATCTTATCTTATCTTATCTTATCTTATGAATCATCTTTTCTCAATGTAAAGTATCGTTTTGTGTTTTAAATGCGACTAATGCAGAAACGCAAAATAATGGCCAAATTTGTCCAAACTGACTGCTGACAATATGTGCAAAAACTAACAGAAACAGAAATTGAAATTCTTGTTTTTTTTACTGTGCCATCATTGTTTTGAGACGGCAACATTCAAAGTCTACAATGAACCACCAGGATTAAGATAAAACAAGATCAACTTTATTGATCCCACACATTACAGCAGCATCAGGAATACCAGTATGGAGATACATATATTGGGAGTTAAAAAAATATATATAAACACATTATATTAACTTAACAAATAAATAAATATAAACTGTACTGCACCAGAATACTTTAAAGAATAACAGGATGTCATATGATGAATAGGATTATAAAATATATATTTATATGCAGCATTGCTCCTTCTTGCACTGTGGGTGCAATAGTTTGCTGCTGAAAGAGCTGTTCAGTGCACCTACAGTGTCCTGAAGGGGGTGAGAGGGGCTGTAAAATTTACAAGGAAATATGATTGTATTGCACATTTTCTAGCAAACTTTATGCATCCATTTTAATGAAACATGGCAACTCATTCTTAGTCTAGGCCAGGGGTCACCAACTTTGGCCTGGAGGGCTACTGTGTCCAGGCTTTTGTTCCAGACAAACAGTAACACACCTGATTCTGCTAGTCGAACACTGGAGCCCTTGTTAAGGACCTTCATTAGTAGAATCAGGTGTGTTACTGCTTGGTTTGAACAAAAACCTGCAGCCACAGTAGCCCTCCAGGACCTGGGTCGGTGACCCCTGGTCTAGGCTAAACACAAAGTTACAAAAAAACCTCTGGAGAATATCATAACTAACTGATTTCATTTAAAATTAAATGAATCAACGCTAGGAACTGATCTCTTTTGTATTGGTCTTATTATCCACTGCCTGACATTTCTGACATACAAACTCAATAAAATCTTATGTCACATAACCAGTCGTGGAATATACCCAACTATATTTATTAAAGTACAGTACATGAGTACAACTCTAGTATTTCCATTTTATTTCACTACATTTATTTTACATTTTGTTTTATGATTAAGATTTATATGAAATAATATTATTTAATAATGTTTAAATGATCTGCTCTTGTTTGTGCTCCATGAACAACTTCCAGCATTTTGTGAAGATTAACACCTAGATGAACCTAATATGTAAAATGATTTAATGTCTTAGCTTTAACTGATGATTGTTATTGCTATGTGTTCCTGTTACTGAAATGCATAAATGTTACCTTAATAAACATTCTGTAGGTGTCAGCAGAGACCTCAGGATTCAGTCTGGTGTTGTGTACAACTTTACTGTCTGAGCTGCAGTTGCTTTAAAACTGAATGGGCTTTTTGATAATGAACACAACATTATATTTTGTTGTACTATAGATGTATCAAAGTATACTGAGACTTGAAAGAGGAGTAGTTCATGTAGTTCCGATGAGATGAATGAGCAGGGGTGCTCATAAGCCATTAATGAGGATGCTCCAGCATCAACCCCATTAGTCTCTTTATCAGCAATAATTACTTATTTGGTTACTGATACTAATTAGATGTAAATACACTTATAGAACTCTCTGTGTACTTTTGTGATCCTTAACCCTGTCTCACCACATTTCTTTGCATGCCTGAGTCA
Source organism: Eupleurogrammus muticus (assembly GCA_036785175.1). Classification (NCBI taxonomy): domain Eukaryota; kingdom Metazoa; phylum Chordata; class Actinopteri; order Scombriformes; family Trichiuridae; genus Eupleurogrammus; species Eupleurogrammus muticus. The sequence goes on along the minus strand of JAYKQN010000002.1, from coordinate 14,851,224 downwards.
CCAGGCTCCTTGCTTAAACAAGGAAGAAACATAGTTATATATTAAATCATAATATTTGCACCAATTGTTAATTGCTATGAACAAAATGAAAGCTAAAAAAGGGTCAACAGCTTCTATTCAAGTTGTACTAATGCTACTTGCCAAAATGTCAAGATTACATCAAGATACCTTAGGTAATAATTAGGATATTTTTTTTATGAAATTTCAAATGCTTCTCTTTTCTAAAGTATGTCTTAGGACTGTTTTAATATAGTCACTAATATAAAACAAACTTTAACCTGTCTATCAGAGAAATATATAAAAATAAAATAGTCATCTGTGACCATGTTTGAAGCCAGGATTACCAATTACAGCTTTTATTTACCATTATCAGTCTGAATGTTGTTTTTTTATATACTTCAGTCACTGATTTTAAAACAAACATGTCATTAATCATTTATCAACTAGCCTCTGCAATCTCTGCATATCTTCACCTGAGAGCAAAAGTCAAGGTTTGTGGAAATGTAATAAGCACCATGAAGCAGCCCTTTCAGCACGTGTGCAGAAACAAAATATGAACATGTTAATTCTATTGTCTACAGCATATCCTACATGGAGCATTCATTTATTTGCCAAGATGTAGTGTTGTGGTGTTTATTTCTCACATTCCTTTTTTAATGCAGTTTTCAAAATATGTTTTTCCTAAAAAGGTATCAAAACTACAGCAAAGTACATGCTTAGTCTTCATTGTTTTATCAGTCCACGGTAATTACAAAAGGATGAGGCAAAATATATTAATTTTTGATAATGTTATATTTTTAAAAGTATAGATTTAAATTATTTAGGCCACATTTCAGTTATTTCACATATTATTCACTTTTTTTTTTTTTTTAATTCAAATTTTTTTGTTTTCCTGAACTCTATGCAACCCCAAGGTTTAGAACCCCTGTATTAGCAGAAACAATAGTAGACTTTGTTAAAAAAAAAAAAAATCAAATCAAAAGTCTTGTCAAGTCAACATAAGGACAAACTTTATTAAATGAATTTGACACAGCACTTACAATCACTTTCCAGTCTTAAACCACATCTGTGCACAATTAAAATGTAGCAAAGCACCAGAAACAAGACTTAATAATACTGACTGATCTCGATATTAAGAGCCCTTAAAGTTTTAGTGGCTAAATGAATCCTAACCTAAATAGAAATTGTTATTGAGGATTTTAAATTATTTTGATAGCAAAGTTCCAGTATCAAAATAAATACCACAGATAAAGAAGAGTGTCATTCAAGATGTTAATAACCCTGCCTACTAATCTTTGATTGCAGTTACGTTACAAAACATCACAGCAAGTTTATTGATTTATTCATCAAGTGACTTAATAAATTTATCATAAGCAGCTTGATCCATGAGGCCGTCAAGTTCTTCAGGCTTTTGAATGGTCATCTTGATTAGCCATCCTGAAAACGTAAGAGGTTTGCATTTTAGAGGGCAATAACGTTGGAGAATAAGGAGAAATTCCTAATATTACACTGGAGAGCAGCAACAGTGAGTGAGAGGTTTACCGTCTGCATAGCAGGATTTATTCACAAGTCCGGGATTCTCTGCCAGCTCAGAGTTGATTTCACTCACTTCACCTGTCAGTGGTGAGTACAGCTCACTGGCAGCTTTTACACTTTCCAAGGCACCAAACTCTTCTGCAACACACACACACACACACACACACACACACACACACACACACACACACACACACACACACACACACACACACACACACACACACACACACACACACACACACACACACACACACACACACACACACACACACACACACACACACACACACACACACACACACACACACACACACACACACACACACACACACACACACACACACACACACACACACACACACACACACACACACACACACACACACACACACACACACACACACACACACACACACACACACACGGAATGTGACAATGAATACATCTTATCTTACTCCTGGAACATATTGCCTATAGAAATGTACACGGTTTTTAAGACTTACCCAACTGTTCAAGACTTTGGCCAACTTCAGGGAGTCCACAGTACACCACATCGCCTAACGCTTCCTAAGAGGATGAAACAATCGAAGCATCTATGAGGATGTTTTGGTGATATTCTATACATCTTATAGTGAATTAATGTTATGAAATTATAAAAACCAACCATCTTTTTTTAATCTGTCAGAGAGAATCCCCTTTTAAAAATTTCAAATGCATTATAGTAACCGCTCACCACTCATCTTTACTTTCACATTGTTGCAGTGTTCATACAATTGACCTACTATATTCATCTTATTTCTACAAGGGACTGATAATCAGATGCAGTCTAATAGTTTTGACACAGACATTGGACCCTAACTGATGTCACCAAGATGAATAACTTCCTCTTGCTCATTCATACTCACACTTGGAAAGAAATGAATAAAATTAAGAATATGACTTAAGATGCTACAAAAGTTGGTATGAACATCTGTAAGAAATGTACTTTACCACATTTACCCTAAAATACAACAATGGTGCACAACAAGCATAATTACATTTCTCTAAAATAACAACTTCTAGTCAAATTGGATGCACTGAATAGTACTAGTACATTACAATAGGGGTTTTAAAAACATATTGCTGAGGAAGTAGTGCTGCCATAAACCTGCTGTAGTAAAACAGAGCAATTGTGGTCATAAAAAAAAACACTGATATGAAACAATTGCATAAAATATTGACACTCAACTAAGATTAACTAGCACACATCATCATCATGAGACCTTATGGTCTGAGCTGTTAAAACTTAATGAGCCCCTATTCACTATTTTCACATTCTAAAATAAAAATGTTCATGGCCTATTAATAAAAGATAACATGCTTTTAAAGTTCAAAAGCACTAACTTAGATTGACCTGTAGCAGCAATGCAGTCTGCCTTCTCACACACTCACTCTGAAATACTCGTCTTGTCTGAAATATTGAAAACACCCACTTTGGTGTGATTGGCCAAGGGCTGTCTGGAATGTCACACCATTTACAGCTCCAGAAGGAGGGGGAAGCTTCATCGATCAAGGGAACGTTACTATTAATGCTCACTCCTGTTGTGACATCAAAACATGAGCCATTTCTTCAGTCAGGTTTGACTGAGCAGTCCAGACCACAATAGAATGGGTGGGTGGTCTAATGGTCATAGCAATATGTGCTTTACCTTAATTTTTTGTCAATAGAAGGTGTTTTCAGACCAGCAAATCAGAGCTACATGACTAATGGTATTTTTTTTAGTTTTCTCAACAAACTACACAAATATATAATCCTGCAACGCTGTGGTGGAGGAGATGTGACCTGCACATTCACCATGCTATAAGATAACAACATTACGAGATGGAACTGTTTACGAGGTAAATGTAAAGTCGGAGATTCGCACGCTGTATCACTCCACCCAGCTGCTTACTGAAGAAATTAGTCCTGACTTTTTGCTTCACATGTCAAAATGTTAGTTATTATTTCATAATGTGGTAAATGTGCAGGTCACAACTTGCCCACCGCAGTGTTTGGGAGCGGCAGGAATGCAAATCTGCTGAGTTTAATGTGGGAAGCCAAAAAATACTATTAGCTGCATAGTAGTAGGTGGAGCAGCTCGCGGCTCTGCTCAACTGGTCTGGAAATGTAAAGTAAAAACACCCAATGCTAAGACTATGGGAATCATGACAATGGGTGCACTTTGAAAATTCTTTTAAATATTGTTCCAAAAAACTGATTTTCTTTTTAGTATATATCACAATCATTGTTGAAATGATGCATTTTTAATATTATAGGGGGTTTAAGCATCAAGGCTTTGCTATCATGCCAAACACTGCAAATTAAGAATGAAAAAAATGTAGTTGTGCTGCCACCTATGTCATGAAGTCTAAAGTATTTAGCATACAAATCAAGCTGTTTTTGAGACAGATTTTACTGGATTGACATTTTTAGACAAACAACAACTTCACCATTCTCCACTCAAGAACAGTAAAATATACCAGCGAGTAAAACCCATCAGTGTAGCCCATTGTCCCTTTTTTTTATTTTTAACAGCAGTTACCATTAATTGTACTGTTGGTGGGTGATATGTCACAATGATAAACAGCCTTTACACAAGGTGAAAGCTTAGCTCAAAGTTCACACACTCAAATTAAAGTGTGAATTTTAACATTTCGGGCTTTGGTGATTGCATCCACATTTATGAACATTTCTTATTGATTGTGGTGGCACTAAATGCATCTTCATAAATTATGTATAACTCATAAGTTATAACCAAGCAAAAACGCAGCCTGCAAAGAGGTCAATGCCGTCAACTGACATCCTGATAATGAGGTGAATTTGAATCCCTAAACAAAGGAGGAATGAAAAGGAGGCAGTGAAGTGAAACCAAAAATAAGCTAAAAATCAGCAGCAGAGGTGAAAGGACTTGAACCTGAGCTCAGAAGTCGTACAACAAACTGATCGGTGCATGTTGTCAGTGTAATAATGACAGTAATAATGACTTCTCTTAAAAACTGCTATTAAGGTAAAAAGTAAATGAAACAGTGCCAGCCTTTGATGGCCTGCATACCACTGCACTCTGGTGCCAACCATTATCCACAAATAAAACTCATAAAACGGTAAATTAGCTCTTTGTAGTCGTCGTACAAAGGGCAGCACTGAACTGCCCTTTTCTGATATTAGGATATCACTGTTTTTTTAGATTGCTATCAGCAGAAATCTGAACCAAGCGGGTCATAAATCAACTATTGGTGAGAGGGAAAGACCCGACAACCTACCTGAGCATAACTGCTGATACCAACTGTGCCAACTCCACCCTCCACTCGCACCCACTCATGCTTATCTGTGAACTTTAGGGCTGCGGAGAGAACAAGGGATGAAGTTAGCTTGTTGCAGATCAATTAATCAGCGCGGGTCAACCTACGAATCAATGTGTTCACGCTGTGATTAGAACAATTAACTTTGTTAGCTATGATGAAGCTTGAGAGGTACATGAAGTATAATGTTGATAATAGTCATACTGTACAGATAAAACAGAGGAAGCCCAACATTTGTCCAAAGAACACCTTACTGTACTATGGACCATTGTGCAACAGCATGTGTGTGTGTTTCTTTTTTTATTAAACATCCAACATCTGTAGTTTACTAGTACAAATGAAAAAAATCAAAAGATTTCTGCAGGTTTGGCAGGAAGAAGGTGCAAATTAACACCAATGGTCACTGCACAAGTGGACAACTTGGATCTAAATTAGCAAAAGACCAACAAAGAGGCCGAGCTCCTGCTGTCATCTTTGCGACAGCCCTGAGGGAGGAACCGCGATGCCTCAACAATTTCCAATGATGGCATCAGACCATGCAGAAAAATACAGGTTTGAACCAGATTGTGAACTGTGTAAGATGCTGATGCATGGCTGAGGACAGCAGTTGTCATTCCTGGGAGCTCACTGTCCCTGCTGCAAGAGGGCAGGAGGAACGATTTTGTACCGGATTTCACTAAAGGAGCTTTTTTTCTTTTGGATGTTAAAAAAAAAAGGTGACTGATGAATAAGAACAGATAATGTTGCGTGATCACAGTGTTAGCCCACAGTGGGCTATACACATAATCACATCCCGCCACAGCTGCGGGGATCATGTGTGCATGTTTTTTGTTTAATGAGTTACTACATGTTGCACGAGTCACTGGCTTAATTTGACGTTCACGGCCGTTAATTAACAGCTCAATTCAGAGCTCGTGGTTAAACGCAGTAACCTTCAACGCGGACAGTAAAATAAAACTAGTCTCTGCAACGACCTTGAGTTAAAGACAGCCGCCTAACTTTGAGCCGCTTTCCCCCTGCTCCGCTGGGGGGAAAGTGACACAAACTGCGTGAGTTTGTTCGCCCGCAGCAGACAGACAAGAATGCGTGAGCAGCAGCAGCAGCAGCCCCGCACGCACCGTGTGACATTTTTTTGGATGTTGTCGTTGCTGTTGTCGTCCTTCCTTTTTTTTTTTTTTACCTGTGGACCGGGTCGAGGTGGAGCTCAGTGTCCGCGCGGAGCCGATCCAGCACAGCAGGCGGGTCGCCGCAAACTGCGCTACCGGCGAGAGCTGAGGCAGACCCGGGGAAAAGTTTGCGGAGAGGCACCGCAGCGCTGCTCTCATCGCCATCTTCACTCAGCGTGTGTCGACTCTTTAATCCACTGCTCATACTCCGGGGCCGCGGGGGCGCGCGCCATCCCGCCCCCAGCGGGATGAGGCGCGTGCACGGCCCAGGGCAGGCTAAAGTTTGGCGTTCGTAGCTGTAAAACAACACGTGTACTGATAAAAAAAATATGAAACATGAAAAAACCTGCATGTCGGAAATGTATCAAATACGCAGTGGTTGAATATAAATAGGTACATTTAGGCCTCCTTAAAAACAATGAAAATTATATTTACCTTAATTAATAAAAACTGCAAAAAACACGATGCACATATATTCATTTAAAAAAAATAAATTTACATTCTCATATTTACAGGTGTCTCCTACTGCACTGAAAAGTGAAATCTCAACTTGTCAAGGCTAGTCAACATTTGAAGGTTCTATTGTAAGAATAGTATAGGCTTATTTTTAAAATAAAATGATGAGCTTAACCATCCAAACTGCATGTGAAATAAACCCAGCGATGACTCAAAATGTGAAGTATGTGTTGGACAGAAGGATTCATTCTTTGCACCTTTTAAAAATCTTCAGGAATATCAAAACCTGGCATCGGGTGCATGGCTTAATATGGCAGCACTGAACCCCAAATCAGTGCAGCCATTGATCTCAAAGATTACGCTTTTGTTGAAAAAATGTTATAATAATAATTATAATATATTTTGTATAATCTTTTTGAGCATACAATGAACATTCATAAACTTTCGAATGTGTCCAGTCGTACATAGAATGTATGTATTTAGTCATCAAAATACGAATGAAAAAGTTACGACATTAAGAATTACAATCACGATATGAAACTTTACGAAAACGATTTCACAAGCGTGACTTTACTTTCAAAAATAGGTCATCACTTCACAGGCATTACTTATCGAGCAGGAGAAACATCGTTCGAGATCAAGACTGCGCACGCGCACCCGTTTCACTAGAAATGATGTTAATAGGCAACCGTCAGCCGAATTGTAATATAATACAGGAAAAAGTACAAAGTATATATATTATAAAGCAGATTTTACTTGGCCTATCAACACAATTAAAAAATGAACTTTCAAGATAAATTGTAGCTTTTTTCTAACAATAGTTCTATTTGCCTGCATTTCCTTATGTCAATGAATTCTATGCACCTTTTAAAAAAGATAAAAGATTATGTTTTTGGTGGATTTCAGCAGAGGCTGCTGTCCTCTTTCATGAAACTGGAAATATAAACAAAACTAAAGTGCTTGAAATATTTTCATGAAAAAAATGAATGTATTTGTTTAAAAAAGGACCACCAGGTACAAAAGATCAGATTATGCTCCATATGCACTTTATTCAGACATACCCATGAGAAATATTGAGTTTGTTGAGTCCATTTTGAAAAATCTCAGACAAGAAATACAAGCAGACCTGGTAAAAATCAGTGAATATAATAAGATTTTACACGTTTGAGGCGCTTGAGCTGTTATTTTGTTGTGTCTAGTGTGTATTTTGTAGCCCGACTCAAGCATCCTCTCATTGGTTAAAGTATTTTAAATAACATTCAAGAAGATTCCACCAAGGTCTATAGACAGCAGCAGATCACATGACTTCCTGATCTAATACCATCCATTAACTGTCTGGACGAATAAAATGTCTCCTTACAGTCAAATAAGGAGGATGCAGCAAACAAGTAAGAATTTCAAATGAAAAAAGCTTCATTGTTACCAATTTCCGCATGTATAACGAGAATGTTTTTCCATTTTAATGACAACAAGCATCAAACCCTCCACATACCAACATCAATAAAACACAAAATGACTCCACTGATGACCAGTGCGGTAAAGGCTTCTTTCCCATACAGACTCCTGAAGTGATGTGCTAGCAGCAGAGGTCAGAGGTCATGCCATTAGACAGAGGTTCCTTCTGAGGGCACCGATGTCTTATTGTCATCAGGCTTCATGGCTGGGAAGAGCAACACCTCCTGTGAAGGAAATGAAACACTCAGCTGAGGCTTTTCTCTTCCACATGAACATAAAAAAGAAGACCACATCTTCCTGCAGATGTTACCAGCTTTTTGTGTCAAATTATTTATATTTATTTATCCACAGAGCCTTTTACTAATCAGCAACAAACACATTTTCATTTCAGCTATAAAAGATTTATATTTTAATGCTATTATAATAATAATATCTCTTCAGCAAGTTGTTATCTCTTTATTCCTACTGTCCTTCCTGTATTGTATTTGAGCCTGAGCTTTTTCACATGATGGTGAAAGTTGCAGAAGTGCCTATGGTGTGTGTGTGTGTGTGTGTGTTATGTAATACAAGAAATAACAATCATCAAGTTATCATCACTGTCTTCATGTCCAATGACTTCTGGAGTTATCTTTCCAAAATCTGGGATTGGTAATCCTGACCAACCCCCAGATTTTGGAAAGATAACTGGTAGTTTACTTACTACCATAAGATCTCCTGTAGCTTTCAGGGTTGTGATATGTCTGTACTACTCATGAATACTGCTTCAGCTACAATCGGAGACATCAAAAGACAACAGTGACCTGGTTTTAAGAGAGTACAGATTAGTCTTCCTGTTAGAGAATGGTAATCTACATTTTCATGCATATATGCTATATACACACAATACTATATGTCTATAAAAAATAATTATCTATCTGTGCAGAGTTGTTTTTTCAGACATGTGTGGCGTGTAATGCACTACTGGTTCACATACACAAGTTGTTGAGTTTTTGAAACCATGTGACCAACAAAATATGTGATTCACCAACAATAATGTCAATCAATCAGACCTACCTATGTGCTTTTTAAAAATGGCAAAAATAAATTGGTTGACTGATTTACATATTTGTGGAAAAAAATAAAACCAATATTTTGTTGGTCACATGGTTTTAAAAACTCAACAAGACCCAAGTCCTTTGTATTTGACCCAATGATGGTGCTACAGGCTGCACACATCATGAAAATAAGGACAAATCAACAATGTAGCACTGTAAAATGCTTATCATGATTAGCATAACTGCTTTACCTTGATGTTATTGGAGTTGGTGAGGAACATGGTGAGACGATCGATGCCCATTCCCCAGCCGGCAGTTGGTGGCAGTCCGTATTCCAGTGCCGTGCAGAAGGTCTCATCAATGAACATGGCCTCGTCATCCCCCTCAGCTTTGGCCTGAAAGAGATCCAACTCAAATTACTGATAAATGCACAAACACTTACTTATGCAGAGGTCCAGATAATGAAGGCAGCTTATGTCCACAATGCAGTAGTAAGAAGCCTGAACCCCTACAGTGTGTTCACACAAAAAACCAAACAAACAGATGTTTAACTAGTGTATCTCCCTTGAGTTTGACCACTATACCCATTAATGTGTCACATTGACATGCAATTGTGACACATTAAAGACCTGCCTTGCTTTCTTTCTGAACACAGTTGAGATAATGATAACATGCCCGGGTAGTAAGACAAAGAAAAGATTGTTTTAGGTTTTGCACAGACCTTGGCTTGTTGCTCAAAAAGCTCCCTCTGTCTAATGGGATCGTTCAACTCTGTGTACGCATTGCAGATTTCCTTCTTCATCACGAAGAGCTCAAAACGCTCCGTTAAGCCTTTCTCTGATCTGTGCCTGTAGCAACAGAGGAATTAAAATGTGTCATTTGGGAGCTTAACATCACATTTCTGATGATGAACAAACAGACTGAGACAATGCATTTCTCACCATTTAGCTAAGGGGCTCATGATCTGAGGGTGATCACAGATGAACGTGGGGTTGATACAGGTGACCTCAAGGAAATCTCCGACCAACTGTGGGAAAACACCATTAGTGATGACCTCCCAAATGTGACCGTAGTGAAACCACAAACACTATGCAAAAATATTAGTCAACGGAGTCAATGAACCTTGTCGAGGAGACGTGCAGTGGTTCTCGGTGGAGGACATTCAACTCCTTTCTGGGTGCACAGGTCATCAAAGAATTTACGAGTCTCTGAAGAAAAAAATTGTAAGAGAAGAATCCAACTGATTGCACAGCTAAATATCTACATGCATATGACCTAACAAAAACTGATATGAGATGGTGCTTAACCTCTGAAAAATATAAAATGTAAATGAGGAAACAAGAATACATACACATGAAATTTACTCTTCTCATGGAGTATATATATCCTTCAGTTTAACTGATTCTTACCATCACTGTTGTAGCTGTCGGTTGGAGGGAATTTGACTCCCATAAGCTTCTCAAGGTCATGTGTCATGCTGACTCTTCTGAACGGTGGCGTGAAGTCGATCTCATAGGCCTCTCCCTCTGGACCTTCAGGGTGATAAGTCACCTTGTATCCTCCAGTGATGTGCTTCACCATTCCTGAGGAAAAGAGCAAACTGAAGAGTTCAGACAAGTAGTTTTCTTGTTTAGTTTATACGTTTTTTTTGTACATTCCAAATGTCTGAGAAATAAGGACACATTGAATTCCTGTAGTAAGATAAATGTATACAATGATCTGGTAGTCTATTTCCTCTTACAGAGATCAAACTGTTTTGATCAAGTTTCATTTCATCTGATGTGACAGTACTGTGAAAAACAACGTGGAACAACTAAACATGGGGCTTCATAAGAGATTTTTTTTTTTTTTTTTAAACATCGACCGACCCACTACGGAACCAACACAGCCTCTCTGACTGGCAAGTCAAAGTCATTTTTATAGCATCACATCAGAAGTTATCTCAAAGCTTTTCATAAAGATCAGATTTATTTTATATGTGGTTCAAGTCTGCCAAGGACAAAGCTGGCTGGAAGGTTACAATAAAAAAAGGGACTCAACTTGTGGCCTGCTCCTCGCTGACTGGATGTGGTTGCAAACATACAGCATAAGCCTTTTAGTTTCTACAACTAATATTTTGTGCAGTCTGGGTTATTATACAACTTGGAGCTACTAGTTTCGTCATCAAGATACCATGATCTTTATTTCACCTTTAGCTAGCATGCCATTAATTCTCTTAATGCTGCATAATTTTATATTGATATTTTTGCCGTCTTTGTCTTGTACAATGATACAAACATAACCTACTCAGTTTATTGTTATAATGCATAGAAGTCAATAAGCACAATTCTTTATTTATATGTAGTCAACTTAGTACCTTGTACTGCAGCTAATGTTCTGTAGTTTAAGGAAATAATAGGCTACATTAAATCCTGATTGCTTTGAATGATTTTAATTTTTTACTTACAAATTAGCACTCTTAGGAAATCAGTTTCTTTTTTAAAAATATCAGAAAGCCATTACACATCCCTCAAAATAAAAAGGTATTTCAATGAAGTATCACATGAGACATTTGTCATAATCAGCCATTCCAGTAGTGCTGCATATAAACTGACAGTACATGTTGCAAGGACATTTTTTTACTGGGTACCTGAGAGTAGTTTCTCTGTGATTTCCATCAAGTCGTGATAGTCAGCATATGCCATGTAGAATTCACAGGTGGTGAACTCTGGATTATGAGTAAGATCGATGCCCTCATTCCTAAACTGGCGTCCGATCTCATACACTCTGTCGATACCACCAACCACAAGCATCTGTGCAAAAAATATGTAATATTAACACCTTAAACTGATTTCGAGCAGGCAGTGGGTTGACTGCAAAATAATGCAAGAAATTCTATAAAATATTCCTTTCTGACACAGATTACTAGAAGCGATAAAACCAACATACCTTGTGGTACAGCTCGGGAGCAATCCTCATATACAGTTTCATGTCCAGCTCATTGTGGTGAGTTATAAATGGACGAGCGACTGCTCCACCAGGAATGATGTTCATCATTGGTGTCTCAATCTAAAAGAACAGCAAACATGACTCTGGAATGACATACATACTGACAAATGTACAAACTATAAAAGAAATTTGTATATAAATTTGTGTCACCTAATTTTTGACCACTATAACGTAAAACTTATTGGTGACAAGTTAAACTGGTCAAATTGGACGTCCTTACACACCACCGAGTTCTTACCTCCAAAAATCCCAGCTGGTCCAGGAAGGTCCGCAGGTATGTGATGATTTTGGCGCGTGTTATAAACTTCTGTCTCACATAATCATTGAGGATCAGATCCAGGTAGCGCTGACGGAATCGCGTTTCCTTTGAGAGAAAGATGACAGGAAATTAACAGAAGGAGCTTAAACGCTGTTTGTGATGATTATGACGACATGTCCATGTGTCAACACAGGGTGAAGAGACAGCACAAAATCAAAGATGCAGCGATGTTAAGAAGGTAAGAAAAAATAATGTAATTTTTAAAAATACAATTCATTAAAAAGTTACTATTATTGCCTCATACCCACTTGTTCTTTATATGCACGTTAATGATGATTATTTATCAAAAAGTGTATAACTATTTTGTAAAAACATTAATGTCATCAATACAATACTGCTAAAATATCAACAGAAGTGCCTGGTCAAACATATTGTGATATTTGAAATATTTTTTAAAAATATATGACATTCTCAAACTCACCTTGTCCTTGAGGCCAAAATGGAGGTGGGGCAACATGTGCAAACAAGGTGACAATAAGGTCATCTCGATCGGAATGATGCTCAACTCCCCTTTTTTTGTCTTCCCAGGGTTACCACGGACACCGATGATGTCACCACGCCGCAGCTTGTTGTTGATGGACACAAAGTCTTCCTCAGACTTGTAGTTCCTTACAATGCAAAAAAATACATAAATTAACTCAGCACCATAAAATATCCATAGGTAGAAAATCCATTTTTGGAGGTGCACAGAGAAATATGGTATAAACATACAATTGTGATATGAATGATAATGAAATATTTACAACAAAAATTTTACTAACACAAAAAAGTCATTTGAATCTTCCTTAAAATTTTTATTTTTTCTAAACATTTGACTTGAGCGGGAAGCCCTTTGCCTCAACTTGTGCCACCATGCAACTTTTGCAGTCAGTGTTCCTTCGAAATATCAACAGGTAAGTTTACGATGCAAATAAATTAAAGAATTCATTTTACAGCATTTTTAGGGTAAAACAAGGAGGGAAAAAAGGTTTTTTTCCTACAATCTATCATTCTGTACCTTGAGTTTGCCATAACTTGCAACTTGACACCTTCACCTCGCAGGTCGTAGAACAGCAGTTTGGCACCTGAAGCCCTTTTAGCATGGATGCGGCCTGCCAATCATATAATAAGTTTTAACAGGGAAACGTCTGCTGACTTATGCTGTACATACATACACAACAAAACTAAGACCTAAAATTGAAATAATCACGGTACCTGACAGATTGAGAACAACATCTGTTAGCTGGTCTCCTGGCTGCAGATTGTTGTATCTTTCGATGAACTCTGTGAGTGACAAGTCCACATGATACTTGTGTGGGTACGGGTCCTCGGCTGTGCCCTTCAGCTCCTGGATGGCCTGGGTGCGGATCTTGAAGTATTGCTACATTTGGAGGCAACAGATGACTGTTTATTAAAAAAGGGTTTAATCAGTAAAGTGTAACGTATAATGACCATACAATAATCTCACATTTGGGTCAAGTGTCTCCTCATCCAGAGCAGAGATATATTGCGCCCCTTGGTCATTGGAGTCCTTTTTTTTCTCCAGGTGCTCTTTGATTTTCTCCTCCTTCTCAGCAGCCTTTTTCTCAGCTTTCATTCTCCTCTTCAACTCACTGAAGTTGAAAGAGAGAAGGGAAGAATTAATAAACTGGAATTCCAGGAAAAGCGACATATTTGAATAAATACAAAACACACCTAATAATTTCAGGTTAAGAATCCTAGATGTTACATACATTTATATGATTTCCCACATAAGCAGACTGCACATTTTATTTTATTCCAGTGACTGAACAGAGAAAAAAACAATAAACGAGAAGACTATGGCACCATCTACTAACAGATGAGGACAGACAAACATGCATAAAAAGAAAATGAAACCACATTTACACTGATGACAAAAGGTTGGTTGTTTTTCTCATCGGATTGGAAAAGCCACCAACCTTTTGTCACCTCTCCATCGGTAAATTTGAGCTGGGGGTGCAGCTGTACATGGGGGTGCATATTTTAACCAGTGTCCCCTGACCCCATAGGCTTGGCACAGCTGCTGCCTGGCTGCCCTGACCAGGCTCAGCATGCTGAGCTGCCAGTCAGCACACAGACCTGAGAAAATAGACATATACAATCACAGTGTACAGCAGCTGGGGAACACAACTGTACCAGTCTGCACCAAAACACTCCGACCTCAGTCTACAAATGCAGTCAAGGGGGGTATTAACTGGGATGAGATATAGTGGAAGAGAATTACACATAAGATTAAACAACGGGTTATATGACTTTTAGCCGGATGTGTCGGTCGCTAGCGAATAAAGAAAATCAGGACGAATGGCAGGAAAACGCAGTTGTGGTCATTAACATGTGTTCACTCTTAAATAAAAATGTAATTTAAAACCGAATTTGTCCTTTGTTCCTTAAGTAGCTTCAATAACACTTACATACACCAAACACACGGTAAACTAAAGTAGGAAAAATAAACCACACGTATTCATGACCACTATGTGGAGGACATTTCCTTGAGTGCCTTTCGGGGCTTGTAGTTTCACGAATTCAAACATACACCGCTGACACTACCGCTGGGTCATTTTTAAAACTACAACTACCACAGACACGATCGAACTGACTTCTGGGATGTGTAGGCTTCTAGTGTGCCTCCATATGGGTCCCTTGCTTCGCTATCATCCGCTGAACTGATGTCATATCTAGAAATATTGCCTGGCCGGAATACTTCTTGCGTAACTCCTGAAAGAACAACATGTTGCGGACAATAGCACTGTGTGAGAGGAAAAGATATGTTAGAATGCGACGTAAGGAGGGAATAAGCTCACTTTTTGCTGAGTTTCTCCTCGCCAACCGCTGTCACTTCAGCCATGTTCTTGATGCGGCGCGCAGAAAGACCCACGTTCAGGAATTCAGGCGAAAAATCGCGAGAACCTGACGGTGCGTTCGAGTGCCTGTCGGAAATTAGCGCACAATAATCTATCCACTGATATATTGTTAAAACTCCAAGAATACTTCGCCAAAATAGCCTATAATAGTTTAAAAACAAGAAAAAATAATGCTTCATGAAAGGGGATCGAACATCTTGATTGTGATACGGCAACTGTCAGAGTATAAAATCATATAATAAAAGTTTATCACACTTTTCAGACAATGTACTATTCCTCCTGGTGGTGGCACCAGAGTAAAGTGTCTTAAATTGCACGAGAAATACAACAGATATAAACATAAACTTACGATTGGGGCGACAACTATTAGCCTTTAATTTTGATTTATCGATCAATCTGTTGATATTTTTCCTCTTCAATTGAATAGTTTTTGGGTCTATAAAATGAGGAAAAATGTTTTATCACAGTTTTTCCAAAGCCTGAGGTGATGTCCCTAAATTATATTGTGTTGTTCCCACAAACACTCCTCAACCACAAAAAAGAGAGAAAGAGAAGCTGGAATACGAGAATTTTGACTCAAAACGATCAGGCTGATCTATTATCAAATAGTTTGCAACTAATCAATTACTCAAATAATTGTTGTAGCTTTACTTCCACAACTACTATTGCATTGCTAAACTGCAGTTTTATTTTAGAGTAATTTAATTCATTTCCTCACTTTTAACCGTTACTTATTACGTTTTTTGTTCTGTAATTTATCAGATGGGCAAATTTCACAATAGTTTTAATAATTCATTTAATAATTTGATAATATTTTTTAAGCAAAACCCATTATTAATAATAACAGTTAGGATTCTAAAGTCTACTACAACTTTTCTACCAACCAGTTCTTCGATAAAAAAGAACATATAATTCTCTTTTGCTATGGCACAATTTAATGTATCAAATGGTTTTCCTGATAAAATCACAAATGGTACTCATTTACTGAATGAAATCAGGGAAACTCATGGTGTAAGTCTGTGTTGCTTATCTACCTATTATTATAATATTATTACTATTAATAATGACTATTATTATATAGACTAATATAATTGAATCTGTATATTTTTCACCTTGCACCAAAGAATTCTCAACAGTATTTTACACCAAAAGCTATGAAATGAAAGCTCCAAACTTGACAATAAAAGTATATATGTTTAATATAGATAGCAGCAAGTTTACAGAATTTAGATTGCAAGAGAATAAAAATGTTCCAACAAAAGCCAAATACATAGTTTCTTTCCCCAAAGGGTGATTATTTGACAGTTGTTCACATGGTTAAAAACATTAAAGGAAATTTCCCCTATTTCTATTTCCAGGACTAAAAACACTGTTTATAGGAGCAAAGGTTCAGTTGTGTTGGGAGTGAAAACGCTTTAAAGACGTCACAGAAGTGCGGAGTGAGCAAATGGGTTTGGAGAGACATAATCTGAGACAAAGAAATCACAATCATGAACAAACAATCATTTTTTTTTGTTACACAATCTGGAATTCTATAGTTCTACAGCAGGGGAAAACATCATGAATCTGCTGCGTATTGACTGGTTGAAAAACAAGACATTAAAGAATGAAGTGGCTTCCTGGTAACTTAAGAGGCCCTGAGAGAAATCAAAAAAAGATCAAGAACCACTGCTCCAGTAAACAGTGAGCCTGGAAATAACCTCCATGAAGACATACAAGCAAGAAGAGAATCAAGAAGATTGATATTATTCACCATTGTCTCATAAAAGAAAAAAAATCCATGTCTGAGATGATTGTTGAAAAGGGAAATTTGCATTAACAGACAAATAATTTTAAATCAGTTTAGGCAGCACTCAAAGCATCAGAAAATATTTCAACAAGCAACATAAATAATAGAAAGGAAATCTATTCTGGTTTCTCCTCTATGTTGAAAACTTGAGAGGCTATATATAGAAAAATATATATTCCAAAACTAACAGATCTACATTTACAGTATATTAGCTGCATAGCAGTTTCAGAGAAAAATTGTCTGCATCTACATTGTATAACATAAATGCAATGGATACTTCAGTACAAACAAAGTTAGATGCATGACAGAAATTGCACAACACTTATCAACCACGTTTATCTGGTCATTGTTGTATAGCATCAGAAGCAAAGTCTTATGGCTTGCAACATTCTAGTTATCAAGGAGTAACATCGAGACGTAGAACAGAAAACTGGCCTCTACCAAAACATTTTCTCAAGGCACGTGCACGTGTAATATCTACTAGTGTCTAAAGTGACATTTTAGGAAAAAAAATTAACTGTGATAAGACTCAATTTGTTGATATTAAATTAACTGGTAATGGCAAAAAAAAAAAAACACATATTGTTCTATTGTAGAAATAGAGAAAACAGAGAAGTTAACAGAGTCGGTTGCATCTTGAAAAAAAATGTTCAACAAGCCAACTCTTTCATAACTGTATGAGTCGCACAATAATACATGTCCAGTTACATTAAAATACACAAATAAGGAAAGTGCAATTTAAAAATAATTACCTCTCCACTGTGTATTAAAACATTCTGATATAAGTGAGACGTCTACGGCCAAACTGTACAATCACATTCAGTACTATATTTATAGTTAAAAAACTGAAATTTGTTGGTCCTATTTGTAAGGATTTTTGTTTTTGTTGAAGTGTGGTGCCTTTTGCCCCGGTGTTAACGGTTTGGTCAGGAAAGGACAGCGGTCCAATTAGGAGCTTTGAACAAAAACCCGATATGTACATTAATGTGTATATTTATTTACCTTCCAGAATCACAGAAGGGGTAACTGTGCACAGGAATGTACATATATCATTTAAAGCGTAATAGCACTTTTTTCATCTCATCACCATCACCACAAGGTGCCAGATACAGCAGCAGCAGGTGTGGGCGCCAAACCATGTTGCTGTCATCAAATACAGGTAGAAAGATCTGAACACAACGAGGATTAACGGGATACAATTTAGATAAGAACAGACAACACACAAATAAATTAGACATGCTTTTTTTTTTAAACAAAAAAAAAGGAAAAAAGAGGAAAAAAAAAAAGATAAAACCTATTCTAAAACAAACCTAAAACATATACACTCATAAATACTCAACAATGGAAATCTTAGTTCTTCTGTTTCACAAGTTGAAGAAAGCCAATCACAGATAGCTCTTTTTTTCTTTCCAAAGTCAGGTTTTCTTCAGGAGTCGGGTCCCTTTACAAACCACTCCGCTCAAACCCACGCACCCCAGCTCCACAAATCACATTAGTCACGTTTACATAATCTCCATCACAACACAATAGCTGTTTCTGTTTTTTTTTTAGTTTTCATTTTGTTTAAGTGTATAAAATGTAACGGTGTTTAGAATTATGTATTTCTTATAAACTGTACAGATAAAACAAGACAACAATGGAGGCATAAAACTCAGCAATTGTGTCAGAGACCAGCCCCTTGTTCACGCAACGCTTACAGTGAAACTGAACATGACCAGAACAATACAACCGATTACACAAAGACACACAGAGACGTGTCAGCAGGGTGTCACGCCAAAAAGAAAACAAAAGGAAAAAAATACTCACTTGTAATTTGCTGTTTTTTTTGTTTTTGACAGAAAAATCAAATAAAAAGGAAGGAGCCATAAAACTGGCCATCAGGTTGCATGCAAAGCAAGAATGGAGTCAGACAGAAAGCACGTAAAATGGGCTCTATTCCTGCATGTGAGATGCATGTACAGTTATAGCCGACAAACTATTGCTTCTCCTCAACATCGAAGCCCTCCATCACATTAACAAAACTGGTGTAATGGCTCTCTAATTGGTCTGAGAATACTATTCTAATCCATGCGTGCCTGACGCAGTATGATGCCAATAAAATGACACTTGCACACAAAATGATCTCATGACACAATAATTCACTATATTACATTCTACAGTTTCTGCTATAGGTGCATGTATTTAAATAATAGTCTCATGTGAACTAACGTTACAGATTTCCAAGCCTGACTTAAAAAATATATTGATCCACATTTTCTTTCCTCATTTGTCCAGACTTCTAAGCTGCTTTCCAGGAATAACTCATATACTTCTTTTGTGAATAATAGTGACAGTAGTGACATGGCTGGTAATGAGATGCATAATTCAATAACAAGATCCAGACCATAAGTCTAAGGTTTTTACAGATATATTGAGATGTTGAGATATATTTTAGAATTTCTTACACAAATGTTGCCATGCACGTAGACAAGAATAACAAGAATCAGGTGGGGTCTGTGTGCTGTGCTCCTCCCAGCTCAGTGTTTCATGATGAGTTTAAAAATGTATCTTCGTCACTGTAAACCATAAGAAAGAGGTGGCTGACAACGGCACCTCTAATGGCACTGTACTGTACCCTAGCTGAGTAAAGTGGTCACAAAGAACAGCAATGTAAAGTGCTGAATATACATGTAAAAAAAAGAAATATTATATTTCTATCATCACATTCTCCCAAATATTCAACTCTTTGTAACGTATCACATGAGAATTTGCTTTAAACAATAGCAAACTGACACAGTTCAGTTTGGATGCATCTAGACTAAATGTTAGCCTGAACACAAAGAGACTTTTGGAAATGGATCTAATATTAGTTTCTAATATTGAGCGATATGTTTCATGAACAGCTGGAGGTGACACTGCTGAACTTCAAATCTTCCTTTATACATAATATTGTACCAAACATGCTGGGACCAGCCTAACTCGACTGGACAGGGAAAACAAACAAAATAATATCAGGTTATACACCTACCTAGAAGTGTCTTCCTGCATTATATTATTGTATTAATTCATGAGAACTAAAGTCATTGAGGGCTATGACACAGCTAAAATGATTTTATTTATACCATCAGTGACAACTTGTTACTACACTACTGAAATCATAAGCACCCACATACTGTATATGATACACTCTAGTAGCTACACTTCAGATTCATGTAGACAGCTTAAGCGTTTTATTCATTCCTGCAGCTCTTTCTACCTCCTCTCTTGTCTGATCTTCTCTCACCTCAACATCAAAACGTTCCAAACCATGCAACCTTCAAGTACACATATCACAGTCTGCCCAAACCTTTCTGCTACATCACATTCTCCACCCTCTATGCAACCAGGAAATAAAAAAAAACAACATATATTAAATGAAACACTATTCATAGAAACCACTAGACACCTCGGAGAACCCTTTAGAAAACACCACGGGAACGGCAGATTGCTGCAACTAAAGTCACTGACAATCTATGTACATAGATATCAACACAACTTCACAAGCTAAACGACTAACAAGGCCACTAAATGACT
Source organism: Eupleurogrammus muticus (assembly GCA_036785175.1). Lineage (NCBI taxonomy): Eukaryota > Metazoa > Chordata > Actinopteri > Scombriformes > Trichiuridae > Eupleurogrammus > Eupleurogrammus muticus. Next base: position 14,830,747 of record JAYKQN010000002.1, on the reverse strand, counting down.
GTCTTTCCAGAGGAAAAGCTGAATAAAACGGGACAAAAGCTGCTTCTCATCTCCAATGAGAATTTGGTGATCAGATATTATCACATCATGTGCAGCATATGTCTCAAACTTCATGATGTGTTTTTGGTCAAAATTTGACAAAGATTCCAACTCTCTTTCTCTCTCTATATATATATATGTATATAGAATAGATAAACCAAAATAAAAGACAGATCCATGAACCTTTATGAAGGTTAGTATGAACGGGTTAAGGTGCTGCTCGACTCTTGCAAGCTGACCAACAGGTCATCGATCTTCTCCATGTTCTGGGACGCAGCGATGCCGCTCTGCACGGTCGCAGACTGTGACAGCGACTGGCTGAGCAGAGACTGAATGCGTGCGTCACTCTCTCTTTGGTTCTGACCGGACTGGCTGATGGCGATGATTTGGTCCGACAGCGTGTTTCCTGGAGTGTTCATTAGCTGGCCACATTCTGCAGAGCGGGCACGAAAAAGTCAAAATGTTATACATAGTTTAATTTTCATCTTCATTAAAAAACAGTGCTGTTCTTTCTCAACATTTTTAAAAGGCGTGCATGTGGTTAGTGAATTCCTTACCATTCTGAATACCGAACAGAAAGAGGCCGGGCTGCTGAGGCTGGCTGGGCTGATTGATGGTCCCACCCACAGCTGACTGAAACAGAGTCCCTGGCTGCTGAACAGGTGAGGAGGTGGTGGTCTGGAGGGTCGCTACGCCATTTTGTGAGGCAAACATGGCCGACTGGGCCAGCTCCTGGGCAGCCAATCCCCCCTGCAGGGAGGCCATGCCGGACTGGGGCATGAACAGGGCTACGGGCTGCTCCTGCTGGCTGTTTGAGCCAAGTTGCATCGGCTGTTGGTTCTGAAACAGCACCTGCTGTCGTGGGTCGGCGGGGTTCCCCAAGGCCATGGGCTCAGAGCGATCCTGCTGGGTCACGGTCACCATGCTGGCTTGGGAAAAAAGTTGCGAGGGGTTTTGTGGCTCTTGCGAAACTAGACTGCTGCTGGTCAACGGAGGCATCTGGCCCTGGCTGCTGAACAGTAGGCTGGAGGTCTGGTCCGCGGTGGACAGGGGGCTGTTACAGAACAGAAGGCCCGCCTGCTGCTGCTGCTGCTGCTGGCCTGGAGAAAGGGAGTTAGCAGATGGATGCTGGGAGATGTTCTGGAACATAGACGTCTGCTGAGCTTGCTGCGTGTGGGGCTGTGGCTGAGAAGGCTGCTGCTGGTCCATGGGGCTCCTCTGCTGAATGGGGGGCAGCTGGTTCTGAGCCTGGAATACTGACTGAGGTTCAGGAGCAGGGGTCTGCAGGGCACTGAGAAACGCCAGCTGCTGCTGCTGCTGCTGTTGCTGCTGCTGCTGCTGCTGAGCATTACTGGTGGCCAGCTGAGATGGCAGAGACGTCTGAGGGAGGAAGAGGCTTGGGGCTGAGGGCTGCTGGTCTGGGGACTGCAGGACTGTCAGGGTGTTTTGGAAGAGAGCAGCCTGGACCTGCTCCTGGGCATGAGAGGTTTTCTGAGCATGAAACAGAGCCCCCTGTGGATCTTGAGTTTCAACCAGAGAACCAGGGTTGTGAAACATCGGCGGTGACGGGTGCGACGGGGCCTGCTGGAGGAAGTTGGTCTGGATAGAAAGCAGGTCATTGGCCTGCTGGAACAGAGCTGCTTGTTGTTGCTGCTGCTGCTGCTGCTGAGCCTGCTGGAAGAGGGCTCCCTGGTTCGGCACCACCCCTTGTGAGGAGCCCTGCTGCTCTGCGTTCTTGCCCTGAGATGCATCCTGAAACATACCACACTGCATCTGAATCTGAGACTGAAACAGCTGCTGCTGCAGATTCTCCAAAACCTGCTGTTGCTGTTGCTGTTGCTGCTGCTGCTGCTGCTGCTGAAGCTGTTGCTGCTGAATTTGTTGCTGTTGCTGCTGCTGGATTTGCTGTTTCTGGATCTGTTGCTGGTGCTGCATGTGCTGCTGCTGCTGCTGCTGCTTGGCCATCGAGTTGTCGGGCTGAAGTGGTAAGCGACAGAAACCTTTAGCCTTAAGTTGTCTCACTGCCTCCTCCAACTGGGCCACTTCATCTGGGGGGAACATTGGGAGCTGCTGCTGTTGAGGTGCAGGTTCACCACACAGCCTCCCCACAGATCCAGAGCCACCGCACGGCCTCTCCTGCCCAAGGCCCTCTCTCGGCTCCAGAAGGAACTGCTGTGAACCCTGCTGGAGCAGGGAGTCTGTTGCCACTGGGTAGGTGCTAGTGGCAGCAATGTCCTGCTTCTGGATAGTGCTTAAGGATTCTGGTTTGGTGAAAACAGGATCCGGGCCTTTGTCAGGGTCCCCAGCAGGCTGGGACAGGTTGTTGGAGAACGGTCTGTTCTTACTGAGATTGCCTGCAGCCATGTCTGGGTTCTGTTGGGTCGGACATAGGTCACCAGTCTGCAGGCAACACAGAACAGAAGATGTGGCTTTAATTAGCTTAAACATACTGTCATTGTGTTGTGTCACTCTTACTGAATTATACTGATCTCTATAATTTGCAAAACTTCTATCCCATTTAAACAGTTTGACTGTGTAAATTGTGTTACCAATAATTATTTAATAATTACCTTAAATACTCCAGAGGACTGGAGGTTACTGGTTACCTCCATCGGAGTGACTTCTTCTCTTTTCACTAGAGGTAACATTGAAGGGATCAAGGCACTACTCAGAACTGTAGCAAGACAAGATAGACAGAAAAAGACTAAAACAAACGCAACAGTCTCCTACTAATTCCATATAGAAAAATATGATTTTTGTAAAAGCCTGTGACTTATTTTATCTCTTGGTATGGTCTGTTTGATACTTGTATATCCTAGTCCAAAACCTCAAGCAGACCCACCATTTCCACCCGATTCAACGATCCTAATAAAAAGTTCTTTTTCTTTTTTTTTCTTTTTTTTAACAAAAAAGTCCATTGTAATCTAAAGGGAAAATTAACATCTTATAATAGAAGGTAAAGAGACCTATATAGTGTTATGGGCGACTCCTGATCTCAGTCCATTTCTATAAATATTTTACCTTCTTAAACACATACATCTACAGTAAAATCTGCAATCAAGGGTATCTACACTGGTTAACAAAGAGAAAATGACAATAACCTTTGATATGTTCTTCAAGAGAACAAGTCTTCACTGGAGATGGTGCCTCTTTCTTCACAGAAACATCATTCTTTGCTGCAAGAGCAAATATTATTGCTTTCATTTTAAAAGAACAATGAGCCAACAACACGATAATCAACCATTTATTTTTTTAAGAAAAAAAGTTCCTTTGTGGATTGCATCTTTTAAATTTTGTACCAAGGGCCCTGCAATTAACAAAAACGCTGATGAGAGGCAGTTCTTTCTTCGGATGACCATGGATTCCTCTGTTGAGAAATGAGCTGCATATTGTGCTCCTGAAAAGTTTTGTTAATATTTGCTCCCATCCTACTGAACTGCTGGTGGTGGAATTGAGTATGATGGATTAAACCTGCATAACCTCGACAAAACTGTGATGTTGAACTACAGTACAGCTTGTTCCTAATTCTCTTGTTCTCCAGCTATGATGCAAGCAAGTACTCTAAAAATAGGTTTAAATTGTGATATAATCTAAAAAAGATATGTGACTAACATTTAAACTCATATTTGCGTTTGCATCTCATGTTTGTAAAAAGAATCAGATAAAGAGGAACTTTGTGCTGTTTAGATGAAATTGACAGGAACAAACCTGAATCTGGAGTGTAGGTAAAAGACTGGACATCATGGGATCTCCCTGCATTGGTCACCACGTACACTCCCACACATACTGGAGAGGTGATGGCTTGGTTCTGGTACGGAGGAACTTTCACTATCAAGTGATTCTTTGGGTGAACAAAGGGAAAAGGGATTAAGTTTACAGGTGACACAATGGATAGTTCTGCAGTGAATGTAGGTGGAAAGTCAGCATTCTGTTAGTTTGTTATTTAAACATATCAGACAGTGCCAGATTTGAGCATGGAACTGGATAACTTTGTGTTCACTTGTATTTTACATTGTTTGACCCTCAAATAGATACAGTTTTAAAAAATAAGGGCAATGACATTTAATGGCCTATCCCGAGGTGTAAGAGCTACTAAAGAGATACAGTATGTACTAAATGAAAAGGATTAAACTGTAACAGCAGTGGTGTTTGAGGCAGCAAATGCATTAATCTGCTCTGAGGGCCTGTATCACAAACCTGTACTAATTAATTCACCGGAAAAAATGAGAACTCTTTCTACAGGGTCCTGACATGGACAAAATGTCCAGAGTTTGCAATCATGTGACAAGTAAAAATGATCAATACTGATTTGATTATCGGTCAGTTGAAATATTTAATTGCTTTTCATTTCCACAACAAACGGAGATTGCTCATGACATGAAAAAAAAACATAATGAAGTCTCAAGATGCATTTTAATTGAGCATTTTATTTAATTAGTGAGTATTGGGTGACTGTATGGATTTCACCCTGATTTACTATAGCCCAGATGAACATGAAACAACCAGTTATTAACTACTTTTCCTCTTTGCTTTAGCAGCAGAAACAGTTTTTAAGGGTTAGAATGATATCTAAAAACCTAGCTTCTCTCACATCAACTTGCTCTGATAAGCACTTTGTGATGCTGGTTATACTAGATTACCAGCGATATTTAGTGCAGTCAGCTAACTCAAAGCGATCCTGAATATGTGAATCCTGCTTTGTGACACAGGCGCCTGATCGCTTTGTTTACAAGGGCAAAGGTTTCAACTGGATTGTTGAGACACACTCGGCACAGTTTCTGAGAAGGTGTAATTAGGTCAGAAAACAATGAGAGAACTCAAACCTTCGGACAAGTAGCCGTTTAAGATGATTACTTCTAAACCCCCATACAAATCTGAATTGGCTGCTTCTATCTACTCAGCATAATTAGGAATTGGCAGTAATCATTTGGTTTAAAAATAACACAAGAGCAAGTGTATTTTACCTGGTGAAACAGTTCCATGTCAATTTCAGCCTCTGCCATCCATGATTTCTCATCTGAAACAGACGATGTTGCATGTTGAGAAAATAAGGAATGGATTACCCTAATACATGTGTGTTTGTGTAATTTCGTATATATAAATATTATATCATATTCATTTTAACATTTAAAAAAAAAAAAAGACAGAGTTCTTACCAGAAACATTTTCATGGAACATGACTTTGGTGTCTTTAAGGAAATTCTTGCCAATTATAAAGACTTCATCTCCACCTCTCACTGAGCAACTGTGTAGTGATTTCTTTAGGATTTCAGGCACCCCTGCAGGCTGGGCTGGAGACATAAACTCAATTAATTATTTATATTTTATACCATTAATTAATAAAAAATGTAATAAACCGATATATCTCATGAAGTAACTAATCTGTCAGGGCGAGCAATGTGATTTTAGAACTTGCTCGAGGAATGTTTTTCAACCCTGAAATCTACAGGAACAATTTAAAAGAGCATTTTCTATCCTGGTGTAAATGGTAAAATCATACATTTTCACAGTGACAAAACACAAGTGACTCTACATCAGCTGACATTCACTTAATCAGGCTCATAAGTAGACAAAGACACAACAATGTTGTGATAATTCCCTACATCTCAAATACTGGATATTTTTTAACACCCGTACATTGCTTTCCTTTCTCGCCAACATTTCATAAACCTTAAACTTCACAAGTATACACACGTGCACAATTGTGTCTTGTGGAAAGATATTTCCCTGAGTTGCATGCCGGCTCTGTGTAAACTATAAAAGTCCACACATCTCTATTGTTTCGTCCTTTCCTTTTCTTTCTCCCCTGTCTCTCTCTCTCTCAAATCAACTCACACAGAAACCAATGCCCTAAGCGTCTTTCCTGTGAAAAACCAACCACGCCCTCATATGGTTTGTATTACTAGATAACACTTCATCTGATCTCTAGACGCTGACATCAAAAGACTACAGTCTCTGGTTATATTAAGCTTTAGATAATTAATTTGGCAATTATTTAATAAAAATAATAATTAAGTCAACTGTTTTATCCATTTTAACCATTAGTTAAAGAACAACTTTTTGCAAGTATCCAAGATTTACACCTTTACTTTTTTCAATACACCAGTTTATATAAAATCATATCATACAAAGCATCAACAATGATTTAAAACTTTAACATATTATTAGATACATAAGACATTGACTTACTACACAGGATTGGAGATGATGGAGTCTGTAGTGTCAGCACGGAACCATCTGGACGGGGGATGTTGACCCGAAACACCAGCCTAGCACGTGTGCTCTTCTTCTTTGACCCGGCCACACCGATGCGAGCCTCGACATCAGCGTTACGGAGCTTCAAGATCCCGACACAGTCCACCCTGCACAGACACACATCAGCTTGAAGAAAAACTGCAGTTTACCTGAAAAATGTAATTACACCTCAGTAACTATGAATTTTATAATACTAGAAGAGATGAAGAGCAACAGATTGACAGTCTAACTTATTATAATACATACAGTTTTTAACATAAACATACAACCAACCAGTCAAAGATGGAATCATAAGTCGTTCATTGTTTTCTATTGGTTTTTCTTAGTACTCGAATACACTCCAGCGAAGTACTTACGCTAGTGTCATGTTGGTGCTTGGATCGAGAGACACTTCAATGACAGTTGTGCCGTCGATGTCCACCTCCTTGCAGGTCGTCGTGTTGCGGCCTGTCACCCTGCAGGCTTGGTAAAATCCATGAGGCTTCACACGCCCTGTATCATTGCCCACAAACACTTGCAAAACTACTGGATCATTCACGCCCTCCAGCTACGGATTAAAAAAAGAAGGAATAAAATACAAAAAATTTAGTCAGCGATTTAAGACCAGAATTTACACACATGATATAAGAGGTTGGTGCACAGGGTGGAAATATATATATATATATATATATATATATATATATATATATATATATATATATATATGTAAAAATGAATACTATCCCGTTCTGCCCTGCCCTATTATTCCCTCCATTTAAATCAGTTTCTTTATCTTTTTCCCTACCTGTCCAGCAGATGCCCTCAGTATGTTTTAGCATCTTTTCAAAAAGCAATTAAGCTTTGTGTGTCCTGCCAAGAAACAGAACCTTCACCCAATTAGATTTTCCCCTTTATGTGATATCTGGTCAGCCTTTTAAAAGCCTTGTTTGTTATCTTCTGTTCATGCCTTCTATTTTTGACATAAAAACATTTTTCAGGTTCATCATCCACACGCCAAGTGCTGCAGATGGTTGCAAACACTAGCAATGAAGAGAGTCTGCTTAAATGCCAAAAAACGCGATCCTTGCTTCAGATTCCACATACAAGAAAAGGACATAAAGGATTCACAATCAGCAACCTTGGAATCATTTAGAGGGGATCATATTAAGCCTCTACAAGCAATGACTCAATAAGTTTTACTTCTTCACCCACAAATATACTTCATGCTCCACATAAAGCTCTACTGTATAAATAGCAACCCCCCCCATACACACACACACACACACACACACACACCTAGAACTAGTTCTCTGGCCCAATCATTAACGTAACCTTCACTCATTGAATTCTTTTTGGGACATTTGCTGAAAAGGAAACAATACTCTGGCTATAGCAGGAAGGGTTAAAACTAGGGGTGTGAAATTGAGGAATTGATTATGATGAATTTATTACAAAGAAAAAAATTGTAAAAAATATTAACAAATTTTATCGTAGTCATGGCAAACAACAACCAAACGTTGTACAGTGCACCATGTCGTGGTTCAGGACAATTACAATGAAGCACACAGCTCCAAATACAATGAAAGTGCTGCACTTGACAGTAAATTTCTGTTAAAAAAACAACTTGATGGAAGTGTTGGAAAGCGTTGTTTATTACAAACTGTACAGAAAAGAGTTTGCATATCACAGGAGTACCAACCCTATGATAGCCCTACCCCTAGTTAAAACAGGATCTGAGGCTGTTTAACAGTTACCTTCACAGTAGGGAAGCCCTGCTGAGTGCGGTCCTTCACTGATCCTCGGCTTCCTTCAGTCAGATAGCGAGCTCGGTGCTGAGTCTCAGGCTGGACGAGGATCTTCAGCTCCTTCCCTTCAGCCTTCTGTGGGTACTGCATCGAGAGAGTTCTCCCTTTCTGATTGGTTGTCTGTAGGTCGTCTTGAGAACTGCAGTGAAGAGTGATTTAAAACCAACAGATCGCCTCAGATTCATTTTTTTTTCTTGGGAATTTATTTGTAGGGTGTGTATCCTGGCTGGCATCTTCTGACAGAGAAGAGCATGGCCTCAACCTTTGTTGACAGGACTTATATGAAGGGATGTTCTGCACTACAGTTGGCACCTTTAGGATCAGAAATCCTCCTTTCTTCTCCACATTTAAGGCACAACACAGCATGGCCTCAACATTAAATATCTTTCTTTGCTTGGAAAAAAAATGACAATTCAACCTAATGCTCTAAAATTGTTTTAGTAGCCACAGCTGTGAAAATCCTCTGAAGTTGCCATGGTGCGCTGAGCAATGCCGAGTTAAGAGGCCCTCCATCAACCAAGCATATTCTATGCCCAGCTCTTAAAGCGTTCAGAGTTATCTGTTTATTTAATCTGCTCTGCTTATCTTAGGTCTTTGAGAGAGGCTCTGTGATTCACTCTGGCTGACCACTGTTTGTACTTCAGTATCCTGCCCCTCCCTCCCCTCTGATCTAACCGCTCTTCTTCACTCGAAGCGTGGTGGGAAATTTAGAGCCAGCAGAGTGTTTAGAGTAGTTTGTTGAAGATTTCCATCTGCTATACAATGTGTAATTTCCTTCCAATTTGTATTCTGACAACTAGGATAAGTCCTGTGTGAGATTATCGCGAAGGGCCTTTAGGACAAAAACTGAATACCTGCTTATGAGCTTGATTGTGCTACTATCATCAAGAGAACGTTGAATATTAGCTTAATATTGAGAAGTCAACTTTGTCAACTAAGTGAACTTATCGTTTTTGTATAGTTAATAACGAGTGGAAAATTACACAGAGTAAACATATCAAAGAGGAAATATAATAAAGATTAGGAAATGTTATCCTATGTCTTTTATAGCCACCAGATCTTAACCCAATAAAAGACTTCTAGATGATTTTGAAGCAACATGCCAAATGTCAAAACACCAAATGAGGCCATATGTTTAGAAATCTGTTCTTGGAGACCTGTAGAATCTATGGAAAGCAGTGAAAGCAGCTCATGCAGCTAAACACCTGGCAAAGACTCTTGGTTTAGCTATTTCGACAGTTTTGTGAGATGTAGAACAGCATTACATACATTCATGATGTGACCACGCCTTAGGTAGATCCAACAGTTACAACTCACCTTCCTTTTTGGCCGGTCTTGGTGTCAGGGCCTAGTTGTGACAGGACAAAGTGCGGCCCTTTGGCGCTGTCTGCATCAAACATGTCCATGCTGGCCTCCCCTGCAGGCACAGATTTAGGTCCAGGTCTTTGGCGGGGGGTTCGTTTCCGGGACTTCCGTGGCACCTCTGTGTTGTCGTTGTAAGAAGCACTGCTCATGATGCTGAAGTTGGAGAGAGAGTCGTCCATCCAGATGCTGTTGCTTTGCTCCGAGTCCAGGGACGTCTCCTCCTGACAGGACATGCGGCTGTCATCGAACAGGTCTTGCGGAGGTGGAGAGATGTTCAGCACTGTGCGGCGCTTCGACGGGGTCATCTGGTGATGCGTCTGGGCCTCCTGGGACGGTGCCCCTCTCCCTCCTCCGAGCTCACCGGTACCCCTGCAGCTCCCGCCACCGCCGCCATTCCCATTCCCACCCTCCGCTCCGACAACCTCTGGTACTGTTCTGCAGTTCCTGGCATCCTCTGGGTCAACATTGCCACTATGAACCGGGGTCTGCTCACTTGCTGAAGAACTGGAATGCTTGGTGGAGCTGGAAGAGGTGGAAAAAGCACTGCGGGGGCCTTCCATGGTCATAGAAGAGGACATGGCATCTACAGTGCAAATAATTAGACAGTAAATAAAGGCCTCTCAACCAGTGCTGGCTAGCAGTCCCGTTTAAGCAGCTAAATTTGTTCATCATTGTTTTTTTTGTTTTTGTTTGGTGTTTATTTTAGTTCATCCAAATAAAAATGGCCCTCCTTTTCATTGGATCTTGCATATGTATGTGTGTTGCTAATGTCATATGAGGACATGTAATTGTACAGTACATGAAGCATAGTGTAGGTGTGACCTAAAGAGGCCCAAAAAAAAGAAACAAAAAATAAAAAAAAACAGGTGAGCAGTCCCCTTTATTTTTTATTTTAAATATTTTGGAGAAATCTTAGAAAACGCTTGTGAATAAATAAACTACTGAAATAATAGAAATATATGAACTATATGAATGAATTTATCATTAATACTAGCATTTTGTTGATGTTCACCTGACTGAAAAATTGATAGGGAAGTTCAAAACAGTAATCTGTACAAGATGCATGCCAATTATTGGAGCTTTTATTTTTTCTTTGTCTTGTCTTGTCTTTTTTTGCCATACAAGTTCAGATAATTTAGTTGGGACTGAACGTAGCCACAGAGACAAAATAAACAAGCTTCTGACCTATGAAGCAGAGAACTGCAGACCATTTTATATGCAGACACTCCCTGCTTCAGAGGGAACTTCCTGGAATAAAAATGAGACAGCGAATGAGCAATAAGAGCTGAACAGTAAAAATTTATTCAGATTAAAATGAATAAATAATGATAAAAAAAAAATAACACAGGATATTTTGTTTGTTGCTCCAGCATGCTGACATACACTGTAATTTTAAAAGCATTCAGTCACAATGAACTAGATGAGTGGGGAAGAGTGTGGTTAAGTTGCAGATTGTAAAAGGCGTTAGACCACATCGACATTCGGGATGATTGTTTGGCAACTCATTAGTTTGCAAAACACAGTTGGAAAGAAAGCGATGCACAGAAAACCTATGGAGGTAGTGTCATTTTCAAGTATCAGAGCACAAAGACATAGAAATCACAAATCCAAAACATTATGTCATCTAAAATCTATGAACAAATACAGGTGGATGCTCAATGCTATGATAGATTTTGAGATCTAGGTTGTGAGCATTTACTTTTCAAGGTTATCCTGGTCTTAATATACAGTGAGCACCAGAAAAGATTTTAAAAACAGCAAAAACAGAGTTGCAACTGATGAAATGTTCTGCTGTGAAATCAGTCTAAAAAACTATTTCTGAAAGAAAAAACAAACATGATTGTAATTTAAACTTTAAGCTCACAAATGAAGCAAAAAGAGAGATAAGAGCCACATGATATTATTGACAATTTTCAATAAAATGTATAAGTGCCATGTAAACTTGTATATACTTCACCTTCATCCTGATACAGCCCAATTTCCCACAATGCAGCACTGACATCAATATGGAACAAATGTCTGGGTTTAGCCTACTGAAACTCATTTTAAAGCCAGAACACTTCACTGGGAAGTAAAGCAAATGAACTACAATGAAGTCAAAATGGTTTCATGTTTGAATATATTGATGAAAAAAATGTTTAAGAATGCAACTGATGGCCAAAAATATGTATATATAAGTGCTTGAAAAACAAAGCCATATACATTAAAATATAATCGATGCATAATTAATTATATATAGTAGTGGATAGTGGATTTTGTGATTCAAACACATGATCAGAGTCTCTTTTCAGGAGAAAAGAGACTTTAATCATTTGTTACCGTTCTTAATTTTTCATCTTTTTTCTAAGATTATCTGCCAAAGTGGTTTTGCATTGCATCAGTTTCACTTGAATGCACAATACGAACGTTACAGGTCGAAGGTGTGTAATGTCTCTTGACCAAGTGGTCTTAATAGAACCAAATTATGCTTCAGTTTTAAAGAACTAAACATTAGTTCATACCTGTATGTCTTGGGTACAGTACACTTAACCTGCTCATTCTTTTGAATGTTAAACGTCATTATAAACCAGACAATCCAAACTGTTCATTGTTAGTAAAACCCATAATATCAAAAGATAAAAGATCAGATAAATCAATGTCTGCCTAGTGCATGATGCAAACAACAAAACTACAAGTGCACCAGACCGATATGTGTGGTTTAAAGATGCAAATGGCCATTTTATAAGCAAGCCATCAACAATCCAATACTGCAGGTACAAGAAAACATGGCCAAGATGTGGATGGTCAACTAGCTTTTCAATCAGAATATCTGGCCACAGTTTAGCCGTAAATAATATAAATAATCTCTGGACTTGTGTTTGTCTGAAAATGTGATTTTCTTATATAAGCAAAAGCAAAAAACAATAAAAAAAAATTATGTCCTGCAGAATATGTAAAACTGTTCAGTAATAGGCTTTGTAGGGCTCGCACATTATTATAGGGTTCCGTGTTTACACAGATGTTTAAAGAATTAAGCAATTTTGCAAAAAGGTAACCTGCTGGACATGCCCTCCAATTTAAAACTAGCAGCAAGACACCAAACACACAGTAGATCAGATGTCACAACAATATTTCCCTATCCATGTATTTGTGTTGACAGTGCCTGAGCAGTAGAGATAGGCATGAGTAGTAGCAATATTCAGGTGTCCTAATGTTGATGACAGATTTTTGGGCAGCAGGCTGCTTGTCTGACTGTCTTTCCTGCTGTGTGCAGGTATTTGTATACGGTTATGTTTTCTGAGGTGGGGCACGAATAAGTTTCACTTTCAGGAGAGAAATAAGGAAAAAGAGGAGCAGGATCCTACCTGATGCTATAGCAGCTGAAGGGGGAGGCCCTGCCTCTCCGCCGCTCTTTTGACTCATGGCTTTTGGGTTCTGCTGAATGGGAAAAGGCAACTGCAGCTCTCTGGGAAGAAGGTCATACACCGATTCTGTGGTGGGAGATAAAAGGAATAATAAAATGAGATACTAATTTCAACTTCTTGTTAGCTTGTATTTCTCAGAAATTTAATTTGATAATCTAATATGCAATCACTGTTTTACACACACACACATAATAGTTTTGAAGCCTGTGAAATGATTAGTCTACATAGAGGTTCTACGTAGACATTAGGGACTACAAAACCCCATGAAAAAGTACAAGATTACACAACTACTGAGGTAAAGTAAAAGCTGTTGCACACCAAATAAACATCAGATCTCATTACAAGCAGACAGCGGGGCGATACAAAGCCTTTCCCTCTCTTCTCTGTGCCTCCCTCAGGGCCGACAGGACACGGGGAGGGGGAGAAAGCCTTGGGTCAACAGCATGACAACAATTTTACTAGCAGCCTGATTCATCATCCAAATATTATGGTATGAACTTAGAGCGCCCATTACAGTTGCCTGACTCTCTTCTCTGCCAACTGCCAGCTTTAATTACTTGCAGCTGAGTCCCAGGGTTCGGTGTGTATATCAGATACTTAACCCTCCCATTGTTACCACTCGCTGTGTACAATAGACAAACCTGGGACACACTGAAACCAGCCCATGCCTCTTCATTCCCAAAGCCCTCCAGTATCTTACAGCTCGGTTTAGAAGAGCAGGGAATGCCGGTTCCCAGAAAGGGAGCTTAAATCTGGACTCAGCAAACTCATATAGCTCACAGTCAACCACACATACACATGGGATATGAGTGCGGCTTCGCTGGTTATTTGCTAAGTTCTCCAAACAGAAATCACACACACACATGCATGCACATGCACTCATGCACACAACACCACCTGCACAAAAACACTTTCTCTGCCCCTGCACTTTTACACTTAAAACTCTACAGTCTTCTTGAGGCTAACTGACTGCACATGCAGGAACATGTGCTCGGAGCGAGCAGCCCTTCCAGTAAACAGATTGCCAACCGCACAGACAGAAAATATGTACTCTTCTCTCAGAGCAGTGGTCTCGAATCACTGGCTGGCCTGTTCAAAGTGTTTCCACAGTCCCTGGACGTTTGTTTAAAAAAAGTCAAAATTCCTATTTTGTGGCATATTTGTTTCCTCATAAGGACAGAGTGCAATTCTTTATTTACATGTGACAAAACACTGTCCCTTTCACACAGGAACAGATTCAAATAATAAAAAATGGCCAACCTGTTTCGCACGATATAAACTGTATTGACTCACACACTCAGCACGTGATGTTTTCATTTTGACTTAAGACCAGTCGTGTTGTGCAGACAACTGGCCACTGAGGAAAATCTTTCATTTCAGCTGTCTGTCTGTGATCTTCATAATAACAGATTGCAGTCTAAGCCTAAATACTCACATTAGAAGACACAGTGTTCATGTGGTTAGTTTTGATGAGGTCTACCTATGCCTTTTATACATTTAGACTAATATCCTCCCGGCTTCAAGCATTAACTTTTCACTGCTAACAGAAGGATAAACAACAAACCTGTTGCACATAAAAATCTTTCTTTCATGCATAGTTAGGTCTTTTTGGAGCCAACAGTCAAATATCCTTGCTTTTTAAATCCTTCCCATGCCTTGTGATATGTTTATATGGTAAGTAGTGCAGGCTGAAGGTGGAAAAAAGAAAGCACTCACCATGTGAATGGCAGGACTTACACTCCCATTCATTTCCCTCACATTCCTGCTGCTTGCTCTTACTAGCCCTGGCACCTGGGGCGTGGCACTGGTTTTTGGCTGAGTGACTGATTTAACTCCCCTTCGGTCCCCCTCCTCCACTCCACCTACCACTCTCCCTCTCCCTGTCTTGTTTACTGTGCTCGCAGACCCTTTTTCTGTACTTCAACTTGCTCAACAGGTTAGAAGTATTGTCATGTGGAATCCTGTCAAGCAGAAATGAAGTAGGGAAACGGCCAACTAACACTGAAAATGTTACGTTACGAAGATACAAATGGTGTATTTACTGGATTTCTTGAAATACTACTGAGCAAAAACTGATTGGAACACACACCTAAAGTCACCTGGTCATTACATTTCGGGTTTATTCCAAGCAGAGAAGGGGAAAAAAAGGCACTGGCACCTGCAGCAAACCATGTACAACAACCCTGAAATGTTTACAGCCAAGCCTACATGAAGGCTGCCAGAGACTCCATAGCAACACAGATCAGGGGGCAAGTCTTTTGAGTGTCTGCGTCTCTTGTGAAGAAAATGAGAAAAAAAATACAGCGTCATCTTAGATCAAATGGAGAACTGTGCATTGGTATTACTGGATGTTACACGAACAACAACATTACAACATTGCAACATTGCGGCAGACATCTGAATCATCTCTGCACAATCTCACCACACATTAAGCCAAGGGAAGGTGACGCAAGTGGATTTGTATAGGATATTTCAGCAAGAAAAGTCAAAGTGCTTTACATAAGATACAAAAAGCATCAAGGCCTCACATGAAAGCAACACATGTTACCATAAAAACAATTAAATAGAAAGAAGAGATAAAGTAAAAATATAGGTTAAAAGTCACTCAAGCTTAGAATGATGTAAAAGATATATAAAAAGAACATTAATTAGAGAATAGAATCAATAAAAAAAAACACATAAAACACTTTATTCAACATGCAAGTGTTAATTAGTTATTTCATGAGTCAGGGACACAGAAACTAAATACATAGCTAGAAATTACAGTACAAACTCTAGGCACTTTAAGAGTACAGCGCAGAAGTCGTCTCCAATTGTGACACAATTTGGGTAATAATCAGCAGTAACGGCTTTATATAGAAAAATATGCCAGTGCAACTCTCATCTCTATGCCAGAGAGGACCACCCAACCCTATCTTACAGGATACCATGGTGAGTGAAATAACGGTCACTGGTGATAAACCTGAATGCTGAATGATATACAGTCTAAGGACCTAAGAGTGGAGACTGCATGTGTATAAAGTAAGTCTCTGTTAGCCACAGCAGAATGGAAAGCTGCTTCAAAGGCTCTTCTTAAGCTTATCATTGGAAGTCTATTTCTATAAGGAAAGACAATCTTTTGTCACAGTTTACCAACAAGAATGCCCACACAGAATTTAAATGTTAATCTCTTATCAAGCCAAACCCTAAGGGACTCTTTCAATATCAGACTCATTCACAGTAGATATTTGAAGTCATTATAAAAATGTTTTGGCTTTAGAAAACATAAATCAAATATTATTATAATAAACAGGTACTAATTTGAGCCGAATAACATCATACACTTTGTCAGATCTATAAAAAAGCTGCACAATGTTCTTTCAGTTTTGAAGGCAGATACTATGTTATTCTCATGTTAATAGATGTGTATTTTCATTTAGACATTTAGTGGTGGTTGGTTGTAAGTGTGTAGGAGAACCTGCAGTGGTTGCAAAAAACATGAAAGGCCATCTATAGAGCCATTGTTTGGTTTGTATGCATCATAAAATGTGGCTTAAAACTGGATAAAAATTAAGTTCAATGCATTTTGATTATCAGGGAATTCTGTAAAATGTATGAAATGGATATCACTGATGGAGGTCAGCTAGGAAAATGTTTTAAATTCCTGTTTGAAAACAGTGTGAAATTGTGATTTGTGAGTTTTTCTGATCCATGAAATTCCTAATTCAACTCAATTTACAAGTGCAATTCATTGTATATTTTGTTAATAGAACTGAGATTGATGAGAGTTATTAAATGTGGAGCTATTTTTTTTTTACTTTTGTCTTAAAATAATTAGATATTTAACACAAAATATATATCACCCAATAATAATATTTTAATGTCAAGAGTAACTGGAAAGTAAATCTGCTATGCTACCTACAGTATGGAGCTAGCATCAGCAGATGGGGGCAATAAATTCCAGTCACATTAAACAAATTATTTGGCCTCAAACCCACTTCCAGCATTAGAAATTCAGCATTTACAATAGTGACAGAAAAATAAAAAATGTACATATATAATGTGTCCACCTCCCGTTTCCATCAATCGAAAATATTTGGCCCAAAGTTATGGAATAATCACAGTCAGACTTCTTCAGCCAAGACTCAGTCAGCACCAGTATGTCTGGATCTGTGTAAGATATTAATCAAAAGCGTCGAAATTGATTAAATAAAAGGCAGCTGGAAACAGAATAGTATTCAGCCTTGATTCAAAATAAGAGTTGTAGTAGACTTGCAGTCTTCTGGAAGTTTGTTCCAAATATGTAGACTATAAAAACTGAACTGCTTTGCATTTAGTTTTACCTCTGGGGACAGAAAACAACCTGAGAGGCTTGTAGCAGTAGTAATAGCAGTATTTTGAAATAACTTCTTTGACAGATTTAAAGCTAGATCCACTTTCTTTGTCTTAATAAGGTCTTGAGCAGAAATCAAATCTGTCATAGTGTGACTATTTAAATCCATGTCTGAGTCCATGAATACACCAAGATTTCTGGTCTGGTTTGTGTTTTTTAACATTACTGATTGAAACTGACTGCTGCCTTTTAGTTTTTCATTCTTTGGCTCCAAAAACATGTCATTATTATTTTGTTGAAGTGAAAAAAACTCTTGCACAACTAATCTTTGATTTGTTCAATGCATTTATTAAGATATTTTATGGGATTTTATACCCCTGGTGATGTGGTTATGTAAATTTGTCTGCATAATTATGGTAACATAGTTAGTTGTTATCCATATTCTGAATCATTAGGAGCATGTAGATGTTGAAAAGAAAAGGCCCCAGAATGGAGCCTTGTGGACCCTCACAGGTAGTTTTTCTCCCTCTCTGGTGTGACCTATATACAAAGAGGTCTCCGTCTTTCAAGTAGGATTCATGCCTGGTTAGTACTGTACCAGAAAGTTTTCCAGTCAGTATAGAAATACGTTGCACTGACTGTGTCAAATATAGCACTGAGAATAAGCACTGCAACCATGAAACTATCTACTGGGGGAGCTGCACAAATGTCAGAAATCAGTCATATTGAAACCAGACTTTAAGCAGCCAACCGCCCCAGTACAAAGTCTGTGCTTTTTCACACTAGACATTCACCTGTGAATATATGAATACTGCAGTGAATTGACCAACACGAATGAGGGGGTGTGTGTGTGTGTGTGTGTGTGTGTTACTGACATGCAATGAGTGTAGCTGCATTGAACTTGTTTCTGCTTGCCTGTTTATTGCGTTCCATTCTTTGTTGATACTGAAGATATGTCAGAATACACTTAGTATTGATATCAACACAAATTAGACAATCATTACTCCTCTATCTTCACTGTGCTGTAAACACTGAGATCTCCACAGCATAGTTCATCACCCCCCCTTACCATAACCAAACAGGGGTTTCCAGTAACTCCATGATCCCACAGGGAGTGTATCCAACAATGGCTGGACCTGATTCTCTGGACATTGTCCGGAGCGTGTATGAGAAAGAAGTTTAAGACTGTTACTCTGCAACTGTTTTTGTTTGTATTTAAGTGGATATCATTGAAAACCTTACCAAGAACATTCCCAGTGCTGTGGTGTGGTCAAAATTCTGACTGGAAGACACCAAACAGTTTTTTAGTGCCAAGAAGTGGTCCAGCTGTTGAAAAAAAGCTTTTTAACCAAAATATGAGCATCTGAGCGCATGTTTACGAGCTGGACGAAGAGGCATGCTGATTGTAAAATTGTCCTGACAGCGAGATGACCACGTGGATGGATGGGGAGGCTAGTTGATCATACATGTAATAAAGTAACACATTGAGTGGGCATTACTTCGGTTAGAATCTATTTTTTCCAATGACAGATGCTGGATAGGAAGGAAGGCCAAATGCAAGACAAGCCTTAAATGCTATCAGGAACAACTGGTAACATCAGTGATAAGCAGGGCAGCATTTGTCCATTGACATTTCCCAAATGCAAGCAATGTGATGGCATTTTAATTAACATATAACCTGCCTCCTATTTGATGCTTTAGAAAACCAGGCAGGAATTTTAATGTTTTACCAGGTCTTTAATATTCATAAGTCAATTTGCAACAATATATGCAACAAAACATTAAAAAAAAAAAAAACAATACTGTAACATAGTTCAAATTGAGCTCCCTGGTATGTGTGTAAGCATTACATCAAGATGACTCAGCGATGAAGTCTTTAGACATGAGTGGAGCACATATCTTGACTTGTTGTTGCGACAGCTCTTAAAAAATGTCATCACTGTCACAAATCATATCCAAATCAGAGTATCTGAAGTGAGCAAAGAGAGTCATCTATATTTTTCTATTGCAAGTCACTACAGATGAAGGCTGCTGTCAGAAAAAAAGTCCTATAATGACTGTCACTCCAGAGCCTGTCACTCTTCAATGCTGAAAGATTACATCGGAACAGTGACTCAAATGTGTTGAAAGAAAAGGCCTTCAGTGGTAACTAGTCACAGTTTCCTGCACAATAGAGGCCATTATACAGTTTCAGGAGTACTAGAACACCATGACTGTGATTGACAAAATGTTTGATAAGGAAATGACAGAGAATTAACACACTGAATTAACATACTTCATTAAAGGGGACACACACACACACACACACACATATATATATATATACATACATACATACATACATACATACATACACATACTCACTACACACAGCTAACAATTTACATTCCTTATTACATTCCTTAACATGCATTTTCAATTGATATGGAGATATGGACCACAATTTATGTAAAAGGTCAGCTAGCCAATTTACATTGGACGTGGTCCAAACTTCTCACAAAGCTTACAACTGCCTACAATTCAGTGTACAGAGAAACAAAGCAGGTATGGTGAAAACAAACAAACTGATAAAATATTTTTTTTATCAGCTACCACCACTTGTGCTCATTGAAGCTTTAAAAAGAAATATGTGGTTGCAGTTGTTAATTATGTAAATTCCAACTGGCAAAGATAGAACAATGGAGCCGTTTCTTTCTTTTTCTTTTATTAAATCCCTGCAATCCTGCTTCTCTAAGGGAAGACTGGGTACTGTGGTGCGTGAAGAGAAAAGTCCCCAGTTGTTTAAAAATTGCGAGCTAGACTTAAAAATCAGGCTACGGGCGGTCATTTGTGTCACACCAGGCTCAGGGTTTGTGGCATGTCACTCTTTTCAATCCAACTAATCCAGAAGTGGCCAAGAATGACCTCCAGGCATTAGTTTACATGATTGCTTTCAACAAACACCCACCACTATCCTGACTTTACAAAACCGCCCACTGAAGCTCCGGTCAGGGCCAAACCACCCAGCTGCAAGAGAAACAGAGCGGTTTGCTACTTGCATTTATTATCTCTCAGAACTGTGAAACCGAGTTAATGTTAAAAATGATGGCCGAGAATAACACAATAACACATCCACCTTTAGCTCTGTGTTTATCATCGAACCCAAAAATAAAACAGACAATGACTTCAGAACAAAGTGGTAATTAAATCCCTTACCAAAAATGCCATGCTTGCACACAGATACCAGACTGTGATAGACATCAGACTTCTTCCCGTGAAATCTGTGATCAGGTGATGCAGCTCCTCAAGTGATCGCCCCTTTTCTTCCATGCCAGAGAAGACCATCTATGATTGTACGTACACATGCACGTGCAAACACGGCCACGTACACTAAATTTACAACATAGAGAATAAAAAAACAAAAAGTTCAGCTTGCCAACCCAGGTATTTCTGTCTGGCTTACAGGAAAACTGTGCTAAGGCAACAGGAAAAGCCTGTAGCCACATAGCACGTACACTCATCGACAATGTGACGTCACCAAGCTACTAACTGACTGCATTTAGTCTGGACTAAATGTCTCCGAAATAGCTAGATAGTTACTTTGTTTTCTCAGTCAAAATGAACTTTGGACATAATCTAACAGTTTTCTCTACACGGTTTGAATGTGCTTATTGGCATTTGTTTTCGACAAAAAAATCTGTAAAAATGTAAGTAACTTATGTGCAAAAGTTCATAATATGACAATATGTGACAACAAATTGTAAATAGAAAAGCAGAAATATTCATTAAAATCAACAAAAAAACATCTGTACATTTCAGCTACAATCACAAGAGACGTGATTTTAAATACAACTAATACAAGTAATGTAGTAAACTAACTTCTGATAGAAATGGAATAAAAAAAGTGGTAATGAACAGATAAAATAGCTGTCATTAGATCAACATTTCATGTACAATGAGAAGGTATGTCTGAGTCTTGAGGCACTCGGAAATTCACAATAGAACAGTAAATCTTTGGAAACGTAATGCCTACATATTGTAAACTAAGACAACATTTCACTACAAGCGCAGCCTTAAAGAGAAATGCAGCCGGATCAGCAGGTCCGCTCAGGCCTGGCAGCAAATCTCAGATCCTGCCTGCTCCGTCTGAGCCTACTTTTACTGTACAGCCTATCTGTCCTTGTTTAATAAGTTTTACTTCTTAAAAAAAAAAAAATGCCATTTTCCAGATTTATGACTATTTGTTCTTGCCTTCCAGAGCTAGACTGAGCCTACGCCTTCGGTTATTAATGACTTAAGAAGATTTGGTGCTTGGAATGTCTCCTGATTAGTCAGGCAAAACCATAACTGGCAGCAAAAAAATAAATACTACCACAAAACTGAAAAGTTGCTGCACTGTTATTCCAGCCTAGTTAAGAAAATTTAAATAGAGAAATTAAAAAAATGGACAAACTCATTTACCTTACGTATTGAACTGTATTTTCTTAATTAAAATCTTCAAAAAAAAAGGTCTGTTTTGAAATCCGGGAGCAAGGCCCAACCCAGTGAAAGCATTCGTCCGTTAGGTGCATCCAGGAGGTGTTATTCTACATCCACGCACTGGAGAAGTGATAACTGTTTTTTTCTATTCAAATATCATTAGTCTTTCTCAAGAATCGTGGACTCTACCTTTAAACTCCACAATATCCCACTTTGCTCTTTCTCACACTCTTGAAAAGCCTTGACTTTTAAAGGCTCCACTTAGATGAGCAGTATTCCTTTGAGGAAACTGACTTTTAATGGATAAAAACTGGTGAAGGGCCTCTCCAACAGCTCCTGATTCAGAGTTCACTCTTGTATAGACATACAAGTCATGGCCATTCTTTTTGTGTAAACGCTTTATTAAGTGGTGTTCCCACTGCTGTGTTGACACGGCTGATATTCATATCACAACCACTGATATTCATGCCAGAACACACACAAAAAAAATATAATCAAGTAAACAGCATTTCATCAAATTTCCATTCCAGCAGGTTAGGGCTTGCTGAGATTGAACAACGTCATATCTGCTGATGGTGTATTTAACTTTTCATGAGAAAAAAAAATCCTCTTTGAAAACTCAGACAAATACAGGAGTGGCAGGAAGAAGACTGAATCAAAATAATAGTGACAAATATAAATATAACACATTTACCCACATAAGAAATACCTGAACAATGGTGGAATTTTTCAGGAAATAATATGATAGAATTATAGAAATCCCTAACAATACATAAAACAACAGGTTAATTATCAATGAATTAATAGGATGAGTGATTACTTGTTTTAATGAAGCAGTAGCAGTTATAATGCTTGATGTCAATGAAAGCCAAGACTGGCTGCTGAATACTCACTTTCAAATCCAATAATACCGACAAATATCAAACATGACACAGCGTTTAGTCAATGCAATTAAAAACATTGACAAAGAAAGCACCACAAATCTCAACCACTGGCCGATAAATGTTCCGTGTGTCAGCGCCCCTGTCAACGCAACCTCGCTTTTCACAACAAAACAGCATCATCTTGATAATGGCTATCACCTTACAAGTTGGCAAAGAATTAACACATGTGCTACTTCTGTTTTCAACTTTGAAAGTTTCACTGCTACAAAAGTGTATCCTTTCTGGTGGCCTTGGCAAACCTTTTGCAAGTGTCACTTCAATAAAGACAATGAGCAGAGAACTAACAATGACAGGATACAGAGGGAAATTGGACGGTCTAATGCCTCTATTCATTTCAGCTCTGCCAGTCTGCCAGGAAGCAGATGACTCAGAAAAAAGAAATGAGAAAACAGGATATTAAGATAAGATAACTGTTGATATGTAGACAAGATTATTTGTCTTTTCCACAGGTTTCCACAAGGTTGCCTCTGTGAGGCTACCTTGTGATGTGACAGATTTCTGAGGAAAGATGCTGAAAGACACTGAAGACAGCATCGGCTCCCTACAGGGCATTGTGAACCTGGAGCTTGGTTTTAAACCACAACTGTTATTGTTAAGTGTCACAAAATATCAAGGACACAAATCCTCAGGGCAGATATCATATGTTCAAGGCACAGCTCTCTAAATCTACACTTATTACTACTACTACTTCAACTGCTACAACCGCTAGCAGCGCAAAGACTTAGAAAACATGTAGTTAGTAATAAAAAAAAAACCTGAGGACAATTAGACCAGATGTAAAAGTGTTTGACCTGATAGGAGTGACAGCACCAACCCTGGGAGCAGCACATTTTATTCTTCCATAATTGCCTGTGAAGAACCTTACTATGTAAATTAAATTCATTATTATTAGTAATAGTAGTATTATAATCTTGAATAAAGGACTTTAACGATTAGTCGAATAATCATTTAATGGCCAAATATTTTGATAATCAATTTTTTGTCCAAATTCTCAGGTTCCAGCAACTCAAATCTGAATATTTTCTGTGCTACTTTAGTCTTCTAAAATATAAAAATGATGACCTTTAGTTCTGGACTGTTGGTCTGGAAAAAAAATAAAAATAAATAAAAAGGCATTTTAGGTTACATCTACAGCTTTGGGAAACTGATTAACAGTTCAAACCATTTTATTACCGAGGAAGTAATTGACTGTTTTCAATAATCAATATATTACCTTCAAATAGATTGTTAATTGCAGCCTTAATTGCATACAAAGGGACTTAACGTGCACTCTGTGTACTTTGAGTAGATAATACTGTACATGACATTCTTTAGTGCACTTCACACTCTTTATCTTATGCCAGAAACATTGCAAAACACTGCCATTACCACAATGACACTATATTGGCATGCTATAAAACCACTGTATTAAATGCATCACTGTCAACTATGAGCAGCAAAACCCTCTCACGGCCACACTAGGTCAAAACACAAGGCAGCAGAATGACTTATGAGCTCATCACTGCTGGCCGTTAATAATTCACTTTATTTAGAAAAAAATGCAGTAAATGTGTCAGGCTTCACAGCGGAATGGTTACAGGTCAACTGCTGCTGAATCTGTATGTGTATCTGAAGCAGACATCTTTGCCAAAGACCATTATTAAAACATAGTTTTAAGGCTGTTTTATTAAAGTAATCATGTTAATATTTAATATTAGTGCAGTTGGTATAGAAAAGGTAGTTTTTCAGTTAGTTTTTTTATTAAAATATTTTTGTGGCATATATATATATATATATATATATATATATATATATATATATATATATATATATATATATATATATATATATATATATATATATATACACACAGCACACCAATAAGACTTCAACTTTTATCATGATAATGATGTTTTTGATATCCATAAAAAAAAATTCAAAGGATACACTCCATCGTGCCATCCACAAACAGTAGTCACATGGAAAAAGTACGGGCACCCTGAAATTATCAATATTTACTTTATAAGTCATTGGTTGTTTGGATAATCAATTGCAGTTGAAATATATATCATATCACATACAAACACAGTGAAATTTGAGAAGTGAAACAAAGTTTATAGGATTTACAGAAAGTGTGCAATAAATATTAAAATAAAAGTAAGCATTTGCATACGTTTTGGCACCCTTGTTTTTTGAACCTTAAAAGCACTGATTATTGGAACACAAAATTTGTTTTGGTAAGCTTATTCTAATCATGAGAAAAGGTATTTAGGTGGCCAACTGAAAGTTGCTCTCCTCCTTGCATCTTCTCTGAAGAGTGGCAACATGGAAGCATCGAAGCATTTGTCAAACAGCCTGAACACAAAGATTTAGAAGAAGGATACAAAAAGCTAGTTCAGAGATTTGAGCTGTCAGATTCCACTGTGAGGACCAGGTCCAAACAACATGATCTTGTTGCAGATGGTGTCACTGTGCAGCACACCTTGCACAAAAAGGAAGCTGTATTGGAGAGTAATGTGGGAAAAGCCTTTTCTGCACACATGCCACAAACAAGAGTTAGTATGCTAAAGAACATTTGGACGAGCCAGCTGCGTTCTTGCATAAGGTGCTTTTTTGAATTGAGTTAATTGGACTCAACAATAAGCAGTAATTATGGTGGCGGAAGAACACAGCTTTTCGAGACAAACACTTGCTATCGTAGACAGTAAAAAGCTGTGGGGCTGTGTGGCCAGTGCAGCTACTGGTAATCTTGTTAAAAGTTGAAGGTCGCATGGATTTTTGTGAACAATGTTAAAGAATCAGAGTTGAAATTGTGCTGGATACTTTAAGGCATAATGCAGAGGAAAAGGTACAATGTTCTGGATTGGCCATCTCAGTTCCCAGACCTGAATGTTATTGAAAATCTGTGGTGTGATTTAAATCAGGTTGTCCATGCTTGGAAACCATTAAACTTGACTGAACTGGAGAATTTTGTTAAGAAGAATTGTTAAATATAGAACCTCGTTGAAAGCTTACAATGTTGAAAATGATCAGGATTGCCCCAACCTCTTCATATGTCTGAAAGTTATAGTTGACATGATCAACAGTCAGAGAGATATGCAAAGTCACAGACTGACAGATACTCCTTGCTTTATAGATAGATTAAGTCACAGTTTTGGTTTCGTATTCGGCTCATTTTGTGCCAGAAAATACCCTGGCAGTGTGTCCAGTGCAGTGTGTGCAGCCTAATTATGCGCTCATGCCACCTTAACTACTCCTTCTCATCTGCCAATGGAAAGAATCCTGCCAGCCAAGAATCACCACACTTAATATTTAATGTCTTCGTTCAAATGCATCTTGCTCTGGAGAGAGAGACACGAGAGGTGGATGTTAGATGTCACAGGTGCTTTTGGCTTTTCGCAGACGAGTGTGAGAAAACCTCCGCCAGATGATGGGAAGCAAAAGCTTTAGTCGTCATAACCAATTGCACTCCTCCTTTGGACATGCAACAGTCCTTATCTGAAAATATGTCTTTCCACACCCTTTTGTTAATATTATCAACAGAATTTTGTGTCACAGTGAAAAAATATGACAATTAAAGGGTTCAATCATTTGCTGAAATTTATAATATGCAACTTGACATGCTATGAAACAGGTGAAATCCAATATTTAGGAAATAGATGGCATTCAATAGCAGATGTTATACTGTGACTGATTTAGAGTAAACAAATGACATGGACAAAAAATACTACTTAAGGTATGAAATAAAATCCACAAAATGTAATTTTGAACCTATATACAAAAAGGATTTTTTTTTTGTTTTTGTATCACAAATCACAGAAACAAAATTCAGTGCTACGGCTCAACAATTAAAATGGTTCATGCAATGATTTGCACTGATAAAACAAAGTCACAAATGCAGCAAATACCAGAGGAGGTGATATTCTGACTTGAGATTCATTTGTGTTTTTACTGGGGTTTGGTTAGTGGTAATGATTAATGAAAGAGATTCAAAAGAGGGTAAGGAGGTAAATTCATGCTACTTCTGTGGAACTTGCGTCACCAAATATGCTTTACACACACAAATTTATAGCCATTGTGAGCATTCAGCCTTTTAACAATTCTTGTACAGTAAGTTTACTACTAGAAATATTTTTGATCATTTTTATTAAGTAATCGTCTTTTGGCTATTACAGCTATTTTGATTAATGTAAAAATGTAATGTAAAAATGCCATAAATTCACTGGTTCTGGTTTCTCAAGTTTGCCATTTATTTTGTTAACTTAAGGTCTTTGTGTTCTGGACTGTTGGTCAAACAAAACAAAATGAAACTAGTATATCTAGTAAATAGTATACTAGTACATATTATAACTCCTTGAGCTGTAGAAAATATAATGAACATTGTTCACTATTGTCTGACAATTCATAGACAAAGCAATAATGGACTTGATCTTGCAACCACAATAAATAGGTAGATACCCACCCCATACTAATCTATAAGTGTTAAGGATCTGCTTTAAAAATGTTTCTGCTTTACTTCACCACACCACAAAACAAGTTATTTCTCCACTTTGCTCTATTTCAACAACCCAAAGTTTTATCAAACTTTTTTTTCAGATTAATGACTTTGTGCAAATGTCAACAATATTAGAAGACATTTCCAGCCCATACTGTGCTGCAAACTGCACCTTCATAATCACACTAAGCAGGGGCTTAGTGTTGCCCAGGAACCAAAAATGGTGCTGGGTCCCAGAGGTCAAACCGTAGGTGAAGTTACACATCTGCCCACTTCCTTGGTCTGTGCTTAGCACCTCCAGAACGCGTTGCCGGGCATTGGAGCTTGATTATTACAGGCATTGCAGACCCAAAACAGGGATGAACCTGATGCCATTTTTGACAAATCGTGGCCCTGACTCGTGCCACAAGCAAATGTTCAGCATTCTTGATGCCCAGGGAGCTTGAACACCACAAGCCTACAGGAAGTAATCTCATCTACGTTCACAATAGTAGTTCCGCAGAGTATTAAACTGACTTGATCCACTTTTTAGTGCTTGTTTTGCCCTCTCATTGAGGGTTGGCTCGCTCAGTGACCATTATGTAAACTTCAGTCAGTGTGTTGATCTCAACTGTCAAAAAACAGAGCAACGCAAACCAAAGCAAATAAACTTTAGTGTGCAGAACAGGTTTTGTGCTCTGGAAAACACTGGATGTCTTTACCTCATTGTGTTTACAGTGATCTCAAGTTTAGGACTACTGAGCCCCAAGTTAATTTGTCAATATTCACAGTAAGACTTAATGTTCCAAATGCACGTTTGGGGTCAGAGTCCACCTATTGATGTGTTTAAGGTAGTTAAGTCATCATGACCTCTAAACAACTTTCCCTTAGTTTTCAGTTGTGAGGAAACCCAACTGTATTTTTTTTTTCTTTCATCATCAGATATCAACAAGCTTTCAAGGCAATCAAGTATTTTCAAGCGCATGCCGCTAAGTTTGCTTAACACAGCAGAGTCAATATTAATAGAGTGCTATTTAAGCCAAGGTTTACACACAGAGCAGCCAGAGGTTTAATGATTGACCAAGCTTTGGTGGGTGTCAATCTGAAAAAAAAAAAAAAACTAAACTATTACTAGATCTGCGGTCTCACAATTGTTAACGGAGTTGACTGAACTTACGGGAAAGTCGTAACATTCTTCAGCTTTTATGTAGAACTGCTAGGAAGACATTTTATGGCGCCCATTAACCTAGAACCAATGACAAAAGGTCACACGAGTAGGAGTCCTATTCTGAGTTCATTGTTACAGTGAGTTGCTTTTCCTTAGTATTCCCCGGAATGGATGTGGAATACGTACATTTTCTAAAAAAATAAATAACCTCTTAAATACCAGTAAAGAAAGCATTTCACACAG
Source organism: Eupleurogrammus muticus (assembly GCA_036785175.1). Classification (NCBI taxonomy): domain Eukaryota; kingdom Metazoa; phylum Chordata; class Actinopteri; order Scombriformes; family Trichiuridae; genus Eupleurogrammus; species Eupleurogrammus muticus. The sequence continues at coordinate 14,802,322 of JAYKQN010000002.1, read as the reverse complement.
GTGACCTGCATGCCATAATGCTGTTTTAGTTTAACTAGAAGGGCAATCCTATACACCACCAAAGCAGAGTTGGCTTTGTCAACAAATAAATTTCACCTCTCGCACAAAGCAAAGCAACTATGCTGACACAAACCCACTGTGTGATTACTAAGCAAAAAAACTAAAGAACAAGTTACTATTGGTGTAGATTAAATAGAAAATATTCATCTATTTAATAGGTGCAAATCAATTTTATTTGATTCTTGAACCTGAAGAAGAAGAAGAAGAATGACATTCATGTTACAAAGTCCTCCTAGCAATGATTGCAAATAGAGTAATTGACTTGCATGTTGCTGGATATTGTTGCATTGTGATGCAACAAATCTGAGGTTTAACGTTTCTTCGTTTTCAAATTAAAGGTCACGGTTCGATTGGGGCTGTCTGGTTTAAGGAATTTCCTGTACGGTTATTAAGGGTGGCTCAAAATCACGGTAGGCAAAATTGCAGTAGATTTCCAAATGCTCCGGAAACTGCTTAAGCAACTCCAATCCTGTTTGTAAATCTGCAATGTGCCATTCTTTTATTTCCCACACATGTGAAGAGGCGAGAATCAACATGGCTGCCAGCCAAGTTTGTTTGTATAGACAGATTTAGAATAATAAGATATTGAATAAAAAACTGAATTGCTGCTTGTATTACTTTTTCCAATGGTGTAAGAAAATAACAGTGTTTCTTTGAATTGGTTACCAAGCCCCTGCGTGGATTCATCAAACAATGGCGGCTTTCTAACAGCTGAACAGAGACTGCAGGACAGTTTTAAAGGCAAGTCGCTACACGTGTTCGTTACAGAGATATTAATAAAAGGTAACATGTGAGAGCTTTTGAAAGCATAAACCATAGAGTTGCTCCAATTGGACTATATCATCACCAGACATCACGATGGAGAGCCACATCGTGATGCTACGTCCCCTCCTGTCAGAAACATGCACTGATCTTCTGTTGAAGGGCGTCCTCAAAATTAAAGTTATGTCCAGCTGATTGGTCAGAAGATTCACGCACAAAAAAAAAATATCCATTAGCATCTCTGCTATCTGCAATATATGATCAATAGATGATAAAATATGGAGAGTAAAAAGGTCAATATTGGATCTACCCATATGGATTTATTTTATAAAGGAGACATGTGTCTTCTAGACCCTAGAGGGTGGATAAAAAACGTTCTTGAACTGTGTGGAATTACATCATCCAAACAGTTAATTTGTATAGTATAGTTGGTGCTAACCAGTGGTGAGATGTAACCAAGTATTTTGACTTTGTTACTGTACTTATACGTACGTACTTGTACAAAACAAGGAAGTGATGGCATTTTGAAATTTCCCTTCCAATCTTAAAAAGCACATGGAGGTGTGGCATGTAGTTGCAGGAATAAGATGCTAAGTTAATGTTGCTGACTGAGCAGCGACATTGGCAGAGGCATAAATATGCATGTCTGCATTCTCACGGATTAATAGTTCTCCTTCGCTATGATGGATTTCCATCAACCAAAGACGTTGGAGGTCAATCATGAGATTGATGCAGATCCCGGGAGAAAAAAAATAAGGTGGGAGCGATGGCATTGGTGATTTTTTTAAGCCCTTTCAAGGAGGGGAAGCTTACTCTTGGCCTACATTAGCATGTTAGCTAGGTGCAGCCACTAACACAGAATTTGTCCAATGAGCTTCACGTTTCACTGCAGCGGAACAGCTCTGCTGCCCCATTCAAGTCTGTTGAAGTTTTCTTACACAGTCAACGAAATGTTAATACAATAGTTTTGTATTTGACCTTTTGACCCAGCTCGTATTTGACCTTTTTTTTTTTTTTTTTTACATTTTAGATGTCAGTCATCATGCTGTAGAGACAACTGTTGTTGAACCCTTTCTTGGGAATTGTTTTTGTTTTAGCCTGTGTTAGAATCTTTGTTGTGCACAAAATAAATAGGCCTAAACACAATGCCACGCTACTGTGTACCAATACACAGTAGCTTGGCCTGAAGAATTTGGCTGTAGGCTACTAGCTGAGGTCTATTACTGCTAAAAGATAAGAAAACAATGCTTAAACATGTTGCTTACATGTTGCTTACATTTTTTTTTAACTTTAATTCATGTATTCTTTAACAATGTCACAGCCAGAGACTGACAACTCATTGCAGGAGTACTTTCACTTTTATACTTTAAAGTAAATTTAGGTTAAGTAAGTTCTTAGTACGTTTACTTAAGTAATATTCTTGATCTAGTACTTCTACTTTTCCCCTAGTAAAAATTTTGCAGGGTATTGGTACCTATACTGAAGTACTAAACCTTCCCCACCTCAGATGCTAACATTAGTCATAATTTTCAGCATGCACCCCTTCCCGATATCATCTATCATGATGATTCACTGTCAATGAAGGTGACATCGCCCAATCCTAATTGATGACTGATAAAAACCCAATAACACTCAGTACATGTTCACTGAAGCACATAGGAAGAAGGGCTTGGCCTGGTAAACAAAACAGAAATGTGCACATGCAGTTGTTATGGTTGGAGCTGTTCCCAGTGTTTGATTTGATTTTTGATTGAATCATTATACATGTACAGCTACATCCTGGGTGCGAGACATACAAGCGAGCTGTTTAAGGACAAGATAGTGCAAACGCTTGCAAGTTATGAAATCGAAAATGTTGTCTGTAGTGTTGAAGAGCAGTTTGAGTGGTCTTAACGATTTTAGCTACCACTAAAAAATATATGTAGGATTAAGTTTGTGTGGCTGCCATCAGCTGGATGAAAAGTGCAAATAAAGGATTTGCCATTTCTGTTCCTAGATCCTTTCTGACTCCAGCAGTGGTCATGCTATCTTGAAAAGTAATGGGGACTACAGGGAGCTACTTAAAAGAATAACCGCACAACTTCTTGCACCCCTAAGCAATACACAGTGAGAGATTGCATTACGGAAATTGCCTGTTAAATGCAATGTGGAAATAACTGGTGTTGTAAACAGGTATAAACTAGCATATGGATGCATAGTTACATTGAAGCGAGTGAAAATTGTTAGATTGCATTCGGCTGAATAAGCATGCTAGAATACACCAAATCCAGGTTTCTAGACTCATACCTGGTCGACTAAGTTTAGTTCTTCTACCCTAGGTGCTTGAGCCACATATGTCGATGATGACACAGTTTATATTCATGAGCTCACGAGCGCCCCTCTCAGGGCGCAGCGGGGCACGTGCGGTGCCTCAGGGGGTGAGGAGAGGGGGGAGCTAGACCAACGACCCACTCGAATAGCCCTCAGAAATCACAGCTGCCTCTTTTTCAGTTGACAGGGGGAAAAAAGTAAACTGGTCCGACCAGTGTGAGAGCAGCTGCTGAGGGCTTCATTGTGGAAACAAAACGAGTTTACGACGGGGGAACAAACGCTGAGTTAAAAAGCTGAAGGACACCATCTATGTACGGATATTCGAAGCTTCACCCAAAATATTATCATTGAGCCTGTTAAAGCTGGCAGCGAACAGAAGTGACACTGGAGGGGGTTGAACCACGCGCACGCGCACACACACACACACACACACACACACACACACACACACACACACACACACACACACACACATACATACATACACGAAATATGACCAGGTAGGCGTACAAACACGCTCACAAACTCACAGCAATAGCGCGATAACACTTAAAACAAAAGTAGGGGAGGGGAAAAAAAGAGTTAGCAAACGTCTGTCATTACCTTTAGAGTACAAGGATCTGGGAGAATTCACGTCGAGGTCCCCGCTGAAAAGAGAGATAAAGTCAGAGGGCATCGCAATCCCCTCGGAGTGAGGAAACCCGGACGCCGCTCAGGGAGAGACACGGCGTGACGTCGCTGACGGCTGTGTGAAAACGACGCGCTCCGCTGCTATCAGAAAACCTTCCGAGAAACTTCAGGCACCAGTTTCTGACCTGGCGCCGCCGCTGTAGCTGCTCCGCTGTCTCCGCTGTCACATGCCGCTGTCCCCGCGCTCCGCCCACGACGCGTGTTTGTTGTCGGCAGACGAGCCGAGCTGCTGCTCGCGGGGAGCCACGCCCCCACACATGACGCAATACGTAAAAAAATACGCACGGGTCGTTGGGTGAGTGCCCTGACCAATTACCTGCTAGGTAATCTGTTTTTTAACCTTTTCATCTGATTCAGATTTTAATAGAGGCAATTTATATAATAGCTACTTTTCATTTTTTAATAAATGTTTATTAAGAATGAGGTATGGTTTGACAATTTTGAGTGTCAATCACATTTCTCGAATTTTCATGCATCAGTTTTGTCCCTTTCCAGATCAATTTATGGTGAAATTTCTTTATTTATGTAAAGGAAAATACAAACTTAAAGATTAGGTAACTATTAAAAACTAGGTGAAAATATAATGCCTCAAGTCTAAAGTCTCTCGTTATGTGTGTGTCCTTAAACATATAGATACAAATTTTAATGTAATATTTTGTCAGCTCTGTTTTTTTTTTCAGAACATTCATTTTCATATTACAGATTTACACACATCTGAACTCTGAACAAATATGGTTAATCTTTATTCTATATATACATATTCTCTATCTTTATTTGGGTGGCAACACAAGTCTCAGTGACACTTTGCTAGAGCAAACTGTACCTGATAATTTGATAATATCACTGATGATATTGATCATATAAAAAATATCAAGAGCACCTAGCTATGCATCTGGTATTTATGGCTCACAGATGTCCAGGTCATATTGAATTTTACCATGTATTTTGACTATACACTTGAAGGGATATCTTGATGAATCTGATAACACCTTTAAAAGGTGGCACCATATGCCTAAAGAGGTTTTTTTTGTATGTTATATTTTGCATAGAAACCCCTGTACTTGTTTTTCAAAAGCAGTTAAGTTTTCATTCAGCATTGTTATTTGAGTCATAATTGATTTACTGCTAAGATTACATTATTTTATAACATCCTTTATAGATCACTCACTTGGTTTATTGGTTTCATAATCAGTAACTGTTCTATCACTCATCAACAATTTGCTACTTTCATTTCCTATAAAGAAACAGAAAGGACTGTATTGTGTTGCTCAATACAGCAGCATTAACTGCTATCAACTGTATCTTTTATAATACAGTGCAACATTAAAAAATAACACATAACACATGTAAAGCTGATTGTTTTTATTTACAGAAGAATTTATTTTTTTTCATCATATCATCAGATTTATGCATAATACAATTAATTGTTTTAAAGAATATAATTATATTGTTCAATGCTTAGTCACAGGAACACACATTTTAAAATATGAAATATATAGCAGACTAAATACAGTGCTTTAATGCATAACATTAGTATTATCCCCCTTCCTACTTCTCTCATTGATTCAGCTCCTACACAAGTAACAGCTCTGCAGCAGTAGCCAGAAATGCTAATAATTTCTAGACCTGCAAGGGCTAGTAAGCAGTTACAAAACAGTGTGACAGCCTGAATTGGGTAGGCACGCCATGACAAGCAACAACTGAAGCAAAGCATATTGTAGGTCTTATCATGCTGATTTTTCTCATGTTTGGCAGTCAAGGAACATGTCAGCCTTCGCGATGAGAAACTGTTGAGAGTCCGTTAATTGAAGCAGATGAAATATCTGACTTCTCATTTGGGTTGTCACCGCCTTGTTTCTTACATTTGATTCCAAACAGACTGCAGAGTTTCATCACCATTAGGTCCACTATCTCATCCTCTTCTGAAGGCTGCAGAACAGTCAAATATGATTCTATGATGAATGTCAAAATCTTACACATGTACAATGAAATTTCAGATAATGGTCACAGTTGACTGCAATGACAAACAGACAATGACATCTGCAACATTCGGATTGTGCATACACTCGTGTGTTACCTTGTGATGTATCTGCTCTTGACTGAATGCCACCAGAATGACAGAGATGAACAGGTTCAGCACCACAAAGGTCATGAACACAATGCAGGAGCCGATGAGGAAAGCACCAAGCACTGGGTTGTAATTCAGAACCTGAGGAGTCAAAAGAAACAGAGAAAATAACAACTGCCTTCATGATCTGATGATGATCATGACCATTAAAACCCGTCTTATACTGACCTCTTCGTAGTTAAAAATGCCCAACTGCAGGCTGACCATGGTCTGAGCAGCATTAAGCAAAGTCCGATAGGAGTACAGCTTCCACCCATACATCAGGTTAGACTGAATAATAGAATTCAAACATAAGAAAGATAATCTGTTCATTAATAACCACAATTTGAATCATTCATCCTCCAGTGTTAATAAAATAGGAATAAAAGCAAATCACTTTGATATTAAGTGTGGGAAAGTGCTCACAGCAATGGAGTAGGCCAGGAACATGATGGTCATGACCACCAGGAAGCCGGAGATATCAGTCCAGGCTCGCTGCAGCGTCGCTGTGATCATGTGCAGCTTAGGGTTGAGTCTCAGCAGGTGCCACAGTTTGACCGTGGCCAGCAACACCAGGAAAGCGATCAGATACCCCAGCACTGCATCGGCCTTGGCTGTCTCGTTGAAACCAGCATATCTGCAGAGAAAGCACAAGGGAACAAACCATTGTTTTAACAAACTATTACTTGCACAATGAAGTGTTTCTGCTTACAGCAACACACATGAAGCATGGTTTTTCGCCAAGATTCTAAATTACACTATGTCAACATATTGAACAGATACTGACAAACAAAGATCAGGAAAAATGTTTCTGAGAACCTTTATCAAATTTGAATACTTTCTGATCATTCTTATTAGTAGAGGGAGATAGAATGTTATAGTCACTTCGAATTGCGTTTTCCTGAGGTTTAAAGAGTGTTATGTAAGTTTAGAAATATCATGAAATGTAGATGTCTAACCTGTTCTAAGCAAAACACATGCTATCAACTACTTTTATATTCATGGTGGATTAAATTTTAATCTTTTTTTGGTTATCATTTGACATTGTGTGTAAAAAATCACACAATATTGTATTTTTTATTTAAAAAAAAAATGGAATTTCAAATGACAAGAAACATAAACACAAAGTGTACATTTTTAGAGACCTTAAAACTTTATTTTAAAAATTTTAGACTCATCTTGCCAAACATGACTTGTCACTCACCCAGTAAACAAAAAATCTGCTAAAGTTACAAGTATTTGCTGGATCTTATCTTATGAGATTGTTTATCAGAACAGAATCAAAAAGGCATACATCAGTATCGTAACTTACTGGTCTTTATTCTTCTGGTAGAAATCCATGTCTCGATTCCCCAGTAACGTCCTCTTGATGAAGACGGACAGGGCGCTCCAGCTGAGAATGATGATCCCCAGCTCGAGCAGGTTCCACTTGCTCTTGAAAAAAGCCCATTTCTGCTGCCTCATCAGCTTTCCCTGTCAGGACATGTGCAGCCTTGTCCAGTTAATTGGATTCATATTGGTGAGAAACTTTGTTTTCACTGATCATCCAGTAAAGCAAAATTACAATTAATATATACCTGAACAAACATGTAATATATTATGAAGAGGAAATAGATGACTTCCGACGCCATGACAAAGATGTGAAGGCCACCGGTCGACTGGTAAAGACGCACACTTTGAAGCTCACTGCGAGGCTGGAAAGCGCCTGAACGAAACACAACATCACCAACATCCTGTCAAACAGGTTTCCCGAAAGCTGTCAGAGCTGAGCGTGGCGACCTACCTATGGCTGTGGTCTCCAGCATGAGGGTGACGATGCAGAAGAGGTTGACGTTGGCGTTGTACACAGTGAACTCAACAAAGATCGCTTGGGTGTACACATCAATCCAGGTGTTGTCGTAAAGGTACTGAAGGGCCCTACGTAGACACAATTGTATTATTGGTTTAGAAATGTGTAATAATCGAACATGCTCCATATCAGTTCTTCCCTGACTCCACTGACAGAATCATTAAAGCCAAAAATGACACATGCATAAAATTCAAATGCATGATTTAAAAAGAATAAAACAACAAAATGTGAATTGTGCTTAAAAATGTTGTCTGGTTCTTATCATAAGATCCCAAACTAATTTATTCATTGCAACATCCTAAGGGATCAAAGTGATCCATTCAGTTGCTTATTTTGAACAATTGAGCAATACACAAACTCAAAGTCTTAATGATATGTGTCTGCCAAGTTAATTGCATTGGTTTCTTTAATTATTAAAACAACTACCTGCTGGAATTTTCTAAATCTGGCCCCAGATCCACCACAAACCCTCCTCCTCTGTAGAGCTTCACGCTGCCCCAGATGGGGTAGGCCCTCAGTTTACGCTGGGACTGGTACGTCCATGGGCCATGAACACTCAGTGAGCTGTTACCAGCCACAGATGGACTCCAGCCTGGGTTGTAGGAGCCCATGTCCTCCTGCTCCCACGAGTAGGCGGCGTGACACTCGTGCACGAGCTGCTGCATGGAGGGAGCGATGTGGCAGGAGTTTTTCTGCACCCTCACCTGGCGGAGACGTGCGTTACCCACCAACTTTGAGTTTCCATCAGTGATGAAGCCTGTGACATTTACATGGAAGATTGGTCCCATTTAGTTGTTATTTTGTGACTGTGAAACTACTTTTTGCAACAGTCAGGCCCAAATCATGATATTTCAACTTAAGTCTTCATTTGAGGACAAGTGAAAACCCAGGAGAATCTAGTGTGATTTTATTAGAAGTTTTAACAATAAACACTCAACTCTGCGTATATCTCGGAGTGGACGTGTGGATGTGTCTTAAGTTTACAGTTTTGTGTCCTTGTCTTATTGCTATTTCTCTGTGATGTCCTTTTAACAAATGTCTGACTTCTGACCTGCCAAGGGACAAAAGGTAACTCATGTGTCATTGCTGCACCATACAGAAGAATTAACACTGGCTATATCTACAGTTCATCTAAATACAAATAACCTGCGCCAAAATTACCAATAAGATGATTTCAGCTACTTATTTATTCATAAAATAATAATGTAATGAGGTGGAATCACATACTAAACATATGCTTATTTTTACATGTGGACAATGATTTTAAATGTTAATAAAGATACATGAAGACAGAGACACACAGCATGGTTACCTGGGTGCTCTCCAAACAGGTTGCTAAGCAGAGTTGTGTTTGCCCAGTCGAACACATCCTGAATGCTCATACTGTCTGAGATCCCTTTGGTGAAGCTCTGCCGAATGTGCTGGGTCAGGAAGTAAGCGTTGGGGTCTCTCTGGCCGTACGCCACCAGGAGCAACATCCACATGAATCCCATATAGGCTGCGTCACAAACAGATCTATCTTAGTTTGTCATCCTACCGTATATATATATATATATATATATATATATATATATATATATATATATATATATATATATATACATATATATATATATATATATATATATATATATATATATATATACATATATATATATATATATATATATATATATATATATATATATATATATATATATATATATATATATATATATATGTATCTTGCAGGGTCATTGGGGCGAATCTGTGATTTGTGATTTTGGGCTATAAAAAAATAAAACTAACTTGACTTGACTTATTTTGTCCTGCTTCATGTGTTCTTATGTATCAAAGCATGTTTCTTACTCAGTATCTCTCTAATGAGGGCAAAGACTTTCTGCTCTTTAATCATGTTGTTCTTCATCTTCTCTATGTCCGTTGGCGGCGGTGGCTGATAGAAGCTGCACGTGCTGTCTCTTCTTGCTGCTCGCAATGCGTTAGGATCATCTAGGAATGGAATTTTGTGCCCATGCATTAGTTTTATTTTTTTTTACACACAAAACAATGCAATAAAATGTAAAACATTAAAATACACCTGGGTTTTTGAGGTTTTCATCAATCTGAGGCTCTCCATACTCCTCCTGGTCAACTTTCTTCAGAACGAGAGCGAAGAAAGCAGCAAAACCAAGAACCTGGGACACAACATGTATTGTAATAGGAATATGTAAAGAAACTAGAGTTATTACATAGTAATAATCATTAACTAATTAATAAATAGATCCAATGAAAATAATGATTTGTTTGCTTATTTTTTAGAATCTTTAAGTGCCTTTTATGGAGCTTATTGCAACTTTTTGTTTGAAAGGGCTATGGAAATGAAGAGTTTTATTTAAATAGAGAAAATGTCTTCATTAAATTGCTTCTCTGTGCCTTCCTGTGTAAATTTGTGATGTGATGTGTTTCTGGAAGTTTTGACAAATTAATCATCAGTCTTTGGCAACATCATCCAGATGCAAGCATATCCCTCCCAATTAAATCTGAATTATATGAATAAATCATTAACATAGCTTTCAATAAATATTTTATTTGATATTGGTGGGAAACTCTCCATACTCTAGTTAAATGCCACTTGATATAACTATGTCTGGCCATGTACTGTAATGTCCTCACCTTCAGAGGTTGGGTAATAAAGAGACTCTCAAAGAAGGAGACCAGCATAGAGATGAGCCAGCTTATAGAGCGGTCTTTCCCGTACGTCAGCCCATACATCATGGTGAAGTATCCCGACACCACGCTGGTCGCAATCACCAGTATCCAGCCAACGAAGACAAACCACCACGGCAGCCCTCCCTGGCAGCACTTCTTGGGGGTGTCCCCGTTGATGCTCCCCTCCGGACTGGGGCTGCGATCGAGCTGGTCTCCTTCCAGGCCGGATGAGGGGAGGTGATACTCCAACAGGCTCCTCATCCCCTGAACCTGCTGCATGGCTCGGTTGTAGCTGTCCGTGTTTGGAAAGCGTGAGGGTCCCAGCAGACCCAGCTCCTTCTCCACGTGACGCAACTGCCTGTACAGGTACCTGCTGTTGGTGCTCTTCTTCTGAACCCCATCGGGAGTCCTCTCAGGGCTGCCCCATACGCTGTTGTCTGCCAAGGTAATATATTAAATCCATGATACCAATACAGCATGCATGACTGCAACAGTTCAATAAAAAAAATAAGCAGTTTGGAGTGATTTGGTATAACTATAAATGCAATGCACACTTTCAGAATTATTGGTTTGCTCTTGTGTGGATTTATTTTATTAACAGCAGAATTTTTGTTACCATCAACAGGATTTGACTGTGAAACATGATCGTTGAATTATGAGTCTGGAGAATTAAGTTGATGCCTCTATAGTTTGTGTGGACTAAATATCAAATATCATATCTATATTGAGGAAATTATTTGAACTTGTATTAGGGCTTTAACCTTAATTTTACAAAATTATAAGTGACACAAATAATGCCATATCCATGGCTGAAGGAATTTAAATTCTGCTAAAGAAAAAATCTATTCTGAAGACACAACTAATGATAAAAAACATTTGTGAAATATTTGTTTTTCAATTTTATATATTTTTTTTATCAATTTGAAGGCCTTCTTTATCCATATTAGCTATGTGTTAAGTGGCATTTATAGACATTTTATAATTTCCTGATAAGTGTGGTTCTCCTTATGAAACAGGAAATATACTGTGACCTTTAGGATATCAAACTCAGTGTAAAGGGTGAAGCCACTCTACCTTGTAGATTAACTGCACCTAAACTGAGAATCATAGAGCGTTCCCTTTTGGAGGCGTCGTTGTAGAAGTCTCCGGCCACTCGGTTCTGCTGCCTGATGATGTCCTCCACCATAGAAAGCAGCGTGTTGATATCGGCCTGCTGACCAGGCCTCAGCTCCAGATGCGGAAGTGGACTCTTCATGGCCTTTGACAGTGACTGGGCAATTCTCTTTATGTCCTAATGAAAAACACATGAGGCCTGTCACACATGTAGAACAGAGGAGTCATTCCTTTCAATTTATATCATGCATTCATGTCTCTCACCTTGATCACAGTGTCTGATGTGATATCTTTCTGCTCTTTCTGTGGGGAAGAAGTCTGCGAGGGGGAGACTCGCCCAGTCTTCCCCTGCTTAGACGTGTCTGTTTTGGCGGCCTTTTCTCGAGGGCGAGTGTTCCTGAAGATGCTCACAATGAGGAGATTGATGGGAAACATGATGATGGAACTTTGAAATCCAATCATGACCTGCTGCCACGTGAACTCGATATGACCTGCAAAGTACAGTTGATTTATGATTTAAAGACATCCAGTATTTGTATTTTTGTTTTAGTTGCAGAATGGAAAGCTCTGTGCGCAGTTTGCCTTTCATCCTGTCTCACTACTGTTGAGATAACAATTTAAATGTGGATGTGTAGATCACTGTCAATGAAAGATCACTATGCATAATCAGGTTTCTCATGCACATTTAACAGTGAGTGTTTTATGTGTGTGTGTGTGTGTGTGTGTGTGTGTGTGTGTGTGTGTGTGTGTGTGTGTGTGTGTGTGTGTGTGTATGTAATGGGTGGGGGGGCTGTTCAGAGAAGGCTATTCACAGACTTGGGAAACTTATTTTAAAGTATTTTTGAGTAAAATTATTGGCATTTAAAAGTTTAATACTCTATATTTGAGATGTTTGTGATGATTTCTGTCATACCTAGGTCCATGGTCTGCTCAGAGGGGTCTGTGGGGATGCCCCAGAACATGATGCTAGTCAGCATGGTGCACAGTAGCAGAGAGAAACAGCAGGACACTCGCTGCACACGGGTGAAAGTGCTGCTGGGAGGTCGACTAATAACGGAGAACCAGATGTGGCCGTCACGGAAATCCTTGGCTGTCTTCATGAAGAACAGATTACTGGAAAGTATTAAATAATATATATATATATCATTGTAATTAGAATGATACATGACTCCATCTGAATTCTCTATGTATAACAAACCCTTGACTCATTTTACCTAAATCTCTTCAAATCGTCCTCTGTGGCTTCTGGGAAAACCTTGTCAAGGGAGCACTCTCCCACATCTACAGCCAGCCAGGAGTTACACAAAAAGTGCCATTTCTGACCGCTCTCCAGGTCCTGCACCATCACTTTGTTGACATACCTGCATGTAACATGAATTATTGTGTTTTCACTGACAGTAGAAACTACAGCTGAATTTGTCTTCCGGTTAGCTCCAGTCCACCTTCCACCTCGTACCATGCAGGGTGGTCTCCGGAGTTGTCGTGCCACAGCCTGATGCTCTGCAGCTCCCCAAGAGAAAAGTGCGTAGTGAGCAGGAACATGTCGACGCCTCCCCTCTCAAACACAGGCTTCTCAGAGTCTGTCAGGTGGTGGGGTTCGCTTTCTCCCTCTGTGCCCATTAGGGTTATTGTCACCTAAAATAAAACAAATCCCACAAATATTACAAATTTTAGATTTGTCTCAGGGATATTTTCAACCCGCACAAAAATAACCAACTTTGATCAGACTTGAATAAGGACAATTTCAATAATAAAGCCTTTAAAAAGGGGAAAAAAGGTGGATCCCTACCTGAGAAGAGGTGGAAGCACCATGCCGATGCCCCGTGCTCACACTCAACATGTAGCGGTACTCGGCCAAAGGGTCGTTGTCCTCAAGCACTGTTATCTTGACCTATAAGAAAATGTGAACACACAACATTAAGTGGAAAATCATGCACAGAAAACCCTGAAAATAGCTGGTTACCACCAGGTGAAACTCTTTGTTTCACAGTAAACTAAGTTTTTCGTTACTGTGTCTGGCAGCATGCCCTACTTTCCGGATCGATGGGTAGAGTGTAGAAAAAATAATTTAATCTCAAAGCTCTTCTAGACTCTCTAGGTGATATCAGGTCGAGTGGTTAAAATTCTGATAGTGACATGAATCATTTCACAGGTAACATCATGAATTGAATTCATTTTTCCCTCTGTGGTTGTGAAATTCTCTAATCTTTACGAGGTCCTCCTGCACCACAGCTTTACATTAGGCATTTAAAGGGGGGTAAATTATTACATTTATAGGACATGCTATAGTGCAAATATCTAAAATAGAGTTTAAACAAACCTATATTTAATCATAAAAATTCCTTCAGTATTTGCATTATATATGAGTGATGTGATGTATTTTGTTATTTATCAGAATTAACATTTCACATGTGAGCATCATGTGCAGTATCACAATATGTTTACTTTAAATCACACATGTAAGCAGAAGGTTTATATCAAGAATCCCAGATTTCAAACTATGCTTCTGTGGAGGTCTTTCCTGAGGCTGACCTTAGCTGAGTCCAGGATGTCTTTCCTGCGCGCCCACACAACAACCAGGAGATAGGCAGCAAAGATGGACCCCACGAAACACACCACCACAGGATTGTTAGTGAAGGTGGCAAAAAGCTCTGCCGTGCGCGACACGTCCACCAAGTTGGGCATGACAAAGAAGGAGCTCCCGAAGAAGGTCAAGTGGTTACAGAGACACTGAGTAACCAAAGGTGTGGTGAGGGGACCCACCTGGGGAAAAGAAAGAAGAGAAGGACGAAAAACGACACACTGCAGCTCACTTTCACAGGATGCAACAACTCTGTTGATTTGCACTCACCCTACACCCGTCCTCGCTCCAAGAAGACTTTGTCTCATTCCAGTATTTGCATTGGGCAGCAATCGTAATGACATTGACAGTGGTGTTGATGGATTTGATTCCTGGCTCTACAATAGGCTTCAAAACAAGGAAATGCACACCAACGTCTCCTGTCCTGTCGTTGGGACCCAGCACCCACGTGTATTTTTCCTCTGTGTCAAAATGACATGTTTAGATACAAAAACACACACACATGCAAGCTTTAGACATCTACATCTTAATAAATGATATCAATGAATATGTGGACCAGTCATTTGATCAATGACTATTCCTACTTTTTATTTTCAGGATGAAACTTTAGTTTTGTAGTAACAGCTAAAATATCGATGTCATATCTGGAAAAACTAACTGTTTTGTTGTTGTGGCAGACACATTCAAAAATGCAATTTAACCCAAAACAGTGACAAATCTTCAACCAAAATTCATCATTCCTGTACAATAAATGCAGCCCAAATGTTCATGGATCACTATCATTTTGATGGTGATGGCCAGGAACTGCTTCATGACAGAACAACCGGAAGAAAGCCTTAACATATTATGTTTTTTTAATAATTCAAGAGATCAGAACATTATATCTACTACAAAAATATATCTGGTATTTTTACCTTCTTTCACATTCTCAAGAGGGATCTGTGTCTTAGCTACATAATTCTCATCAGTTGGATATTCTTTGTATCCCAGGAATAGCTTGAAGGAAATGTCTTCGGAGGGATCCATTTTCAGCACCAGTGTTATGTCAGGTGAGGGAATGTCAATTATTAATGTGCTGAAATTGGCCAGGTCCAAAACGGTGCTGTTCTCCTGCCCGACGTCCAGCCTCGGAAGCAGAATCTGGAAATCCGAGTAATACACAGATTATTCTGAAAACATTCTGCAGAAACTAACTTCAAATGAAACGACTCTAAAATTGACCTTACCTCTATCTCCTCAGGCAGGTTCTCAACGGCGATGACTGAACCGTTGGCTCTGGTGAGAGAGACGGATCCCACAGCCCCCGTGATGTTATCGTCTTTCCAAGCATAGGGATTCTTCTCAAAACTCATCATCTGCGAGAAGATAGGCAAAGATATAATAAAAACAATAAAAGCTACACAACAGTGACTGAATTGGCCGTCAAAATACTGTTGTTTCCCTTTACTTACTCTCACATCCACTGGCTCCTCTGGTGAGAGGACATTAGCAGGCAGAGTAGGAAAGGAAAACCTGGAAGAGCTGTTCTTCTGGACATTTATATCCTGCATGGACATGGCTCCTGGAGACACTCTGCAGAAAGCAGGATCAGAACATTTGTAATTCCGGTTAATTATCATCCACATGTTCCCATTGTCAGCCACCTCTTACCTGTTGACATACACACTGATCTGGCCAGAATCAATGATGGCGGGGCCTCCATTCAGCTTCTTATTGTTGAGCAAAGCACTCTGGACATTGTTTATCCCAGTAAGAAGAAGATCTGACACTTTTTTCTTAAGGAAAGATATTAATATATCTAGTTAAATAGTGGTCAAAGACAAGCGAGAAAAAAAAAAAAACATTTAGCATTGATAGTTGTGCTCGTACGTTTGATGAAACATTCAGTATATTACTGGCTGCTTCAACTATCGGTGTAGCTGCTTGTGCAACATCTCCATCGTGGCCACCATCCTGATGAACACTGATAGTGTTGAGGGAAGAGCTGAGGTCTACCAGCAATGAACTGGCGTCTTCCTGCAGAGAAAGAACAACAGAAAAGAGCAACAGTCGATCTACAGTCAATGTTCACAGAAGCCAATGAGCATGTTTAAAATATGAGTAATATTATAAGCTGTACTATAAAGCTGTACTAATTTGAGAAAGTCTGTTAAAGATTCATAAAAATGTACAAATACAGTAGCTTGCAGGTGCTTGCTGATAAATGCAAAAAATAAAATGCAAAAACACAATGTACTGGATCTGAAGTTGGTGAGCAGAACACAGACTTTCAAAAAGTCAAATTTAACTGATTAACTATATACTCCCTCATATTTTGCAGAAGTGATCTCATGCCTTATACCTGAGCAGAGGGACTGAGCTCGTCTGAGCGCTGCGTGAGTCCTGCCACCGCTCTGGCTGTCACTTGCACCTCTTGACTCGTGTTGGTGGGGGAGTCCAGCAGAACTGTGGTCATTTTGGCCAGCATCTGCTCTCTGAGCTGAAAAGAGGAGAACGCGATGATGAACATCACATTTGTCTCTCTGATACAGTTCCGTAAGCCTCACAGACATTACAGCATCCCATCAACCTGCGCAGGCTCTCGTGTCCTCTTACCTCCGTCCTGGCGTCCCTCTGGTCCTCGCCAGTGTCTGTGTTCAGCATGTCAGACACTGAGGTGAATATTTGTCCAAGTGCCTCACCAGAGAGCAGACCCTGCTTCTCTAACTGAGTCACAGTGTCCTTCACTGTGGACTGGAGAGCCTCCACAGACGTACTGGAGCTGCTTTTTTGTACCTTAGGGTGGACAATCAACAATTTAAAAGACACTATTTATTTAATTTAAAGAACTGGCTTTTTTTTTTTATTTGAATTCTTTTTTATTGACAGATGACAAACCTGAGTAGACACAGTGGTGGTAGCTTGCTCATTCTCTGTTTTTACAGTCACCACAACGGACAGACTGTAATTGTTGTTCTTATCTCCAAGAGGCAGAAACACTGATTTCACCTCATTTTCATCGCTGCAGCGCAGATGTTGGCCTTAAAGACAAATGAGGTGAATTTGTTTAACATGTTGATACTTAATAAGTAATGAAGAGATATTGTTTT
Organism: Eupleurogrammus muticus; assembly: GCA_036785175.1. Classification (NCBI taxonomy): domain Eukaryota; kingdom Metazoa; phylum Chordata; class Actinopteri; order Scombriformes; family Trichiuridae; genus Eupleurogrammus; species Eupleurogrammus muticus. Next base: position 14,785,073 of record JAYKQN010000002.1, on the reverse strand, counting down.
TATTTCTTATGCAAACTTTAACTATAGTAATGCTTTATTGCTTAGCTTTATAAACTCATTGTCAACTTGTGTTATTCATAATGAAGGACAGTGTGCTGCAGAGTCAAAGAGAGAGTCAACAGTGTATGTAGACCAAAGAGGTCAGTAAAATGTCAGCAGGAGTGAAACAGGAAGGATAACACACTCTACATGTACAGGGAAAACTACATTGTATATTTCTTTATCCGTGTTATTATAAAAACTGGATCAGGGAAAGATTTTTGTCAGAATGCAGGCCGACCTGAATCTGTATGCTATCTCCAATGATTGTTGGATACTTGCGTAACATCTATAATTATTAGGCATCTTGCCCAATAATTAGCACAAATAATGTGCACCATATCAGCCTGAGCTGATAAATCCTGTTGCTATTTAAATGTCATCTTTCTTGGTCTGCCCTTTCCTCACCTTCCGCCAACCTATTCATACTCTTTTTCTAGCTTCTCTTAGCTTCATTTGTAGAAGAGCGCTTGAATTACGTAATTGTAAATGAAAAAGAAGAAGGAAAAGCACAATACATCCTCACCGGTGTCTGTTGCGAAGCAGTAAAGGCAGCCTGCGGAGCAGAAAGAACTCGCTTTGCAGGTGATGTCGAACGCATCGAGCACTGTTCCTGACAGTGGAGAGATGCTGCACGAGACCGTGTTGTGGTCTGCAGCTGTTTCCGTGGGTGCAGGTTCTGTTGGGTCTGGACCTGGTATCGCCAGAGTGTACTTGGCATAACCTGGCTTGTTCTCTCCTATTATAACAAAGACACGATTTTTAACCCATTTATCATTTTTTTTAATCTGAGAACAGTTTCATTTGATCTGTGTCTAGGATTCAAAAGGCAACAAAGCATAGAACACACCATAAGCGATCACGTTGATGTTTTGCTGTAGGTCTCTTGAAACTTTTAAAAGTCGGCTCTGTACGATAAATTCAGTGTTGCCTTCCTGTTTCTCAATAGGTGGCCTTGTTCCTGCTCTGGAGTAACAGGTTTTTAAGTTACCCTGGGAAAATATAATCAGATAACTTCATCATTTTGTTTCATCCTTCAGCACATGAATCTCTTACGATTTAGTTCAATAAACACTGAAGTGTATTTTCAGACTGACCGTCAAAGGGTTAGGATCCTCAACATACCAGACTATGTCTGGACAAGTTGTCACACAGCTCAGGCTCAGCTTTACATGGTTGTTTGCATTTATGGAAGTGCAATTGTCACAGCTGCAAGAAAAAAAAAAGTAAATACGTAACCAAAACATATTCAAATTAAACAGAGTTCTGTATTGCAGTCTGGTTCATTAAGGTTTGGAGGGATTAAACAAATAATTAACAAATAAGTTCAGTTCATCTGTGGGCTCCGACTCTTTAAATTAAAAAAGCAAAAAAAAAAAAATTAAATGATCAAATGTCAATATATCAGTGAATTTCATGGATCCAAATGGGTATTAACCTAATGTTAATTAGCAAAATATACAGACAAACAGCTAAACTAAGACCACTCACCGGCCTGCAGGATCACTATTTTGACAATAAATACAGTGAGTATTTGTTGAGTGGTCCCGTTTTACCTGATGGTGACATCTGTGAATTCCTTTGGAGCAACAGTGATGCACTTAGAAGCTGAAGTGAGATCAACCCGCTTCCTGAACCAGCTTTTTCTCCTCACAGTTACAGTGTATTTGATCATCTCGAATGGATTTGGGAGGCAATCTTTGTCAATGATGTGAGTTTCATCCATTGTTTCATTTTTGCATTTGCAGTTTCCTTCTGAATGAATAGAAATAGAAGCACAACTTTTAATATAGCATCAAAACAATGTAAAGTGCTGCTGTTATATGAAGAGAAATAGCCTTAATCATAATATACACACAATGCAACTTAATGGAATACAAATGCAATACTACAACCACTCAAACATTAGATTCTGAATTCTAAATCCTATATACTGTAATACCTTATATTTACATATAATAACACTTACATTACCTAATGTGGTGAAACTAGAATGATAGGATATTAATGTACATGCAAACACTTCAATAAACACCAAACATTACAAGTTTTCCCAGTTTCCATAATGTTACTGAAATGATTAAGTCTTTCCTGGTTGATCTAGATAATTTCTAATTTCTCAAATGATGTGTGTACCTATTACAAATTGATATAAAATCCTTAATGGCCAATTAATTGTTTTACTTACTGCATTCCCATTGATATGCGAGTCCTTTGCTGGGTAATGAATCATCTCCAGTCACCGTGAGTGTGACTTTCTGAGTGTAATCAACCAGTAGCGTTGGAGTAGCGTTGATTTTCAAGCCATAAGTGCCACTATCATCCATATCATCTGTCTGTCAGTGAAAACAAACCATAGTGATGACAACGTCAGCAAGCAGATGCCAGCACTGAACTGTGACTTTGAATTGAATTGACAATAATCTTTATCCTCTACATACTCTGTTTCCATGTTCTTCTGGTGAGGAGTCAGTGTAATTACCACAAGCCTGGAATATACTCTCCAAATCCACGTTAACATCAGTGGCCGAGAAGGAATTCACGGCTCGTACCGTCACTTTCACCAATCCTTTTTCAAAGGAGGTTGAATTTATTTATATTGTGCATATGTGCAATTTTACTGAGGGTGATTCATTTCATTAAAAACAGCACAGCTTAAGCTTGGAGTACCTTCAATGGGGCTGTCGAATGTATAAGCTTGTAAGCTTCCATTGAGCATGTCTCTGGTCTCTGAGCGTGTGTCCACGCCTCCAGTCAGGGAGAAGAAAAGCTGCACAGGGGCTCCCTGCTCCAACGAAACATCAATAATGAGATCAGCGGAGTCTGGACACTCGCCGTCCTCTGCTCTTACGGAGGCCTGCAGGCCCTCAACAGGCTCCAGCAGACACAGCTCCAGCTCGGTGGACGCCGCATGGGCTGTGACCTTGTTGGAGGCAGTGAGGGTCAGGTTGTAGCAGCCGTGGCCGAGCTGCTCCACTGCACTTGCATTCAGTGTAATGTTGTGGGGTGTGATTCCTCTGGCCACTGATGACTTTGCAACCACGAGTTCTTCATGTTGGATTGTGTAAGTAACATTTGTGCCTATTTACAGCAGAGAAAAGGGGGGAGTTCAATTCATTTATATGTTTTTGAGAAATGGTCTATTAAAAGAATTATTTATCACCGTCTGTATGGGATTGACTCACCTGCCTCCACCTGAACCTGAATGTGAACAGGCCTGTCACTGCGGACATTGCATTTAGTGCCATCTACTGAATTGTTACTGCTATAGCACATGATGGGACCAAATTCTCCAACAGGCTCCTGAATGGTTATTGCTTTCTGAGCCGTAACGTGCCATTCACTGGTGCTGCACTCCACTGCAACCATGAAAACACCGGGTTGCTTGAATTTGTGTATCACCGAGCTTTCCATCCTGAGGCACAGGCAGGGTAAAGGTTATAATGAAAAAAAGAAAGAGCATCTAGACACTGTATGTCCTTTTTGTATCCATGCACTTAGATGCAAAGAAGTGCTCACTCCTCTGGGCTGTAGGGATCAATAGTGTGGCCGTCTCCCGCATTCAGTGAGCATGTGAGGTTTCCTTGAAATGGCTGAAGAAGCCATTTCACGGTGATGGTGACATTATCAAAGACGGCTGCCAGTTTACTCATCAATAAGTGAAGTCCTGAGAGCAAACAACACAACAGAATATGAATTCAAGACATTGATTGGCTTAAGAGGCTACATTATGTTAGAACATTGGGCTAGAGGCTAAAGATTAAAAAGTAAAAATGCCTGAGTCACAAAAAGAGAAAGACAATAAGAGAGTATGTATTCTGAGGGTAAAGACATAACACACAACTTTGACTAAATAAAAGACATAATATCTGTCAACAGGTAAACACAGGGATGTAACACAACACATAAATATATAGTTTGGTAATGAGGCTGAAGATATATTGTTCATCCAGTAGTGATATGCAGTTATGTCAAAGAGAGAGCATTCTGTCTTTGCTTGGAGAGAACAGGGCATTTTGTGTATCTGACCATGTTTGCAGTGGTACTCCACTGACAGGTAGCTTCCCTGGGCAGGGCAGGGTTCGCCGAAGGAGCTCACGTTCACTGGAGCCTGGCAGGCCTGCAGTCCACGGCAGTGGGCTGGAAAAACACGTAGTTAAGAGTGTGAGGATGTTTGTTAGGAATATCACCCAGATTGCTTACAAACCTGCAGAGGCCTTGCAAATATACAATGCTGGTATTTCTAAAACCTCCTAACGAGAGGTGAATAATAACTAATAATAGAATAACTATTTGCTGAGTAATTGCATAAACTCCTCCAGTATAACTCATTCCAGACTGTGGTGAATGTGGAAGTATATTCAAATCCCATTTAGAAGTTATTTGCCTAATGTTTTGTCTTTGGCTGTATGATCCCTTTGTTTGCAACCACAGGGCAATCATGGCTTTTGTGTTTGAAAAAAAGCCCAAAACACAGACGTAGTTTGTGCTGATTCGTGTGTCCTGTTTGTTAAAGCTGTTTTAACAAAGCCTGGTTTCCATTTAAAATATTAATATGCCTTCATCACAATGGTCCATACTTCATACCGATATGTACACATCATATATTGCACACATCATCTTCTGCAGCCTGTCCGTCCTGGAAGAGGGATCCCTCCTCTGTTACTCTTCCTGAGGGTTCGTCCGTTGTGAAAAATGTTTTTTTAGGGAGTTTTACCTTGTACGATGTGAGGGTCTAAGGACAGGGGATGTTGTGTTGCTTTTGTACAAACTGTAAAACCCGTTGGGGCAAATCTGTGATTTGTGATTCTGGTCTATACAAATAAATTGAATTGAATTGAATATGTCAGAAAGCAAATAGAGTAGCTGGATCTATTATACATACATACTCCTAGATTCGTACACACCCCGCTGTTTGCAAAACACATGACAAGGCTGGTTCTTTATATTTTATACAAATATATTTACCTGTCACTGAATCAACCACATCCACCCAGGTGCACTCCTCCTGGGCAGTTGTCGGCGAGGCTGTAAGTTTGGATCGGCAGTAGTGAACTGTCTTTCGACCATAGAAGCTGTCGTCTATCTCTATAACCTGACCAGAACCACACTGCAGTGTGGCATTTTGTCCATCACAGGTGATTGTTTTTGAAGAATCTGAGAAAAGGAAGAATCGTGAGGAGAAAAAACACAATCTGCTGCAGGTTTAATTCTGTCTATTGGTTTATAAATGAGTGCATACCAAACTGGCAGATGAAGTTGAGCTCCTGGCTACAGTTCCATGTGGCTTCCCACTGGAAGCCGGAATGTCTCAGGATATGTCCACAAGCTGCTTGTGTGTCTGGCGTTTTCACCCAGTTATTATAGCTGACATCTGAGCCATCCAGCCATGCAAGGGAACCTGGGAATGAATAAAATATAGAATCAAAATAAAATCATAAGAGCTTATTTGATCAAAAATTAATAATACTTTTCTCTTTCATGCAATCATGTAAATGTCTTCATGTTAACCATTAAAGGTGCTATTTAGGGATCTGTCCTAAAACAACAAAGGATGGACAGGTGAATGAATGATAAAGGCCCATTCTCTGCAAAGGCAAATAAAGACACATTAGTAAATCAGGCCACTTGACAGTGAGCCCATTCAAAAAGTCAAAGTGAATGAGAACTATCCATCAGCATGCAAGCTGCTTGGCTGAGATATCTGAATGTGCCAGCCCTCTAACTACCATCACTAAACAAACACATATAAGTCTCTACAAAGGACGTGCAAGCTGCCTCCAGAGATAAGAGCCGAACAATGACACATTTCACAGGCGTTTTCCACATTTGTTCATCACAGATATCGCAAATGTGTTCCTATATGAAGCAAAAATACTTAAAAGGGTTAGCTGCTGTTTATGAATATTCTGTAGAAATATAGCTTTTTGTAAGCTGGCCATCAAATGCATGTAGAGCTATAAAAAAAAACATGCAGTGTATAAGTCTCTGTCAGATGCTGCTCACCCTCAGTAGTTGTGGAGTCTAGTGTGAGGTTCGGAGCCGCAGGTGCCAGCCCGAGCCACCAGTCCTTCTCCGTCGCCAGGTTCTTCTGAAGGAACTGCTGTGTTTCATCGTTCAGGATGAAGGCGAGGTGCCCCCCGCCTCGCTCGCACCAGCCCTGGGCACTGAGGAAGGACCGCTGCAGACCCACAAACTCATAGCAGGAGCCGTCAAAGCCCTCCTGGAATTCCGGGCAGGGCAGACCCTCTGGATCCTCCTCAGCATAACAGCTCCAGATGAGGAAAAGAAGTATTAAAGTGAGTCTAGGGAAAGCAGAGCTGCCCATGGTTGTCTCTGCACGAGCACACTGCTTAACCTGCTCTGGTAACATCATGGTTTTAAAGGATGCTGACGTCAGCGTCTCTGACACTGATCAGCCTTTTACTGTCCTCTCTGACATCAGGACGGCTTCCTTGACGGACAGAAGGCTGCCCAGCTTTGTGCTGTGCCCATAACTCCTGTGAACAAACAAAGCTCAGACCCGTACTGAAAAGGGACAAGAGCCCATTGTAAATAGCCACTAATTGCTCTTATACCTCCATTAATGTAGGGCCCCACAACCTGTGGCGAGAGAGATAACCTCCCCATTCAGAGATTTCTCTACCATGGCAATGTCAATTTGAACTTTAAAAAGGGGCCCGCGCTTTGAACTGTCTTGTAGTTCAATGTTGTTCAAACAGTTATAGAACTCCAACATTTAACTTAAAGTCTGAATGTGATATTGATTTTGAATGTTATACCATCATGAGGTAGTAGGTGGTAGACATTTTGATAAAGCCTTGCAGGAAAATCACTGGCTTAATTAATAAGATTAATAATGACTACTTTGCATGTTAATATGCCGATAGGACAGGATTGTGGTAATGTGTATATACATTGGCTCACAATACTTAATAGATCAATTAAAGGAGCAGAGCCACAAATTGAATTTATTACTTTCCCTTGTGCTTCTAATGTACCAAAGAGGTTTATTAGAATCATATATTGAGCAGTCAGCCTGGGCTTATTCTATTGAGAAAAACAGGTGCGAAGTTCTATCATATAATGCAATATATTCAGCACCTGACAAGATTGGCATGTATACTCCCCACTACTGGATATTCTGTTTCTCATTATGTTGTAATCTGCAGTCACATGCAATTATCAGATTACTTCATTTACAACACTACCATGCATTAGCTGTATTACCCTATTCTACTATATGTGACAAAAATATCAAGTATAAAAAGAACCTATTGTTTTCAACTGCTGTTATGGATTATAATACTGTATTTCTTACATCAGTCATAGAACAGAAATCCAATGGAACTTGATCATTTCAGTATAACTTCTCTATGCCCAATTGGGCTAAAGAGCACAGTAAAAAATCCTACATATACCACACTAATTAATGTTCTGATCAGAAAGTAATTTTAACACATAAAGCATTTGTTTGTCGAGTCCAGTGAATTGCTTGGACTTCCACATCTTTATTAGAAGATTGTATAAAAGTTGTTTTATTCAGGCAGTCCAAGATGAAAGGTGAAAACCAATACAATTTATAGACATTAGATGCAAAGTGAGATAACTCAAGCTTTTTTGTTTTGATTATGCTAAGGACTTGCATCTTAAAAAAACAACAAACAAGTATAGAGTTATAGATCATTACATCCGTTTTGAAAAGCATTGCATGTGAACAAGTTAAGCAGCTTTCTTATATTCAAACCTTCAAAAAAAGTCAAACCATCTTGTAAAACAAAGAAAATGTGCAGCACATTTTGCAACATAGCCTGCGTAAGTAAATGTTTGTCCTGTCTTTCCTAATAGCAGCGATGACCCTTGGGTCCCCTCACACACATAGTCCCCTCTGAAGTACCCGGATGTCTGACGTCATAAGAACGTGCCGACGCTGAGGACATGCGCTAGAGATTAGCTGAGCCTGGATGTAGCAAACGTCCCGTAATTAAACTCGATTTAAGGGGCGCTCTGCTCGCACGGTGTTCGGCTTGTACACGCAGCGATGATTTCCGCTCTCCGGGCTCTCCGCAGTAACCACGTAAATACGCTTGTGACTGACATTGCGTTTTTTTTGGAGGACCAATGAGCTGGTATCGGGTCTAAGGTGATGCTGGTCTGTGTGTTCCTCAGGTCGCAGCGTGTGGTCAGCTGCACAGATGTCTGTCCACACAGACGCAGGGAGAGGAGCGCATCGCCAAGATCCTGAAGGACAAGTTCCCGCTCGCCTCGTCGCTCAGAGTGGTGGATATATCAGGTGATGTGATTGGCTGCTCGATAATTACGGCCAGTGACGTAGCAGCAGTTCAGCCAAGACGCTGAGCTCACTTTAATTAGTCATCGATTAATCCCGTTTCCTGCTTTATTTTTTCCACTAAAGGACGTTGTTCACAACTTTTCAAGTTTAAAGGTCTATAAATAGTTGCGCTTGCCATAATTATTCCTCCTGTTAGATCTCTTCATGATGCATTTACAGTGTTCGCGACCAGTCAAAAGTTTGGGGTCACTCAGAAATGTCCTTATTTTGGAAAGAAAACAAAGATAACATTAAACTAATCAAAAAAATCAGGGGTCACCAACACTGGTTCTGGAGGGCTACTGTGTGTGCAGGTTTTTGGTCCAACCAAGCAGTAACACAGCTGATTCTATTAATGAGGTCCCTAACAAGGGCTGGTCAGTAGAATCAGGTGTGTAATTACCTGGTTGGAACAAAAACCGGCACCCATAGTGGCCGTCCATGACCCCAGTCCACGTTGTTAATGTGGCAAATGACTAGTCTAGCTGTAAATGTCTGTTTATTAATGCAATATCTACATAGGTCTATAGAGGCCCATTTCCAGCAAGCATGACTCCAGGTACATTGTGTTTTATAATTAAATTAGAAGCTAATGGATGATTAAAACCTTTCTGTAATTATGTTTATAATTGACTTAGAAGCTAATGGATGATTAGAAACCCTTCTGTAATTATATTTGTGCTCTATTATATATAAAATATATATATATATATATATTTATAGTGCTTTTATGGTCCAAAAGCACATAATTAGACCTGTAACAGCCTTTTCTTAAACTCATTCTGATACCCTGCCCCCCCTCCCCTCCTGTAACAACTGCTCTGTGGTGATTGGCTGACTATTGACTACTATCAGATTGGTCAGAGAGCTGTTACAGAAGCTGTCAAGTGCAAACACTCCGGAAGAACTAAAAAAACTGACGTTTAACTTCCTGTGACATCACAGCCGGAGTAATTTCTGAATGGCTTGTGTTCAGCCGGGTTTCAGCAACACTACAGAGGAGGCCAGACCCAAACAGAAAATTTTGGGTGTTAGCGGGGACCCCAGAGATTTTAATATTTACATACAAGTGCTGAAATAAGTATTTTTTCATAATAGGCCTCCCTTTCAAAAAAGTTCATCTGAAGCTTCAGATGTCCACTTTAAGTGACCTTTCACAATCTTTTTTTAGTGCAGAAGTCAATCATTTTGTTACTAGACGCAAGGAAAACATGTCCAAGGAAACAAAAAGAGGGATTTATTCCAAAAAGACTGTAAATTGATAATAAAGACTGGAAGATATTCATTGGATGTCAGTGTTTTTTAGGTAAACAATTCTGTTTTCTAAAGCTATTATGTTTGCACTAAATTATCTCATGCATCTCATGCATTTTTCCAGATCTCATGTATTTTCTGGCTGCAATGTTCAAATGGAAACTATGCATAATTCTGCTGAATATCTGTCAGTCTATCAGCTTTTGTCTAGTGTCAGAAAATAGCAGTAGTTTTGACTCGGGATACTACAATATTAATGACAATCTGATAAATATCTGATAATATTTTCAATTGTGTGATTTTTATTTTTCTGTTTTCAGGTGGCTGTGGGGCCATGTATGAGATCCATATAGAATCCACTGAGTTCAAAGGAAAGAGGACTGTTCAACAACACCAATTAGTCAATCAGGTAACTATTTAGTCATTATAAATATAGTCATTAGCTCAGCATATAAACTGTGTCACTATAAACAGAATTATGTAGTCCACAGATATGTTTGACACATTGTACAGCTCTAATTAAGTCATCATTACCTTTTGTGAGGAGGTATTCCTTTTGTTTCTGTTTATTTAATTTGTTTGTGAACAGGATTATGAAAAAAGTACTACACCAATTTTCATGTAACTTGGGGATAGGGTATAGAATTGACTAAGGATGAACCCGTTAAATTTTAGGGTGGATCTCACATGCAAAATATGCACAGATTGTTTTTTTGTGTTCAAGTGGCTCCTGCCGGTCAATGAAATGTTAATATTTGAATGAGCAGTTGACACAACTCTATTCTGGTGATTCAGCTCTGCACCATCCTAAAGGTTTTGGAAATATATTCCAAATACTCCACTTAATTTGTATATCAGATAGACCCCCGACTATTGGCCTTGGCTAAAGTATGCTCTCTCTCCAATTGTGCCTCGTATATGTGATTTCTGTTTAATTCCTATTTTACACTTGTTTGCATTAGTCATCATGCTTGTGAGCTATTTAAGAGTGATCATTTTAGAGTTAAAATTGTTTGCAGAAAGAACACTGGTAGATGTTTGTGTGTGTTTTCTCCTCCACAGGCACTCAAGGATGAGATTCAAGAGATGCACGGACTGCGAATATTCACTGAGGTTCCTAAACAATAGTTCAAGTCCTACCATTTTTCCAATGTTCAATTTATCTATTATGAATGTACACTTTTAAAGAGGATGCTTTGCAGCTAATTTGTTTCATTATTATTGTTAATGTGCCACAGGTAGTACATTACCAGTGTAAAAATGTAAAATAAATAAATTAACTTGGTGCAGATTCAAGTTAAGAGTGAATGCTACAATACGCACAAAATGACATGGTGAAATATCCAGTCATGTAGGGTATTTACCTGTTTGGAGTCTTCTCAGGGATGATGGTGATGATGATGATGATGGTGATGATGATGTAGTAATGATAAGCGAATAATAAATTAGTCATCCTAAATTGCTTATTGCTTAAATCTTGAAGAATCGCTACATGTCACTATCTATGTTTTAAACTGAGAAAACTGATCAGTTTGTGGATAATTATCTTGTTCTGTCACTGACACTGGGCACTCAATTCTTTTCAAATCAATGTCTAACCATTGGTTTTGCTACTATGTATTCATAATGCAAGATGCAATAAAAAGCAGTGGCTTCCCAACACGTTTTTCTCCTTACACCTTTCTTGAAGTAACTTTTGATGTTGTGTTAAGTTATTGTATTATTAAATATTACAGAACATAAATAATCTCCAAAAATGCATATCGTGATATAGTTCATTATTTTCTGTAATGTACTGATAAACATTAGACTTTCATGTATTTTAGATTCATTACACACCAACTGAAATGTTTCAGGTCTTTTATTGTTTTAATACTGGTGATTTTGGCATACAGCTCATGAAAACCCTAAATTCCTATCTCAAAAAATTAGCATATCATGAAAAGATGCTCTAAACGAGTTTTATGGTGGTAAAATGTTTCACTCCCACTAAGATAAATATGAAATATGGTGGAGGTGAGGGGTTTTTGGAATTTGAAGTTTCACTTGTAGGCACCATCTGTGAACAGTCTATTGGACATGTGTGGTAGATTTTAGGGGGATGCAGAGGACATATTCCCCTGAATAAAACCACAAAAGAATCAGGGGACTTTTATTTTGAAAAAAGCAATAACAAAAAGTCAATCCTGCCTATGTGTAGTGACTTAGCAGGGATAAAATATGAGAAAAACTGATCTACAGGAGAATAAATAACTAAAGCAGCGCAGACCGAGAGCCTGGCTTCATTATATCACATTACCTTTGGAATTTCAAATTGGTGCTTAAAAAGTAAAAAAAAGCTTAACAACAAATTTTTACTTTCACATTTAACCAGCTTGCATTCACTTCTTAAAGCACTTTGAAAAGCTTTAAAATCATTTTATGACATGATATTACTGATTTTATGATGTTCCCTCCAATAGGTTTAAATGAATATATTCATTCATATAGTGTTGATCTGCATTTCTTCTATGAACGGTGTAACACATAAAAAGTTTATTAGTATAATTATTATAATAATTCAAACATTATTTTTTTATTGAGCATAGTAAAGTTTGATCAGCAGAAGACGGTACATTTCATAGTTGAGTTGCATGCAAATATATCAAACCGATTACAAGTGATTATTCCTGCATGAGTAGCCTCAGTGAGCTCCCGCAGCCCTGCCACGCAGCGCTGCGGGAGCTGCGCACGAGGCTGCACCGCACATCACTCTGCGCCCGGAGGAGGAGCGGAGAGGAGCGCACGCAGCCGGGGCTTCGTCATGGCTAAAGAGGGCGCAGACATGACGGAGGAGACCGTCTACATGATCGACAGGAGCGTGAGGAAGGACACGGAAAACGCCGAAGCGTTCGGCGATGCCAAAGAAATGCGGGCGGTGGTCCTGTCGGCTTTCGGGGGTCTGAACAAACTCAGGGTGACCAAGAAGCCGATGCCCGAGCCCCTGGATGGGGAGGTGAAGATCCGCGTCAAAGCCTGGTAACTACTAGGGATGTGGTGTAGGCTACAGGTCTGTTTCTGGTGCAGCCGCCTTACAGATTCTGGCATTTTAGCAGGTCCCTTTACATTTAGTGTAGTTCCACAGGAGAAGTGCTGGAAAACCCACAGTTCAGGAACAGATAAATGTGTAGTGGAGGATGCCTGTTGAGCCTGTCCTTGCCTGTGAGTCATTGCTGATAGAAATAATGATGAAAAATGACTAGGTAGTGCTTTTTTCACGAGTGGTTTAGAAGCTGTCAGTGGTCAGACAGCTCTGCTGCGTGGTTTCCATCAAAATGATCCAACAACACCCAGGTTGATGTCAAATGTATTGTTTGTTGCAGTGGTTTGAATTTCCTGGATCTGATGGTGCGTCAGGGGACTATCGATACTCCTCCAAAACCCCCTCTTGTTCCCGGGTTTGAATGCTCTGGAATAGTAGAGTCGGTGGGGGAAAACACAAAGGGATTCGAGGTCAGTGAAACTGAAAGGATTGTTTTATCGAAGCTTAAATTTGCACCAAGTAAAGGGGAAAAAAAATCTAGACATGTGATGTGCCTGTAATAATGAGATGTGCAGCCCAGTTAATCCATAAATCCTCCTTTGTGCCACACGCTTGTTCATCCATGTTTCTCTCAGATAGGGGACAGAGTAATGGCTTTTGTGAATTACAATGCCTGGGCAGAGGTCGTTTGCACACCGGTGGAGTTTGTCTACAAGTTTCCCGACGACATGACTTTTGCAGAGGCCGCAGCTTTCTCTCTGAACTTTGTGGCCGCCTACATGATGCTATTTGAGGTGGCCAATCTGCGAGAGGGGATGTCCGTGTTGGTCCACTCAGCAGGAGGTGGTGTAGTAAGTTTATTTCCTTTATGACTCTTTCATAGCCACAAAACACATACAGCCGTTTCATCCGGCTTGACTTGACTTGTCATTAGTTCATGGTCAATGTTTTTGAAGATCAGTTTGAGTAATTAACATTTTGAAATAAAGTGTGCAATTATTGAAAAGCCAACCAAGACTTTTGCTACAATTGAAGTTTGACTTTAATTTGCAATAATTCATCAAAGAAAACTCAACATCTATAAATCAGATTTTTAGAAGATGTGTTTTTTTGCTTTCTGTTTTTGTGATCATGGAACATTTCATTTTTTTTGCTCTCAGCCACTGATAAGCTTCTGCAACTGCTTGTTATTTTCAGGGTCAAGCCGTGGCTCAGCTGTGCTCCACTGTACCTAAAGTCACTGTGTTTGGGATCGCCTCATGTTTCAAACACGCAGCTATCAGAGACTCCGTGACTCACCTCTTTGACAGAAACGCTGATTATATACAAGAAGTCAAAAAGTAAGCCTGAAAAGTTTGTCTATACTGCGGCTGAAATGCTTTATAAATGGCTGGTAAAGGGCTGAGGTCTAATCTCAACTCTAAATCATTAAAATATAAAATTAGACTTGATTTGAGGGCCTCATCGGGGCAGATTAGCTGTAGCATGTGACACACTGAGCTAATTTGATAACATGGACCGTAGTGATCCGTCCGCAAGGTTGCAGATGTTACCTGTTGCCTTATTTGGACTTGTGTGGTCATGGTCTCCATGGCAACCCGCAACTCATCCAAGAGAGCAGCAGCAGTGCGTAGGGCGGAGGTCTGCGCCGGCACTGTGGAACAACTGAGCCAATTAGGGCCGAATATTGATAGCATACACATTCCATTCACAACCAAGCCCAGGAGAAAAAAACACAGCATAAGCAAACATGATGCAGCTTTACTGCAATTATGCTGCAAGTTTTCCATGCTGCCTCCTCTGCTTTAGAGAGCTTTAACTCATAATAAATTGTGGATACACTGTCATTTATATTAAATGTACTACAATGTTCTTCAAATTCAAATGCATTTATTTATATATATACACATGTGTATTGTTTCTTGGACACTGACTGTTCCATGCCTTCTGGCTACACATCAACAGTGGTAGTGGATTAATATGCCTTTCATCTCTCTGGCCCACACATTCTTCTCAGGATCAAGAGCAAAGTACAATTAAATTAGTCTTCTTACAAAAGGCAAAAGCATGGGAATCACAAGACCCCCAAGCAGTTCAGCTAAGCAGGTGTCCAGGCCCGCAAGGCTGCCCCCCCCCCGATCATTACATGTCTTTCATTCTTCCACATCCATACTTTTAATTAGTCTCATTATGCAATCGTGTCGATCTGATTGATTATAGATGTGACGAGACCTTTCTAACGTCTTGCAGAAAGTGTGTCTGGTTAGGAGCAGTGTGGGCAATGCAGAACATCTCTTGCCCTCTCTCTCTCTTTTTTTTTTTTTTTTTTACAAGAAAATTGTAGGCAGTTTAAAGAAAAAAAGTGTGGGTTCTGTACTGCAACTTCTGATCTGTTATACTGCAGTGAATCAATGCTAATATCTTATGAATCTACAATTGGATAAAATTCCAGAGACACAGGCTTAATATATTATACAATTTAGAAAATGTGTTTTTGCAAGTTTGGATACAGTGCATTACACTGAAATGCACTGTTGGCCCTGTGAAAGTGTGTGCAGAATGAAACACATGTTCAGATTATACCTTTACACATGTATTCATTCATGAGTCCTCTTTTTAAGTGGATTTCACCTTTACTGGTCTTGATGTTGTAGGATCTCTCCAGATGGAGTAGACGTCGTGTTGGACTGCCTGTGTGGGGAGAACACAGGGAAAGGCCTGAGTCTGCTGAAGCCACTGGGAACTTACATCCTCTATGGTAGGAAACATCCTTAATGCCTCGGCTTTGTCCTAATGAAGTTTTATTTCATTTCATGCTTTCAGAGTGGAAATGACTCAATTGGCAGTCAGTTAGTCAAATGTTAAGGTTGTTTGCTTCAACTCTGAGGGAAATATTAGCAATTAAAGGAAATCGTTTGACCTTTTGCGAAATCTGCTTTTAAGCTTCCTTGCAGAGGGCTCGATGAGAGGATCAATACCACACGTTCACACATGTCCATTATATGAGGCTTTGGGGAAATACTTAACCTGTCAATGGTAACAAAAAAACATAGTTCCTGTTTTACATGGGGTCCATGTGCTGGACTATTTCCTGTGAGCATTTTTGTATGTATTAAATAAATGAGAAATATTGTGAATTGTGAGACATGTGAGTGGTATCAATGTTGCCCTCTACTCTGGTGAGAAAGAGAACAAGCGTATTTTATAAAACAGTGATTTAAAAACAGATTACATACTTACTGGAAAGTGATTGCTTCTTGACTGGGTGTGAAACAGTGAGGCCCAATTAAATAAAACATACTTCATAGCCTATAAATGAGCTGTTTTATCTGTCACAGCTTCTGTCCTTATCTGGTCTCTGTTAATTAGTTGAATTTCTGTCAGGCCTCATGAATCAAGCAACAGAATTACGAGGAGATTAATTCATTAGTTGTAGTTGTGCTTATATGTGCGAAGACATGCCTGCAAGGGTTTAAAGGTGCCGACTGTTCCACCCCCACGTCACCCGTCATGCTTCGTAGTTGCCGCTTATTGACCACTCACTTCGGTCCAGCCATTTGCTCGGCATACAGCAATCCTTTTATTTCTGCTTTTTCAGGCGCATCAAACATGGTAACTGGGGAAACAAAGAGTTTCTTCAGCTTTGCAAAATCTGTGAGTCAGAGTCTGTTATCAACATTTGAAGGAAACAGTGCCTTGTTACTACCCAATGAATATTTCACAACAGATGAATGTGTCTCTCTGAATTGATTTTTTTTTGTTCTCTAGTGGTGGCAGGTGGAAAAGGTGAACCCTATTAAACTATATGAGGAGAATAAAGTAATTGCCGGATTCTCGCTCCTCAACCTCCTCTTCAAACAGGGCAAATGTAGTCTTGTGAAAGCAGTAATGGACAAACTCCTGTGTCTGTATGAGCAAAAGAAGATCAAGCCAGTAGTGGACTCTCTATGGGCGCTGGAGGAGGTAAGAGCTGGATCAGTGGGGGTGACACAGGGCAACGTCAATGATTATCAGATTAAAATGATCAGATCACAGTGGTAGCAGACAGTAAATGGGGATGCAGCCTACTGTATGATCTGTTCATCACTGCTGCTTTCTGTGGGACATTGTCCGCTGTTCTTTGTCTGCAGATGGTTTTTAGTTTGCATCATCCCCCTCCATAATTATTTCATTCCCACACAAAATCCAATAGACATATGCAAGCATGTCAATCTCAATTATTTACAAACTCTTTTCCATTCCTGAGTCTTTGTACTATAGATGCACACAAATCCCAGCATTTACATATAGTATATTTCCAAAAGTTTTGGCTCACCCATCCAAATCCACTCATCCAGTGCACAAAGCAAGGTCAATGAAGACCTGGATGACAGAGTGTGGTGTGGATGAACTGCTCCTGACCTTGACCCCATAAAACACCTTTAGGAGAACTAGAGCGGAGACTGGGGGCCAGGCCTTCTCCCCCAAGTGACCTCAATAATTCCCGTGAATACACTCCTACGCCTTGTGGACAGCCTTCCTAGAAGGGTGGACCAACATCATAGGGAACCCCTTAGACTATGAATAGATGTCACTCAAATTCATATGTGAGTCAAGGCAGATGAAAGAACACTTTTGGAAATATAGTGTTTGCTGGCTTTGGATAAGCTAAGGCCACCACTGCCAACCATAAAAATCTCCTTTTTTCAGTCAGACATCAATTAAGCTTTTGAACTGAGAAGTATTATTATCTTGGAGAAGCCTAATGGAGTCCATTAGACACTGCCAATAACCAGATTTACAATGTTCTTATTTTTGATTCCCATCGTCTGAGAAACACTTAGCTTGTGAATATAATATAAAATATTGTGGTAGTCCAATTATACTGTCTCGGAACATCTCTGTACGCCTCTCTCCGACAAGGACACAAGTGGTGAATCCAAATGTGATAATACATTGTGTGCTGGTAGGGCGTTTGTTCGTCAACTTTAAATAGTGAAAATATCACTTCACCGCATATTTACTGGATACACATGTTCAGATGGACATGACTTAAAGTAGAAATGTGTAACATGAACTGGAAAGTTTGTGGTAATGAGTTTATACTATTATACTACATATTATTCTAACAGTTAGCATATTTTATTACAATCCTTCTTTCTTGCGGCGCCTTGTCTGAGGATTGTGTGGGTGTGTACAGATTGTGGATGATTGACATCTGCTCACCCTGTGCTTAAGTTTGGTTGCATCTCTTTGTGTGGGAGAAGCTAATTTTCACATCATCTATCAATTTACCATCAAAGCGGACGTGTATCTTTCAGGGATTTTGTCATTACAAAGGTTAGGTGGAGGGCCTTTAAAATGACCCGGCACTTAGACTCATATTATTCATGTGCATTGATTAGTTATTTGAAGCTTTATCCTTTGGTAGACAACAGGTCAGTGTGGGTGGTAAGATGAGTAAGTAAAATAATGTATTAAATACAGTTTTAAGAAGCATTCATCCAAGACTCTCAAAATATACATTTTGTACATGTTGGCTTTTTGTCATTTAAAAATCCATGTGTCCTTTTTTGTGCAAAAAAATCACATTATGTGCCTTCTTCACAGAAAATGTCAAATAGTGTAACTAAAAAAGAATGCCAAACTAAAAATATGTAATCCACCCTTTTTAAGAGAGTTCAACTACCTGGTACCAGGTTCCTAGGTTTACAGCATATGATGGTTTTGGCATTTTGCTCAGTACACGCCCATAACTCGTATCAGCTCCAACTGTTAAAATTACCATGTAATGGTAACAATAAAGTTTTTAATTTTGAATGTAAATATATAACAAAACTCGTTCCTTAACATAACAGTAGTTTTTATTAACTGGGAGTGATTTATCTAACTGTATTCAACATATTTTCTATCTTGTTTAGAATATGTTTCACAACCAAAACCTAATTTAGATATGAGAAGGCAAGTCAGCCTGAACTCTTTTTTTTAAATCCATCAAAGAGGGAATAAGGTGATGAAATGATTGCCGGATTCAGATTTTTATTTCTCATGGGAAATTTGCCAGTACTGTTGTGATTATATTTTGGAAGAATGCTGAGGCCATTCACTGGAACCGGCGCCCGTGAAGAATCTCATTAGTGGGGAGGATGGCGTGGGATGGCGTGTCAGGCTCATTTGTTTATAAGGCTGAATCCAGAGAGTGTTAGTTTACATGGTAACCACCATGGCAACCTTTTTTTTTGGAATGAAATGTTAGAGAATGTGTGTGACCTGAACAGACTAACTCAAGGAGTTCCAGTAATTCCTGGACATGTTTTTGACCTATTGGCTTGATTTGCACGATTTCTCTTAACGAGTGAACGCTTGTGACACGATGATTTCAAACAAAGAGGCACATTCATTTGTGTCTCTGTGTGGACTATAATTAGAGAGCAAGATACAGCAACCGGAGTATTTTTTTCCTCCACACAGCGATAAAACAGTCAGACAAGCTTTGTTAAGTAGGTCAGTGACAAATCATGCCTGGCAAGATGAGAAAGTCAACGACTTTTTAAAATAGAGTTTTACAAACCATTCATGTCCTAAAATATACTTTTTGTCTTCATGTTGGTTTCTTTCTGATTTTTTAACACAAAATGTCAAATGGTGTTACAAAAAAGAATGATACATTTTCAATATTAATTTCACCTAAAATATAAAAGTTGTTTATCACCTTTTTTTTTAACCTTTTTACGAGAGTCAAACTTTTTTGCATTGTCCCAAGTAGAACTGATGTTTGCTGTTTAGTTTAACAAACAGTGAGAATGTTACTAGGTGTAGATAAAAAATAGTACAATCATACCAGAATCATATTAATTATAGTGTCCTCATATTAAATACTTTGTGAATGCCATCATTCATCACAATTCATTCAATAACATTCAAGCTTTTCCCCACAGGATCACTTGTCAAGTGTCTTTTAGGACACTTGACAAGGAGGTGGTTTAAGTGCATTTGCCTGTTTTATTCTCAGGTAAAAGAGGCTATGCAGAGAATTCATGACAGAGGAAACATAGGAAAACTCATTCTGGATGTTGAGAAGACGCCTACTCCTCTGGTTAGCCCAACATTTGTGTTTTAATTCTTTTTCACACACAGAAAGCACACATGAATAGATGGTTGCACTAATGAAATGAGCCACTGGGCTTGATTTCTCTGTAAAAATCAATTTCAAGGTTAAGAGTTCCAGTCTTTAAGTGTGATCCTGCGTAGATTTAACTTTTTCACTACAACAGCAGTTATTGTTACAGTAGGAGTGTGAGAGGAGTTTTTTAAAAGTAACATAGCTAAGAAACAGGAAGATATTTTGAGCTATCACACATGACACAGCTTGATTTGTTCAATCTGGATTCTAGATTACATCCCAGTAATTATATAATTATAATTTGATATTATATGACCTCAACGGTTGATATTACACTACATGACGTACAGGAAGGAGAGGGGGAGGGAGGCAAATCCTTGTGGTATTGTTGATCTGATGTAGAGGTTATTTAATCAATGCATCTTCAGTTAAGATGTTTTTTCTTAAGATAGGTTTCCCCATCCTTACCAAAATAACTACCCAGTTTATTGGCCGGCTCGTTTGCAGTGTGGCATTTGTTGGGATTGTTAAAAATGTTAAAGTTACTTTCCTGATGCCTATTCTGCACATTAGAGCCGTCCGTTTTCATATCCAATCAGTGTCACGAGGGAGCAGTGAGTGGGATTTCTTCCTGTGTTTTATAGCAGCAGTTTCCATGGTGACCTCAACATCAAACTGTCTCAAAAACTATTGGACGTAAAGAAGTGTATCCTTCAGAGGAAACATTTCCTGGTCGCCTTTATGTCAGCTCACATTCCTGTTGGTACCTGGTATCAACATGTGCCCTGACTGATCATGCACCAGCAGACAGCACGCACGGCATTAACATGCTTTTCCAAACGTGCGTTGTGTGACTGTCATTGGATCCCACCTCCCTGCTCTATATGCAAATAGAGAACTAACATAATTCGATTTGCAGTAGTCTACCTGTAGCTGTCTCTTCTCTGCTCCTCCTTCTTTGTGTGCATGTGTGTGTATGTTCGAGGATGAGAGTGTACCTCAGGATTCACTACATGACAGATAAATACCATTTTTGTACCACTAGATGGCCAGCGACAGCACAGAGACCAGTGAGGCAGGCGAGGAGGAAGAGGAGCCTGAGGGAGACAACGACAGCAAAGAGCGGATGCCTTTCATCCATTAGACGCCTCGCAGCCGCTCTGCAGCACGCCTAAAGACACTGGAGACGGGATCCAGATCAGAGGATCACAATGACACACAAATGTTGTGCCGTGTGTGTGTATGTATCTATGCATGTGCTGTATGTATGTATGTACAGTATGTGTTCGTGCCTCTTGTCTGTTACCTATTGTTTCTGTCCGATAGACAGCCTGGGTAATTTAAGACTGACGCTAAACAAGTGCAACAAGTGCCATTCTCAGAAGAGTGTTATTATATAATTTACTGCATTATGAAGTAATTTTATGCTAGTTAAATCTGGGATACGTTTCTGTCATTTTAAAGATATTTTTTTAACCAATTTTATTTCCAACGGATTTGTTATTCACTAGACCCTGACATTTTAGAATTAGTTTGAAAATAGTAATCAGTAAATCATTACAAGTGTCATACTGTGTATCATAACAAGCTCGACACGTCAAAGCATTTCAATAGATACAAAAATGTGTTATGCTAAATCCCCGTTTGTTCTCATCGATGATATATGAAGTGTAGGAAAATGACGCCAATGTTTTGCTGCATTCGACCACGTGAATCAGTTGTTCACATTATTGTGTTGCGATGGCAATGTTTAAGCCAGGAGAGGTTAGATGTTTGCATATGATTTAGTATTTTTAGGTGCCAACCTTATAATATTATGGGATCACCAGTGCCTTTGAGCTGCAAACACTATACCACTGTTGAGTGTTTGGTACTTGAAATGCTTTCCTCGTGTAAAGTTCACTTTGAACAAACCAACAAAACAAGTATTTGCAACTGGAGTATGCAAACTGATGCTTCACTTATTGGATTGGGGAGACAAAATTGTATTTTCATAACTTTGACTAAAACATGTGACCTCAGATATGGGTTACATGTATATTAAGGCTACAAAGATGGTGAGCTTCTTAAACACATGGATAAAACGTTACATTTATATTAGTGATAAAATCTTACAGAGAGTATGTGGACAAGAGACACTGAGATAAATCAGGAAAGTCTGATAGTCAGACTGTGAGTACAGGAAGGTTTCCTTGTCCGACCAAAGTTGCTTATTTGCTGGTGCCTCTAAATAAAAGTGCCATAAGACTCCACTATGAATTATTTTTAGAATGAAAGCTGGGAGATGTAGGTTAGGGTATTATGTGGCCTGTTAATTAAAGGCATGAAACGAACAGCTGACAAGCAACACGTGCACCCTGATGACTTATCTATCCCTGACCGATCTGCTTTCGTTTTGCAATTTATTCAAGTAAAAACAAACTGCATTTTATTTAGTTTCTTTTTTCTTTAGCTTAGCTTGTTTGGTGTATACTGGTTCAGCAATTATTTCTCACTTTACTTGAACTATTTAAATTAAACACGAGTATACAGCAAGAAGTGTGTTCTCAGTTGAAAAAAAATTAATTTGTAATCAAACCACTTTAAGAAATAAGAAAAATGCTCAAAATTAAGTTTGATGATAGATCCCTGTTGAATTCCTGTAGTAAGGTAATCCAAAAAATAATTTTAGATGGTCATTTTTAGACGTGATTGACTTAATATGGATAATGATGTGTACACACTTTAGAAATACATCTCAATTATATTGTTGTAAGTGTGTGTGTGTGTGTGTGTGTGTGTGTGTGTGTGTGTGTGTGTGTGTGTGTGTGTGTGTGTGTTAGAGAGAGAGAGAGAGAGAGAGCAAAAGCACTGAGACGGCATGTTTTTTGTGTTTATTCATAATATTGCCCTGTAAGGAATATTTTTTAAAAATATATAAACATATCTAATGAAGTATTTAGCACTATTGTTTCTACCGATTTACTTATGGTTCTTCTGTGGTCGTACATTTTTGTCAAGTTTTGTTATCTTTTTTTGTGCACTTTACGTTTACTTGAATAAATTTATCTGCAATGTATCCTGTGAAAAATAAGGAGTCCTTTTTTCATAGTTTTACATATTCATGAATTTCAGTAATCGAATTTTATGCATCTCAAAAACAATGGACCTTGACATGTGCAGCTTAAAAGCAGCTTAAAAGAATTTATAGGTTTTTATTTTTGTGAATGTTTGGTTTTTAGTTTAAAAAGGAAAAAAAGCCTACTGACCAATCACACCAATCTGAGCAGCCAGGTTGTACGTATGAATCTAGTCAACTGAGCTGAACGAGGATTTCCCTGATGAGGCCTTCCTCTCCCCATTAATGAATCTTATAGCTGTGTCATCCTGCTTTACCCCTCCCAGTTCCCTTTGGAGTATCTAGTAGTTGTCCTTGCCTCCCTTCTTCCTTGGTTTTTAATTTCTTATGGCAGCAGTCACAGGGATTGTTCCTGGATCAATTACAAGGCACTGCATAGCTCTTACCCCCCCGGGGGGTCTTTCTAAAATCGAACAGCCGGCTCAGCCTCGTGGCTCACTTAAAACCACAGGGCTGAGCCTGCTTGCAGGGCACAGCCAGGAACAGCTTCTAGAACCCTTTCTGCTTGATGGTACCCTGGTACCTTGATCCCTACAAGATACTGGTTTCAGTTAATTGGGCCATGTGAACCTGGGTAAACTAGCCAATCTCCTATAGGCGTCAGCTAATGGTGATGCTTATAATAAATGATAGGGACAGCTCTTGAATTTCTATTAAGATAAAAGACAGCTTTTTTTGCTATTAGCTCACTCATTGAATCGAACACTGCACCCAGATATCGTCTTTCACCACCGTTGTCAACCTATCTGTCTATGTGATGATAGGGTATGCCAAGCTCTTGAAACCAGTTCTCTTTCCACAAAGATTAGGAATAGGCTTCCTCCTCTAACTCTACAGTAAATTGGGGAAATCGTGCCACTCGACCCCTGCCAGGACTATCCCATCCTCCGTCCTTCCCCTGCATCCCACTTCTTCACAGGTCAGGGCTATAGAGTTGATACCTCTGCAAAAAGGCTGTTTGTTGACCACCTTGTACCTTCTACTGTTTTCCCCTTCCATTGTGTGATCTCCTAGAATGTTCCTTATTCCCCTCATAAATATTCCACTTTAGAGGAGATTGTGTTCACACAGGGATTCACATCCTTTGTTTTGCTAAGAAATTACTTACATTTCTTTTATTTCTACTTTTAAAATCCAGTTTGTTTAACTCGGTAGTTTCTTAATTACTACAGCAAAGATGTTTTTTTTATTACTGATTGGCTAAAAGATAATTTATTATTAAATTAGAAATGTACAATATAAAGACTGTAAAATGGGAAAACATATACTTTAGCTGGTATGAGAGTTGCCTTGCTATATTGAGCCCATATGCACAGGAGCTTTTCTTATTTAGCTCCCCCCCTCCCGTTTTTATACAACACCTGAGTCTAAAAATAACTTTTCCTGCACCAGAGTTGAGAGCTGGAGATCCTCTGGTCTAAAACAGCTTTATATTCATAAGTGTGTGTGATTGTAACATTGAAATATATCACACCAATGTTTAAAGTGTACACAGAATTTGTGAATGAAATCTGTCTGTTATATTGGGTTGTGATAGATACCACTATGTTTGATGGCACTGTAGAGTGGTATCATTTGACCATTAAGCAATGGCAGTATTAGCCTTTTTTTTCAGAGTTGGCAACCAGGTAAAAGATTTTCCACTCATGAAGACTTGACTCGTCCAATGATGATTGGAACAGGGAGGCAGAATCTTGCTGAACACTCTGTAATAGTGAAGCAGTCAATGAATTTCCAGTTTGTTTGTGAAATGAAAGGGAATACTGCTTAGTGCACCCTGTACAAGTAAATATTTATCAAAAGCCAGACACAAGGAGATCATTATTTACCACCCCACCCTTTTACCTCCCTCACCTCCTCCTGATGTTTGGAAAAATACGAACGGAGTGTGAGCCAATGCAAGGAGAGTACACAGAAAGGCACACAGAGGGCCAGTATATATAGAGCTCTCCACAGTGATTTTGGTTCCTTTTCACAGCAGTACAAGGTGTGCCACTGTGTCCTGCCCTGTAGGACCCGCTAAGCCCCAGACATGGCTCGCCTGGCCCTCTCTGTCTTCCTCATACTCGGCTTCTCCCTGCTGCATTTCAGCTCCGGCCGACCACCTCGCACCAGAAAGGCCGTGTCATCTCGTCAGTCTGGTATCTATGGACATCGCACGGTACAGAAATGACGCGTTCACCACTGATGTTTATCTGACCTGTTTTTCTTGCTTCTCCATCGAGATGCAGCTGCGGATGAAGAGGACGTCAAGTCCCAGCTTGAAAGGCTGTGGCAGGAGGTGAATTCACTGAAAGAGATGCAGGCGTTGCAGACAGGTACCGCTCTCACTAAATGAATAAAGGCAAAAGAGCAAAGTGACGAAAAAATAAGATGATAGCAGATTCATTATGCCTTCTCTAAAAAATAATTTACTGATTTAGGCACTTTTCTGTATTGCAGTATACATTGTAAAATAAATAACAACAGATAGAACTTTGTGGTTTGCTTAGTCTCCAGCAGAGGGCAGCAGTGCTGATTTCAGCTATAAAATTGCACATTCAAGGGTGAGGACCATTAGTCTTATGAGTTTTAGATGTTTAGTTATAGAGAATGTCAAATATGTGTATTATATAGTTACTTTAAAGTTCAATATATTGCTGTTTTCTTGTTTTCAGTGTGTCTCCGTGGAATCAAAACTCATAAGAAGTGTTACCTTACAATTGAGGAACCCAAGCACTACCATGAAGCAAATGAAGACTGTATTGCACAAGGCGGGACCCTTGCGACGCCAAGGGACATGATTGAGAACAATGAGCTGCGAGACTATGCAAAGAGGAGTGCTCCGGGACTCAAGGACTTCTGGATCGGCGTGGCGGACATCGTGAAAGAAGGCCAATACGTTGATGTCAACAGCCAGCCCGTCAGCTTCTTCAACTGGGACCGCTCCAAGAAGCAGCCCACAGGAACCAAGAGAGAGAGCTGTGTTGCCCTCTCGTTGATTGCACAGGGAAAGTGGCACGATGAGGTGTGTCGCAGCCTGAAAAAGTACATTTGTGAAATTATCATTCCTTAAAGGTGACAAGAGTGGTTGTTGATGATTTAACAATCGTTCATGCGGGTCGTTGATTAAAAGTGTGAAAATAATCATGCATTTGTTGTCAGATCTGTGCCAGCCTAGTGCCTGTATGATTCAAGGATTCAATAAAATAAGCTTTAAATGCCCATTATTCAAGAGTAAATGTAAACCAAATATAATGATTGGATAATCTGTACACATTACAGCATGTAAATTCCCTTTCATTGACAATAGATAGTGTAGTACATGTTCACTTTATTCAAGATCCCAAAAGCTCAACAATTATAAGAAGGGTGACAATTTAAATCTCACAACCTCAGATGATGTCTAACCAGCACAAGTTAAAAAATAAAGTTGTATACATAATAAAACACAATTTTTTTCAACGATTTTTCAGCTTTTTCAGTTTTATTACAGATGCACCTGCAAACCTCCAGTAAACAAGGAGGGAGTTACTTGTAGCATGGGCAGAGTGATATTCATTTACATCACCGTCATCCAACTAAACTATCTATAAATTAACCTGCTAACAAACAGATCACTATAATAGGATTGCTATGTATAACACGGAAAATAAATAGATATTCCTGTATGTCCATGACCTCTATATACTCTTACAATACGGGCCTGATGGATGTTTAGAATTATTTGCCTACTCACAGACATCATCTTTGTCACTGCACTGATCTGCAGGAGTAATACTTAAAGCATTCACAACAAACCAATATATGTGATATGGAGGCTTCAGTCCACCTGACTTGTCTATGGAATGTGGAAGGAAACTCAGATCACCCAGAATAGAACTAAAACAAATACAGAAAGAACACGCAAACACGCAGAAAAGGACTGTTATCAAACCTTGACCTTTCTAATGTTAAATAGATCTATTTTTTAGTTAGTGCTATATTGCACCATGGTGTAAAATGTTTTTAAAAAAATATGAAAAAAAACACACAGTTAAGTCACATGTAAGTTATTGAAAACACCAGGATCAGGCTTTAAGATTCTGGTCAGGGCATGAGCCTGAGCCACTGTAACAGGTAACAGTCAGAAAAATACAGCTCGGTCAAGGCATGTACAAATCAAGCTGCTGATACTGAGTAAAGTAAGTATCTAAGAAGACTATGGATACTAAGGAGCCTAAATAATTACTTATTCTTGCTGTACTGTTTATTATCGTCACATAAAAAAGGCTGTGAAAAAGAATTAGAATGAATAAATCAATTTAAATAACTAAAAGTAGAATATTTCTGCCTTATAATAAGTAACATGAGTACAGGTGGGGGTGAGGGTTTTCTGAAATATTTAGTATTTTGAGTATGTTAGAGTGTGAGACTAGACATAGGACTATAACTATTGCATATGTGACAGTATATACAGTCAGTACCTTAAAGTTTACAGCTGAACCTAAAAAATAAAAGATGTGGTGATTAATGTAATGAGAGTCCAGGTGAATTAATTAATTTAAACTATACCGTCTGCATTATGAATGAGCTCTGTGCATTTGTGACATGCACAGTGTTCATCCCTATGTGGTAGGTTCATTACTAGAGGCAGCTACACACATTAGTCAGTTCAAAATCTGGATCTAATAATAATTAATAGCCGTCATGAGAGAATGTTCAATGAAAATTGAAAACTTTGCCAATCAAAAATTGCATCTTGCATGTCTTTGTCAATTTGAAAAACTGTTTCATATGAATAATATTTGCCATTGGAACGATGACACTTTTCAGTATTAGCAAAAAGATGCTGGAGTATTTAATGAGGGGAAAAGAGAAGATGTATTTTTTTGGTTGAGCAAATCTATGAAGAGTAAGTGAATGCAAACAAAACAACTAGTGTCGTCCCTGTCCTTTAAAAATAGAAAAACAATCAAAAAACGCACGGACACGCACGTACGTCGTCATCCTGTCCGCAAACATCACGCACGCTGGTCTGGATGGAATGTGACGCCAAAGTCTCGCGGAGTAATAACACCGGCCATTTTTCTGCGTTCAGCAGGACAATTTGTGCTGGCAGTGCGAGCACTTTCAGCAGCACACAAGTTTGGGGCAAGTGTAGTTTTTCGTTATCCAAGCATCCCGACAGAAAACAGGATGGACTCACACACCATGTCCGTGTTTACCGCTGCAAAGTTCTGTCGCTGACATCCTTGTCCGGATCGATGTTTGTCTGAACTGTCGCACAAATGGAAATGGTGCCGAGCGAGGAGAACCAGTTCGTACCGAAAGAGGTGAGCTTTTTTTTTTATCGCGGACCCGGCCCAGGTCGGAGAATCGACCCCTGGGCGTTAGCTGACACCCCCCGTGCACATTAATAATGGCAGTACTTTTGCACCACTTTGGGAGTTTACGATCTTGGTGTGCGATCTGGAGGCTAACCGTTAGCTCAACACGACTTAGGGCGGCCTATCGTGACATGGCTAACCAAGGTTCCGTTAACGGACAGCTAACAGCGGTTAGCGGCTAGCTTCAGTAACCCAGAGCTAACAGCAGTTAGCGGCTAGCTTCAGTAACCCAGAGCTAACAGCGGCTAGCGGCTAGCTTCAGTAACCCAGAGCTAACAGCAGTTAGCGGCTAGCTTCAGTAACCCAGAGCTAAGAGCAGTTAGCGGCTAGCTTCAGTAACCCAGAGCTAACAGCAGTTAGCGGCTAGCTTCAGTAACCCAGAGCTAAGAGCAGTTAGCGGCTAGCTTCAGTAACCCAGAGCTAACAGCAGTTAGCGGCTAGCTCCTGTAACCCAGAGCTAACAGCAGTTAGCGGCTAGCTCCTGTAACCCAGAGCTAACAGCGGTTAGCGGCTAGCTTCAGTAACCCAGATCTAACTCCGATTAGCGGCTAGCTTCAGTAACCTACAGCTAACACCAGTTAGTGGCTAATTTGTGTTACGTTAACGCGACGCATTTTCAGGCGAATTGAGATTATGCTGGTAGCTAAAGCGTTAGCATCATTATCATTAAGTTACCTAGCCTCCCTGCCCACTGAGCAGCTTCTGCGGTTGACATTATGCCCACCCCCCAAACAAAGGCGACACTTGTCAACATGAGTTAGATAAGTTTCATCGGAATGTGGCTAACATTAATGTCGCCAGCCTTCACATCTGGGTTATAGCAACAACACGAACTAACATTTGTCTGGATTGTTTTTTTTTTAAAGTTGTGCATCATATGCGAATATCCCATTATTTTCTGTCGTTAGTTTATGTCTAAAGCTAGTTTATGGAGAAAGATCAATGCGTGTCCCAGCTTGAAGATTGTTTTTAAGTAAACGGAAGCGCGAGCTCGTCACGTTTCCCAGCTAACGTTAAGCTAACATTACTCGCAAGGATGCAGAATGACGTTAACGTATTGGTAATGAGTCATGATCAGATCGAACATGATCAGATGGAACATGATCGATCTGATCATATTCGTCTACAGATAAAGAGTCTGACATTGTTCACCAACTCAGCTGGCATGGTAAGATGCGTAACTTTACCCTCCGCTTAGTTATTGTGTCTGACGTTCACGTCTAAATAAACATTCGCTCGATATGCGAACTAAGGCATATCGTCGTTAATCTATAACTAAATTGCGTATTTTTCCTTTTCGTTTTTCACACTAGTATCAGCTGACATCACCGTTAATACTATCAGATACATTTGGTAGCTGGCATTTGAGGTGCGATATAAACAATAATAGTCACACAGGCTAATATTGCTATATTGACACCGACATTCATGTAAATGTTATTTCTAATATTTAATTATGGCGGTGTTTGTGCACCGTGTTACGGTGGAGGATTTATAGAAGTGATGGCACGCCTATAGCAACACTAGGTATTAATGGATCATAAAAATACACTTCTGTACGAGCTTTTATGCTAAACAAGGATGACTTTAGCCTTTGAGGAAACACTGTGGTGTAACACTTAAAACTTGCTACCAGGTAGTTCAACTCTCTTAAAAGGGTTTTGAGCGAATTACCAGTTCAGTATGAAGGTGTTTTTTTTCAACAATTCCTTTTGTTATGACCGAGATGTTTGAATTGCATGCAAAATAGAATATAAACCGCAGACTATTACCAGTAAAAGTAAGTAATAAAACTTCATTATTGCCAGTCCGTGTTGCAAGCTGTGATTATTTTTTTATTTTATTTTTTCTGAACAAAATAATCACATTGACCAACACTTACATAGGCTTAAGACATTCTCTAAATGGGATCACCATGGCAACTGAAATGTCAGCATTGCTTAATTAATATTAATTTGTTGTGATCATTGTATAAACACCATCAGTATTGTAGAACAGGAATTGTATCACAGCCCAAGGCCATTATACTGTGGATGTCCCTCCTAAACTGAACTAACCACAAGACCACTTACGCATGTTGTGTCACTTGAAGAAAGTTGCAGATTACTTTATTTAAAACCGTGTGCGGGACATTGTGTAAAACAAACTGACGTTTCCAATTTGCTCGCTAATCAGTCCCTCAGTTAATCTCTATCTACCATGTCACGGCCTCACCCATTTCTTTATAAACGGGCATTAACACACACACATTCATTTCTTTGTAAGCAGACACAGCCACTTCTCAGTTACAACCATAGACTGTATAAATAATGGACGTGGCCTCTGTGATGTCAACCACTGGTTTGTGGACTTGCATTTTGAAGCTGCATTGTGGATGCTTTCTTTGTACCAGACAGTAAACCATGGTGGTCTATAGGGATCCACATCCTTTTAGAGCCAGCCTCAAGTAGCCGTTTGAGAGATGCAATTCTGCATTGGCTTCATTTTTCTGCTCGCTGGGAGTTTGTCGGCTATTGCATGACAAAAATGGTTTCTTCCACATAAAAACTGACCTCTCTATGCACCAGGCTGTTTGTGTTTTGGGGACAGCCTCAAAACAAAACAGCTGTTCATGGAAAATTGACATTATTACTTACAAATATATGCATATACATATTTTAATTAAACAGGCTTAAAAAGGCTCAAAAAGAGGTGAACATTGTGTTTACCATTGTTTTAACTGCATTTAAAACACAATTTGCATTGCACACAATTCGATTTCCACACTTCAAATGTTAAGCACCAAGTTATAAATAATTGAACCAGGAAACATACTCAGAGCAAGTTCTACTACCTCTGCTCCTCTGTATTTTACAGATAAATCAACAACCTGCATCTCTTGACTTGTTTGCTTTTAGTTTGTGTGCAGCTGTAGTTGCGTTTTACTCATAGGCATTCATAGCTACTGACGTTATCTTAAGACATTCTTGTGCCATTTAGAATCATCTACAGCTACAAAGAAACACTGCCTGTGGTTTGCTGTACCTGTGGCTTCATGTCAACACCTTGTGATTATATCCATGGTAAAAATAACCTTTAATCTCCTAATACACTTGTGTGCCGTCAGCTGCAGCTTCTATATCGGATCTGTCACTCACATTTTGCCAAGATCACAAACCTCACAAAGAGGTTGCAAAAGCTTGAATAAAATGGTCTCCCAGTCAGCTTTGTGGAGCTTAAATGGGTTTGGGGTATTTAGAAAGGTTTGCAGGGTTTCCCGCAGGGCTTTAAATGTGAGGCGGTCTGCCTCACCAACACATGCCCCCCGCCTCGCCTACGTCCCTCTAAAACACACCCATTAGTGGGTTTAGCTGCTGCTTTATTCTTCACATTAACACAGGCTACAGTGGCTGTAGTCAACACCAAAACAACAAACTTGGTAAGGAAAGTAAATGAGAGCTGCGGTCTTTTCAGAATCGGAGCCTAAAATTAATTAAAGGCAGATATAATTGTAGCATATGCTCAGGTTATTACTCCAACATCCCCATCCCAACCATCATACCCATTTTAGAGATACATTTCCTTTCTGTGTGTGGCTTATGTTGTTCTTCATCCCACCTGTCTCCACATATTATCAGGGTGTGTTTTGGAGTTGCAGACAGAGTATTTTTGATGAAATGAAGAGGATTTCCCAGGTAGCAATGCCTTGTGTGTGCGTGTGTGTGTGCTCCGTGGTGTGGTACAGCGCTCACACAAAAGCATGGTGTTAAATAGTTGCATAAGGATGTGACGGTACATGTCTTTGTTTTCGGAGTTTGAGTTTCCTGTGTTTTGTCTCATTGACTAATGCTTTTGTTGTCAGATATAACTGATTATCATCTTTACTATATCTATCGCTATATGTAGGTGATATCAGTCTGGAGGCTTTATGTCGAGTGTTTTGTGTTTTTTTATGTATTTGTACACTGGCTTGCGTTTCTGATAACTACAAAAATGCTCTTACCATTTTAGCCCAATGCCTGAAGCTTCACTGGTTACAACATACAACTAACCATAACCCCCAAATTAAAGAATAAATATATAGTTTGCATATCATGCTAACTCTCCTCTAATCATCTTGATTCGTAGATCCAAAATGCAGCAGAGGAGCCGAGAGTGCTGTGTATAATCCAGGACACCACCAGTGCTAAGACTGTCAACGAGAGGCTGACCCTCAACCTGCCTGCCTCCACCACCCTCTCTAAACTTTATGAGGATGTTGCTCACAAAGCCGCATATGTGAATGGCACCTTTGACCTTGCGTGGGGAAATACATCGGACATGGTTAGAGGATCATTAATAATCCACACCGTTACTTTCTGCTCACATGAGATTCAGGTTTTCCACATTACTGTACACAGCTGCCGGTGTATTTATTGATGTCAACAGAGTAATGGGCAGAATTACTGTGTCAAATCAGGAGGATTATCTTGGTAAAAAGGTAGTTTGTATTTTCTTATTAAAGGCTTGGAACAGGGGTGAGGGTCGGTATTCAGTTGGCCAATCTTTTCCACTAGATCCTAAACAATGGTCCTATAGCTGTAACGAAAACCTAGTTACTTTAACCTAGATAAGCCAAACTCTGTCTTTAGGTACTATATAGCTTATATAGCTAACAATTTCTCTAGAAACTATTAGCATATAGGTGGTAAAGTAGGTAGTTTGATGTAGTTAAGGTCATGGTGTTTTGTGCTCCAGTGTCACTTTGAATAAGAATTCGTGATGAATAATATTCCCCAACATTATTATATTATACATTTAATTGCATGTAAGCAACTAAGACTAAATTAAAATCCTTGTCAAAATTAACATTTTGACATGATTTTGGGTCTGTGTGTTACCTTTTTTTCAACAGAAAAATCTTCTAAAACAAGTATTCAAAAATAAAAAAAACAAAATAGTTAAGCTACTTGTGAAACTAGTAGAATGTTCTGTGAGGACGTTCAGCCTCTTCGGCTCTACTGAGAGTGCCATGTCATGACCTCAGGGAAGCTGATAGCCATAGAGATATGTTTGAAGGTAAAGCCCCTTTTACACAATAGTAAATTACTGCGAACACTTTCCAGGCACCACTAGTGGTGTTGACTATTCACACACACAAGTCCATTCCAGAACATTCCTGCCTTCTTGCATGTTTTCATACATGATATAGGAATAGTTGTAATAGGTGACTGTGTAGCCGAGCATCAAGAGATGCAGCAGTGATGAGCAGACAAAGGCAATTCTATCAAATGTGTGACATTCCACACCTGAGACAATTCATAGGTGTGAAATGTCACACCGACACAACTCTTTAATTGGACCTTACCAGTAATGTTCCTGCCAGTGTTAAAACGTTACCCTTCCCTGCAAATATCCAGTAATGTTACTTGTCTTTGGCTGGGCATATTAATTCTTCTGGGAAAATGGCTGGAACATTTAAGGGAAGGGTTGCATGTGTGAATGTGGCCAAAGCCAACCTGATATTTATTTTTCAATCCATCTGTTAAAAATGAGTCTTGTCATGCTATTGTTCTACACTACAAATTAAACGAAAGAGACTTGATACGTGTGATTATTATATTTAGTTGAGATATTTACGTTGATAATATTCGATATTGACTATGTTAGTTCTCTGTTGTCCATGTTTGTGTAGATACTATTCCCTTTTCTTAAATGAGCCTAGGTAATCCTGCTGCTCACCCAGGCCAAAGCCTAGGTGTTGTGCTGTTGTTATCTCACTGAGTAGGTCAGTGGATTAAGCTACTGTAGGTTTCCACTGCGGCGCACTACTTGCTCGTCTTCAGCTCGCATAGGAGAAAGACAGAAAGTCCTCTGTTATACAGCGTTGCTCACATGTTGGCTTCAAGCTACTTTCTGCGTCATTACAGAGAATTCACTGAAAATGGATTCAGTGAGACTCTAAGTGTACTTGTGAGTTATACAGTTTGTAGCGGAAAACCACTTGTTTTCAATAGGTCCTGGTGTTTGTCTGCGTTTTCCTGGAATTGTTTAGCTCTAAACAAAACCTGCCAGTGTTGTGTGATTTTTTTTATTTTTTTATTTTTACTCTGCCTCCCTCTAGGCACCACTGGATCACAGCAGTGAGATGTCCCTCTCAGATTCTGGGTTTGAGCCAGGTGGTAAAAGGAATTTTCTTCAGCTTACAGACAAAGATGGAGAGCAGCCCCAGATTGCATCAGTAAGTGGCTCA
This sequence comes from Eupleurogrammus muticus, assembly GCA_036785175.1. NCBI lineage: Eukaryota > Metazoa > Chordata > Actinopteri > Scombriformes > Trichiuridae > Eupleurogrammus > Eupleurogrammus muticus. The sequence continues at coordinate 14,750,647 of JAYKQN010000002.1, read as the reverse complement.
GGATTATAAAACAATTAATAAATAATGATAATAATACAAATGTAATAATTAATAAAATAAAAACATTATTTAGTTGGTTAGATGCGCTCCAGTGAGGACAGCGTTTTGCATACCTAAGGTATTTATTTCTTGTCTGTGTTGGTGTGTGTGCAGGATGAGTCAGGAACAGCAGACAGCAGTGGACTGGATGACAGTTCCCAGGAACGGTTCATTGGCCCACTACCCAGAGACAGCACAGCAGGCTGCAGTGGTGACTACAGCAGTCCATCTTACTCCTACTCCTCCATCCTCAACAAATCTGAGACAGGTGAGGTTTGATCACTTGCCATATAGGTGACATCACTCTTTCTCTCCCTCCTTTTTTATGCAACCCCAGTTGACGTATTATTTGTCTGTTGCCCCGGTTGCAGGTTACGTTGGCTTGGTAAACCAAGCCATGACTTGCTATTTGAACAGTCTTCTACAGACACTGTTCATGACCCCAGAGTTCAGAAATGCACTCTACAAGTAAGGAACTATGTTCATAACGGTCTTTCAGTGTCCACTCTTCCAGCAGCATTTCCACTGTTAAAATTATTGTATCATTTCCAACTTCAGCTGGGAGTTTGAGGAGTCCGAAGAGGACCCCGTCACCAGCATTCCCTACCAGCTGCAAAGGCTGTTTGTTCTCCTGCAGACCAGTAAGAAACGGGCAATTGAAACCACTGATGTGACGCGGAGCTTTGGCTGGGACAGCAGTGAGGGTGAGCTTTTGAACCCTCCTATGACTAGACTCACATGGCTTGCATGCATGGTTTTAAGAGAGTGACCATGTGCCTCTGCATTTGTACACTTCATTATACCTTTGTGCTTTTGTTTTTAGCTTGGCAACAACATGACGTCCAGGAACTTTGCAGGGTCATGTTTGATGCCTTGGAGCAAAAGTGGAAGCAGACAGAGCAGGTAGGAGAAAGCAAGAAGTTTGCTTAGACATTTAATAGCAAGAAAAAAAATGTCCACCAGTCTAGTCAAAACAAAAAGCCTACTGTGGGGAAAATGAAGTGGACTAGTACACCCCAGGGTTAACTGTTTCTTATATCAGGAGTTGGCTAGAAAACTGCAAACACTTAATCCTGTGTGCATATATAGCCTACAGACATGTGGTCTGTGCACATGAGCTTCTAGTTAGGACCAAATAAACACATGTGATTGAGCCTTATTAAAAATAAGTTAAATAACATACCACTACAGAGGAAAAATATTTTAATAAGCAAGAATTTGAAGGTAGAAACAGCAAGTCGGTAATCAGAGCACAGTAAAATAAGTTGCATCAGTCCTTTTGTACTACTTCAGATAAGACTTAAGATTTAGATTTTCTTTAAGCTCTAGTTCTTTTGTGACTAGTCAACTACTCTTTGTGTAAAAAAAAAAAAAATGAATTCTCCATGCTAACATGTTACATTGTTAGCGTATTATAATGCTAATCATGTCTAACATGCCAGCATGCCAACTGCATGTGTTTCAGGGTTTGAGCTTAAGTTCAACGCCTTTGCCTAGCAGAATTAAGCTTTAACTGACAAGGTTCGACATTAACGGATGCCCGCTTGCCCGGGGCAAGTAAAAATAACGGGCGGGCAAGTCGAACCTGTTCAGACTTGCCCGCTCGGGCAAGTGCCATGCGTGTGTCTCTGTGTGTACGCGTGCGCGCATGCGTGTCAGACCGCAGCAATGGCCGAGGGTTCCGAGACGAAGCGTAGAAGAACTTTCCTGCCTTCCTGGAAGCAAACTTTTCCGTGGGTCGATTACGATGGGAAAGTCATGTTTTGTGTGGTATGCAGGGAATTCCCGTCAAAGGCTGACAAAACCAGTTCGTTTTTCCGCGGGAGCGAAAGCTTTCGAAAAAACAACTTGGATAGCCACGCAAAATCAGCCCCGCACTTCGCTTGCGTTGAGGCAAAAAAACGCACTAATGTTCCTGGACCTATGGACCGTTGTGTCCAAAGGCTTAACGAGGAGAGCCACAACCAGCTCAAAAGATGTATGACCACCGCTTACCACATCGCCAAAACGGAGCAGCCATTCACGCAATATCCATCCCTCTTAAGTCTCCAAAGTACAAATGGCGTACAAATGCACTAGTACAAATGCACTAGTTCTAACTGTACTTTGTTGTACAAAATGTTAAATGTAAAGAAAAAATAAATACTACTTTCTGAAGGAAGACATGTTGTGTAGTGTCATATAAAGTCAACAGACAATGGATTTTATTAAGATAGAATTCACGATGAAGATTTGAACAACACAAGCCAAAAAAAATAACGTCTTAGGTGGGGCAAGTAAGAATTTAAATGGGGCAAGTAGATTTAAGAAGTACTTGCCCGACAGGGCAGGTAGGAAAAAACCTTAACGTCGAACCCTGACTGATGAAAGTTGATATGAGTGCCACATCATAGAGCTCATGCTGCATTTTTGCCATGTCAGAATTCATGATTATTACTTTCTAATTTGAAAATAACCTATGAATTTGTAATATGGATCCCTCATCCGCCAAAGTTGATCAACGTAATAAGATCCAACAACAAAAGTGCTTATCAGAAGTTGTCCCAAACATGGAAATTTTTCCAATCTGTTGCATGATATGAAGACTCATGTTGTATCAAAATATTACATTTTAAAATCTTGTCTGTTAGGCTGGCAGGGGGTGTCACACTTTGGGACCTCCTGTAGTAAGAAAAATAACAAAAAAAGCTTGAAAGCCAAAAACAAATGCTTTAGTTTGTGAAACATGTCTTAAAAGGCCTGACTGTTACTCCTCCCTTTCCTCAGGCGGACCTCATCAACCAGCTGTACCAGGGGAAGCTCAAGGATTATGTCCGTTGTCTGGAGTGTGGCTATGAGAGCTGGAGGATTGATACTTACCTGGACATCCCTCTTGTAATCAGACCCTTCGGAGCCAGCCAGGCCTATGGCAGTGTGGTGCGCTCCTCTACATTTCATTTACTGGCATAACATCGATGCTGCCTTGCCTTCACTACTTTAAAGTAAAGTAGTGATCGCAAGCAGTATGGTAAATAAATAAAATACCAGTGGTCTGGTGACTCAGTAGTTAGAACTGTCACTTCACGGGTTTGATTCCCAGCACAGTGACCCTCAAAAAACTTGTACTGTACATGAACTAATCTCTCTTCAGCACCTCTGGCATAGAATCAGAATCAGTTGTTTCAGCCGCTGCACTGCAGCAGCCCACTGCTCCTCTTCAGGGAGGGGTTAAATGCAGAGACTGAATTTCACTTTGCAGCAATGTATATGCGACAAATAAAATATCTACTAATCAGACCTGTATATAAATGTACCTGGAACAATTTTTTTCTGCCACAGGAGGAGGCTTTACAGGCATTTGTCCAACCAGAAACTCTGGATGGGCCCAACCAGTACTTCTGTGAGCGCTGCAAAAAGAAATGTGATGCCCGGAAGGTGAGCACACTGAAAATATGATTAAGTCCTGCTCGAAGAATAACGGGTTCTGTTACTGACCTTTCCTTTCGTTGCTACATTCTTCTCTGTGCAGGGTCTGAGATTTCTGCATTTTCCCTACCTGCTGACATTACAGCTGAAGCGGTTTGATTTTGACTACACCACTATGCATCGCATTAAGCTCAATGACCGCATGACTTTCCCTGAGGAGCTTGACATGAGTCCATTCATTGATGTGGAAGATGAGGTATGTATTAGTCCATGTGTTTTTTGAATGAATATCGCCATATCAATTACTTGATGTGACTAAGTTATGGTTGGAAAAAGGAAAAAAACACACTCCACCTCAGTGTTTACTTGATCATATAACATCTTGATCGGTCCAGACTAGACATATTAGGAGCTTCATTTTGGTTTACTAAAAAGGAAAAATAAACGAATAGGAGTATTTTCAAGATTTATTTGTTGTTATACACACAATATTTACATTAAAAAAAGGTTGACATCAACCCTTTTTTATAAACCAAAAATAGCCTGTAGTGATTTTTAATTGTAATTGTTTTTAAATGGTCTTCTCTCTAGAAGTCGCCTCAAACGGAAAGCTGCACTGACAGTGGAGCAGAGAATGAAGGCAGTTGCCACAGTGACCAGATGAGCAATGATTTTTCCACCGATGATTGTGTGGATGAGGGCATCTGCCTGGACAGCACTGGCAGCACAGAGAGGGTGTTGAAGCCAAAGGTAAACACCCTGAACACTTACTATATAGATACTGTCAATAGTTGTACATGTAGGTTAATATGAATGTAACAACAGTACAGAGCATTGCAGATGCACCAAGGGTCAAAGTGTGAAATGAAAATAAATTGAATCTTCTGACATTGCTTTCATAGGGGGGTAGTAGGGTTCTAATGATGCAAGTTAGTTGTTGCTTTTGAAATATATATATATATATATACATGTATTTTCTTTGTCCAATCTCAGAGTTTGCTGACCTTCGAGCTGTTCTCCGTCATGGTCCATTCAGGGAGTGCTGCAGGTGGCCACTACTATGCCTGCATTAAGTCCTTCAGTGATGGCCAGTGGTACAGCTTCAATGATCAGCACGTTAGCAAGGTCAGTGTCTGTTGTCCTCTTGCAGCGCTTAAATATTGGATGCACCAAACCATTTCAGTGCTAGTAATCTTCATGCACACTTTATCCTTTTGACTAACAAGTGCACCTTTCCTCTGTTATTTTAACACCCTTCTTATCAGCATAGCAGTGTGAGTGATTGGAGGTGCCTCTCTGTTTTTATTCAGATCACCCAGGATGATATCAGAAAGACATATGGGGGATCCTCAGGGAGCAGAGGCTATTTTTCCGGTGCCTTTGCAAGGTTAGTTGTCTCATATGTCTCGCGTGATAGGTTAACAATACATTAGGATTTGGGGAAATAGATTAGTGATAGACTTTGAACTGAAACTGTCATTTATCACTGTTGTAAAGCAAAATCAAGAGGGTTGGGCTGTGGGTGTGTGTGTATTGTCCTCTATGTTCACTGGTGGTACATATTTTTTTTCTCCCAACAGCTCTACAAATGCATATATGCTGATTTATAGATTGAAAGATTCCTCAAGGAACGCAAGTAAGAAGTTCATTCGATTAATTTGACATCACCACATACAAGACGTGTTTCTGTGACTCTGTCAATAAATTTATCAATGGTTTCATTAGCTATATTGACTTTTCAGTTGTATTCTTCTGATCAAGGTACATGAAAGGAGGGTACCATATTTGAACAGCTCATTAACTATTCTACCTGGCTGACACTTGCAATGTATGTTATTAACTAAGCTTGCCAAGCCTCATGTCTTAATGGTGAAATTAGCAGTAGCTTGTTACAGGCATTAGCATTTTGGAGGACTTGGCTTCATTCCAAAAAGAAACACATCATACATATAAGGGTTCATGGCTTGTTTTGTTATGGTATATACCAGTATATTTATGTATACATGTGTGTCCTGTCTGTAGAGTACTTGGCTGCAGAAGACTTCCCAGAGCACATAAAGACTTTGGTTCAGAAGGAGAAAGAGTCTGAAGAGCAAGAAAAAAGGCAGAGGGAGATTGAGCGCAACACTTGCAAGGTTCATGTTCTTTTTTTAAAATCTTTTATCTGAATGAATGCATCATTTGAGTTTTTGGTAAGTCTTACTTTTATTGCTGTCTTGTTTGTTTTCCCTTCAGATCAAGCTTTTCTGCATGCATCCTGTGAAAATGATGATGGAGAGCAAGCTGGAAGTGCACAAAGACAAAACTCTCAGAGAAGCAACAGAGATGGCCTACAAGGTTTGTTGTTTGTCTTTGTCATATCTTGTCAATGCATATTGCTTCTGCTAACCTGATTCTTGAACGTCAGTGTATCTTTGCAGGAACTTGGTCGTGCATTCAGGTCTTCAATAATAACTTAATGGAATAAGAATAATGATAAATACTTGTGACCAAAGTAACACTAAAGTAGCAAAAGGCATTGTAGAACTATACTGTTATTGTCCTGTATTCGTATTCTAAATTTCAGCTGATGGAGGTGGAAGGAGTGGCCCCTCTTGACTGCTGTCGGCTGGTGAAGTACGATGAGTTCCACGAGTACCTGGAGCGCTCGTACGAGGGAGAGGAGGACACACCAATGGGCCTGCTGCTCGGAGGAGTCAAGTCCTCATACATGTTTGACTTGCTGCTAGAGACCCGCAGGCCAGAGCAGGTGTTCCAGCCTTACAAACCTGGGGGTCAGTAGCCTACTTTTGTAAATCAAAAATGTCCTGTGGCAATTTGTGAACATCATGTAAATAATCATGTTTCACAAAATGCTCTCATTAGTCCTGAACCGGTCATTGTCTACATAGTGTTAGAGTATGATTAAAGCCAAGGCAGCAGTGTGTAGATTATTGTCAATGCCTAAGCACAGTAGAGCAGTTTAGAATGGAGACCAACCATGATGGAGGTCAGTCTTTAAATGTAGTTTTGTGGGCAGCCAGAATAACAACAAATTCATTTGGATTGTAACTTCAAATACTGTATATTAGAAATCTGACCTTTTCTATCTATGTGCTGTTGTGCTCCTGTTTTTCTACAGAGGTGATGGTGAAAGTTCATGTTGTGGATCTTAAAACTGAGACCATCGCTGCTCCAATCAGTGTTCGGGCATACCTGAACCAGACCATCACTGAATTCAAACAGCTGATTGCCCAGGTTGATATTTTGGCCTGCTCTTATATTCACAGCTGTTTACTTCACTTACATTCCTAACTTTTTTTTTTTTTTAATTTAGGGCTAGATGTCATTTTTATCCGTATTGGCCATGTAGGTCGTGCGGACTTGACTCATATGTTTTTTTCTCCAGGCAACGGGGCTCTCTGCAGAAATGATGTGCGTGGTTCTGGAGCGCTGCTACAATGACCTCCGGCTCCTTTATGTTCCAAACAAAACACTGAAAGCAGAGGGTTTCTTCAGGAGTAACAAGGTCCATACATATTTTCCCTCTTACTTCTGATAGTCACAGTATTGTGTATTTAGTTTTTCCATTGTGTGATGCCAGCTTTGTACATCACAATAATAATGAAACAATTCTCAACAATAGTTGGTTATTTATTTTATGTTTTATTTTCATTAGGTTTTTGTAGAGAGCTCGGAGTTAACGGATCATCAGGTTGCTTTCACCGACTCACTACTGTGGAAACTATTGGATCGTCATGGGAATACGATCCGACTCATGGTCTTGCTGCCTGAGCAGTCTCCTGGCACACTGGCCAACAGAACTCTTTGCCAAAAAGGAGGCGGTGACTCTGACGTGTCCTTTGAGGGGTCAAAGGGTAACAGGAAATCAGTGGAGGCAATCCTAGAGGAGAGCACAGAGAAATTAAGGAATCTGTCTCTGCAGCAGCAGCAGGGATCCAGTACCAGTGACAGCCAGAAAAGCTCTGATGCAAGCGACTTCGAACATATCGAGTCCCCAACCCATGAGGCTGACTCCAACTCTTCACTGTGCGTGGCCGCAGACAACAGAGAGCTGGAGAATCGGATCAGGGCGACAGCTGCGTGCAGCGGCGGCGCCTCCTCTGACCCAGAGAACCACTTTGCTTGTGAGGAGCGCTCGGACTCTGAGGTGAACAATGACCGCAGCACCAGCTCGGTGGACAGCGACATCCTGAGCTCCAGCCATAGTAGTGACACACTGTGTAATGCAGACAGCGGTCCCATCCAGCTGGCCAATGGCTTGGACTCTCACAGCATCACCAGTAGCCGTCGCTCCAAAGCTCATGAGGGCAAAAAAGAGACCTGGGACACTGCTGAAGAAGATTCAGGAACGGACAGCGAGTACGACGACAACGGAAAGAGCAAGGCGGAGGCTCAGTACCTGTACTTCAGAGCAGAGCCTTGTTCCCAAGACGACAACTCGTGGGATACACACAAATGTATGAACTTTATATTCTAGTCTAGTCTTAAGTAATTATCATCAAGTAGAAAATATATTATCACAAACCCCCTCTTACAGTTCTATCGGGGCACTTTTGACTATAACAGGGTTAGGGTTAATGAGCATCAATCATGTATTTCTTTCTTTAAAAGTGGCTGTTAAAATTGTCAAATGTTTCCCATAATCTCCTTCAGGTTTAGTGGTTCATGTGGACAAGAGGATAACATTAGCAGCATTTAAACAGAACTTGGAGCCCTACGTGGGAGTCACCTCAACGCAGTTCAAGGTGTTTCGGGTGTATGCAAACAACCAGGAGTTTGAGAGTGTACGGCTCAATGAAACCCTGTCGTCATTCTCTGATGATAACAAGGTTGGGATCAATTTTTAGGACTGATTTGTTCATTATTTATTTTTAGATTAGAATGCACTAATATTGGATTAAAATCCTGACATTTAATTACTTTCCATAGATAACTATACGACTAGGAAGAGCACTGAAAAAGGGTGAATACAGAGTGAAAGTTTATCAACTACTAGTGAATGAAACCGAGGTAAGATCTGCTTTAACTTTTGTTGCTGTAATCTATAAGACTGGGACTGAACTGACCTGACCAGTGGTGAATATTGTGTTTCCTAGCCCTGCAAGTTCCTTGTGGACACAGTGTTTGCCAAGGGCATGACTGTCAGACAGTCAAAAGAGGAGCTGCTTCCTCAACTGAAAGAGCAGTGCAAACTTGACCTCAGCATTGACAGGTTTGCATGTATACACACCACATATTAGATTTGGTAAAATATAAAAATAGATAAAATATGAAAAGTGTGTGTGTGTGAAAAACAATTTGTATGTGCGTTTAGGGTCCGTCTCAGGAAAAAGACATGGAAGAATCCCGGCACAGTTTTTCTGGATTACCATGTCTACGAGGAAGACATCAGCATCTCCTCCAACTGGGAAGTTTTCCTGGAAGTCCTTAATGGTAACACTCATTCTGTTGTAGTAGATACAAAGGATATAGGATACTGCATGTGTATTTTTGGTACTTTCAAATGTCTGCTAAAGCCATAATTTCAGAAGTCATTGTTAAATTGTGAGTTGTTACTGATGGTAGTAAAATCTCTAAAAGCCATTCTTTATTTTGACAAAGACAAAAGTATCTGCTGCTTACAGAGACTCGAGTCAGTCGAGACTCGAGTCAGTATCCCATTTGTTCCTTCTTTACTGATCTCATTCCACACAGAAATGTTAAGAGGAGTATCCTGTTAAAGTGCAACCTGACCTCTGGTCTTGTTTCTGTTGCTCAGAACCAGAAAAGATGAAGTCCATGTCGCAGCTGGCTGTTCTGACCCGCAGATGGAGCCCTGCTACGATGAAGCTGGGCTCATTCCAGGAAGTTATTCTGGAGAGCAGCAGTGTAGAAGAACTCAAGGAGACGGTAAGTCTGACTGAACGTTCCTTGATTATGGTTTATACACAGTTTACTGCTGTTCAAGGAAGACATTGACAAAATCATGCACCCTTATAAGAACTCAAATTGTTAAATATTATTTAAGAATTTGGGTAGTTTAATGTCATATAAATTCATATATATTATATATTCATATAAAAATAATATGCCTTGCCAGGTGGTGTACTTCAATTGCCCTTTTCTGTGAATGATAATTGGGACCATTTAATCATTTATTTATTCTGTTTGCAGCTTAGTGAGCTCAGCGATATTCCTCTTGAAAACCTGGAGTTTGCAAAGGTATGTGAGATGCACTACCTCACAGAATACTTTCTATATGTTGCTTTGCTCCCATCTTCTAAACCCTCCCTCTGTCTGCTGTGTGCAGGGTAGAGGAACCTTTCCTTGTGACATCTCTGTGTTGGAGATCCATCAGGACTTGGACTGGAACCCTAAGGTGTCGACTTTGAACGTCTGGCCTCTGTACATCTGTGATGATGGAGCTGTGGTCTTCTATAGGTAAATAAACTCATATGACTTCATATAAGAGTACAAATTGATTTTTCCCACGCAACACAAGTTTTGGCAAATCATTTGGCAGTGAACGTGAATATTGACGATAACACTGTTATATCTGTTGGAAATTTAGGACGATGAATACCTCTTCTTAGTAGATTTACTAGTAACTACATAATTATATCTATAAACAATATTAAACAATGATTTAATGCCAACTACAGGGCAACCAAAATAATAAAACTATTATTAAAGTTATACAAATTCAGATTTTTTAGGACAATGAGTTTTCAACTTCTTTGCATGAAATGCAAAGCAGAAATGTTGTTAAATGGTAAAACAAAGTTCTTTTAGAAGCATTCTTGAATTTGTTTGACCTCAGATTGACTACTCTTAGCTTTTACTGGTTTGCATTTTGATTTATCAGTGATTTGTTTGATTTATCAGTGAAAAATGTGAATTTGACTAACCCAAAGTGTGTGTAAAGACAAAGTAAAATAAATGAAAAAAATAAAATGCAAATCAGCAACTGATGGACATTTTATAGACAAACACATATGTAAAGATTCCTGGATTTTTCACAACAATCCAAACACTTGATATACATTTTGAAACTGATGGATTCCTCCTTACTGATCTGTGCGTGTGCAGGGACAGCACAGAGGAACCTATGGAGCTGACGGAGGACGAGCGCAACGAGCTGATGAAGAAGGAGAGCAGCCGTCTCCTCAAGACTGGAAATCGCGTCAGCTACTCCCCACGCAAGGAGAAGGCCCTCAAGATCTACCTGGACGGAGGTCCTGCCAAGGAAGCGGGGCAGGACTGAGCGGCGGCACATCGCTCCTGGTTGTTGGGAGGGTCTGGCTGCTCCAGCAGAGCGGCCAGACTCCAGAACTCTGCCTGAACGTCGGGCCCCATGATGACTTGAACATCAACCAGCGTTGTGAGGCTGACATGCTCTCACCCTCCACTCTGAGCCCCAGGACTCAGGCTCAGAAACCCTATTGTGCACTATAGTGTATTGTACTGTAAACTTTAAAGGGAAGTACAAAAGCTATTCAATACAGAAAAAGAATCAAACTGTATAGACAAATCAAATCGAATGCAAAGCTCCAGAGATGGATGCAGAGATGTTAGGACTGTGAAACTGGGCTGGAAGGCATCCATCCTGTCTATTTAAGTCTACCGTCTTCTTGTCACACCAGTCTTTGATCCTGTCACTGTGTGTTCCTCTTCCTGTTTTGGCGCACATCTGTTGTCTATATTAACCTTTTAATTTAGAAAGTGGATTTCTTCTTCCGTTTTCGCACCATGTGAACTGGGTGTAATGTCTTAGGGTCACCCACATATATGTGTGTGTGTATATGCTGTTGTACTGAGGATGAGGGAGCTCTCTGGGTTTTTGGCAGTGTGAGGTTGTTTTGGCGCTTCTACCTGCTGCTGCTTGATAGAATTGACACCGGAAGGTGTAGAAAGCCCGCTGGACTTGTCAGTCTGTCTGGGCGACCGAAAGCTCAGCATCCCGGTTCCTCTGGGCTTCTGATGCTGCCACCAGCTATTCACTGTAGAAATGCCAATATCTGAAGAAATTCTTTTTTTTGTTGTTGTTGTTTATTTCTTTCAGATTTAAATCATGTGTGAAAATAGTTTAAGATGATTTTAGAAATTAATTAAAAATGATTTTTTTCATAACTGCAGTTTTCTCTCCCTGTAAATTAAAATGGCTTTTCAACTCACATTCAAATTATGTTAAGTTAATGACAAAAGCTACTCACTTTTTAAAGAGTAGGCATGAAAAAAAAAAGAATCTTTTATTCATGTTTTTAAAGCAGTGGCATGGCCGGTTCCAGGTCAAGAACAACAGTTCAGAGCTTATTCTTACACATACCAGGGTGTTTCTTGCGTTAGGAACAAACCTTCCAGCCTGGAAGCTGAAAGTCTCATTGCTGTACATTACATACAAACAAACATCCTTAGGTTGGGGACCGACAGCATGTTGTGGGTCTACAGACCTGTTATGCAGGCTGGACTTGCCTGGGTGGACAACATCCCTTTGATAAATCTAAATTTAAAAGCACTCTCTTTTGTATGAAATTTAAAAAGATGCAAGTTTCACAGAAATACGAAAATTAGAGTGGGCCTTTCGAGGTGGAATTTGGTACTTGTGCTTGGGAAAGAGCACTTTACAGAGTTATGACTCATATAATCTATTGCAAACAGCCCTGTAACAAATTGTAATTCTTATATTGGGGAACACGAAGTTTGAACGAAGAGCTGTAGAACATTCCATGAGGAGAGAACAGCTAAAACAGATTCTTCAGTGTGATTTGTTTGGTCATATTAGGTTTACATGTGCACCTGATTAACTGGTTACTCAATTTATGCTTCTAAAGCTGGGATCAACATTTCTAATGGAGGATTTGACTCAGAGGACCATAACATTGTGCATTATTACAGTAGAACTGTTCTGTATCTACTCTTAACTGGAAACCTTACCCAGATCTTGTTTGTGCCTAAATAGAATAAACCCAATATTGGTAGGATCAAGCAGCAAGGTTTGCCAAAACATTTCCTAAACTAACACGAGAGGGGGTAAAAGTCAAGGAATAATGACTGTTGAACATTGAAGCAGCTAGAATTTTATTCATATTTGAAACAAAAGCTGATGAAAAGAAGCTTTCTAGTAGATCTAGGAAAAAAATGTGTAGAAGGTCGAGTAGTTCTTGAAAGCTCAGGACATAATACATCATTGTCTGTTTCTGTGATTCTGTTTTATTGCATATACAGTACATAAAGTGTTTGTTTTCTTCCTAGTGCACAGTAAATGCAGTGAAAATTACAAACTGGGTGGCTCAATGGCTCAGTCTCAATTTATATGGAAAGATGCTCCTTGAGATCATTCAAGCAAGTAATCTAGATATTATAGTCATATTTAGTGTTGCAGTTAATTCCAACATCTGAGATTAGCATTAGATTAAGAATAAAATTACAACATATATAGAATTGCAGCGAAATGTCATTCTTTGTAAATAGTGTTTTCTGTTAGTGACTTTTATATCTACATTTTTTTCAGAAACCTCAGGTCTCCATCATAGCAAATAAAATAGATATATATATTTTCAGCCATATCTTATGCTGCATAGCTTTACCACTTTGGATCAAGGGCAAATAGGAAGTCCAATGCATCAGTTAGAGGAAACATTCTTAATTGTTTTCATGGCAATAAAAATCAATCTTGGATTAGATTATGTAGTCTATCTCTGAGTATAAATTGTCTGTCAGGTCCTCTTCACTTGAGTCCTCTCCTTTAAGGCACATGGACCCTCTCCTGTCAGAAGGGAGGGTAACGTCACTTTTTTGAGCAGACAAAACAAAATATCAGTGATAACTGGCTTGCAATATCTTGTATTCATTTCAGCAGAATCGCTAAACACCAAATGCAGGATTAAAGACATACTGTGCATTTAAATGAACTGTGTGCGCTATGAAAAAGGTGAAACATAAAGAGAAGTGACCTCTGTACTCACCCCAGGTGCTGGCAATGGAGATCCCCGGCGCAAGGGCAATGTTTTCTGGGTCGGTCATCCTGGATGTCCCAGGATAATAACTCTAACAGGTGGTTGGAGGCACCAAAGCAGCGCTCCCGCTCAATGGGCTTTTCAGAGCAGACGGGGAACAGCAGGGCTGAACACACAGATACACACAGAAAGAACATCTGCATTATTGCTTTGAACATAATGATGAGCATGTTCGGTGTTGAACTTGAGCATCCAGAAGCAGAGCACACCACACACACATACACACTGTACTCTGGTGTAGTGTCACAAAGTAGTAAGACTTTGTTGCAGTAAAGTATTTTTTTGGGAAGTGTCTGTGCTATATTGGGTTTATATATATATATATATATATATATATATATATATATATATATATATATATATATATATATATATATATATATATATATATATATATATATATATATATATTTTCACTTTTACTGTCAATTCTTAAGTATTTTTAATACCAAAAATTACTTTTGATATTTAAATACAATAAATATCAGATGCTAAAAGACTTTTACTAAAATAATATTCTAATAGGAAACTTTAATTCTCAAAGTCATTTTCAGGTAACCTTTTTGTACTTTTAAGTACTTTTAATCAAATGTGGTGTTCAGATACTTCATATACCGCTGACAGTACTGTACCTTTATGGAAAGCACAGCAGAGCTCTGGGCTGCAGTCAGTCTGATGCTGACAAGTGCTGCCAGCTTCTCCCTTTGTTGCATTTTGACTGCACTGACCCCAAACACACAGCTGCTCACCACAGCACTCCCCATCCTTAGTGCAGGGCTGAAGCAAAGGTGAAACAAGTCCAAACAACATGCAATCAATTACTGGTTATTATTAGACAGTCAAACATAAATATTAAAGTAGCCACAATATGATTTAAAACATGTTCCAGCTATCACTGAAAATTGTATCCCAATACTTACATAATAAATGCACAGCCTCAGCTCAATAATCAAAGGAGCAATAATGACAATAATTTTGCTCTAAGCATGAAATCATGCTAATGTTTTTTTTTCTGCTGAATATAAATGAATCAAAGGCTGAACTGGTGTCTGATAACAGTGCAACAAGCTCTTAAACCTGCACATTCTCTGCGGGCCATTAATATGATGCTTTATCAAACTGTGTCCTGGTTATTTTAAAGGTCATGTATTGCAGAAGGTGAAATTTTAATAGCGTTTTGATTATAAGAAGATCTAGGTGTCCTATAAATACTGTCCCATGTTTCAAAACACTCAATAAAGAGAGCAATGCCCTCACCCTTTATTAGGATTCATCTTGTCATTTAAGTCTCTGTGAGACTCTGTGTCTCTGTGTATGTATATATATATATATATATATATATATATATATATATATATATCAATGTATAAAACCATTCGGACCTCAGTGAAGTTGTGATGTCATAACTATAGAATCACCACCCACCAACCATTCACAGCCATTGAATTAAGCCAATCAGAGGAGAGACTCGGCAGACAGAAAACAGCCTGTTCTTTCTAGAGCTCCAGAGAGAAGCTTGAGACAGTATATGTAAAACTATATTGAGGATGGTTTGTGAAACCACAAACATATCTGGTTCAGGATATCAAAGCTTCTAAAAAATCTCAGGAAAAGTGTATGATGTGGGTCCTTTAATGCAGAGATTGTCAGTGCAGGGCGTCTGACGAGACACAGCCGTCCTCCTATGTGTATTTATCTTGTTTGGCAAGACCAATTCACCCGGCAAAAGGCACTACAGACTCAGCAGTAATAGCGGAGTCAGTCTTAAATAAAACAAATGCTCGAGTCTGCAGACTGCTCCGGTTGTCCCCTGAGGAAGCAGAGGTGAGGAGCTCTAATTTAACCTTGACACGTGCTGTTGTCAAGCACTCATCGGCTGCAGCGTTCATGACCAACACACTCCAGTTACACTTATGGACAAGCTGCAGTGCAGTCGATGTGAAACCCCAGCTGCCCGGAAGTGACTGGGGGTGGGTGGGTGAAGGAGGCAGACCTGAGAATATGTTGTTTTAGAGAAGACTAACAGAAATAGTAAAAGGTTGTTCATATTAAACCTAAGTTCACTTACAACATCGATTGCTTTGCAGGGCAGACACTTGGAGTTGCAGTATCTGTCCTTCCCACAGTCCTCATCAGTCAAGCAACCCTAATGAGGATATAGAAGAAGGATTACATTTCCAACTCTTCAAGTTCAGGACTAACAGAAACAGCTTTGTCTGAGGTTGATTCATCTGCAGAGATTATGCCAAGTCAGCAGCTGTGATGCTGCTACCAGACAATGTGCAATCTCGAAGCCTTCATTTGTTGAGAAAACATAAGTCTGAGCACTCAAATGAGTTCTGTTAAAAAAATCCATGTGGCTATGTATGTATATAAAAACTTACTGATTTTATTTTTTAACAAACTTACCTGATCAATATTGTTTCCCAGGTCACTGGACAGGACTGTTGAGTCAGCAATGTCATTTCTCTCCTGTGTTAAGGCGGGAAATTGGTTTCAAAGTTGAAAAGAAACATTTCCCTACACTTGTTTTTGTATTGGTTGCACCTACCTGGTCTTCAAAGGCGTGGACAGATTCATTCACCTTTTCATAACTAGTTGGAAAAGGGTTCTGTAGGTCAGGGCTGATACCGACACTGTCGTTGTTCCTCTGAATGGAGCAGAAAGATCATTACAGGTTATTTCTGGTCTGTCTCTCTTCAGCTGTCTCTAAGCTCTTTGTAATAAGTGTAGGTTTCTGTGACAATATTTATTATATTATATTATTTATTATAAGATCTTTATTAATAGAAATATGCAGAAACCAGGTTCTGATTCAACAGATAATGGAGTCAACACAGGTAGGCATGATTTCCTTTTTTAATGCCTCTGCTTCTTTAGTTGAAATGGGCCCAGTTGCTTGGAGAGAAGCCTGAGTAGTTGATGCATGTTCAAGACTTACATAATGATGAAAATGCATTTGCATTTTTTAAGAGCATACTTTATTTTTAAGTGATTTTAATATTAGGTCAATGTGCACACTGCAGCAAATATCAAAAATATATGTATATGTATATATGCACACATGTAGTAAGGCCTGATAAATTTAAGCATTGCATCTTTCCAGATTATAATGCATCAGAGAAGCATGGGAAAATAGCTGGAACACATACTGATAAATGTTTGATGGGATAGGGCCTCATATTTAGTATTGAAACGGAGCCCTCAGACGCCTAAGGCAAGACAAATGATGGGGACATACACTCCCCCCCCCTATCCATTAATAAAAACAATACAGATGATATGTCTAATTTTCAATTTTATATTTACCAACATGTAAATCTGTTCCCTTTTAGCAGCATCAGTGCGTGGTTAAAAAAGGAAATAATGCCATGTCATGTTGAAGACTTCCAGAAGCCGGCTGCGGGGTCTGAGGACCGGGCTTCCTACCTCGGGCTCCCGCTGCTTTTCCTCCGGGAGTTGCTCCACTTCCACAAACACGCGGTCCTGGTCCGGCTCCGTCCGTGGCCGCGCGGAGTCCTCCTCCACGATGTTGATCCCCGAGTCCACGATCTCCGGGAGGATCCCGCTGCAGGCTGCCGCCACCGCCAGCACGAGCAGGGCGACCCGCAACATCTTCATCGTCATCTTCATCCCGCCGCTGCAGCTGCTGCTCTGAGGAGGAGGAGGAGGATGAAGAGGAGGAGGAGGATGAAGAGGAGGAGGAGGATGAAGAGGGCGTGGTGGTGATGCTGAGAGGCGTAAGCAGCGTCTCTCTCTCTCTCCCATTCTGAGGTAAAAAAAAAAAAGTCGCATTCGCTCGTTTCTGCTAATTTCTAACATGAAAAAAAATATATTTTTGTCTAAACATGGCGGACGTTCACTAAACTTCAGGACACCTCAAAGAGTTCGCGACACGTTTTTAACACAGAATAGTAGGAAAAAAACCAAACAGTGGACTATTTTGTTTGTTTTTAGCCTCCATGAGGGCACTTTAGCATGCTTTCTTACTTCCCAAGAGGGCACTTTAGTTTACTTGAGGGCACTTTAGCATATATTTTAGCACCAAGGGGGCATTTTAACACACATCTTAGCTGCCATGAGGGCACTTTTATACACTTTTTGGCTCCCAAGAGGGCACCTTAGCATACATTTTTCAACAATTAGCCCATGAGGGAGCAGACACATGAATATGGAATAACTGATACGTCATATTATTGAAATTACATTTTTTTTTTAATTAAAGCCTAATTAACCATGTAAATATTGTATGTGTTTTGTTTTTTTTTTACAAAAAGAAGAGCACACCTTTTCCGGTTGTTATTTATTATTATAGGTTATTTTATTCTGGTCCAGACCACTTCTTTTGTTTGACAGCCCAGGTTTATGTTATGGATACAGTTTAAACGCAGTCACAGCAGTCCCGCGGTCTGACCACGTGATGGCGGCCTCGCGCCGACGGCGGGTTCCTCGCGCCGCGCACACGTGCGCAGCTGCCGCTGCTCCGGTGGTTTTTCCTGTGGCTGCGTGGTCTGCACTTTCTGCTGACACCTTGTGAAAGGTGCTACAATGTGTTGACTGAGGTGATTTTCAGACCGCGGTCGGGGGCAAACATGGCGCCAGGAGGTCCCGTGCATAATGAGGAATTTTAAACCTTGAACCCCCTCACACACACACACACACACACACACACACACACGTCTATGAGGAGGGCTGTCAGTCCCACGTTTGTCATTTACAACTCATCTACATTTAAGTTACCTTAGGACGCCATTACTTTCATATCACCTTTTTTCAGGGGATAAATCACCCTACTTAACAGTGTCATTGTAAAGCTTTGTTCAGTCTCCTCTGATTCGACTGGAGGAACCAACTCTTATCTGGATTCCTCCTCCTTCTCCCAGGCTATAAGAAGACGTGGTCGGTTCAGTGGTGAGCTTCGTGTTTGGCCTGAGACAGGCTGTGATCCTGTGGATTAGGCAGCAGCCACAGCAGCAGCCTCGGGTCCGTGTCAGAGCTGGAGCAAGAGCTGGAGCACCGCCCTCCAGATCTGGACTCTGAGAAAGTGCTGCAGCTGCCGGGACCGACACACTTCACCAACAGGACTCCAGAGGACCGAGTGAACCAAAGCACTGGGAAGGAAGGACAGTCCGAGTTATGAGGTGGGTTGCGCTTTTTTTTTTCTTTGTTTTTTTTTGTCTGTGTTTTCACGTGTTTCCTAGTCTGTTGAGGTTGAGACACCTGACATAAGTAGACTGCTGTTAACTAATCCAGGGACAGTTTCACAGGGCTTGTAATAAATCAACCAGGTCTTATTACACATATAAAATAATCAATAAAAAACTCGCTGCCACAGAGCAGGATCACTGCCTGGACTCACTATTGAGTAAACTAGGAGGGTTGCAGTAAAATAAGTTCTGCTGTTCTGTCCTACTGGCACATTGGCTGTAATTAAGGTTTCATCCTATTGTGAACTTTGAGCACTGTCTGAGAGGACTCGTGCAGCAAGACTTGTTTCTTCTTCCTGATCATAAAAAAAGATCACTTGCCAGTGATTTATTTTTGTCTGCATCACCTATAGTTTTGAGCATAAATCACTTTTTACTGACTGCAGGGCTGCTCTTCAAACACATCACTCTAGATAAATCTATTAAAATGTGCGGTGACGACTTTTCAATCAAGTTCCAGGAGTAGAAACAAGTAAAAATCAGCCCTCATCAGGGCTTTTTAATTTTAAGTCTGACTAACAACAACCCTGCTTTTCAGGCTTACACCACCTGCTCAGCAGCTTCCAGACTGTAAATAGCCCTGTCTGTTTTTTGTAGTGACACTGACTGTGAACTAAAGAAAGGTGTGGTGTTGACATGTTGTACTGGGAGGTGACTCTATAAAGCTCAGTGAGTGACAGAAACCGCCTGCTGAGGTTTTCCAGTGTGAACCTGGTTAATAATTACAGATCAGATGCACACTGAACCTTTGATCGAATCCTGATAAAACAAGCAGAAAAAACGAAAAAGGAAATATTCTATGATTAATATGTGTTGAACTAGCCAGTTTGACTCCCTCACCTTTTAACATAAACCACATGAGAACGGGTCTAGTGTGATTCATATGTTTTGCAAGATGATGCACGATTGGTTCAGCAACATAGTTAAGGAAGGTCACGTGAGTCATACAAACAGTGGTAGTTCTCCTTCCCACTGCTGTCTGAGCAATCATTTCCTGTGTGTTTTAGGACTTTTAAAGATACAGCACTACTTCCCCATCCAACTGGGTTCAAATTTATTACAAGGTGACTGCCAGTGAGCGTGCTAACTTCTAAACACTGTCTCCTACATATAGTGTCTGGTCTCTGACCCAGACACTGATGGTTTCGTGTGATTTATACTCTTTGAGATTAACAACCTCTATGTGCATAAACATTCAACTGAAACCTCATTATTCAACCCCTGTTGGAATTTCCCCTTGCTTGGGCTTTTTTCTTGAGTCATTCACAAGTTATGATATGAAATTTGTGAAATGGCATCATCATAAATAGAGTGTTGCTCAACAAGATAAGTTGCCTTTGGCAAATGCTTCATTAAACAATGTCTTCTGCCAAGTGGCTGCAGGGCTTGTTTTCAGAACATGCACAGTGATTACAGGTTTAACTCTGATTCAAGCTTTTCTCCTTTCAACACGTATAGTTGCCGTGAGCAAAAAGAATATACAAATGACAACAGAGCTGTGGGAAGAAATGCAACCAGTGAACGTCACTGTAACACCGGTGAAACCGGTGTGACAACGCACAACAAGTCAGTTGATTTTCAGAGTCATATAAATGTTTCAAATGGTCATCGGGCTGTTGCTGAAGTGTCTCCCCCAAAATAACTATAAAATGCTTCAGCACCACTTCAGCAGCTCACTACTGCAAATGTCTGTGCCTGTCTCTCATTTTTAGTTTGCAATTACCAGCTTTACTGGAGTTTACCTTAACAACCGTGTGCATGGATAAAAACAACATGACAGAAAGCTGCACTGGTCCCTCCAACCATGCAGCCAAATAATCATAAAGATTGTATGAAGAGTCTAAAAATGATGCTAACCACTGAAGCCCCAGGCCTATTTTACAGTTTTCCTATAAATGACAATAAATATGGAATAGCTGTCCAACCACAAAGAATATGTACTTAAAACTGGTATCAAAAAAAGAGATCTACAACATGTAAGGTGACTACAGAAGTGTCAGAATCGATTTATGTTGCTGTGAGAGAGCAATGTAGTTAGAATATTGTTTTACTATATTATATATGTTTTACTACAGATAAAAATACTTTATTTAAAACTAAAAAGCAAGACCAAACAAACCCAAATCAGGAAAAAAAACTAGAAACTAGAAATAAGCTAAATTATCTGCAATGCAAGGTTTAATGATCAATAAGATAAGAGTTCAAAGATCAATTATTTGTCCTTAAAGTCATAGGATTCACACTGAGGATCATTACAGGACATGAAGAATATATTCTGTAAAATTATTAAAAAGAAGAATATAAAGGACTCAATTAAATAATAACAAAAACGACCTAAATCCTAACTTAAATATTAAAATAGTTGTTAGTTGCAGCCCCAAGACTGATATGACATTAAACAATTTCTTATTGCATTGATGATGTGGATATTGATGATATGTGTTATAAAAATATTTAGTATTGTAACTGAGGGTTTCTCGTGTGATATATGCATAAAATTCAATGCTGCCCCGTATCATTTTTTTCTTTTTATTTTAACAGGTTAATTACATTTGTTTTTACATATGTTGATTGTACAAAACTTTCGGACTCTCACTCCTGTCAATTGAAGCCAGTATTTGGCTTCTCATGTCAACCACTGTAACAGCCGTTTCCAGCTTGGTTTGACACACATTGACTGTAACATACACAAGACTCCTCACCTGTAAGAACTCAGCGCTGTGTTAAGCTGCTCTTTCTGTCACATCAGTAGTCAATGGATAATCTAGTTCAGTACAAGTACAGATGTGAAACATCTAAAAACAAATGTTACCTCTTAGTATTAGAAAAAACATACACATATCATTTGGATTAGTAAATCAAGTGAACAAATGAATGGTATGAGTTGTTAAATCTTCATAGTGAAGGTATGTTAGGATGAAAACAACATACTGTAAAAATGTTTCTCACAGCCGGACAGAGCAACTGTGGGTGGAAGCCTGTGCTCATTATTGCCAGAGGCGTTGTAAACTTTCTCCTTCCTCTCTACAGTATGTTTCCTTCCTTGTTCCACACCATAAAAATGGACACATGTGTCCGGGGCATCACCCACGCAAAAAAAGAGATAGGAAATCTCAGAAGTTGGTGGGGTGTGTTCCTCGCCGCAAGCCTGTGAGCTCAGAACAAAAAGTACACAGCTGCTGTAACAAACAACAAACAAAGTGATGATAATTTACTATTAGTAGGCAATGGGTGACACTGTTTGGTAACATTCTCATCTCATTGATAAACTCACTTTTTTCACTTGACTTTTGCTAATCTGCAGCATATGTTGGTACAGATCACATGCGAGCCAACAGCACAGATAGAGATGGGGCCACAGAAGGAAGCAAAATGCAACTTTGAGCCATGACCTCTGCAGTAAATTCACCAGGACGCCTTTAACAGGTTTCCTCGGGGCACACTGAAACTGGACTCAAACACACCTTATAGTCACACTTAAAGTCCCTCAGACAGAGTTTTACAGAGGCGGCTCTCCTCCGAGCTTTGATCTGGACAGGAAACCAGATACTCCACAGGAAGAGTTTCGATGGGAGGCATCTGAGGGAGCTCACGCACTTTCCCATGTCTCCCAGACGTTTTTGAAATGTAAAATAAGGCATCACATCACCTCTTTTCAGCCATTGCAATCCTTATTTTAATATCTTGTTTAGAAGGGTTAGAAGTCTAAATTGATACCAGGAGTGCAGTTAAAAGAGGTGAAAGAGGTGGAGCTCCTGACTGTGTCAGGTTGACCTTCGTACATTTCCGTTGCTCATTTGAGGTCGTCTTGTGAGTATTGTGTTTACTGGCTCTAGATGTACTGATATCTTTACGGGTCATGTGGTGTTTTCTTCTGCAACTTGATACCTGTCTATTCTGAGCCTGTATTTACTAATTGTTGGCTTACTGAATCTTCTATTTCTGTCAAGCAGTAATACTATCACCTAAATCTTCCTCTGTGATAGGAGTGAATGAAAGACAGCCACCGATCTTTGACCTTTAGTTTCAAGATAGACTTTGCCTTGTTTACATGTGTGATATTGTATTTAATCACTCAAAAAGGTAGATATATACGTGCAATTGCAACACGTTAAGGTTTCACATGTTGACTGTTTTCTTCATTCTAGCTACTGTGTATGGAGGCATTCTTTGCACATGCTACACTCGGTATCATGATACCAACTTTTGCTGATTCGTGTATTAAAACACATGAGGCGAAGAATGTGTTACTCAAGTGAATTGAAAGTACCTCTGCTCTGATACCTCTGAGCCATGTGGTGAATATGACTCGTGGGGCAGGACGGGCCTGCAGACAGCAGCCTCGGTGCTTTTCAGGCAGAAATGGACAGTTTCCATCCCTGAAATTTGACTGATATTTATCGCGCTGTGCCAGTGATTCTACCTTGCTCGGGACAGACATGCTTTTGTTTTGGCACGGCTGCTCTAAAGCGCAGCCAGATTTCAGAGAGCTGAGATAACACTGTGGATTTCTAGGGGCCTGGTGAAGGGCAGAGCCCACGGGCTGAAGCCCACATGAGTGCACTGTATTCTGAGGCACGCTGCCTGCTTATCAGGCCCACAGAGGGTTCCTTCCTGGTTTTCTTCAGTCCAGTCTGTAATTACTGTTGCTGGCTGGCTGCACTACAGTATGTGCATTTCCCAGCACTCCCAATGTTTTCCTTGTGTTGTCAGCTTCCTATTGTATTCTGATAGCCTGAAGATATGTGCTCTGCATAAACAAATGAAGACATTGCGTCACTGGTTTGACACTTTGTTCAGTGTCTTCGGTTCCTTTTGGTTTCTTGTACATGTAGGAGTTATGATTCCTTTTTTGCTGCTGCAAATAGTAATTATTATGATGACTTAATAGAATTGAGACATAAGTTGACATGTGTGCAGTCCATTGATTAGCTCATTTAATTTATTATTTGGTTAGTAAACTTAATACATATGAAATTTGGTTGGACAAAACAGGCAACTTGAGGTTTTGATTTGCATTGTTCGAGATTCTCTGACTCGACTACTGACAGAGTACATTGACGTATAAAAGAGAGCTGTTCTCATCAGGAAATACGTCTGCATGTGTAATGGGAGAATGTGGAAGGATGTGTGCACATGTGCATGTGTGTGAAAGCCTCTGTGTTCTTGTCCAGAGTTGTTTTCTTTTAGTTCAGCAGTCCAGGTGTAACAGGTACATTCTTAAAATTCCCCCTCTATCATACTGGAACGTTTGCTATGTCTCTCAGGCACGCAGCAGCACTTTTATATATTCACACACACTCGCTGATATATACCACGGGTCTATAGGGCACAAAGGACAGACACTTTCTCCTGGAATAGTGTTACCAAAGTAAAGTGATCATGTAAAAATGTTAAAACGATGCATAAAGTAACAGGGCTTAGAAGTGTTTACTTTGTCAAATAAGTCTAACGGACCACAGAAATGACTGTACAATTTCCTACAGTTTTTATAAAAAGTCATTACTTTCCTGTCGGTTTCACTTGATCAGATAATTTTCTAAGCTGACAGGAGACTTTAAACAAACACATTAATAAACTCTCTGATCCTTTTAGGAATTACATGGCCGTGCTGTGATGTATGGCGTGTGTCTGCACGTGTATTCTTTTCCCCTTCATCTGTCATTAGTTGTATTTTTACAGCCGTTCTGTGGCTTCGTTCTGTCTGCCCACAAGTGACTTTCCATTCTGTCAGACTGAGATGGTAAAGTCATGGGTTTCCATCTGAGACAATGTAGTTTGAGTATTGAGCATTGACTTGGCTATAAAGATAGTAGGTAGTACCTTTTCATTATGGAACAGATGGTTCCAATAATTGTACCTATTTTAAAAACATTTTACTTGGGCTGAAATGGGAAAGCTTACCTTCGTTTAGTATAGACCGATAGCAACACAACATTATTGTTATCAGGTGTTCTTCTAAAAAACACTTATCAGTAGTTACCAAGGTGTACGTTTTCTCTTTCTCCTTTTTTGGCAGAAATGTAGGTCCATTATCTCACACAAACTGATTGGAATTCAGCTGTCAAATGACTTCACAGAGGCTTCATAGAAGATGTAGGCCCCAAACACTCCACATACCACATGGTAGAATACACAGCAATTTTCTCATCACAGTCTCCTGCCAAGCATGATAGATTAAAGCACCTGCATCATATATCATGATGTCTCTATCATCGCCTGTCACTCACTGACAATCAGAGAGTACATTATCCTTCAAAAATCTGTGGAGGTGGTCCTGTGACTAACTGGCTGGTGGATCCAGTGAGAGGGGAGCAGGGAGTGTTGGTCTCCTGCTGATGGAGCTCCGCTCGCCACGTGGCAAAGGAATGTGTAATCACAGCGTTTGAGGCTGAAAGTCTGCTGTGAAAGGCCGCGGGGGTCCACGGTATCTACCAACAGAACAAGATCAGGTAGATGGAGCTGAGGACGCGCTGTGCCAGTGGGCCAGTTGTTGTTCCATTCTCTGAATCAAAACAGGATGCAAACACCCTGCCAGACAGGATCTTGTGCAAATGAATATGATAATTTTAGCCTGGGGATAGACCCTTCTGTACATTCAAATCTCTGATTAAAAACAAGTTTGCGACTCGCCAAGACGGTCAATGACAACAGGGACTCATTTTTGCATGAAGGACAAAAGCTCTGTGTAAACAGTTTTAATGGCGGTCACTTTGGGGCCCTGGGGTGGGGTGTGACAATAATTAGCTTGGGGGGCTAGCCTGACCTCTCCTTTGGCTCTGCCCATCCCGCTCCACGGGACATTAAAATATCAATGGCAAACCGTTCCCAAAACTTGCGGAAGTTGTGGTCACACCCAAGCGAGCTCACACGCATGCCTAATGCAGAAAATGGCCACGTTTCGCTTTGATGTTGAGTGCTGGCACAGAGTTTTTTTGGCATGGTTTTCAAACCTCCTGATGGTTGATTTGGGGAAGGGGGGATAGAGAAAACTGCACTGTACTGGTGTGTCAGTTCTGTGCTTTAGAAACAGTTGTCTTTCACACGCAGGCACATAGGCGAGCGATTAAATGCATATACCTCAGAAGGAGAAGGTGGATTACTTAGCATGCACACCCAATCAAATCCAATTACTCTGCACTCCAGTGGGGTTTCATTACATTTAGTTTCAGAGGTTGTCTTTCTACTGCTTCAAAGGCGCTGGTTCGTGTGGTTTGCAGCTCTGCAGTGAAAAAACCACAAGACAAATACTTTTCCTGTCTACTCATCCATGGTCAGTGCTGGGCTGAAGGAATAAAAGGTGCTTGGTGGTTCTTTGGATAGCAGTGCAGTATATACAGAAGTTTGTTCTAAATTGCAGATTTTAGGTGTCTCAGCAACATTTTTTGTGATTGATGACAAAATGAAATGCTCATTAGGTAAGACTCTGTGGAGAGGTTTGCACCTTGGCAGATATGTTGACTGTACCCTACTGAAGCCATTACATCACTTAATGCAATAAACACGGTGTACTTATATACGGCTGTGACTCACTGCTCCCAGAAATACAATACACAGCTGATTCCCTTTTACAAAATGTATACAATTTGTACAAAGCCATGACGTCCTGTAGCCAACCACATATTATAATATGACTGTTTACTGTTTGTTCATGGATGTTTCATGTTGAACCTTAAACTGCTTTGTTCTGTGTGAAGCCATCAGTTTCAACTTCAACCAACAAGTACTATCTTAAACCACAACAAACCCCTTTTATAGGCCCACATGGCTATGCCTTTATGAAGAAAAAGTAGTAAATATGCTCAACAGATGTCTGACGTCACCACACTGGCTCAGTTTCCTTTTGTACCTAACTTTTTTCTTGCTAGTATTTATGTCAAAGTCCTGTCTGTACTTGGAATGTTATCTCATCAGTGTGGGTGTCAACCATGTTTAAAGGCCTGCTGATATTGACTCTCAGTGAGGAGCGGTACTGAGTAGTATTCTCTTGATAATTTGGAAATGTAAAGCAATTTATTATGGTAAGCTTCATATAGCAGATAAAATGATGACTGTGTTGTTGATTTAAATTACTTCTAATTGAACAATCTAATCTGAACACATTGTATATGACGTGTTTTTATCAGTCTTAAAGTAGAATGTGGAAAAACACGAGTCGCCCAAGGCAACAGTCAGAGATTCTTTGCCATGAGATGACATCAGACTCTATGTATCTTGCCTCCTCAGACTGGGCATGACGATGCGGGCCAAGTGGAGGGTGTAGCCACATCTGGCAGAGCGCTGAAGTAAGCAGGAGTCTCAACACACCAAACCACCCACTGCAGTCGGGGAAGATGGGAGAGACGGAGGAGGAGAGGGAGAGTAATGTGGGGAAGTCGTTTGAGAACTTCATCCAGGCCTCGACCTGCAAGGGAACGCTGCAGGCCTTCAACGTCCTGTGCAGGCAGCTGGACCTCGACCCTGCGGACAACAGCACCTTCTACAGTAGTCTGAGGGCAAAGGTCACCACCTGGAAGGCCAAAGCACTGTGGACTAAACTAGATAAGAGGATGTGTCATAAGGAGTACAAGAAAGGCCAAGCCTGCGAGGGCACCAAGGTACGTTTAATGATATCTTTGCAAAAGAAAGTTTGGTGATCAGAAGCCATCAAAGATAGAGATGATGAACTTAGAGAAGATGTAGCGTAAGAGACATGTTAAATAAAATCACTTATAGAAGTAGTTTTACATAGTTTACACATTCATTACAAATGATTTATGTTTTCTCTGCACACTGATTTGTCAAAGTTAGAATTTGTGTGAGTTTTGTTAAAAAGTCCTCTTCTTGTTGAATTATTTTAGAGTTGCACTGCCTGAAAAGAAAGCCTTTCATTCTCTTCTGGGCATGACAGTAAAGCTTGTGGAAGCTTGACTTTGTCAGCAGCCCCAATCAAACCGGGGCTATCCTTGAAAGTATAAATTAGACGGGGAGAGTTTGTCAAATTGTAGTACTGCACTACATCATTTGCAAACAAAATGTTCTGTGTGCTGTAATTAGTTAAGTATCGAGCAAGTTTCAGGGTTCCGCTGCAAAGTTGTTTTTTCTATTATAAACTGGAATGTAAAACATGTGGAGAATAATCCCCTCTATTGTATGTTACAGTATATCTAGTTAGTGAGCTAAAAGTTGTATGGTCCTTTAAAGCCTGGAATGGGTATGTATATCCTAAAAAGGTCTAAAAATATCTTGGGCCTTTTGTTTATACAACATTAAGGTTGATGCTTTTCTGATTTAGGAAGTGTCCTCATGACCTCATCTCATGCAGTTCCTTTTTTTTGTTGTTTTTTTTAAACAGTCCACACTTTGTCCCACTTCAGGGCCATTACAGTCGATCGCAGACCGCCGTAGCTCGAACAGCCGATGTCACGGTTATCACTTTAACCTCGGCCTTGTGCAGACACAGCTCATCAACTACACTAACACTCACTCTTTCTCCGCAACAGCTCCCAACAGACAGGAGAGGAAATGAGAGATGATATAGAATGATTCAGGGGCTCATAGACGAGTTCTTCATTACAAAATAAAAATATCATGTACTTCATAGACCATACATCACATGCGTGTATGTTGTCATGCAAACAGTAAAAACGCTACGCGCCATTCATCATAGACGACAAGCAACAGATGTTCACATTTGCACATGAAGTGAATAATATGAAGACATGGAACGACATGACAGATGTGCGTTGCTTCATCTAACCCTGCAACCAAATAACATAAGCCTCAGGGTTATGTGATTACTTTTCAGGCGTCAGCTGCCGCCAGCGTGAAGGAGTGTTTTTACTGCACAAAAAAACAGAAAGCATCACTCAGCAGCTATGATTATTTGGCCCAAGGTATACTGAGTGTGTGCTCCGCTCTTTATATGCTGTTCTTCTTAAAAGGCTGGAGCCAGGCCCAGCTTGTTATTAAAGTGTGTTTTAAATGCTTCAGTAAAATAGTTTTATAATTTTAACCACACCAAAGTAGAAGGTAACCCTTTATACATAAGTGTGACTTTACTAAACTCCCTAGCCAGAGGTTTCCATCAACTTTTGTAATTCTGACAATCCTCGGGGATGTCATAAAACATAAAGTAGTGCTGTGTACCCAAGTAGTAAACCAGATGTACAAACAGTGGCTTGAGTGCATCATTAGTACACTAACTTATTGTGAATTTATGAGATTTCCTTTTTCTTCCATCGCCTATTAATTCCCACATATGTGCAGCATGAGTGCAGCATTATGCCTGTTCTATTTCCTCAAAGGACATCTGCTTCTACTAGATTACTAATTTCTCCTCTTCCGGAGCGACCAACACGATGATGACTCGTCCTTTATGGCGATGCAGCTCTTCAGCGGTGACAGATGTGATATCACTCAGCAGCCAGACTTGACATTCCCAGTGCAGCGGTGATCTTTAAAGGATGTGAGGTCATGCGCTCTTTTATGGCCTGACACAGCTGGCCGCGGTGACCATGACGTGTAACCAGAGTGCCTTTCTCCTTCATAAAGTTTTACTGTGTACAAAACAATTTAAGCATCTTGTAAATACTTAAAAAAAACAAAACAAAATCGACAATGAGTCATTCTCAGTACACGTCATCATGCTTCAGTTCTGTGAAAGTGCTTTCAACAGTGTATGTAGTCTTATTTAATATTTTGACTTCATTTTCACTTTCCATATCAATATAAAGGGGTAAATTCACACCATTCTTTATATTCACTGTTTTGCTTATATTATATTATATTATTGATTATTCAAGTATTTATGCTGAGTATTTATAAGAAAAAAATGGTATTTTTCATTTTCGGATTCAGTTTGCTGTGCACAATTGACACAAAGTCTGATATTTTCATGTTATTATATGTTTGCGACATATGTTGTATTTAAGCTTTCATATTGTTTGTTTGGCCTTAACGCTGAAAAGATTCAGCTTTTTGATTTGATCTGTGGGGTTGAGATGGAAATATGCACAGTGAACACACAGTGAGCAGCAGTGTGACCGAGCCGAGGTGGAGCTGGGACGACAGCGAGGTCACAGGTGGTTGAAGGCAGGAAGCGTGCCTGTCCTGACTCAGCAGATGTGCAACAAGCCCTGAGGAAAAGCCTCATATCTGGAAAAATAGATCGGCGAATGGAAACAGGCCAGAACAAACACCACGTCACTGCTTGTTGCTGATAGATGGATGAAAACAAGTTACATGAGTTAAAAAAACACACACATTTGCACATTGTGAGATTACATCTGAACAAACTGCAGAATAATGCTACCACATACTTTTACACACAAGTTTTCCGATCATTTCTGCAGTCACACATTTTTATGATGTACCTCTTTCCATTTGCTAAAAAAAAAGTGCCAGGCACACTTGTCTAGGCAGCATTTCCACCACCTGTACATGCTTCGCCCCTGAGACTACCTCATCCTGATAACCTCAGGCTGCACATGATGAAACATTGCGTTCCTCATCACCCGCATCACCCATGAAACCTTTCCCCCGGAGCTCAACCACACACTCAAAGAGAATATAGAAGGAATGACTGAACCCAAATCATCTTGTTTTTGTTGCCGGAGCGTAGAGCCATTTAGGGTTAGGATGTGAGGCTAGAATCCGCTGGCACTGGGCTCACTCTAAATAGCAGTCATTGGGATTGTCCCACAACATGTCCCACACGACTGATGGCATTGCGTGGCACCTTCTCATCCTGTCCTCACTTTGCCTTTTGTGTTCCATAATGCACAGAATGGCAGAAAATGTGTTGTCCTGATTGAACATTTAGCAAACATTTAGCAACGTCTCTTTCTGCTGTTGGAAAAATTGATGGACAAAGAGTGTGTTGTTGGGAATGTGAAAGCAAAGTTTCAGCACTAATTCGGGGAGGCTATCGAGACGTGAAAGTGTCCACCTTGTTGAGCACAGCAGGGGAAACCTTCTGAATTAGTCTGGTTCTGGATCAGATGACAAAATAATCAAGACACACACACACACACACACACACACACACACACACACACACACAAACACGCACACACACACACACACATCTTACCACACACAGTTCTTAGTATGTTTAAAGAAAGACGATAGGTTTGCCAGAACACATTCGTCATTTCTCTTCTTTCATCTATCATTTAAGAGGATGATGTAATGTTTGAGCCACACATTCTCAGACGGACGCTGTAACCTCAATGAACTGACTTCATGCATTTTTTTGGGGCAAGTTCATGCATGAATAACACCTATGATATGAAGAGGCTGTAATAATGTGATTTGTGAGTGATCCAAGGTATTTTCAAACAGTATTCTCACTTCAGACTGGTGAAACTCTTTCATTTATTTGAATAAAAATACTCTCACAGCACCAGAGCAGCACGAGGGAACAGTAATGATCCTCAGAGTGTTTGTCCCAATGAAGTGTCCTTGAATGAGACTCGTAAGCCAAGAAGTGGTGCAGCAAAGATCTGATTATGATGATATGTTAATAAACAAGTAGAGGGAAAAGTCTCTGCCGTCTGTGATTAATATGCTGGTGCAGTTTTCTGCTTCATCTCTCCATGTCCTGGTTTGTTAAAGAGGTCATTTGTCATTCTCTCCTCAGTGCCTCATCATCGGAGGAGGTCCCTGCGGCCTGCGGACGGCCATTGAGCTTGCCATGATGGGCGCCAAAGTGGTGGTGATTGAGAAGAGAGACTCCTTCTCCAGGAACAACGTGTTGCACCTGTGGCCCTTCACCATCCACGACCTGCGAGGGCTCGGGGCCAAAAAGTTCTACGGAAAATTCTGTGGCGGGGCCATAGACCACATCAGTGAGTGTCTGACAGTCATTGCCAGTGTGAACTGGTTTACTGTGTTCTTCTTCTTCATTTCGTTTTATTTGACCTGATATGCTTCTGAGAGCCCATTCTGCCAAACAGTACAGGTTTATCTGTTTAATCTCAACCAAAAACCAACACCTGCATTCTGCACACAGCAAACACTGAGGACACTTGCGCTCAAGAGTGTCAAGGCAACAAAACACAAAGTTTGGCAGCCTCTTTCACATGTATACAAACACTAATGTGTGTGTCTCACAGGCATTCAGCAGCTGCAGCTGATCCTGCTGAAGGTTGCCCTCATTGTTGCAGTTGAGTTTCACATCAATGTGGAGTTTGAGAAGCTGCTGGAGCCTCCGGGGGAGCAGGAAAATGGAGGTATCACCTCAGTGAGATGACCAAACAACACATTCACAGACTGACTCACTTTATAATGCTCTGGGGATATGTAAAAACAAGCAGCTGGAACTTACACAACTTTGCCCAATATAGATGTTGTTAGATGTTTATAATGTGTAGCTTCCAGGTGGTTCAGTATTTGCCCTCTGACTCTTAGCTTCTGTTCTGGTTTGAGGCTGGTCTGGCACAGGAGGACTTCTCCTCCCGCTGTATTTAGTTTCCTTGACAGCCAACCAATAAACTTGAAACAAACATTGGCACCAACAAAGTTTTGTTCTATTTTTAGAGGAGGTAAGCAGAGGTCAAGTGTATTGCCTCATATAATAAGAAGATGTAAGGATAGCATTGCTCTCTCTCCTCTGATGAGGTTTTCCTGTCCTGCAGCCCTGCCTGACAATAAAATGTAGTTGTTGATGTGTCTTTGTGGGTATCCTGTGGCCTTAAACCCTCTCCTCCCTCATTTGACTTTAAACTCTCGGGGAAAAAAATAACTTGCATGCCACTGTGAGGTCTTTCTTCAGCTGCAATATCAATACACAGATAACAACAAGAGCCTTGCCTAAATTTAGAGGCAGACTTATCCCTCCTGTTCTAATGTGACGTACTTAGCGTTGGCCTTAGCATCATGGAATGAATTTTTCACATGGTGATATTACACAACCCACTGCCAAGCTGTTCCTGCACTGGTCTCTCCGAGCTGCAGAATCCAACACTGTATGTTTAAAATGACAAATATTGACATTGATCCACATTAATGCTGATATAGAGCAGCTCTGTATTACATAAACATACCTAGCCTCAACACTGTGGCCTTCCTTCGTTTGCTCTTTATTTACCATCCTTCTTGGAAACATGACATGAAAAGCCACAGCTCTCTCACAGCTCTCTTTCGTTGAAATCATAGAAAGAGGAGTCTTACTGATTTAAGCAAAAAAATGCCTAAACAGCAACAAAGTGAAAGTGTGCTGGCTCCATTCTGAATAATTCAGCATAGTGGGTGGCAGAGCACTGCAGAAAGGAGAGATGAAACACGTTGGAACTGTCCTTGACAAAAAAAAACAGTCCTCTTTGGAGTGAATAAAGCTCAAAGTGAATATATCTATTAATGCTAATATTTCTTTTCCCTCCCTTCCTTCCTCCCCTCTTTTCCCCTCTCACCCCTTCTTTCCCTCTTTGTCTCCCTCTCTCAGGGCTTGGGTGGAGGGCTGCAATCCGACCTGCTGATCACCCCGTGGCTAACTTTGAGTTTGACGTTGTGGTTGGGGCGGATGGACGCAGGAATACTCTGGAAGGTGAGAAACCAGCAGACAAAGGGGATTAACAGTATAGTTGCCCCAAGGATGCTGTTCTTTACATATATAATGTTACCCGCATACGAGGAAGGAAGGACCGTCCCATGTATATATATATATATGTTTTCCCACCATCGATATTTGAAGAACCTACTGTCATTCCAAATGTTTTTTAAAACAAGGAGCAATGGCAACAACTAGGTCAAAGTAATTAAAATTGTTAGGATTTTTTATGCTGTTAAAGGTTTGTTTATATCTGTGTCTTCTGTCTGTTACAGTCAGTTAAGAATATATCTATAGTTTATAGAGGTTTTGGGTTTATCCTCTACTTCTCACACTTTTTTAAAATGCTTATCACCATTTACTATAAGTAAATTGAGCGCATGACTTAAGTGTCGCATATGAGCAAGATAATTAATAGAAACTCTCCAAAGTTGTTTTACTGTCCAGTTCATTTGTTGGCAGAACTGTGAATATCTTTGTGGCATCTTGTAGAACACAGAGTCACGTTTAAGGGTTCAATCAGATAAAATCCAGCATGTTTTCTATTCACCGAGCAGCTACTGAAGTCAACCCACAAGAATCTTTCTGCTGTGTTCACGCAGGTGTGAAACTAAAATGAAACCCACCTTTTGTAAACGTATATCTTAGTGAAGCCATTGATCTCTCCCAGAGGGAGAGGTCACTCATGAACCCACCAAAGCACTACACATAAATAGAGCAGAGCCGGGGCTCATTGCAGCAGCTGATGCACGCATTCTGGATTCACTCCATTGCTTTGCCTCACCGTTTCGGTCTTTTGCTTGAAAATGCTGTCATCTAACAACCAATTCACATCAGATGCTTATTCCTAAAAAGGAAATTTTGGGGCAGAACAAGATGTTTGGCTCATTCTTCAATTATGAAGCAGCCCAGGGGAAATGATTTTCCTCTGCAGTCAGTCTGCTTTTAAATCATTGCCTTTGAATATATTAATACCATTTTGTTTCTATTTTTGAAGTACTTTATATCTCTATAAAAGCTCACCTTGGTAAGTTGCCTCTTGTGCTTAAATAACTGCCTTGTGGAGCTATGACATTTGTTTTTTACAAAAGAAGTCAATAGAACTGGTTTGTTTAAGAAAGATATATATATGGCTTCTGTTTTTGTCTGTGTCAGTATTCCATTCTCTCTCTTCTTGTGTATTTATGTCTGGCAGGTTTCAAAAGGAAGGAGTTCAGGGGTAAACTGGCCATCGCCATCACAGCCAACTTCATCAACAGGAACACCACCGCTGAGGCCAAAGTGGAGGAGATCAGCGGAGTGGCCTTCATTTTCAACCAAAAGTTCTTTCTTGACCTCAAAGAGGAAACAGGTACAGAAAAACTGCTTCATTCTGTCGTTAGCTGGCATGAACATGAATGACAGGGACAACACAGAGCGTGCTCATAACAGAGGGAATATTTTCTCAGAAATGTTTCTCAGTGGCATAGTTCTGCTGACCAGAATGTTGTGTTTTTGTTTGTTTCCTTGAATGATCTGTGAAGATTCTCTTAATTGCTTACAGTACAGAATGTAATACTATCACATGTTTACAGAATCATGGTTTTGAGTCAGTAGCTCTAAATACCAAAAATACAGAACAAACAAAAACATTTGCCATTCCTTGCAGGCATCGATTTGGAGAACATTGTTTATTACAGGGACAACACGCATTACTTTGTAATGACGGCCAAGAAACAGAGCCTGCTGGACAAGGGAGTCATCATCAATGTAAGCAGAGAGATCAGCGTTTACTTTCAATCATTTGTGTTCTCTAAAGAAATGTAACTTTTCTATAGAAATGTGGTATTAGCAGTGGCATGGAAAAGGAACAATATTATAATATATACAATAATAACTCTTTATTAATCTCTTAACTTTTTTTCTGCTGTGACTATATCATTGAGGTGTGATTCTTTATCTGTGCTGCAGTTGTATTGTATTTGATTAGGTGTTAATGGCATTCTGGCTGGGAGGTAAAACAGTAGCCGGTAACTTGATTAGATAGAGCATAAGCAGGATAATAAGTGCTATTTCATTTTACAACTTTAATTCTATATGCTGGCAGTGCTTCTGTGCCTAAAACCAGTATTACATATCTACAATCTGCACTCATCATTTTTGTCTTTAAATATACTATAGAATTAGGCTACTTTTTCACTTCTTTGTACAGAATTTGTGAAAAAAAAGAGTTTGAAGGACAGGACACAGGTCTCTTTGAAATGATTAACCCAGACTGTTTGAACTCTGCCTGACAGTCATGTCTTTGTCCAACAGGATTACATCGATACCCAGATGTTGCTGAGCAGCGAAAACGTCAACCAGGAAGCTCTTCAGTGCTACGCCCGAGAGGCTGCTGACTTTGGCACCAACTACCAACTTCCCACTCTGGATTTTGCCATGAACCACTGTGGGCAGCCGGATGTAGCAATGTTTGACTTCACCAGCATGCACGCCTCGGAGAACGCTGCCCTGGCCAGGGAGAGATTTGGACACCAACTATTGACTGCGCTGGTTGGTGACAGTCTGCTCGAGGTGAGAGGAATCAAGCTTTGTCCTTTCATATCAAGACAGTCCAGGTCAGCTAGAAGGAAGGCAGAAGATTATCTGGCTGAGAGACTCCAGTTACTCATGCCAGATGGATTCATTCATCAATTTATTCTGCACAGTTTATTATAATAAAAAAATATTGATGTAACTGCACAAGGTCTAGCAGTCAGCACTTTGATGTGTGGTCTTCAAAAGGAACAGAGGCACCAGCATTACAGATCAAACTGCAGAGACGTTGTCAGGGACCAAAGGTGCTGCTAATTGGCATTCAACTTCCACTTAATGTGGAGGTTGTTTCATGATTTGCTTCTATTAGGATGCTCAATAACTTCAAAAAACAGGGACTGTGTTCTATATGCTAAACCACGCATTCCTGTGTTCGTTCCGTGTTGCTGTGCAGCCCTTCTGGCCCATGGGGACAGGCTGTGCCAGAGGTTTCCTTGCTGCCTTCGACACAGCCTGGATGGTGAAGAGCTGGACTCAGGGTCGGCCTGTTCTGGAGGTGCTGGCCGAGAGGTACACACACACCACATGTACACAACATTTGAGATAAGCACGTCTGTGGGTTCATGTTTAAAGTCTTTTAATGCTGTGTGTGTTTAATCCAATTCATAGTTTGAATATTTAATGGGAGTTAATCTCTGCTATGGTAAAGAAGAATTGACTGACATTTTGTATCTTTCCTTATTTCCTATGTACTTATATGCTGTAGGGAAAGCATTTACAGACTACTTCCACAGACAACACCTGAAAACATTGCCAAAAATTTTGATCAGTACACTATAGACCCTGGGACACGATACCCCAACCTCAACTCCTCCTGTGTCAGGCCACACCAGGTGAGAAAAAGTAGTCTTTTTGCTTTGGAATAATATCAGATTTTTACTGCGTGGGAAACCTGAACAGATTGTTAGGTATTTTAGAATAATCACTTGACTATATTCTCTCTTCCTGTTTCAGGTTCGTCATTTGTACATCAGTGGAGAGCTGAATTCCTGCTCTCTGGAACGTGCTGCTACCATACGCAGGCCTGTCAATCTCTGCAGACGAGGTAAGTGTGAAAGGAACTGAGGTGTGTGTGTGTGTGTGTGTGTGTGTGTTGTTTCCATTAGTGAATTTTCAATTCAAAGTGTGACACCTGCCGACTGATCTATAGATTATTTAGAGCTGTGTTCCAACTGATTTATGGGAGATGCTACATCTTTGGGAGATGTTACTTTGATAGTATCTTCATAGAAGCAAAGCTTCCTCCCACAACTGTTCCTTCATTTCCTTTTTCTTACTTATCCAACATAAGTGGCACAGAGCCAGGATTAATCTCCATTCAGTAGTAAGTCATGATCAGAGGTTTGTTTTTACAGGTTTGTTCTGTGAGAGGAGGAGGCTTTGAAATGAGTGCTATTGAGTTGCTGAGGGAACGGTCAAACACACCTTATCTCACTTTCCAAGTCCAACATCATGCTTCTGCATTTAATATTTGAAACCAGCCACACAAAAACCTACACCCCTTACAAGACATCAAGGACTCCCTCCTTTCTTCTTTCTCTGCTTCTCCTTTTTGGAAACTTTGGATTGCATTTCATTTTTTATAACTTAAAATGTTCAACAATAAAAAGGTTTGGAGAATTTTTTTATCTAGTTAAGTAAAGCACTGAGAGACTGACATTAAAAGGCCATGATCCTCATTTAATCAGCAATTTTTTCTCTAAATTTATTTGACCATCAATAACACTCACACTCCACACACATGTAAAATATATATCTATATCATTTGAAAAATTCTATGATATACGCATGTAATTTTCCAAATTCTAATAGAATAAATGCAGTCTTTATTGCTACACTTGTCTTGATCAGCCAGATACTGTGTGCAGGGCTGATGAGAGTGAGTCCTGGTGCAGGTGCCACCTCCTCCTCTCCCCCTTGCAGTCGCTGTGTTTTGTTTTCTTTACCCCTCTGACCCCTCGCTGGTCGCTCCTATCAGGCCATGGACAGAGAAAAAATATAGACAGTGAGGTGCTGTCTGAGAATTTCGAAGGCCACTGGATATACAAATATTTGAATAGTGATTTCTGTACAGCCCTTGTTGAGAGTCGAGAAAGGGAAATGAAATAGAAAGGAGAGTAAACATGATCATTCATTTAAATGTGTTTAAACATGTCAAAAATTGTATGCACATATTCTTGTGAGGTGCTAAGACATTTTTGCTGTCATGAACTTTTAAATGATAAGTTTAAATTCATAATTTACTGTTTTTTAGCAGTAGTTTATAAATATAGATGTTATGGCAATTCAGGATTAGGTCCGGGTGAAACACCTCATTTCTCTTTTGGATTTAGGGATAAAAACAGCTTCAGATCACTCTGAAATGTCTATACAGTATAAAAATAGTACTTCTTTATAACAGCAAGTGCTTAGAGTGGAGCAGAACAGGGAAGTAACATTACAGAAAGCTATAAATGCTGAACTGAGGTGCATGTAAAATGAGTCACTCCCCAAAGGCAGCAGAGGCATGCATGTCCAGACAGAAATGTGTACATACTTCAGTCCCACTGTTCCTCTTGACTTTATTTACCGTCTCTTCAAGATTTGCCTCCCACTTGAGTGACATCATATCCTTTCTCAACTTCCTAAGTGACTGTCTGACGCAGCCTGCATTCTTGTGGCTTTGCATTGTTTTATTATGAAATCCGACTCTCCTTGTTTCATTCGCAGAGTCTGAGATCAGGCCGTCGAGGCTTCTCACCTGGTGCCAGAAACAGACGGAGGGCTACAGGAATGTGACGATAACAGACCTGACGTCTTGTTGGGAAAGTGGCATCGCCCTGTGTGCCCTAATCCACAGGTTCAAACCACAGCTGATGTACGTATCACAAGTCAGATAAAACCCAGTAAATCTGCTTTGTCCTTTCTAACAACTAGCTGTGAGGAAAATTGTTTCTTATGGGTGTGATAGTGTAAAATATGCTTGGCATGACAGCAGCTCTTTGATCTATGCTATGTGTTTTCTCTGCTGCACCCTCTCTCCTCACAACTTGACTTTCCTAGACGTGAAAAATAAATTCTGTAACGCTAGTATAGTGTGGACACAGAAGTGTTTGCTGAGCACAGCTGAATAAACTCAGATTTTATCAAGATGGCATTTTAAATTTCACTGAAAGAAAAACTGGTTGTTTTGGTGTAATCAATGTGGACTTGAAGAGATGATAGTTCTTCCAAAAGAAATATTTTCATCAACTAGTATTTTTTTTTTGTAGTACTCAAAAGAAATGTTTTTTTTTTCTGTTTTTTAATATCACACAATCTTCCTCTAAAAGCTGAATTAGTAGCTTAGTTTCAATTCTATAGGCTTAGACTGCCTTGCACAGCATGGAATTAGCCAATGCAACTGTAGATAAGTACATTTACAAATCTAATTATATCCTCTCACACTTTAATTATTGCCTTCATACCATTCCACATGCCACTACAATTTCATGTGGTCCCGCAAGTTTCCAAGAACCACTGGCATTTTTCCCCTTCCCTCCTCCACATGTATGCCTGTCAGCAGACTGCAGCAAACGGAGCAGGTCCGTAGAAAAGAAAGAAAAAGAAGAAAAAGTGAGCCTTGGTGCTTACAGAATAACACCAGGGTTTGTGTGTGTGTGTGTTGCTGCTAGGTTACTGTTCGTTTTTACGTTATATCTAGTGGTGTCTGTACACTGTCAGCTTAGATACAGGCGTCAGCTTTTTTTCTTCTTCTTCCATTGGAAGTGATTTGGTGCTGTTTTCTCCCACAGTACTGAAACCAGTTCCTTTTTCAGGCCTGAAAGTTGGTAGAGTAAGATACGTTTCTCACGTTTCATATCAGTGTGCGTATTGTGTTTCACTCTGATTACTTTCAGTCACCTGATAGTTACATGTACAGATGGAAGGCTCTGTCAGGAGATAATGCCTTTAAAAAATCTCAGTTACAAACCTTCCATTCCTGCCCTGTAATTCAGGGCATGTTTGATAACCATCAGAGCAGCGCAGGTATAACACCTGACACATTTTTTAGAGCTAAATCAAATCCTGGGATAAACTGTGATAACTCCAGTTCAGTGGTCTCAGACTTTTGGGCCCCACTGTATATATTTTGTGTTGTGCTTTGCCATGAATGCTGCACGGATTTTATTTAAACCACCACCTTCTTTCTCCATCAGAGATTTCAATTCATTAAATGAGGAAGACCGGGCTGCAAACCTACAACTGGCTTTTGACATCAGTGAGCGGGAATTTGGAATCCGTCCATTTTCATCTGGGAAGGAGCTGAGTGCTGGTGAGGAGCTGGACAAGACCAAGATGATCACCTACCTGTCCAAGTTCTATGAGCTGTTCCGTGGCACACCTTTACCTGCATCAGGTATTCTACCCTATTCTACTGTGCTGTTCCCTATTCCATATATTCTACACATGCCTATGCTACACTACTCCACTTAATCTTCTTTACTGTATGCAAGACTGGAAACTGTATTTTACTCTGTTTCATTAGTGAGATGCTGAAACCTGTTGGCTGTTCTTCATTGAACCTAGTCCCTGTCTTCTTTTTTGTATTCAATAACTAAAATATGCACAAATACACAAAACTAAACAGTGAAATTCCAGTGAAACAGAGGGTGTTCCGTTTCATTTGTTTTCCTTGAAGGCTGTGTGTGTGTGTGAGTGTGTGTGTGTGTGTGTGTGTGTGAGTGTGTGTGTGTGTGTGTGTGTGTGTGTGTGTGTGTGTGTGTGGGTGTGTGTGTGAGTGTGAGTGTGTGTGTGCATGCGTGTAATTCATCAGAATGAGAGGAATGCGTATTTGTACACAAGTTGTGACACCATGAGGACAGCTGCCTGTCTTCACAGAAGGGCTATTTTCTTTATTCGCCTTCCTCTGATATGCAGCCGAGCTCTGTTCTTCAGTGGAACGTTTCTCCACGTAGATGCAATAACCAGACAACGCAAACGTTCCTACTCTTAAACTGTCATTATAAGTCGATAATTTTTTCGTCATTTATGACTGTGTGATGTGGAAAATATGAAAACTCTAATTCTGTCACTTGTTATGCTGCAGGTTCCAGAGGAGTGGATGAAAACAATGAAGATTATCCATCTAAGGAAGTCAGAAGTAACAATAATGTTCTCAATCTCGCTCTGCCCAGGAAACGGGTTCCTAAGGTAACGCC
Organism: Eupleurogrammus muticus; assembly: GCA_036785175.1. NCBI lineage: Eukaryota > Metazoa > Chordata > Actinopteri > Scombriformes > Trichiuridae > Eupleurogrammus > Eupleurogrammus muticus. The sequence goes on along the minus strand of JAYKQN010000002.1, from coordinate 14,709,714 downwards.
ACACTGCACCATTTGAGTCTGATGTACTGAAGTTTACTGGCTCTGTCCTCCATTATCTTGATTTGCTGATTCAGGTTGATTTATTTCGTACATGTCAAAGTTTTTAATTGTAAATTTTAAATAGAATTACACCAGAAGATCATGTGATGTTTGCTTCCCACATTTGGCTCGCCTCCTATTGAAGATTGAATCTCTATTGCTGTACTTTCAGGATGAGAAGAAATCAGATGGCACAGACCCCATTTACAAAAGGAGGCGGAAATTCTGCACTTCTGTGGAGGAGGTTTGTTATAAGCTGCTTTAAATCAACTTCAAACTTAATTACTATAAGGAGATGTTGATAAATTAGGATCTTATGTGTTTTTTGTGTCCACTGTGTCTAGGACACCAAGGTGCGCTCTATGGCTTCTCAACTATTGGCCAAGTTTGAAAACGCACCCAGTTACACCGTAAGGAAGCAGGTACAAAAAAACAATGTATTTTGTTATTCTTTTGTTGTTATCTTGATGTTTGCTCCAGCTTTATTAAGTTTCAGAATGTAAGTATAAATTGTGTATATAGTTACCAATTTATCTATCTACAGAGAAATACTTTTACCATCTTTCCTGACTGCAGAAAGTTAGAAATGGAAATAGCAATTTTTCCTCCTTTCCATGGATCGTAAATATGTTTTAAGTTTCCCTTGTTGTGAGCTGGAGCTCCAACAGTGGTCTGTGGTTTCCCTGACAAAACTTTCCTTTCGCTAATGCTAAAGTCTTCTCATGTCAGCTTTTTATCTTTTCAGCCTTTTCTATTTCTGTGCCTGTTTAATAACTTACTTTCCAAACTTCCTGCAAACTCTCAGTCAGATTGTGAGAGGTCGTCCCTGCTCCATCCTCTCGACCTGCCTGAAAATCTTCACATTAAACTCAGGACTCCAATTCCACCTAAACCTCCTCCTGAGATACAGGTAGACGGGGCAGCCAGATACAAACTGTAGTTAGGACAGTCTCCAAAAGGGCTAACTAATCATACATTAAACACACAACCTCAAACTAAACAATCACACACACATACACACATACCATGTGTATGTTTATGTGCCTCATACATCTGTAAAAAACAAGATGTAATACTTTTCTAAACATGGGTTTTCAGTCGGTTTTCAATATTTAAAGAACCATACTGGTGTTTTACCTGAAAAACATTGCCATGTGACCAATTACTATTTACAATATTAAATATTCTTTTTGAAGGCAAAGTTATTTTGCTGTTGGTCACCAAAACAGTAGTAGTAGTAGTAGTAGTAGAAGAAATCCCCAAATTGTGATCATTTTTTTCATTCCATGGATTAAAAGTAGCGTGGAAATCCCCGTAGAGTAGAGTAAATAAACTGAAGCTTCAAATTTCCAACATTTAGTCACATGCATTAACTAAATTACCATCATCATATCTCTCTGCTCCTGCACAATCCCAAACAACCAGAGATAGAGCTTTTTTTTACGTTTTGGATAAATTTAAATTTAATTCTGAAAAAATTAATATCATATATAACGCTTGCCCAATAATAACAAAACAGATTCCAACACCTCTACCCCAGAACTTCTGCAGTTGCTAGTTTATTGGTATCAGTCAAAAGTTTGGACAAATGTTCTCAGTGAAGGGAATGGGAGGGTGTGTCCAAACATTAGACTGGTACTGTACATGAGGCAAAAAGAAAACATAAATGTCACGAAAAGAATAATGTGAATTTGGCAGCTCTCTCCATTAAAATGTTGCTGCTGTCGAGTCTCAGATGTCAGACTGTGCCTCAACTTATTGAATCCACCAGCAAAAAAAAAGTTTTTAACGGTTCCTGGTCATAACTGTATTTCCATGTGATGATTACATAACTTTGGCGTACAGTATAGGGCGGACAAAGCGTTCACTGCTGGCACGATCAGCGCCTGCCAGGAGGGAAGAAAATCATTCTACAAACTTTCGGCATGCTTTGAAATTGGTTGGCAAGACAAAAAGGCATTTGTGAATTGCAGTTAACGGGCTGTAGCATATGAAAGCACCGGTATGATTCTTTAAATGATCTGCAGCCTCATAAGTGGATAAAAAATAAACTTTAAGCTTCACTGTTAGGTTGCTTGATGAGGAGCCGCACCACAGCTCTCATGTGTACTCCTGTATATTGTTACTTTCAGTTTGTAGACAGTATCAGAGAAGCAGCCGCGCAGTTAGTTCGCCTGCCGCCAAAGACCCTGCCCAAACCCCAGTTCCAGCCCCCGTCCAAGCACACGTTTTCTGTAGTGAAGCTCAGACATGTGGAGCGAGCACATGCTCAGACGGAGCCTCGGCCCGAGAGCCCAGACTCTGCTGCCCCTTCACCCTCCTGCCACCCAGCAGTCCTTGTTATGTCAAGAATTCTCCAGCGCCTCAAGGAGGTGGATGAACAGATCTCTGAGGTGAACAATATCTTCTGCTAAACATCTATTTTCTTCTCTTTCCTTCTTCTAAACCCTTGTGATTGTTGCATGTTCTGATCCCCAAAATGTCCCCAGAGTGAATGTTGATTATATATCAAGCTCTGATTATACATTTAGGCTTGTTTAATGTGCAGTCAGATGGTGAAGTCAGCCCCTAATTATCCAGCCTGAGGAAAATGGCAGGAGCAGGCCTATAGATCTGGCACAAGCTGAGGCAGACACACTGGCAGATTATTGGTCAGACTGAGTCTGTGTGGAACAGGTGGGCCAGGGCCAAGCTGCAGGCAGAGGCTTACCTGAAACCTGAAAAGAAGCAATTTTGATTATTCCGATTGGACAAAAGCCTGCCTGCCGGCCTCAGCTCTGACAAGCACCACAAAAAAACATTCTCTTTTGTGATGTGTTAAACTTGAGTTTAAAGTAGAGTTTCATCTGTTTTGGAATGTTTTTTATAATGCAGGGAACAGACCAAATGATGCAAACGCTCTGAAAAACCTTGAACTAAATCACTATTACAACCGCTGCCACAAAAACAGCTCACATTACTGTTAGTTTAATGCCTTTCAGCACTATTGGTAAACCCCAGTACTGTATGTGTATTATACTATTGGTACAAATTGTGAGCACTATTTCTCTGTACTAGATGTAGTTTGTCTTTGTTTATCACATATAGTGAAGAATTTGGAATCAATTTTCTTTTCATCTGACAAATCCACCTGCAATTTGTGCATCTCACGTTGCTTTCATCCGACTCTTTGTGTTGATTGTGACTACCTATTTTAATAGCAAAGAATCTGCTATCAGGCCCATTTTATGTTTCAACAGTGTTTGAAATCATTACTATGGGAATAGTTCCCTATTATGGGAAATACCCTTATTAACTTCTTGCTAAGAGCTCTGCCAGGCCTGAGTGGCTGTCTGCTGTACTGTCTTCTGTTCCTCTACAGCAGGAGCATCCACATCATGTGGGGTGTGAAATTACTATAATAAGGCAGCCTTCATTCCACACAGCAATGTTATTGTTCTCCTCCCAACAATACACACTCAGCTGTCAAAGCCTGCTTCTTATTGGGAAAGAAGAACAGAAAGGTCTTTCATCGTTTTACTGCTTCAGGCTTATTAAGATGATATTAGTCTACCTAATTATGTCTACAGAGCTCCTCGTTTGATGGTGGGAGAATGTGTCTCGCTGTACCGTGGAGGTGGGATTGATGTCTCTTTTCCTGTGCTCTGTGTTGTCCTGCAGAAAAAAGCTCAGACAAAACACACTAGAGAGTTTCACTCAAAGAGTATAAAAGAAAAAGCGGTTCACCTTAGTGGGATGTTCTCAGGAGACATTAAGGTGACTATTCCAGCCTGATCTGTGAGTCCGGCCTTGGCCTTGTGTGCTGCACCTCCCCCCAACCCACCGCCAACAACCCTACTGAGTGTTTATTTGCATGTTTCAGCACATCGTGTTTGGGATCACAAGTGTTGCAGAGGGATCATTTTCTCCTGTTTTTGACACAGTGTAGATAGAAACACAACATTCTATGGAGGACACAGGTGGATTCAAAATCAGGACAGTCAGTATTCTACTAGTTTGTAATCACCAATATTTTAATTTAAGGGAGCATACTGGTGGTTTTGTATGCTAATACAGTATACATGTATATCTGGAAGGCCTGTTGTCAACATTGAACTATCACATCATCAAGCTTTATTAAAATTACATGACAAACAACGACACACAAAAAAAATGAATTCTTATGACGAAAAGAAGAAGAAATTTAATAATTGTGGTAGTTAAACAGGAGACATTGGTGATAACATTACTTAGATCATATTGTAGCATGAGAAAAAGACAATAATAAATAAATGTGTCATGAAAATTTGGATTTTGAAGTTAATAGCATGTTTAACCATGTAGATATTGTTAATATTGCCTTGTTTTTTTAGGTGGTTAGGCTAAGAATAAGTTCATAATGTGATAATTGTCCCATTGCTGAAGGCTCAACATTACATATTTATCCTTTATACACAAAGAACTGCTCCAGATAGGAAGTAAAACTATTTTCAAAAGAAGTCTACAGCTCGTGTTTACGTTGTCATGTTTCGTCTTAATCACACTGGACAGATCAACGCCCTTTTTTACATGCTTTCACTGCTCTTTCTGCCTCGTGTGCTTTTAATTACCAGCAGAGGAGGAGTGTGTGTTTTTGTGGTGGCACTTTGTGGCTTCCTCTGCTCCACCCATCCCCAACAGTCTGCTCCAATTCACCGTCCACATGTCACAGCAGGACATATGGACGGTTTAATGTAATGGATGGTCACTGGGTACATACTGCTCCATGTTCTTCACTTTTGGATCAAGTTTTATTCTTGAAGAGCAATTTGGAAGTCATTGAGATACGATAAACGTAACCAAATGTGTTGTGTCCATATAGCCATATAATTATTTTGATAATCACACTTTCTGTCTGGGCTTTATGTTAGCAAGCAGTTGAGTAGTAAAGACACTGGTCAACCTCCTCACAGCTCACACATACCATCACATCACCAGCACCTAATAGAATCCCCAAAAAGACATTCCAGAAACGATGTTGAGAAAGAAAAGTTTTAAATCTTCAGGGAAAACGTCCATTAGCAAAGCTTTGTGTGTTCCAGATTGCTCACATTGTTACTCCTTCTGCATGTGAAACCCACTGTGTGTGTACTGAGCATGCCCACACCTCCAAGAGTGAAAATGTCCATCTAATGCAGTGCTTCTTAATTATTCCCTGTCGCACCCCCCCCATGGAAGAAGAAAACATCTCACGCCCCCAACGCGACTATAAATAGTATCGTCTGTCTATAAAATTGTTATAAGTACCTCTGCATAACACGGTATCCTTATTAACGTATAAGAGAATAAAAAAAGAAAGAAATATGGACCAACTTACAACAAAGAATAGATTTATTAACTGTAACAGAAAAGATTTAAAGTGCATCTGAAATTCTAAAATCAAATTAAATCCTTAATTAAACTATAAAAATTGGACCATGTCAAACCATATGATACTGAAAAATAAAATTACATAAAATCAGCTTATCAGCATGATTGTGGTGTAATGTCTTTAACATATTTGTCTTCATGCTGTCCGCTGCCAACATTTTAGACACAGTAACACACTGGTCTTTCGCAGTGAATCAAGCGCTATAGACGCTTCGTCATATTTCCTCGTCTTAGCTTTGGGAGACATTCGTTTGTCTCTTTATCTCCGTCTCTCTCCACCTGTCTTCTCATTTTTGGTAAATATTTTTCATGGTGTCACTTGAGGGTCTGCTACACTTCATGTCTACACTTCATATTCATACACCTACACCGCCTCCACACACTCTGCCAATGAGAGCGCTACTGCCCCTATTGTAGTGGAGGTGTAATTGCACTATATTCTAGGATGTAAAAAAAATAAATAAAAAAGCATGTTCCCAGAGGGCGCGACCCACTATTTGAGAACCACTAATCTAATGTGACCTAGTCCGTTTCATTTCCAGTAATAATGGTGCAAAGACTGCCAGAGAATTGTTGGTCACTTTCTGTATTTTTGATGTATCTGTAGTTTCTGGGGAGGTAACAAAGAATACATGAATAGATATACATAATAAAAAAGCAAAAAAAAAACACATACACACAGAATACAGTAGCACGCACACACATACACACCACGAAAAAAAAGATTATTTATGAGAGGACCACTGACCTGTAGAATGTTGCCCCGAATCATCAGTGTGTCATTCTCAGTTTAGAGGTGTGTGACATCAGGGCTCCGCTTTAAATCTGTCATAATAACTCTGCCCATGTTTGGTTTCCCAGAACGGCTCGGTGCGGAGGGCGTTCCCCCAGTCCAGCGACAAGTGTCACTCATGCCAGCGGCGTGTGTATATGGTGGAGCGGGTCTGTGCTGATGGGCTCTACTTCCACAGGGAGTGTTTCCGTTGCTCCACCTGCAGCTCTGCCCTGCGCCAGGGAGCACAGGCCTTCGACTCCGAACAGGGTATCCGTCTTTAAATGTTTCCTGCCTGTGTCACTTCAAAAAAGCCCAATCAGTTTTTTAGTTGAAGTCTGAAGTACTTTGTTATCTTTACAGGGAAATTATACTGCAAACTTCACTTTGATCAACGCAACAATGGGACAAACCTCCGCAGGAATTTCTCTCTACGCTCAGTAAGTGTTTTGCGCCTCAAACTATATGTTTTCTTATAACACTGCACATTGTAAAACGTCACATTTCTCTCTCTGTCTTTTAGAATCGTTACAGAAGCGAAGCCCAGGAGCTGTCCGTTGCAGATGGAGAGAGCTCGGCCTCCAGCAGAGCGGAGGACCCTCAGAATCCTGCAGCAGGTACCTTCAGCTCCTTCCTCAGGAAGCGGCTGAGCTGGCCGCTGAGCGCGGCTCGCGCCGCGTGTAACGTCCCCAAGCGAGCGTTGCAGCGCGCGCGTAACGCAACGCAGGCCGTCGCCGACCACGTGAGAGACAATGCCCAGGACTACGTGAACCTGTATGAGCTGCTGAGCTTGAGCTTGCCCCTGCTGCTTGTCCTGCAGGACGTCCTGCTGCAGATGTGCGCGGAGGCTGTGCCCGAGGGGCCGGGCCACCTCCAGCGGGCTCTGCTGTGGCTGCAGGAGCATGTCGCACACTGGCTCATCTAATAGTCAAAGCCTGAACATTACTCCAGACGCCGTTCATAGCTGTGGCCAAGGTGCACAGTAGCTGGAGTGTTCTTGTCATGTTCTGATTTCCAGCTGTGCACAAGCACCTTTTTGATGTTTACTCGTCTTTTATTGATGATTCTAGAGTTTACTCTCAGTGTGTTCGATGTACTTTTGCATCAGCCAAGACACTGTAGATTGCACATACAAAACTTTAGCAATTTACAACAGGGTTTGGGGGGGATTTTTTACTTTAGAGTGGATTTAGTGTGAAAGCTGTATAGTAGAGTTGAATTAAGTTAAAAGTTTGAAGTAGCTCAACTGCAAATGAATACCTTTCATTGAGTAAAAAGGATTAAGACTGCTGAAATCACCATTGCTGTAAAACGGATGCAGTTAACATTGCTTTACTCAGGTCATTTTGACTGTCTACTTTGTGCACTTTATCTTTGGGAACTGCCTTGTAAACGGAGCAGCGAACTTTCACATACAGTAAGACTAAAGCCTGGATTCATGTTGACAATGAACAGCAGGCACGGTTTACTTTGTGCTCCTACTACATATATATTTTTTAATATACATATGTGCAGATGTGTGTTTTACCCACATGGCATTTTCATGTTATATTTGCTATACTCTGACCACCTTATTGTAATTACTCCATCTTTTGTATGAATGACTCCCAAAGAATCCCTCAGAGGTTTTGATACTGTAGACTCCTCTTGGTATTTAGTTCTACTTTGCTGCCATCTACTGTTGACTCTCAGAAAAAAAACATGAAGGCAAAAAAATCAAAAGGACACCCCACCCTTTAAATTGTTATATACCTAGATTTTAAATAATTGATTTAGTAGATACGATTTACTGTAGACAAAAGAGGCTGGTGAGCATGCTGTAATGACGTGTTTGTATGTGCTCACCACTCTTGCCAGAAATTGAAAGCATGTTGTCAGATCGACTGCAGACCTCTTTGACTGGAAGCCACCCGTTCGCTTCCTATTCAGATGCAAATGCTTTATTTCGGTGCCAAAGAAGCACTTGTGAGTATTTTGTTCAGCTTTAAAAATATTTGAAAATGAATGTTGTTTGCAGAAACTTCAGGCAGTCTTTTTTTTAAGTGTTTACGGCATGATATGCAATAATATGTTTGTGTTTTGCTCTCAGCTACCTAATTTTACTTATTGATTACTGATTCCGTGAGATTTTGTTTTACTGTGCAGCAGAGGTGTAAAACTTCAGTGTTATAAAATATCAAAGAACTGTTGTTTTTTTATATACATGAACTTGTATAAATAAAAGTTATGCATTTGACTTCAGTCATGCAGACTAATCTGTACAATGGTGCCAACAGCAAAATATCTTCTTATGAATGTCAGTATTTTTGTTTGGTTTATATAAACATGTTCGACTTTTGTGCATCTTGTTGTTTTTATTGATCCCTGTGTTTTAGACCATTCTTCTCTTTTCCCCCGTCAGCTGAAGCCTTTCATGAGGGGTGTGAGGCCTCTGGATGGTTAGAAGAGATGACAGGTTGAAGGTGATCACCTGCATGATCACAAAGCCGTGTTGTAGTTGTAGTGATGACGTTAGATTACAAAAACTGATCATTTAACAGCATTCACAGTAATTCAGTAATTACAGATGCCCCTTTGCAGTGACGTGGATCTTTGGCTGAACTAAACTAAAGACTAATGAAAGGCTTCAGTGTTCCTTATCGACCCTCCAGTCTGTTTTGGGAATGAACTGTTACTAACTCAAACTAGTTCCAGATTTCTGAAATGCTGCCCCCTTGTTTTTCAGTAATCAAATTATTAATATAGTGTCAGCTCAGTGCAGTACTAACTTGTGGAAAGGTAACCAAAAGAAATGCCCTATTAGGTATTATTCCAACTTTGTGTATTTAGGAAACAATTCCTCTGTAAACATCTTAAAATATTCAACTTTGCAAATCATCACTTTGAGTGAAAATATGAAACCAAAACCCAACCTGAGGTTCTGGAGATTCATATTATTTCCCTCAGCAGATGTAGTGGTCTAATTGTCATGGGGTTGTGGATATTAACATTTTAATTTTTATGAGCAAATTGAACTGTACATTTTAAGAATCAACTGACTCCAAGCTGATAAATGAACATGTAGTCTTAACTTTTAAAGGTACAGTCTAACAAAACAGAATTGGCAGAAAAAAAACAGTTCCAGAGGTAAGTTTTGATTAAATCAAAAAATAAATGGTGTCTCTCAATTTTTTTGTACATGAATAAAGATACATCATAATTTGATGCAGAAAAAAAATCCACACGAGTGCAAGGAATGAAGTGTGATGCTCAAAATGTCACATACAATGATTCCTCCTCAGACTGGCAGTGATAACCTATACTTAATTTATGCCAAAACTAGTTAAAAATGAGGCAAAGTTTTGGCTTCACCGGTATGCAGAATATTCTTATAAGTCTCATATTAGCTTCAGCTTGATGTTGTAAAGTATTTTTTATAAAGCACATTCACCATTTCTAAAGGAGCAGGCTACTTTTATGATATGAATGTTCGTGAATGTGAACATTGCATTCTCAGTTCCCCTTTATAAATAAAAGGTTTTTTAAACCTTTTTATTGGTAATGTAACATTCCACAATGATCTGACAATAGTGGCATAGAGCCACCATTCATTCTAATACTGAATAGAGCACCATTCAGGGAAGCGCTTTCTTTCAGTGGTGCACCTCTATGTCTTTGCGTTGTTGTTGTACAGCTTCGCTGTTTCTCCTCTTATCTCTAGCTCAAAAGAAAATGTCCTCATAGGTTGGGTTAGAAACACATGAGGAATGCACTTACAGCTCAGGGACATAGTATTTGCTTTTCGGAATAAATGTTCCATGTTTCAAAAAATGGTGTGAACTAAAAAAAAAAAGTCCTTGATTTTATAAGTTCAGGTCAAATTCTGTAGGAACTTCTGTATTTCCTTTGCTTTCAGTGTAAATACCGACCGTTAGTACCTTACGTGTGTTGGTAAATGTGTTTCTCACTAATTCGTCACAGTGAGGATTGTGTTCCAGTAGATAAACTGACTGCAAAACTCAGACTGTCGTTCATGAGCATAAAATGTGACACACATAAATCATTTAGTTTGTCACATAAATATTAAATAATTCTAAAGCCTGTGTTGGTCCAATCTAAGCCTTACACTGTATGTCGTGCATCAGCTGCTTGATGTATTTATACCTTTTCCTCTTTGTTCTTACTTTTTACAATAAAACATTCCGAACAATTAAAAAAAAAAAAGTTTAATTTCAACTTTAAAATTTCTCAGTATTTGTTTCCTCTTTTTCTTCGTTGTAGAAGCTGCGACACAAGTGCGTTATCACTTCACCTTCTTCTGACTGGAAATTACAAGTCAAGATCATTCACAATGCCATTGTGTACAATCCTTTAAGTCGTTTTACAAGTGTGTGACACATTGCTTTTTTTGCTGCTGTATTGCTTTTTTAAACCAAAAAAAAAGTAATAAAGACATTGTTAGTAACTTATGACTGTGTTTTCCTTTATTGTCATTCCTTCTCCTCATATGAGTTGTTTTTGGAATATGTGTCGGATGCAAAAAAAAAGAACCTGTGACCTTTTCGCTGTGAGAAAACCAGCGTACGACCATGTCACCCACCTCCAATTAGAAAATAATACTATCTAAACCTGTTAAATGTTACTGGGGCAGCACTGAGTTTAATGCATACATCACATGAGGAAGCATCACTAAATAAAGTGTTTTTCTGCAGTAAAACACAAAGTTACTGTTACAATATCAATATAAATATTGTAACAGTAACAATGAGCTTTATCACTGCATATTTTTCATATCTGGATAACTCTATGTTTAAAAAGTGCAGAATTTACTGTTACTGTAATAATCTGTTACTCTTGGTCCAATTTTTTTTTGACATGAACTTAAGAGTTTAATTAACTTAATGAATACAACAAAGAGGTTCTTCCACAATAAGAATCAGCCCTAAAGTCAAGGGCTTTTTTACTTTGCAATTCCCCTAAGATTCATTCCAGAAATAGCATCGCATCTAAAGTGTCTACTATCAAAATCTTATTTATTGTATGACTATTGTCAGTGGATTGTTTTCAGAGCGTTCACTTTGACCTGTATTTTGTTAATATACATTTGGAAATGTTATTGTTCTGTCTCCATGAAAGTCAAACACCATCTCATTCTCTCGAGTAGACACTTTAGATGCGATGCTATTTCTGGAATGAATCTGTAATGAAAGCCCTTGACTTTAGGGCTGATTCTTATTGTGAAAGAACCTCTTTGTTGTATTCATTAAGGTAATTAAACTCTTAAGTTCATGTCAAAAGAGCCAAAAATTGGACCAAGAGTAACAGATTATTACAGTAAAAGCAAATTCTGCACTTTTTAAGCATAGAGTTATCCAGCTATGAAATGGAAAAAAATATACAGTGATAAAGTTCATTATGAATGTAATTTTAATGTATAATGTCTTACGTTTTTGCTATATAGTTTATATAGCATTCATATGAAGGCGTTGAACTTGAGTTGTCGTCTACAAAACCCTAAAAGAAATTCTAACAGCTGTTTTGGCTTCATGCTGTTGGCTGACGAAATTCACCAATAACACAGATGGCCAAATAAGCCGCCAAGAGTTCTCTCATATTCTTACATAGGGAGGAATATTTGATTTGATTACTTAGAGGAGATATCCGAGGGTCCGCTGTGCCGTTGCTGCAAATGTTATCTGATCAGACGTCACGGAGCAGATCGGTGGACACAAAGTGCAGATGCAACACCAGATAACAAGTACTGCAGCACATTTTGAAAGAGAAATTTAATATCTATCTTGTCAAGTATTTATTGTGTTTGTCTGACTTCAAAATCAAATTATTGTATCTGTGTAGCAAGTGTAGATGCCCAGACTGGTGCTCCTGACTAATTTCAGACGAAATGTCCTCAGCCATGAAAGCAGGAATAACGCAATGTTATCAAAGAATAACGAGAGCTGCAGTGCACGGATGAGATATGTCCTGTGTGCATCTCTGTGAAGTGCAATATTTAAATACTGACCCTCTTAACTTTTTCTTTTTTTTTTTTTTAAATTAAATGACCTTTACTTAAAAAAAAAAAGAGCGGCACAGAAAACAAGTTACACCGGCGACAAAGATTAGCATCCAAGCAACCAGAGCAATCAGAGCCTGAAATTGCACTGAAATTACAAAGTTGATGACAAAATAGAAAAGCTGGGACAAGATGAATCCAAAAATATAATGTCATTATTTTAGCACTTTCACGCAAATCACCCTTTTAAACAGTCAAACGCAAACCTCCAAAAGGAGGAGACGCACGCCGGGCTGCCACGGTAAATAATCTGTACTCTATTTGAACATTTACATTTCCTGCGAGGAGAAAAATTATACCCTGGGCAACGTAAGTAGAATAAACAGCTGTTTTTTGGGGCGGATTTTTCCTTCCATCTTAATATTTGCCAATAAGAAAGCATAATGAAGTGATATTCTAATGTAATCAGTTCATTAGGAATAAACCAAAGCTGCTGTATGACATAAAAGCACAAGACGGTTAAAAAACATGCAGGAACATAACAGAGCATCACAGAGGAACCGATACTGTGATAATAAAAAAAGAAAAGCTCTCTGCTGGAGACTGATAAATGAAAGAAAAGGACTAATGTCATTCTCCAACATGTAAGTCTCAGATAAGCCTATCTGAGCGGCTCCTCTTACAGGACACATGAAGTCGCCTGGCTCCTCGCTGTCTGCAGCTGGAGCAGCTGGAACAGCTGGAACAGCTGGAGCCTCAGTGGATACCGGTCTACTGTATATGCTATACGCTGTATACAGGCTCTGCCCCTTTAACCTTTGCCACTTTATTGATCGCTGCACTAATTTCTCCTGTCTCACTTGTCCCTTTCCAGTTGTTTCTGATTTTAATGTCGACACAAGCCTTAACGCTCTCCTTCTCTCTCTCTCTCTTTCACTTGTTACAAGGTCATCTACTTTTTGTTCCATGGCTATTTATTTATTTTTTTTGTTTCGGAAGTTGCCTTGGATAAAGGCGTCTGTCAAATGACAAAAAAAATATATAAAATAACAGGAGCAATCACGCTTTCTTTTTTTCCCAGAGGGAAACATTGTCATTACGTTTTTTGCAGATAAGTTGGACGTATTTGATATGTGCATATTTTCACAAACACAGTTTTATGGTGTGATAACAGTATGGTTCAGCAGCAGTTTAGGTGTTTTTTTTTTTGGACTCTTTCAACAGCTGCATACTTAGTGCAAGAAAAAAACAGTCGAATGTCAAACAGTGCAACTCATTTAGCAGATGTGTACTATTACTTTTCTGTTTTGTAGAATGGTCCAGAGATTTCGTATTCATTTTAATCATCCATATTTATAATAGTAGTCTATGGGAAGAATTGGATCCAAATGCTTCTGAGATATACTCATCCCATGCTGACACATCTTGCTTATATTACTCTATGTGCTGGGTCACGTTGAATGACCTAAAGTACTAGGATTGCTTTATTTGAATAGTTTTTAGATGCTGTGACAAAGGTGGTGAAACCAGTTTTTTACTCTTTTCTTCTTTTCTTATTTGTGACACTTTCCACATTTTTTTTTAAATGTATGTCATTTTATTCTATTTCTTTCAGTAAAAAAAATGACAAAGGACAATGAAAACTGCATGAATTTGAAAAAGTAACATTTTTTTTCTTCTCTCCTCTTCCATTAATCACCACCGCTCAGATTTATGGCGTGACCCTTCGGAGGGCCCCGCCTCCCAGGTTGGGAACCACTGGACTGTATATATGAAGGAACAGCTACTAACTCCACCTCCAGCAGCCACAACCATAAAACATGCTGTTATCATTACTAATGATGTGTATCATGTCACACTTGATAAAATCAGTTCTTTTAATAGTTTAGGAGGAATTTGCTGCTCGTGATTTTCATGCAGGACTTTTGGATGTAATGGAGTAATGTTTACCTTGCTGTGCTTTTTAGTGGAAATGATCTGAATACTTCTTCAACCAATCTTTTGGCTACTTGGTGATTGAGTGCTGACGGATTTCGAGGTGATGAAAGAAACATTGGTAAAAAAAATTTTAAAAAGCTCTATTAGAAACAACTGGACACAATTTGAGATATGGTGTTGAACATGAACATTGGACTTTAAACGGACATTGTTACATAATGATTAGTACAGTAAGAGCCTGCAGGTGGAAATGAGAAGCTGGAAGCTCATGCTGATGGGTAAATATAGTGAGTGGGGTCCCAGGATAGGGGACCAGCACCGTCCAACCTCTCTACATCCAATTAATGATTTCAGCAGGTGCAAATCAGCTCAGCGGATAAGTGAGGGGGCTTTGGGGCGTGGAGCTGCGTGGAGCCACAGCGGGACAAGCTGTCTCTGCTGGGGAAGATGCTACGGAGCCAGAGAACAGAGCCACCACTGTGTGAATGGGTGAATGGACATATCTAGTGTAAAGGTTGAAATTACTAGAAGGGCATGATATATGCATTTACCAACCAAATGGTCCCTTTTCCTACAGTGTCCCATAGACACTGTGATTGCCTTGGATTGGCTTGGGTCCATCTGCTGGGATCCACTGTGTCCTATGGATGGCAGCATCCAGCATGATTTGTGAACACGGGATAACGGCCAGATGTTATTTTGCCCCTTCTCCAGTTCCAGTTGGTTCTGTGATGAGCAGAGAAACACATAAAGACAGATCCTATTTAAAATGTAGTGAGTTCACATAAAACACAAGTTCAGTTTGTTGAAAGCGGAGCAGAGAAGGAGTCGCTTCCACTCCTAAAGGCATCAAGGAACTTGATGAGACACAGGGGGAAAAAACAGAAAAGAATAAAACAGGAATCTCAGAACCAGCAGTTCTTAATTCTGAAATTAGGAATCGTGTGGATTCATTATAGTGTGGTTAGTAACTCCACTGGATGTGGTTCCCAATGAATCTGGGTGTAATCCCATCCATCCAACCACCCATTCATCCATCCAATATAACTATTAATAATGCTATTTGAAATGCTTTTGATTTTTTTTTATTGAGAAGGTAAGTAAGAGGAATTAATGGGAATGACTGATGACTGCTAGAGGTCATAGGTCAATCTGAGCAAGCAGCAAACTCAAATAACAGGAAGAAGAAAACACTTTTATATCTCAGAGTCAGTCCTTCTGTTCAGACTTGTTTTAGAGACTTATTCTCTCATTTTAGTTTGGTGTAGGCTTATTTTATTTATAATTGGCTATATTTATAATCGGTTATGTGCTATTGTTACTACAGGAACAACACGATATGCTGCGTGTGCCTACCTGAATGAGAGGTGAACCTTGTGCTGTAAATGCCGTGTTGAGCTCAGGTAAATTCATGGGTTGTTATTGTGTTATTAGTTTAGAGTGTTCAGTAGGATGACTGCGCTGTAAATCCTGTTTAGATGCAGGTGAACATCAAGGTGAGACCATTAAATCGTGGCCGTGATTGTGCGTATGTGCACCCGGTGCTGATGATGGCGTCCGCCGGTACAGAATCGCACAGTTCAGGCTGCAGCGCTGCACTCCGCAGCCCGCAGTGCGATTACCCTCAGAAGCATACAGCACACTCCTACAAAACACTTGTTTCAAACTACACATTGCATTGGCTTGTTATTTTAACCTGATACCAAACTGGAACCCAGCTGCCCCAGCCCAGATTTTAGGTTATTAAAACCCAGCATTTTTTAATGTGAAGTATTGATTGCAACAAAAATCGTATCGCGGTGAAAGTTGTTCTTGTTGTTATGGGGAAAGACAGATTTACCTGTGTTGTTCAAATGTTCAAGCCCCCAGGTCCCTGTTGTAAAATATTAAAATATACTTAAGATGTCATCTTATTATACAAGTCCTCCCTTCAAGTGTCTAAAACAACTTAATACAAGAAAGTAGGGAGTGGTTATTTTTCTCTTATATGGCACATTGTTACAATTGAATATACTGCAATTTAAAACAATCTACTATGGTATTAAAAAGCTTTTTTTTCCTTCACATCAACTTCATTCAGTACAGGGACCGTTCTGTTAATCTAATGAAATAAACACTATGATTTGAACTCATTACGGTCAATTTAATACACAATATTTGATGAGTTAAACGGTGATGATAATAAGTCAGCCTCTTTAAGAAAAATGTAGCCTGCAGTGATTATTTATAGTGACAAAAAGCTGTTTAAGGTTTGTTCCATCATGGCTGCTTTTAGTTTTGGTTCAGCATGCTACTCTAAATTGAGCCCTGGATTTCTTGCCAGACTCATCCTCTGACATTTAAGCTGGGATAGTGACAATGCATTTCAATAGCCCATTGTTCTCAACCACTATCATCAGAAAAGCCCTGGACTTGCGTGTGAGCTGTGCTTTTTCACCAAAAAAGCAGAAAATGATCACCCATAATCAAAACCTTGTCATCATAAGCCAAGATGTCTTCAACAGGAGCATTTCCAGCCATTAGATGTAATTACACTCCTGTATCTGCCTTTATATACCACTGTGTTCATATCAAATAAGCCTGTCCACACATGCTAAGACCATTGTCCTGCCTGTCCTTTATATAGGACAACGGTTGTTCTCATCGTAGTTAAGAAAAATATCCTCAAAAAAGAGTGAGTTTAGCAGGACTGGCACTGAGGGTGAGTGGTTTATACTGTATGTATCAGAGGTCCAGGAGTTCTTCACTCTTACTGTCTGGGTTTGAACAGCTATATTTAGGGTGCATAATGTCAAGACTTATTCAAAAATATTGAAATGTACAAATTAATTTCTATTGTAAATGCACATGTATATAATATATTGGACAATCCTATGAAAATCTATTGTAAAGCAGTATCTGAAACAACTGTCCCAGTAGAGATATGATATCTTCTGAAATAATGAATATCATACTGCAGACTAGGTCCCGACAACTTTGTTTGCCAGATGGCAAAAAATGAGACGGCGCTCTGATTATTTTTGATGGCTGCATATAAAACCATGTTCTAAAAACATGCATCTGTGTGATATCACTAAATCCTCTGTCGCGGATGCAATCTGCATGCACATCTGGTCATAATCACATTTTAAACATTGGTTATGCAATAATCTGTCTTTAATGTCTGTGTCCCACTGGCGGCACCTTCTATTGAACGAACAACTGAGCCGCCCATAGAGATAAAGAGATTTTCAGGCAAGTGTGTTTAAAATTGTGATGGAACACACAAACAGAGCACCGTGCATATTAGATGTGAAGCTCTGTTTGTAAAGGTTTTGAATGGACTTAATTTAATTTACATTTTTACGCAGCTTCTTGACACGCCTTCACCATCCCATATATGCTTTTATATAACGTGTAAGTTGTGTGGAAGTTCAAGGGTTCGGGTTCAACTTCAAATCCCTTTTTTTCCTCCATGTGAACAATATCCAGAGTGAAGCAGCAATGGGATGTGAAAGCCGTGAACGTCATGCTCCCTCCTGTAATGCTCAACCAACACACAGAAGTAACAACAGAAAATAAGAAAATATAGAATGAGAATTTAACACAAGACTAAAAAGTGTGTGTACTTGTGTGTGTGTGTGTGTGCATGTAAGGTCCTGCAGGTTTGTACAGTACATAAAGACAAAGCTGCTCAGCAGCGATTCATCTCCTCCATGAAACAGTTCCGAAGCAACATTATTGGAGTTCTGGCGTGCAGGTTTAAGCATGAAGTGATGTGACAGCAGCAGAGTATTGTAGTTTGACTGTAGCAGCAGCTGGAGCCGTCTACCTATAGAAATACATTCAGGCTTTATTCCGTCCCTTCCGTCCATATCGTTTCAATTCCAATTTTTAGATTAAAGCAATCCTAAACAGCTGTCCCTGCATGCGTTGAGTTATCACTCTGTGTCCTGAGCTGTGGCCTCTGTAAAAAGTGACCAATTACATGCGATATCAGCACATCCAGTGCAGCACATATTAAATAAGGTGCAAACATTCTAATGTGGGGAAAGGAAATTGATTAATAATATTTTAATAAATAACACAACAAAAACTTGTCATTGGCAGCACACCATGTATTTTGGGATGCCTCCAATGCTTAGGGTTTGAGATGGTGAACATAGCATCTTTTTCTCCTTTGTCGCCTTCCATCTCTAAAAAAAAAAAAAATCCAGTACACAATTTTTAGAACATTTTCCCCCGTCCAAGTTGCCTCATATTCCACCGCTGCCACAGTAATGTAATATTGAGTGTGATTGGTGAGAGTGAACCAATCACTATCGGACACACTAGGATTTGTCTGTCCATTAGGGCTGTTGAAGGTCAAGCATACAGACCACCTTAAATTTACTGAGTCCTGTTTAATGATCAGAGTGGTAGCAACTGGTCGTGCTACAGACATTTATTACATCTTGCATATAATAAATCATCATGGAAGGCATGGCAACCTGCAGTGGCTTTTACATCTGTTAAGGCAATTGTGGCTGAATGGAATCCACTTCATTAGGCATCACTTTAATATCATTGGTGTATTTCTGTTCATATTAGAGCCATGGAGGAGAAATGGTCAGCTAATATTTCCAGAGGGAAGTGTTCAGTATGTTGTCTGTTTATTCTGAACCACACCTATGTACCTGGTATAATTACACCGTAGGTTATTTACTTCATTCCGCACCTGGTGAACAAACATTTTTAAATTTAGAGTTTTGTTCATGAGACATTTTTATTCAAAGTGTATCTTTTTAAAATAAATTAAAATACAGTCTCTCCAATCAGCACATGTAACATAAAGTAAACCCTTACATGCTTTACATATTCTGACCCTTTACAGTATCTTCTCATAGTGTGTCTCATTCATTATTACTCCATCAGCCATTAAACAAGGTGGACCAATCAGTGAAAGTATTTTGAGTTTTAGGTCTTAATGATGATTTTTAATGATGGATGAACAACATTTTATTTAAAACAAATAGGTTAGACTGGTTATTCTTTAATTTGCCCTGAACAGTATGTAAGGGTTAACCTACCAGTCCAATAAATTCACTTAGTGGGATACTGTACATTTCAGAAGCTATGTAGATCGCCATGGTAACCCGGACTGTGTGGCTAACCTGCTGCACAGCATGTTTGGTTTGGAGGATCAGATACAACTGTGCACATATTGCCTCTGATCCAACCAGCTCTCTGGATAGTTATTATTTTAACAGGGTCTTGCAGAAAAATTGAATTCACATTAAATGATGGTGACAGACTTATTAAACCACTTTATCTTCCAGAAAGGTTGTAGCTCTCTGCAACTGGAAGATAATTAGCTGGCTAAGGTGAGTTGTTTTTCTGATGTATATTAATTGTACATTTAACATTTTGTGTGGATTGTAATCGTTAAAATAAAAAGATCTCCTCACTGAAGGTGAGATCTCACACCCTGTAGGTGTGTGAACTTGGATTTTAAACGGCAGCTCAGCTTCATGTCGCTTCTTGCTTCTCAACATCTTTGCTTGACCTACCTTGACTTGGATACATAAAATGCTCAGTTTTTTTTACAGTCAACTTCTTTTACAATTTTATTTAACAATGATTTCCTCTTTTTCATTAAAATGTTGTTTCCAGCTGTGTGTGTGTGTGTGTGTGTCTCTTTCACCATGACATTCATATTGCACAGATAAAATACGGGTGTGGACTGGGAGCATTTTCTTTTGTAAATAATGTGGATCTTACTTCTTTGTACTTGATAGTCGCATGAATTTTAAAGAAGAAAATGTCCTGCAATGGTCTGTGGCCTTCAAGTTCAACAAAAGCACCTAAAAGGGTGCAGGAAAATGTACAGAATACAAGGAATAAAATGATTTTTAATTAGTGCAGCAGTGGAGGGGCAATAAGAAAGATTCTAATGTGAAGGTGGAGAGATGAGACATATCTCTACAACTACAGGTCCTTCTCAAAAAATGAGCATATTGTGATAAAGTTTATTATTTTCTGTAATGTACTGATAAACATTAGACCTTTATATTTTTTAGTTTCATTACACACAACTGAAGTAGTTCACGCCTTTTATTGTTTTAATATTGATGACTTTGGCAAAAAAGTAAAGAAAAACCAAAAATCCCTATCTCAAAAAATTAGCATATTTCATCCGACTTGAACTTCTGTTTCTTTTTTCAAGATAAACTGAAAGAGCAATTAATCAAGCAAACAGTTTTATTTGTCACATGTGAAGATCACGTTGAAATCTAATTTCATCGCCTCCTCCAATCTATGAACAAACAACCCCTACCAAAAAAAAATAATTAACAAGCAAATTAGCTTACACACGAATACAGAGTAGGAAATAAAAATGTTTGATAAATGTGATGAGGTTCCCCTCAGTCCCATTCATTTAGCTGGTGCGCGACCCTCACTCGTCCTCCTCTTATCTCTCAACAAAACAAATGAGTGTGGCTGGCCGCGCAGTCGGAGCACAGAGCCAGGGAAGCACCTGGCCTTGCCCGGCTATCTGATTAGAGGAGATTGCAGGCCAGGCTAGACCAGAGCAGGTAGTGGCAGTGGCAGGGCAGATCTGGAGTAAAATGAACTAAACCAGGCTAATTCTATTGCACCGCGGCCTCCCTCAGAGGCTCTGAGCACCAGGTTCAAATCAAAGCGATGCCACAGCACAGACCGACCGTCTCTTATCAGCCTCGGAGTCACCAACGAGGACTTCAGCTGCTGATAATAAACTCGCTTCACTGGTTCAGAACAGATGATTTGGATTCTGTGAAACATCTATTTGATGATTAAGCTGTGATTATCTGTCCAAAGCTGTCCAAATTGGTTTACAAACAAGAAACCTCTGACATATTTCACCTCAGAAAGCATGAGTGAAGGAGGTTTATAGCTTAAATATGGAAAATATGAAGAGATACAGTACCGCAGGCCCATATTTGAGAGACACCACCCTAAGTTACGACCTGTTGGGCCCATTTTACACATTGGTTATTTATAGTAAGGGATACTATGAGGAAATCTAATCAGTACAGGGACACCTGAAAACAGCAGGCTGTTGTACAGACAGAAAGGGCGTGTTATTACGGCGTTATTCCTGAATAACTACGAGCTGTTTCAAAGCAATGTCAGACCCATTAGCCTGTTTTTGTTCAGTTTGGAGAAAAAAAATTGACCATTTGTGGACAAAGTGTACACAGAGTGCAACGTAAGTGGAGTGCTGGCAGGTTCAGGTCTGAGTAATGCAGGTGTGAAATCTGGACCTGGCTTCGACAATGTGTTTGTAGTTTACATCAGATTTGTCATTTTACAGCTGCATTTCAATTACTTTACTAGTTACTAGTGTTTCTTTCTTTCTTTCTTTTTTTCTTTCTTTTTTGCCTTTGTACCATTAGTTCTGGATGGTGAGGCAAGGCCTTCGGAAGAAGGGGGAGTTTCAGCGGCAACTGGGTCATTCTGTGTCACATCAAATCAGGTTCTTGCAGTAAAACCTCAGATTTAGTTCGGAACTTGTCTACACAATAAATGGTTCCCAAACAAAGGTCTGTAAAACATTTTTGTTCAATTTCAAAGGTGTTAGCCTTGATATTTAAAAATTGTACACTCAAAAATTGGTTTAGAAAGCCATGTTTGAATGTTAATAATTTGGAAAATATTTTTACTAACTTCACCAAGTAATGTTGGATAAAAGACAAACATACATAATATGACTGATTATTGATTTTCTTTAATGCCATTGTTTTAAAAAAGTCATTATCAGTCATTTTCTAAACCTGCTTATTCCTCACTAAGGTCACAGGGGTCAGCTGGAGCCAATCCCAGCACATCACAGGTAAGAGGCAGGATAAACCCTAGGACAGGTTACTAGTCTAGTGGGGCACAAACACCATTCACTCACACACTCACACATATAGGCAATCTAGAACCTCCAATTAACCTCAGTGTGTTTTGGACTGTGTGAGGAAGCTGGAGAACCTGGAGAGAAGCCACAGACACAGGAAGAACTGCAAACTCCACACAGAAAGGTCTCAGCCACAGGACATGACCCCACCACCTTCTTGCTGTGAGGCATCAATTTTTTTTTCCTTGAAATACAAGGATATCTAATAAGAATCTAATAATAATGATAATCTCCAGCTAATATTTGAGCTCTTTTCCACTATTGGACATGATGAAAATACATTTAAAAAGGTGTGGCAGCATTTTTTTTTTCTAGGACCAAAATCGTAAGTGGGGCAGCGAGTAGGATCATGGAAATTCATGTGAAAAATTCATTTATGTATGTTCATTTAGTGCCTCAATAATGATAATAATGATTCATTCAAACTATTATACCCTAAAATGATAGAATAATAAAAAAAAACTGAAATGGTAGCAGAGGTAGCCTTTATTGCACTCAAGTGACACAGCTCATTTATTTATTCCCTGCTGACGCATTTATCTGTTTTGTTTCATTTGCCACCTATACAGCAAATACGACTGCACAGCTTGTGTGGCCACACCCTGTTACACAACAGCTTAGCAGCTGTGAATGAACAGTGTCGTCTTGGGGTGAGCAGTTCACTGACTTTAGCAGTACTCTTTCCCCAGATATGATGAAATACAAGCACCGACGCAAGATAAGCACATTACATGGAGCTCTAACCCTGAACCCTCCTCTCCTCAATCTAAATTTTGATATGTGTGATATACGCAGACCCACTGGAGACCTTCAGGATACTCACGTTGCATGGTCAACATGTAGCTTGTCACCTAATGACTAAGCACAGTCAAACCTGATGCAGGGCTGTGAAATACCGCTGCAGAAAACAGACAAAAAAAGCTCATGACAGAGAACTTTTATATAGCTGCCCCGGACGGAAGAATACAGAAAGTGATACAACTCCTTGAGTGGTTACTAAGCCATACCAGGAAGTACACATCTCGCGGACTGTGGACTACAAAGTCAAATACAGTGGCATGAAAATGTATTGAGAGACAATCCTGTATGAAGAGCATTTAAATCATACGCCTCCTTGTGCTTCTCTCGCAACCAAACGTGCACAGACAGGCGATAAAAGTTGCTGATGGATGTCCTCAGAGGGGCAGTCATTCATCTTCATAGATCCCTTTTTTTTTGAAGGATTGGTGTCAAAACACGGCTTCTAATGGATGACTTGTTCAGACAGGACCGCAGTTGTCTTTCACTGGGTTTTCTGTCTATAACTGAACTCTCACTTGTAAATCTGCCTGACTGTACATGGCCACAAATTCACTGAATGCTTTTACATTTTGAGCACATAACCAGTAAAAAAATAGTAGCTAGTAGCAAAGACATTGCATTTATATGTTTTGTATCTTATTTTCTTCAGCTTTAGGCCTCACCCACCACTTAAATGACCTTTGTTAACTGATGAGACATTTGCTAGAATTTAAAATGACATGTAATATAACAGTTGCGGTTGTTTTGTGTTCCTCCTCTGATTGGCTGATTGAAGTGGCGGTGAATGGAGGTGTGGGCGGTGACTGTATCGTTGTGACATCATCACAACTTCACGGGAGTCCTGACAGCTTGTTAAAAGCATGTTTCCTAAATACAGGCTGTGTGGATTTCTCCATGAGGTGAGTGATTTGAGTGGGACAGTATATTATATAACATAACCCTCTTATAATCAAAAGCAATTCAAATCTCACTTTCTACAATATGGGACCCTTAATAGGTTATATCAGTGTGCTGCCAACCGTACCCAGGTGAAGTGTATTTAGACACATGATAAATAAAATTACTTTTTACTTTCAGTTTCTCCACATCCAGACTCTTGTGTAGGCCTGCTTTTAACATTCCTCTCCTATTTGAATTCGTCCAGTCCTGTGAAATCAGCAGCTGCCTTTAGGTGCTGTCAGAAATACTGCATTCCTGAACTGAATGCACAGGTATGCCGAGGAGGTGAAAGTGACCATAAAATAAAGAATTATCTTGTTCGTACTAAAATGTGACTTAGAAGGTGTGAGAGAAAAATGACAGATGCCCGAAAAAACACATTAGGAACATGGTCGTTAGTCTTTGTGAAGTGGAATCTTTTTTCATCATTAACTGGTCATATAGAAATTATATGACCTATATAGGACAATAAATACAATTCTTCCCATTATTAAAGAGGAAATGCATCACTGTAAGTGAAGGGGGCCTAAATCTGTAGTGTTTCCATTCAATCATCTGCAAATGTTTTTGTGCAAAAATGCATTTAAATATTTATTCAAATCTTATATTTTAGTTAGTCATTTCAAGTCGACATCTGCCACATAAAAGTCCCTGTTTCCTGGTACCTATTTGATTTGACCCATTTCAAGGACTGGAGGTTCAGACAAACTTTTAAACACATTTTTGCACGAAAGAAGGCCCCGCCCCATCACCTACATTGTAAGTCAATTATGAAGGAATGTTTTAATGGCCAGTATGAACAAGAGGAATAATTACAGCAAGAAAAAAAATATTAATATTCTTTTGGGCATATACACATAGGCGCTGCATTGGTCTTGCATGTCAAAAACAAGCTATCTTAGGAGGGGCGACTTGGCATTTAACTTAACGAGAGAACAGACGTATCATTAAGTCAGACACAGTGAGGGAGCGAGATTGAAAAATTCAAGAGGAAAAGAGACAAGGAGGCATCTGAGAATAAAGACAGAGAAAAAGAGAGACAAAAAATATGTTAACATTTTATTTTTTTAGATATATGTTCTGAAATCCTTCCATATAAAAACAACTCTTTGTAATTAGTTAAAAATTGTGAACATCAGACCAGATCTATTAGACCATGCTTTTGATCTAGAAATGGTTTCATCCTGTCTTTACTAGGATGTTGCAGAGTAGCCTTTCCACTTCCAAGATGGTGGCCACTTCATTGCTCCAATGTCTGTTAATTTTACAATTTTGCTGTCAGAAATTGAAAATAACAAAATAATAAATAATAATTAAAACTAGAATAATGGATAAATATGACAATATATAATATGCAACACAAAATTTAGTTTGGGATAGTTGCTTTATGTTGTATTTAACTTAGACGTAAAATGTGTTCCATAGAGAAATGCAAACAGCTGTATTCAGAAACTATGCCTTAAAGGGACAGTACAACATGTTTGAAAATTCACCAAAATGTCAATACAAGCTGTCTCCAGACCAGAGGCTGCTAAGGGGCTAATGGTATTTTTTAGTCTCTGTCATCAAACTCAGCAAATACACACTCCAGCAACTCCCAAAGGACGTGGTGGAACGAGTTGTGACCTGCACATCCACCGCGCTATCAAACAAAAGCTGTAACATTACAACACGTGAGGCAAATAATCAGGACTACTTTCTTCAGTAAGCCACTGGGCGGAGTGACACAGCGAGTGAACCTAAGGCAGTTCTAGCCAATTAGAGGAGAAGATCATTAATATTAATGAGACAGACCAAAATGATTGTTTCTTCCTCCAGCCCTGGAAAGAAGCTTGAGGAAAGAGATGAAAAACTATAAACTGAGATGATTTTTGGTCTTAAAAACACAAATTTATCTTGTTACGCCCATCAACCCAGCTTTTAGAGGTCTTTGTGTCTGCTAACGTTTCGCTCTTTTCTTTGGCCTTCATTTTATAACAAACCTAGCATTTGATGAATCCTGGCAGGGCTTCTACAGGGTCTTAAAAAGTTCTAAAAGCATTGAATCTGGATGATATCTGGGTCATAAAATGTGGGCAGTATGAAACTTGTTGGAGTTGCATTCTCCTTGCATTTCATTTGTCAACCACTATTGTTTTGATTAAATAATGTAGTCTAAATAAAGAGTGGCAGAATTGTCATGGTCCAAAAGTCCTGGCTTTCAAGAAGTTGAATCTAGAATCTTAGTGTCATTGTCAGAGTGGTCGCTATGCATGAGCTGAGATAATTTACCCCAGGAACGGAACTGTGGTGAAGAACGCTCCTTGTTGCATATTGACTTGATGTTTTATCTGTGTTTTTAATCAGAGACAAAGACAGTGTCTGTGTAAATATAGATTGTAGTATATGGCAACATCATCATCCTCTGATATACTATATTGTTACTGGCAACTTTCCTTATAATATTATGTTTTACCAGAAAACTGCATCTCCATGTTAGGGAATGTCCTTCAATTTACATGGTTCACTGTGAATTGTTTGATGAAACAACAATTCTCTACACTCTAGTACATTATATTCACAATATTCCCTAACTACGACGGTGAGGTTTTGTTGAACATTTCTTTTTGTATGGAGGGTTTGGCTTTGATTCTGTTCAGTCAGGTGATAGTCCTGGGATTTGTTGAGGGTCTTTGAACGTGTCTTGGATACTCTGCAGGGAGTGTGTTGAAACAGTTCTCCTCTGAAAGAAGAAAAGATGCAGCACTCACTAACTTTTCTTACAAAGTTTGTTGTTTTGGTTGGCTATGGCCGCAGTAGCCTGTGTTAACATGAGGAATAAAGTAAAAGCTAAATGTGTTAGTGTTACAATACTGCATGCAGGGATGCAGAATGTTTTTTGGAGGGATGTAGATGAGGTAGGGGGCAAACCCTGAAAATATTCACAAAAAATGTATAATTTAGGATTATTATATAGTTATATAGTATATTTTAGTTTTTACATTGTTTTCACAATGCCCCAAGTATTACAGGTGAGCTTTTAGTGGAACAATATTTTCTGTAGACATAGCATGCATTTAATACAAATATAATTGAACAAATAAATAAAATATATTTTGCTTTGCTGACAATTCTGTTAAATGGGCCGTGAAACAGGTATTAACTTCTATATAAATGGTCTTGAAAAGGTCTTGAGTTTAACTTGAGGAAACCTATAGGAACCCTGATAATAGATCTTTACGGAATTTGGTGAAATTGTTGTGATTGGCTGAGAAAATCCAGGTGCGATAAACATGTTATATAATTGCAAAACAAAAAACACTCGTATTATTTACGCTCCCTTAAAGGGGACTTCGATCTCGCGTCGACGGCTGCGGTGCGGATCGATAAACGTAACAGGTGGAAGTGGCTGCCCGGGAGCTGCGAAGTCCGAGTTTGCGGCGCGTCCGTGAAGGCCTCAGTTCCCGGGATGTTCCGTACCCTCCCTCCCGGCTCCCTCCCTCCCTCCCGCCGCTGCCCGGGCTGGCTGCTGGGCTCTGGGCTCGGGATGACGCCACCTCTCGCTCCGCCCCGGCGCAAACTCGCTCTTTGCGTTCATTTCATTCCTCGTCTCATTCCGAGCATTCTTCGCATCTCTGTCAGTGCGCGAAGCGATTCACCTACACCTTCCTGGCTGCCCCAGAAACACCAGAATAACTTGACATAGTATCAAAAATACCCCGTAACATCACATTACCAAAAAAATGGACATTTTTATATGAGATATCAATAACGAGGTAAGTTTCAATGGTAGTTGCAGGTATTCCAACTGGTTGTAGACTTCTGTTCGTGGGGTTGAGTTTACGTCTTTTTGCACACGCCGGACAATTTATCAAAATGCTGGCTTCTTGGGGTGTTTAACTGTAATTCATGGATCCCATGGCGTGAAGTGGCGATAGGTCGTCTTGTTTCCACCGCTGGGGTAGACTAGATGGCCGAGTCTGGCCGCTGTTGCAACAGGGTGCTCGCTCCGAGCCTCGGCTGCTGTAGCAGCAGCTCACGGTTTTGACATAGCGGCGAAAAATCTTTGACATTTTTGACATTTTTTGGAGAAGAAGCCCGCTCATACGCCCCTATAAAAAGCCTCAGATGCCGCTATGTTCCGTGTCAGACCCTCAGAGGGAAAAAACCAAACTCCCCGCGGGATTCGGAATGAACTAAAAATATAACTGCACGAATACAATTTTTCTCTTTTTTTGGGACAAGATGACGGTAGAAAACGCTGCTGTTTTCCTCTCCGTAGTTGGCTCGGCCGGGAGTTGTGGGGACGTTTCGCCGGAGCGTTTTCGGACCACCTCGAAGGAGCCGCGGCGGAGGGACTTGTTGCTTCACCGCGTCGGACGCCGCTTTTTTAATCGCCATCGAAGTTTTGAGTGAGTATTGAATTCGCTGCTTGTCTCCATGTTGGGGCCGAAACTCCGCAGGCTTGAACCTGTGGAGGCAAACGGCCGCTTTCACTGCTTTTATTGTTGCATTCTGCGCATTGTGTGCGCCCAGCGAGACATTTACATGTGGAAAAAAAACACTATAAACTACCAGCTTAGCAGAAACAATGTAGTAAACTATTTTGTGGAGGTTCGTTTTGTTTTTTTTTTTTTAAACGACAGCAGCAGCAGCAACAGAAGGTTGTACCTAATCCTGTCTCAGACGAGGTCTCGGGCTGTCGACCCCAGGGGCTGATGGGGAAAAAACACAATCATTTTTCTATATGTGACCCCACTTTAATTGGAAGTATATAGTGGTGGAATGTAACTGAGTACTGTGCTCATATAGGCTTAAAATTAAAAGTATTTTAATTCTCTATACTAATTTCAGAGGGAACTATTGTAATTTTTACTCCAATACATTAATACTACATCTATAGTTACTTTTAAGCGTATTAAATTACATATAATAATGTGATGATGAGTTTATACATTACATTGAATTGTTATAGCTTAGTTCCTAAACTTCTTGGCTTGTGGCCCCCTAACACAATATCATTGTACTTCTCATGTTTCAGAAGTCAGAGATGGAATTATTAGTAGTTCCACGAGAATGCTTCGTCAGAATAAATGACAGTGAGGGACCAAAGAAGTAAAACTCTCCAGTATTTGTGAAAGTAACATTTAATCTAAATCTATGTAACGGAACTGTTTTTTTTTTTACTCTTATTTCCTACCCAGTCTGTCATCTCAAGACCCCTCAGATTGATCTTGTGACTCTTTTATAAAGCTGGTCCAACTAGCTCCACCTCCACCAGTTTCACTTTATTAGTCACAACCCAATTTTCTGTAAAAACAAGTATTTTTGCTTCAATACTTCCAGGTAGGCTATATTTAGCTTGTAATACCTATATAGTTGAATGAAGTATTTTTACATTGTTGTATTGAAAATTTTACATAAGAGAATGATACTTCCTCCACTACTGGAACTACGACAGATAAAAGGCAGTATGATTGTATGGATTTGAAGGCTTTTCCCTTTAAAGGTTTTCCTTTTCTCTAGTTTTGGGAAATGCCTGCTCAGCTAAAATCTCCCCAATTATAGGCCAGCTGTGGCAGCCATCTGTGTGTCGCAGAAGTTTGATCCTTGCAGTGGTTTCATCCCGTTAACTTTTTTTGTGGACTCAGGGAAAATTGCACACGCCGTTATGCAAAAGGCCAAAAGCTTTCCTGAGCTACAGTAAATCAGCTTGAAGAGTTGGTGTTGCACCTAAACACAGGAAGATTTGTTCCAGACGTCGCTGTTTTCAAGTTGTCAGATTTGGTTTGGAACAAACAGCCCAGTCAGGTCATGGAGTTTACACAGCTCAGATATGTTGCTGTGATTTAATCAGTCTTTACGTCATTAATTTAGCAGAGGTCAGCAAAAAAATCATCCAGCTCACCTTATTTATTCAGTTCTTCACTTTTGCCTTTCAGTATGGTTTTGAGCTCAGTCAGCTGATACCTGGTCACTTTGATAGTGTTTCATCACCAGTGTGAGAGGAATAAGTAACTGACGTTGCTTCATGAGTTTAATAACCTCAGGAAAAAGAGCGATACAACTGGTTACAATTACAATACAGTTACAATTACTGGATACAATTATGGTTAAAACTGGCTTAAAAAGGAGTTTTTCACCAAAATCCACTTTCAAACACGGCCACTACTAGTACTGTTATGACTACAAGTTATTGGCTCCAGCAACTACAACATATTATTTAATGGGAGAGCTGTCGGTTATGGCAATTACACAAGTTCTCTGCTGTCATAATGTAAAGTATGTCGTTCTTACAGTTAATAACTTGTTTGACATGTTACGTAATTGTACAAAACATGGAAACAGAAATACACAAGAAAGACACACGTTTCTTCTAATTAATGTAAAAAGGGCTGTTATTATTTCCTGGTTCAATTCAGCCAGGCGCAACGCCAGACATGTCACAGTGTAAATCTGCTTGCCGGGAAAGAAAAAAGGGAAAAAAAAATTAGGGGTAGAAATAGATGCTTTGTTTTCAGCTTATGCAACCAGTGGACCTGTTGGCCGGAAGCCTGCATAACATTTGTGCAAGAATAGGATGTTGTCTTTGTTTGGCCATACAAGACTTTACTTCTGAAACTAGGAGTTCCCAAACACCCGCTATGTTTCAATGGTGCAAGGAGGCAGAGCAATTTGCATTACTTGAAGTCTGTTAAAGAGACTAAGACGACATGTTTATAGAAATGAGTAGACTTATGTCATTTAAACCATCTCTCTCTTATTATTAGTTTTAGTCTATATACATATATATATATATATATATATATATATATATATATATATATATATATATATATATATATATTTATATATAAAATATAAATAAATTACTTCTTGGGAAAACCACAATTGCTTAAACTGACTTATGAAATGAGCTCCTAAAATGATGTGTTGTTATATACGCAAAAGAAAATCCAAGTAGAGTCTGATAAATACCTGAACGAGAGGATTTTGTTGTGTGTGTGTGTGTGTGTGTATAAGCCACATAGATAATGTCCCTTGTTTTGTCAGGTTTCAGTCTTTTATGCCGCCTTGTTGAGCTTTGAAAACAGGAGTAGAGTAGCACGTAGTCTTTCAGCTCGAAGTGTGGACAGAATAATTAGAATCTTTTGTTAGACACTTAGCAGACTGTTACTTCTTGGCACAAAGTGAGACTCTTTTCTTCTGCTGTCCATACTGACATTGTTGCAGGGTTTGTTGAATTGACAAAACAATATTTAGGACAAACTAATTGTACTTTGCGCATTGTTAGGAAAACAAAGGTTTGATTTCTTCTGCCAGTAATGGGGTTTTTGTAAACCATGTTAATTTGTGTACGATATATATATATAAATCTCCTTACCATATTGATTCCTTTTCATTAAAAAAATCTTTAAAGCCCTTGTTGTGTCTGTACATTGAAGTAAATTAATTTGTACAAAATATGAACATTTGATCACTTGGAGGTTTACTTACCGGATGTATAATTAGAAGGCTGTACGGATCAAAGCTGAAACCCATGTATGCCTAGAGATTATATAAATTAACAGTTAGCAATACAACTAACAATATATATGCTATGGTGTGTTAATCTTAGAATAATACCTCTTGATACCAAAGAAGGAACCTAAACTATCCCTTTACGCATTTATATTCTCATTTAAGTTTTATCCTAGACAGTGTGTGTGCGTGTGTGTGTGTGTGTGTGCGTGTGTGTGTGTCTGCGTGCGTGTGTGCGTGCGTGCGTGTGTCATAAATGAGAATCGCTTGTGTACTCGGTGCTCTATGCAACAGGTGCCATAGCTCAGTAATGTATTTATATTCACACATTTTAATTCCAGTAGAATTTGGTTAAGATAGATTATTTCTGAGTCCTACTTGAGTTACGCTTTAATCTTACATTTATTTATTAAGGTTTAGACTACAAATGGATATCAATTTTATACAAAATCTTAATCATTGGTTACACATTGTGAAGATGAGGAAGGGGCTGTCTAAATGAGGGATTTCAATAGATTAAGTGTAATGCAATCTTATTGCTTTTAAGCACCCAAATTAAGTTATAATTTTGGCTGTCATCTTTTGTTTTTGTGTGCTCAGTAAAGGTGACGTGGTATGCAGATTTACACAGAAAAATTGTCTAAGTCCATACCATAGATGTATGGACAGTACAACGACAACATGTACATGCGTCAAAGCACCTTCCTCTTTGTTGTAAGAGCCAGTGACAATCCTCATGGGAATGTGAACACATTATGTGTTCCACGTTTTAATTGAAATGATAATAGGTGTTATTTTCCTATGAAAATTCAGGGCTAGAAAAAGAGGCGATCTGTAATTGAATCTGGACACACAGTTGTTAATCTGTGTAATTAGATGTGATATGTGCCGCGGGTGGGATCACATCAAAACATCAGCATTTGCAACAGTCAAAGCGTGCTTTAAAAAAAAAAAGAAAAAAAAAAAGGACGCTCCTGTGAGCTTCCAGACTGTGTGTGCCCTGAGGTAAACCCTGGTCTAGAAAGGGAATTTTAGAGTATGCGCTGCTGCTCAGCAGTTTGAGCAGGGCCCACCGAGGCCATTGGAGAGTGCCACCAAAAAGGAAAAGCTGGCTCAAAGCCACTGACGTCATCTAAGTAAATCTGCTTCAGTACTGCAGCCATAAAATGACTGCCAGCTACCGAATGCACTTTGGCCCTGTCAACCACGTTAGTGAGTGCAACACACTTCTGTTTTTCTCCTCATGCTTATGGAAGACGGGCCGTGTTCAAGTCGACTCCCACTTTTCCCGAGTATAATATCAGATTATGCCTATTCACTCAAAAGGAACAAGTGATGTTTGAGCTTGTCCAGTTTTACACAAAGCAGCGAAGGATTGAGCCTCTCTAACCCTTTGAAGTCATAGCACTTTGATATTACATCCCTATAATTATACCATATGGATAATTCAGTCAGTGTGCTGGAAAAAACATTTAGACAACTTTAACCACTCCAATTATTGAAGTGTGGTTCCCTTAAGTTATTAAGACACTGGGACCATATCTATTTTATATGTGTATTCCTATTTGTATCAAAAGACAAATAAATGAGCTGCGTCGTGATCAGACGCAGATGAAAAGCAATATATGATCCACAAATCATTAGATGAGTCACTTTCTAGAAACCACTATAAAACTAAACCACACTGCAAGCAGGAAATCTCGTCCTCAACAACTTCCCTTTTCAGTACTGGCCATAGGGGCTGTAGT
Source organism: Eupleurogrammus muticus (assembly GCA_036785175.1). Lineage (NCBI taxonomy): Eukaryota > Metazoa > Chordata > Actinopteri > Scombriformes > Trichiuridae > Eupleurogrammus > Eupleurogrammus muticus. The sequence goes on along the minus strand of JAYKQN010000002.1, from coordinate 14,676,694 downwards.
GGTGTTTCAGCTCGCCACTAGTGAAAGGAAACCCATGGAACAAAGGCTCCCAGTCACTTCATTTACTGAAACTGTGTATAATTTGTGGCTTGTATTCAAATGTGGGTTATTCAGTCTCTCTGGCACCGTATTCCCCAGTCATTGCTTGTAACAAATTCCCACAAGACCTTTCATCAGTGGTCGCTGTATTGTTATCATGGCTGACACAGATCAGGCAGACTCTCTCTCTGCCCTGAAGGTGCCCTGGATTCAGCGGAGGCACAGATAGGCCGGAGCGTAAGCTCCCAACGCTAATATGCAGTCTGTGCCCGGTAAATTAGTTTGGAATCCTAGTTGGGACACAGCAATGGAGCTCTGTATTGTACAAAGTTCTCTGTTTGGTCTGTTTTTAATGGGCCCATAGCAAGCATTTTCAACAAGGAGTCCTGTTTTTTATATAATTACATCATCAGCAAGGGACAGCTTTTCTGTCAACAAACAATACATTTTTCACTTTTGTTTTTTTAGAGCATATGTATCAAATTAAAGGATAAGGCTGTTTGATATTCTAATATTGCCAACAAATGACATGTTGGTCAGTAATGCTATTATTTCATTACATCCCAATTGGAATAACAAAGGCTAAATAATTCATTAAAATAACTGGGCACTGTCATTTCTAACAAATCACACTACTTACAGGTCTACTGTAAGCAGTGTGATTTGTTGGTGGCTATTTCCATTTGTGCATTTGTTGCTTTAGCAAACATTAAGAGCAGCAGGACAGTGTTTGGAGGATTGACTCAAAACAAATTTCAGTGCCAGTTTTATTATAAAAAAGGAACATATCACCCAACACAATAGTGTGGCTTATTTATGCAATTTTAATAGGCTAGTTTTTGGACATTATTAGGATTAAGTAGGTAAATAGGAACAATTGAGAGTAGGGATTTGTTAACAATAAGAAAATTGATAATTTCAGCAGACTAATGCTTAAATTTTGTAAATAAGTTCTTAATTTTAAGGTCTTAAGGGTTCAAATGTAGTAGTTGTAATACCTATTGCAAAATTGTCTTAAAGTGTAGTAACAGATATGATTTTTTAGAAAATGTTCTGCATCGTAACCACAATCAACACAATTTTATTTAGCAAAGTCAAATAAAACAACAACAACTATGTTAAATACTCTTGCTCAACAACTAAAAGCCTAGCTTTATTTCTGTATAAAATCAAATGAACAATAAATGCCTTTTGCTGTTGGGCTGTCATATCTGCATTTCTTATGAAGACATCTGGACTAGTGTCATTCCCAAAATACACAGAAATCACTTCATTGGTAATCGATAAGCAGTAAAAAGAGGAGTAATTGCAGTATGTTTTGTACATTTTATCTGCTCTATCAGTACCTCCGAAGAGTCCAGAGTGACATGCAGTATTTTCCAAAAGAAAGAAGAATGAGGGTAAAAAAAAAAGAAAAGATAAGTACATAAGGGGAGGAATGATGGCTAGAGACAAAGAAAAGAGATGAAAGTCGCTGTGTATTGGCACAGCCAAATGCAAATGGTGGCCTTCATGCTCATCACTGTGATTTGTTTTTTCATGCCCATCCGCACGCGTCCTGAATGAGCCGGCGGCCAGCCCTCGGCCTGCTCTGCTCTCATAACTGTCAGGAGATCCTTTATCTGACGGACCTTTATTTACAGCTTTAATTTCCTGAGCTTTATGTGTTCCGCTCACAATCCACACCACTGTGACATGGGCGTATGCTGTCTGGAATGCACTGCAAATTTTTGATAGGCAAATGTCCTTTGAGCTTTCACAACATTTCATGTTTGAATGGTAAATTGTATTTTTTTATATATGTTTTGGTATTACTGTGGAAGGATGGAGATGTATCCTCAGAAGGAAAGATTTTTGTCTCTTAGATTTACAGTCAATTTTGCCTGTGTTGTTCAGAGTGGAGGACCTTTAGATATGTCTCTTTTCTGGGCTGCTGACATATCTGATGTTGTCCTGTTTCTCAGTCTGAGGCGGGTAGAGAGGGCTGCTTTGACAGAACCTGTAAATCAATCCCATTCTCTGGCAAACAAAGATTGATCCCACAGTGGCCTGATGGCTGCTGGGCGGTGGGATCCAGGCCTCAGATTTGAGTGGGATGATATCAGACAGATTCACGGCACCTAAGCCTGCCGGTTCAAAGAGGCATGAAATAAACACTAGGCCATTGCCAATAACAGAGGCAGCATTAGTGAGCTCTCTAGCCTCTCCAGTGGACCTTCGGAAATTGGTATCGAAAACGCTGTTATTTATTCATGAAACCTAAAGGAAAATCCAATATAGAATCAATATTTTTTTTCTTGCATAGTTTAATAAAATACTGTTGTTTGATGCTTCCAATATGAACGTGGAAATCTAAAACGTTCCCTGCCATCCATCCAATATTTGTTCTTCATAAATTTGCAGTAGGTTGGGTATGTTCTACAAAAATGTTTTTAAATGAAAGAAGTGACTTATATTCATCACCTCCAATATTTGGCTGATTTAATTAAGTTTATATAATGCTACATGCTTGTAGTTTACCTTGAATGGAAAATATGTAAATAAATATATTTAAAAGGTATTTCCATAGAAATTTAGAAAAAAAAATTATTTGTTCGCTATTCTATAACTACATCTCAAGGTCCTCAGACATTCTGTCAATTACTTTATTCCATAAACATAGTTTTCAAAGGATTTAATTTGTTTTAATGACAGAAGCTAATGTAATTTCAGTAATGTTTGTCATTATAAATGTTCAAAGTTGGCTATGTGTTGCTTCGAATGGAATAGTTTTGACATTGCTGTTCTAATTATGCGAAGGCCAGGATAGTCTTTACAGCATGCTGAAAATGTTGAGTTTTGAAATCACATGGTAATTACAGTTTTACATACTGTGGCCTTAACTACCAAGGGCCATTATGGGGTGCACAAAAGTCATTCATAGAATCATTATTGCACACTCTGAGATAACGGCACAAAAGAACTCCACATGGAAAATTACATTTGAGACCTCTCATCTACTATTTCATTACCTTGCTCTGTCTGATGGGTGAAATGGGTTCTCTTAATTTAAGGAGCTGGATTCCAGCTTGGTGAGTGTTTTATGTAATCTCTCGGTAAGTGTAATTTCCCATAATGCCGTGTCACAGCTACTACTCTGCTTAGCTACCGCATTCACTTATTGCATCGCAGGCCATCTCCGCCCCGCATCTCACAAATAAGACCATTTCTATGGTGTACACTCTGCAAAGACAGAAGTATGCAATTATCTGTAAGCCGCAAGTGTTTCTATGGGTGACATTCATACCTTCTTCTGCTGGCCGTAATTAGTCCACAGGTTCTGTGGCACTAAGAGACCACCGCCATTGACAGCTCTGCTATGATATTCACGCGTTGCACATGGTGAAAGCAATCGATAACAGTGGGTGCATAGAAACTCATTTACTGAGGACCGACATTTTCATGTTTAAGAAAAGAGTTTGTAGGTTGATAAAATGTCTAGTGATACTGATATTTCAGAGAGAAATGTGTAGACTCACCATCTACTATGAGTTTGCACATAGGAATAACACAACTCACCTAATTCTCCTCCTTTAAATGAAAAAGCTAATTTTCTTCTTTATTATTCCACCACATCCCACATTAGATTGGTTATAATTTGACATTTTATAAACAACAATGCAGTTGTAGAAAAAAGGAGAGATCCTCATCTATTTATATATTATACTTTACATATATTTGTTGATCATAACAAGTAATGCTAAATCTATCAGTGCAATATTTATGAATGTTAATTATGGCATCTTGTCTTATTAATGTTCATATGAATGTTAGTATGTTCTCTAAACATTAGTTAGCTAGGTGAATTAAGAATGTGTACTGCCGACAGTTTCTTACAGGCAGTGGATGTCAATTTTCTTTTTTTTCAAAATTGAATTCAAGACGGGAAGTAATACTCGGCTGACAAAGCAGAGGGGGGAAAAAGGTCCACCAATAGAATACTTTGATATCTGAGGCTAGACCTATCTGACATTCAGGCTTTTAACCGCTGCTTGGATGAAACCATAACGAATAATTTGTGAATATAGCTGCTCAAAAATGTTGAGGAAAAAGTGTGCGGTGCCTGCCAGGAATTCAGGATGGCCTGGTGGAATGTGTTGATACAGGGTTTGTACTTTGGGCGATTGGTTGACCAAGAGAAATGAAGGTTATAAGAACAACTCTGCATAACTTTTACTGTATCAGTAGTGGTTGAAATTTATGTGAGCGTCAATCCACGAGTTGGTATGCCTAAACTGTTTTGAGTCCTAACATACAGTCCGACCATCAATTATGTTTCATGTTTTTACAATCAAAATGAACAATGTTTCACAAGCCCTAACAGGGTTTCCCGAGTAACCCCCCGAGGGCCTGACTAATACCTGGAATAAACATTTAAATCCCATAAGGTTCTCCTGCAACTTTAATGTTCCTTTCTTCTCCAGTACCTTAGTTACAGCCTGGCAACAGGAGATATTCTAGTCCAACTTCATATTTGTGTTGTCATGACAAGGAACAATTCTAAATTGGCTCGGGCTAAGCAAAGGTTATGACTCCATCCCCGGTTTTATGCTACTTCATAAACATTCATAAATTGATTTGGTTTCTTTATTCCCTTCATTTCTTTTTTTCCACTGCTGCATTCCATTCTATAAAAATGTTGTATTTTCCAAATAGATTGAAAGAAATTTTGAAATCAGCCATTGGTGTGTTTTCCTTTCCAGTCTGGCCATTAGTTTACCAAGTTGATAACTCAGCTGGGCAGCAGCTGATAACAAGTAGGCACGACAGCTGTGCTCTTTAATGTTGCCATGGTTACAGGTAGGGTAGCGGATGAATTTAAAACGGGTGATTAAACTTGAGCTGAACTACGCGTTTCTTAAACAGTTTGGACGCACACCTGCCAATCGGAAAAAAAAAACTTTACCCAGACCGTGGTGTAACTCTGAATGTCAGCCTGAATGTCCCGGGTCTTTCCGATTGTCGCCTTGCATCGACGTCCTGATGGGAGCACTCCAACCACTTCCCCGCAATGTGAGAGATTTATTATTACACATTGGGAAATTGTGAGATTGAAGTTGAAAGCCACTTGATCCAGTGTTGTCAGGTTCGTTGTGATATGGGTCGACTTGTTTCATTTTTCCTCAGATAATGGTGAGCATCCTGAGAGATGAGTTTCAAGTAAATAACAATTAAAATAAAAGTAAAATAATAATTCTCTTAGCAACAGATTTTGGTTTTGACAAGATGAATACAATGTGCTTTAGAGCATTTCTTGTTTATAAAATAGCACTTTCATCAACAGTCGTTAATTAGTCTTGAGTTTCGTTTTTACATGTGGGTTTTGTTGTCAGAAAGGGTATAATATGAAATTAAGTTAAATCTCTTGAGGATATTCTTGGTCGGCTGTTGGGGGACCTGGGAAAGGAAAAGTGTACAAATCAATTGCCAGAGCCACAAGTTATTAACTGTTAAAACTGTCGCAACAGTTGAACTTGCTCTAGTAGTATTTAAAAAGATAATTTTATATATAGTATAGTACAGTATTTTATGAGATGTAATAGTCTTGCTGTAATATTTTTGTTCAGGTTTCTTTATTTTAGGGAAAATTGTGCTTTTTGAAAAGTTTTAAATAATAGGCTTTTGAAATTGGCTTTTTACTATTGAAATAATACAGTTTCAGTTCTGGATTAAGTATATAAATTGACATTTTCAAAAGTAAGTTCTTTTACAAACACTACTGTAATCCAATTGTTTGGGCTTGATGGCAAAACAAAGGTTTTCTTCAGAAGCCCAAGTTCCTATGGAAATAAAAGCTGGAAATGATTACAAGCGTAGTTCATCATTTGGTCGGGATGAGAGCAGCACATCGGGAGAGTATGGGCCTTTTAGTGGTTGAAATGGGAATTTTTTTCCCCTCCCTCATCAGTTTGCGAGTTCGTTTTGCAGTGTCAGCAGTCAGCACACAAAAACGGAATTCAGTAAAAGCTCTCTCTGCTCTCTGGGAGTTTTTTTTTTCCCCAACAGCTTGCTACCATCCCCCCTTTCCCCCTCTTGAACTGACATGCTGGAAGAAACATATGCTACTATTCCCACTTCCTGACAGCTTGTGCTGCTTGAATAGGATCTTGCTCTGGGAGGAAGCAGTTGTCTGGAAAGAAGGGAGAGATTAAGTATAGAGAAACCTCAGTGAACTGTTAGTAAAGGAAGCAAAACATGGATGTATTTTTATTGGGGAATTGAGGGTAAAACAGTAAAAGTTTGACGTTCGACACACTCCGAAACTGTAGACTAAAAGTCACAAGCAATGGACTGTGATTGCATGGGGATAAAGTGGAGGGCTGTGTGGTAGTTTCACCTCACACCACCATAGACTGGTTGTTCAGGGGAAAGCAACACAACACAACATAGCAGCTGCTGTCTGGAGTCAGTATCCACGCTGGATTTGTTCACTCACACTAGTATTTTGCATTCATATATAGTCATGTATTTACATGTGCCCTGTAGACTTTTTTTTAAATATTATTTGTTTTAATAATTTGAAATTTACATTCCTTACATTCATTTGATTGCTAGTAGTCACCTTCTTCTCTTGCTTTTATTGGCCCCTTGCTACATGTATTGGCACGTTACCACTACCAGCATTAATGAGTGGCGATGGCAGGGCTGTGTATCCTGTCAGGGCTGTGTAACGCACCCACTTTTGACATGGCACCATTAATGGTCAAAAACATCCCCACAAACGTACGCCTATGCTTCAGAACACGACAGCACACGCAAATCGCAAGAGTTGCTACATGCCCAGTACAGACAGCCGTTAGTTTTGCAAAGAACAACAAAGACACGAGTTTGGCATGCACAGCGAGTTAGAGACTTTGTTCTTCAGCAAGTGATTAAATAATTATTTATTCTATGCTGTTCTCCACAAGGTGCTTCATGCTTTTTTCTTTTTTCTTTTCCTTTTTTTTGCCACTGTGTGGTTGGCCAAGCTCTTTGTCTCCTGGTGCATACATTATTTATTTACTGACTGTTTTGTCTTACAAGCCTTGGGTTTAAGTGTTTGCACGAGCGGTGTCCATCTTCCTCGCTGTGACACATTCAAGGTGTTAATCAGCATTCACAAGATTAAGCCACTTTTGCAGGCGAGTTCTGAGAGAAGAATACATAGTGAGTTTTTACCTTTTAGTTGTATGGTAGCATGTTATCACTTGGAAACCAGGACATCGCTACCTTAAATATCAAGTATAAAGTATATAGTGGTCTAGGTTCTTCCTGGACATCCCAACACAGAACAGTATGTGTTCCTCATGTCATTTAACCACCTTAATAATCTTTTCCAGGCTTTTGAAGTTCAGTCTGACTCTTGCTGGTAAAGCCACATTGTGCAGAATGTTTTCAATCCTTCAATCCGACCACAGCCACGGTGACTCTCATTCTGCCACATGTGCTTCACTGGTACTCAGTCAATTGCCATGGGTGGACACATCTGTATGTTTATGACATTGTAGCGTGTTATAGGAATGATATGTGTGGTAGCTGTGTTATATTACTGGATATGGACAGTATTTAATGCCGGTCTGCAGTTTATTAGCTGCAGATTCGCCCAGGAGCTTGTTGGGTTTGTCAATAGCTGTTGGTGAGATGAGATTCTCTCCTGCTGTGTGACCAACTTTGGTAAGAAACCGAAAGGGGGCTGGCTCTGTAAGTGCTAGTTTTCTTGTTGTGCCTGCGGGTCTCCAGCCTTTCTGGCTTGTCTGTGTGGCAAGATTTTTATTTTGGCTAAAGTGAGCATTGCAGCTTCCTAGCAGCACTGGTCCTATTTTATTTTATTTTATTTATGCAGTCTTGCAGAACATGAATGATTTTTGAAGGAATGTCTAGCTTCACAACCACACATTTATAACCACAAGCTTCAAATTACAACCTCAGTCTTACCTATTGGCTGTTGAAGAGTTTGGGCTGGATTACTTTAGCTCAAGGGCAAATGCTTCTATTTTATTTATTCTGCTGGTCTAGGAATCAAACTATAATTTTATGATAGAATACTGACTTGTATTTTTCACAGATTGTAGGAAGATATGAAGCTAAAAGCAATTTTAAAAACCTGATTTAAAATAAGTCTCATAGCTATATCAATATGTTAATCACTCCATGACCCACATGTGTTTAGGCTCAATGATTAATCTCGGACGCTGGGTACATTTCCCATGATATGAGGCATTTATCTTCCCTATAAATAAGTATGAAATGTAACTATTTACTGTATGTGCTGTCAATTATTTATAAGGTTGCTTTGTGAGTTAAAATATTCAGTTGTTTAAAACCGTTAAATCTGTAGTAAATGAAGTCAATAAAATTCTTAGCAATGTGTTTGCTTATTTGTCTGCTTCTGCTTCATATTGTCGCTCTCAATTGTGAAATTTTCTTTTTGGAAGCCACTGCTCTGTTATGGAGAGTCATGGTTTGTTTTGTTTATTGGGAATTCCAGGTCTCTCCCTAGTCTGCTCCAGGCTTCAGCTTGGAGAGCCCCACCGCCACGATTGATCCCAGCAGCTGGAGCGGCAGCGAGAGCCCTGCCGAGGACATGGAGAGGATGAGCGACTCGGCAGACAAGCCGATGGACAACGATGCCGAGGGGGTGTGGAGCCCTGACATCGAGCAGAGCTTCCAGGAGGCCCTGGCCATCTACCCTCCATGTGGGCGCAGGAAGATCATCCTGTCCGATGAGGGAAAGATGTATGGTGAGTACAGATGTGGCGTTTGCATGTGTAGGTTTACACTTAAGAAAAATGTTGTGTGTATTTGTTTTTTTTTCATGAAAGCTGAAACTGGTGGAAGCCTAAAAGGCAATTGGATCAGTACATGAGTAAAGTAACATGAGACGGTCATGCTTGGATTAACCTGTGACGTGTTCTGTGATGACAGATGCCACTCTGGTTCACAGAAGTGCGAGTTTATAAGTAAAGCAGCACAAACTATTAGTCAGATGGTGCTGCGGCTGCCACCAGCTGTGCCCCCTCTCCTCCCTCCACTTCCCCCATTCCTGGCTGGGTGATGTCATGGAAAGAGGGAATATTTTTCTCTCTGTGGTGTTGGACTGTCTCACAGCCTGTCAGTGTCAAGTGAAAGCAGAAAGCCCCTCAGAGCATTCGCACGCAGCTGTCATGTGACCCCTCCAGCCAAACAAAATGTAAATTCTAGGAGTTGAAAACCCCTCAGCTGCTACTACAAAGATGTGGGCTCAGATAACAGGACCCTCCCCACTGTCTCTTTCTGCAATTCTCCCTGTCTGCTGTCATTTTTTGAAGCAGCGCTGCGTGTGATAATATAAATCTACAGCTTTCTAGTAGCTTGTGACAATGAAATTTTAAATATTCTTTTAAATACATTCTTTCTGACAATTTCTAAACCAACCAGTAATAGGCTTGACTTAACTTAACAGTATTGGGTTGAAAGCGCTTCTTCTTAATGGAATTAGGTAGGTGCATTAACTAGGATAAAACACAGCCAATATTCCTAATTGAAATGTCTTGCAGACTAAATATAATCTAAACTGAAACATGTATCATTTTTGGACTTTAAAAGAAAAAGCAGGTATATTGCATTTCCAGAATGCATTTGATATGGTGCTTTCAAATCCACACTAAAGAAAACCAACCCGTTTTTTTTTGTGGTGTTGAATCTCCCTTCAAATCTTTTTTTTTCGGGGGGGGGATTACAGGCAAATGTGTGGACAGATCCTTTTTCTGATCATATCAGAGTTTGCTCAGACCATATAACCAGGAACAGATTGAAATCAGGCTGATGTATGGGTACTTTTTCTGTGGCTTGTTGTTCAGCCTCGCAACAGTTGCTGCCGTCCAGTGCCAATCCCGTTATGACACCATCAGGGCAATTCCCACGAAACAAGGGAGAACATGCCATGGGCCTTTCTTTTGGGGAGGAAAAAAGCAACCACGTGTTTCATTTTCAATAGACAACATCAGCGGCATTATCAGAGCACACTTTTTAAGAAATAGAAAATCAGACCAGGAGCAGAACAGTAACCTTTCGATGATGATTGTGATGAGAGTGTCTGTATGCACAGTCACACGTGAATAGCAGTTCACTTGGTCATTTTCCAATTAAAAATGTTGCACTGTCTTTTTTTTGTGGCAAAGTGACATTTCAAGGCATCTCAAGCAGTACATTGTTGAAGCACTGCATGTACTGCACTACATTCAATGTAGTATAGTAATGTAACCAAATCCTATAGATCAGATTCTTACAGTAAAGCTACAGCTGGAGGCGATTGCTATTAAATTACCTCAGTTTAAAGAAGTCACATTCAACTTGGTTTCTTTTAATCCATTAAGGAATGTTTGGAATGTGGGTCATTTTTTTTTTCCTTTTACTGTTTTTTTTGTGATCTCTGTAATTTCTAAAGGTGCATTAGACTCAGGTGTTTTCTTACTTACTCATTTTCTTACTGTTCTGTTTGTCATTATAAAGGAATACCAAATAAATGTTCACACACACCTGCCATCCTGAAGGGCTTTTACATTACCAAAGCAAGGATTTAGGGTAAAACAGTATTTTTAGTGCATTATTAGTGAGTATTTCTGCCTTTTCAGGATCAACGTGTCTGACAGGTGAGCCCATATGAATATTACACCGACCCGTTTTATAGGGTCTTGGTTATAAAAAGCCTGTTGTAACAAATACCTACAAAAAAAGTCAGATGCATTGTGCAGCTTTACTATTTGCAGTTGGATTTAATAACTTAAGATACTGGAAGCAGATTGTCAAGGTGACAAATAACAGCCATCAAAATGAAAACAGCAACATACAGTTGTACCAGGAGCTTTTGTCTGTGTGTCCTTTGCTATGAATACTGTGCACTTCTTTGGAATGCCATCAAAGATAATGAGTAACCGGCTAAGTGGTCCTCCATGCTGCTACAATGAATTGATTTGTCTAAAACATCTAGTGATTTGTCTTTGAACAGGTGAAGGGCTCTGTTAACATATAGGCTTATATAGGGTTTACACCAGCCACAGACAGACAACACATGGAACCTCTCATGGCATCTGAGATAAAAGTTGGCTACAAGGAGACTGGTATTTTGTAGTTGAGAGACTCTGGGGATGGCATAGTGTTCCATACACAGAGCTCATCACAAGAGGAGCTGCCCTGAGTGCCCTTAAGCCCTTTGTTATCCTGGGCTAGAGTGCAGTTAATTAGCAACAGTCTCTATAGCAACTGTGTTGCGGTACAAAACAATTTCTAATTTCTGCTTCTTAGCTTATTGTGGTGTTTACCTGAAGTGTTTCAGATGTGCTGAGACCAGTGTTCACTGGCACTGTGCCCATTCTCTGAGACTAATTGAAGCAGCGATGGAAGACACTACATCTGCATAGTCTACCGCATCACCCAGGCATTTGCCATGGCCCCCGAGTTTACTTTTTTTTTTAAATGAGCTCCTAGGTAAGGGGAAATAGGGGGCACTGGCCCCTAGCCAAAGGCCTAAGATTCTGCACTTGCATAATTCACCTGCTGTGCCAGGCTGCATTCATTTATCCCTGAAATAGAGTTGATAAATGAAACAACACGCTTCGCTCAAATTGTATGTTTATTCATTGAGTTATGTATTTGCACTTGCCCTGCAAGTTAAAGGACATTGGTAAATTTTCACAGTTACTGTTGAGGAAAAAAACTGAAAAACGGATTTCTATTCTATCTAGTGACAGATAAATATGTACATACATACTCTACTTGTAGACTATACCTCATCCATATAGTGTTTCTGTTGTCATGACTTCACCACCAAAGATCACCATGTTTCAAAGTCCTTTCTTACAACAATGAAACAATGATGGAGATATAGTCATATCTTCCATTGGAATTTCATAGTACCTTTGTTGCCTGTATCATTGAGTCTTTTCTGATTCTGATAAACAGCAGTGGTGGTAGAACTAAGGCATGTTTCATTCAGCATTTCACCTACTGTCTGCAGTCTCTCAGCCTTGTGGTGTTACACAAGCACATCACGCTAGCTCGGCTAATTGCTAAAGAAGATGACACAAAAGCTGACTTGTGTAGTACAACAGTTCGGCACACATCTTAACATTTGGCAAATTCTTGTAAATTGCTGTCTGACAGAAAGCAGCCCCCTCCACCTGGAGCAGTAGAATGAATCATACAGGTTTGTTTAAAAAAGTTACATAAAAATAATATATAGCATCACATTTTGAAAGAATTGTATTTAATATCTGCGTCTGCCATTGGGTCATCACAGTTGTGAGAGTGTTGACTCTACACTACAAATGAACTATAATGAATTGGAAAATAGCAGCATATTGGATATAAGCAAAAGTCCAATATTGTGCATTCCTAAAAATACTACTTATTTTGTCAATAAAAGTCAACAAAACATCAAAGATGGTGAAAAGATATCTCTCACAATATCCTACAGTCCAAGGTGAAATCAAAGTGTCTGTGTCCAATCATCAGTCCCAAACCCCCAAATATGAAATTGACAGTAGTGTAAAATAAATAAATGTAAAATTCTCAAATTTGAGACCCTTGAACCAACAAATATGTTGTGTTTTCTTAAAATTGACTGATTACTTGAAGAAATTGCAGGGTAATTTTCTTTCAATTGACTAATTAATTAATCATTAAGGCTCTTCAGAAGTAGTCCCCTAAATTTTCATATTTATTCTAAAATTTAAAGAGAAAAACAAGCAACAATGCAGTAATGTTCACCATGCAGGTGGAATGGTTTCATCCTCACGTGTCTTTTGATGCAAAGCTTTTCCTATTACCACTCTGCTGTTTTCTCTGCCATCTCATCAGTGATCCAGCCCAGACCCCTCCTGTGGGAACTAAGTGGCACTTGGTTTGCAGAGATGCCAAGGATGAGTTAGATATAATGAGCAGACCTGGCTTGCCCCCGATGGCCCAACACTGCGCTCCTCTGGGGCTCGTCTCACCGGGCCGAGTCTGCTCTGAGACAAAGCGAGCAGACCTGATCCTCCCTGCTGGGCAGATAATGAGGAATTCTGGGATCAGCTCAGGCTCCCTGAGTCACCTGCATTCACTCAGAATGGAGTGTGAGGAACTTCATTGCAGGAGAAGCATCACACACAGAATAATCCCTCATTTGTTCACCTGCTATTGTCCGTGTCAGAGTACTGTGAATGAGACACAAACAAAGGTACCCTACAAAATCTGTACATTAAAGATGTTCCAACTGGCCTGGAGTGACGCGGTGCTGTGCATGGTGACACAATGCGCCGTTGTGAGCCTTTGTCATAAGTACTGTAGGATGTAGAATCCTGGACAAGGAACAGTTGTAATGAGGAGTTACCTGTATGATACCTCTTAATTTTACTGCATAATCAAAACAGAAGCTCATAAATATTTTTGAGACTGACCAAAAAAACGATTTTGGATGCTTGCATTCAGTTAAGTGAAACGGTTGAAAGTGTCACTAGTATTGTGACAGGTATGATCAGGAAGGAAAAAATCATTCGGACTAGAGAATCAAGATTTTAAGGCTGGATTGTGACAAACTGGTTATTCAATCATTTGTTGCTATGGAGATGTCTTATACTTCTTTCAGCCTGACATAGTGATAAGGATCAATTGTGTTTTTGGTTTATCCAAATGGGTCAACAAGCACAAAGTGACCTGGTTTCACTACCCTCCTGCTCTCTATGTTGGAACACATGTCAGGCAATACTCTGCTTAAAAGGTGACTTCTATACAGTTTGTACAGTAGCCAACTATCCAGATGATATTAAAATAAGAGACAAAGAGACTGTAATGATGATTCTCTGTGCAAGAAACTAAACAGAAAGTAACATTCGGTTAATGCAATTCTTTCTTCAGTTCAGCAAATGATGTTTGTCTGTCTGTCTGTCTGTCTCGTTCCACTCATGATATATGATTCCGCTCACTGATATATTTTTTTAGGGCTCAAAGGAAGATATAACAGCTGACATTTCATTTCATGTAGAGTTTGTAGTGGCAGTTCCCGGTGTGTGTGTATGTGTATATATATATATATATACACATATTATATATATATATATATATACACAATGGAATTGTAGCGTCACGGATCAGTTTTGTGATGTACGCAGTGAGTGTGCGAGACTGAGTGCACACATGTTGCAGGCACAGCGGTTTCAATCAAACAGAGTACATCCCCGGACAGGTTGCGGGCCGATTGTGGGACTATAAAGTGCAGTAGCTTAAGGCTACTTTTGCCTAGTCTTACTAAACTAAACTAGAAACAAACAAACGCGTATGACATGACAAGACATGAGTACCCCAAGACAAGACATAAGGAGTAAGGTGTGGAAGGACAAATTCAACAAGACAAAACGGACAAAACAAGACAGTACTGATTGTCCCAGCTACGTGCATTGTAAGGTAGTTCTTGTAATGTAATGGCTAGTGCAACAACAATATACAGTGGGGAAAATAAGTATTTGAACACCCTGCTATTTTGCTATTTCTCCCACTTAGAAATCCTGGGGGAATCTGAAATTTTCATCGTAGGTGCATGTCCACTGTGAGAGAGATAAACTAAAAAGAAAATCCAGAAATCACAATGCACGATTTTTTAATGATTTATTTGTGTGATATAGCGGCAAATAAGTATTTGAACACCTGTGTGTCATCTAGAATTCTAACCCTGAAGGACCTGTTAGTCTGCCCATTAGAAGTCCACCTGCACTCCATGTATCATCCTTAATCTGATGCACCTGTTTGAAGTCGTTAGCTGCATAAAGACACCTGTCCACCCCATACAATCAGCAAGACTTTAACTTGTAACATGGCGAAGACCAAAGAGCTGTCCAACGACACAAGAGAGGAAATTGTACACCTCCACAAGGCTGGAAAGGGCTACGGAGCAATTGCCAAGCAGCTTGGTGAAAAAAGGTCCACTGTTGGAGCAATCATTAGAAAGTGGAAGAAGCTAAACATGACGGTCAATCTCAATCGGAGTGGAGCCCCATGCAAGATATCACCTCGTGGGGTCTCAATGATTCTAAGAAAGGTGAGGAATCAGCCCGGAACTACACGACAGGAGTTGGTCAATGACCTGAAAAGAACTGGGACCAACGTTTCCAAGGTTACTGTAGGTAATACACTAAGACGTCATGATTTGAAATCATGCATGGCACGAAAGGTTCCCCTGCTTAAATCAGCACATGTCAAGGCCCGTCTTAAGTTTGCATATGACCATTTGGATGATACAGAGGAGTCATGGGAGAAAGTTTTGTGGTCAGATGAGACCAAAATAGAACTTTTTGGTCATAATTCCACTAAGCGTGTTTGGAGGAAGAAGAATGAAGAGTACAATCTGAAGAACACCATCCCTACTGTGAAGCATGGGGGTGGTAGCATCATGCTTTGGGGGTGTTTTTCTGCACATGAGACAGGACGAGTGCACTGCATTAAAGAGAGGATGACTGGGGCAGTGTATTGTGAGATTTTGGGGAACAACCTCCTTCCCTCAGTCAGAGCATTGAAGATGGGCCGTGGCTGGGTCTTCCAACACGACAACAACCCAAAGCACACAGCCAGGAAAACCAAGGACTGGCTCTGTAAGAAGCATATCAAGGTTCTAGCATGGCCCAGCCAGTCTCCAGACCTGAACCCAATCGAAAATCTTTGGAGGGAGCTCAAACTCCGTGTTTCTCAGTGACAGCCCAGAAACCTGACTGATCTAGAGAAGATCTGTGTGGAGGAGTGGGCCAGGATCCCTCCTGCAGTATGTGCAAACCTGGTGAAAAACTACAGGAAATGTTTGACCTCTGTAATAGCAAACAAAGGCTACTGTACCAAATATTAACATTCATTTTCTCAGGTGTTCAAATACTTATTATTATACTCATGCATTGTGATTTCTGGATTTTTCTTTTTAGTTCATCTCTCTCACAGTGGACATGCACCTACGATGAAAATTTCAGATTCCTCCATGATTTCTAAGTGGGAGAAATAGCAAAATAGCAGGGTGTTCAAATACTTATTTTCCCCACTGTATATAAATATAAATATACCAGCAGCAAGTGTGTGCAAATATTTGTTTCAATTTAGGTGGGTGGGTGGGGGGAGACAGTCCAGTGACCTAGACTTGGTTTGCCAGCCTGGTGTTCCTTCTGGCTGGGGCTGGGGATGAGAGGGAGGAGGGGAGAGAGTTCAGCAGTCCCGTGGGGGGTGGGGGTGGGGGGGGGGGGGGTTCAGCAGTCTCACGGCCTGGTGGAAGAAGCTGTTCGTGAGTCTGGTGGTGCGGGAGCGGAGGCTCCTGTACCTCTTTCCAGAGGGCAGGAGGCTGAACAGACTGTTGCAGGGTGACTTGTATCCGTGGCAATTGTGATCGCTTTGCGGCTGAGGCGGGTGGTGTAAAGGTCTTGCAGGGAGGGGAGGGGTACACCAATTATCCTTTCAGCTGTTCTCACGATGCGTTGCAGAGCCTTCCTGTTGTAGTCAGTGCAGCTCCCGCCCCACACAGTGATGCAGCCGGTCAGGATGCTTTCGATGGTTCCTCTGTAGAACGTGGTCATGATGGGTGGCGGCGCACTTGCCCGCTTCAGTTTACGCAGGAAGTAGAGACGTCTGCTTTAAACCATGTCTGTGTTGTGGTAACAAAGTGTAACATGTATTGTGAGATTCCAGACTCCTCCTCATGTCGTTGGGGGTTCATCCCTCGGTGTAGAGCTCAAGGTAAGCAGCACTGATGCCTACCAGGCTGTGAGGTGGGGAGGGATGTAAAAAGTTGATGTTCTGGGCCAGATTGTGAATTTTGCTTCCTATTTTGGTCATTCTGCATGTGTATCGTTATACAGGAGAATCCTTTTACACTTTCAAATGCAAGAAATCAAGTTTAGTTTTTTTAGCTTACACCACAGAATACTGTCACAATCAATGGTGTTCTGCATCACCTTAAAATGTTTCCAACTCAAGTGTGTTTCATATAACCATACTCTGTTTTTTGATAATTCTGTTTTTAAACATATTTACAGAATTTTTTTAAAAAGAGCCTGGACAAAAAGATTAACGAGTCTGTGTTTGTTTGTCTTTTTCTGAGTGTAAGTGTTTGCACTGAACAGTGGGATAGCAGGCCTTGGCTCTCTGCCTGCCTGCCTGAATCAGGAGTACATGGGGTGTGTCCCAGCCCTGAGGTCTGTGTGAGGCCCTCTGAGCCAGGCGTCTGGTTTCAGGTTGCATGTTCCCAATTGGCTGCTTTTGTTTGGCTAAAACACAGTGAGACTCTGGGCTTCTTAAAGATGCAGTGTCACTTCCCCGCTCTCTCTTCAAGAAATCATCTGTTTCATGCTGATTACATCATATTCCATTGATGAAACACTTTTATTCTGATGAGATCATCTCACACTGATGGGACCATTTTGTGTAATCAACATATGAATAGAATCTGAATGTCTGTGTTATTCTCTCATCCAGATCACAGGGACTACTCTCTAGCGTGAACAGAGACTGTCATCTCTTTCTTTAGCTGTTTGTAGAATAGAGACCGTTAAAAGAAAAGAAAGGCCTCTCCACGCTGAACAGCATCCCTGGAAACAAAGGAACTGTACCCACAGCTGTAAAATGATCATACTCAATGCTGCATTATGATCTAACCCTTATATCCTATATGACCAATCCTGTTCCATTGTAATACATAACAGTAAGCTTTTCCAATGTTGGGAGGAATTAACTGTTAGGAACCTCTCCTCTTTTTTTTAGGTTGGATGCTGATGAATTATAACTTTAAGGCAAGACTCCTTCAGTTTGTGCTCCTGATTACAAAAGAACATGACACATGGAGCCCATCATGACCACAAAGTTTGACTTTTCATTTATACATATTGGTCACAGCCAACATGTCTTCCTTTGTGCTCAGATGCTGAATTGATCCCGAGAGATTGAAAATATTGATTTGACTCAGTGTCTTACTTTGTTGTGGAGAAGGGGGGGTGGGGCACAAGTGTACCTTCCTGACTGTTAGCGCCGCGTTCACACATCGGACTTGCCACACAGCCAGTTCCTCAGGAGACTTATAATTACAGCCGTCCTTTCAGATTAGTCCAGTAGCCTGTTCAACTGTGGCTTTGCTCCCTGGTCATTTATTTCATCCCTTTCCCCTCTCCTGAGAGGCACACCTCAACACAATGACCAGGCCATCTTCTGCAATAATGTATGTGATGATAAACACAGTGGCTCCTAATTGATAGAGTGATTCAGACAAGGGCTGGCTGTGCAAATTGGTCCCCTGTGAGTATACTGCACAGAGTTGGGACTAGCGGGTTTCAGCTCTGGTCTCGTCTGAGAGGCGTAGAGCGGGGCGAGAGGAAATAGAATGGGCTGGGCCTGCTGGGTGATAAAGAGTCTGTCTTTGCCTGCTCAGCCCCGCCTGAACGCAGGCACAGTTCAGCAGAGGTTGGCTGCTGTAATCCTCCGTGTCTCCAGGAAGGCTCAGGTTAGTGACCTGCTGCTTTCTGATGTCTTGTAAGATTTTGAGATAACACCTCACCTTTAATCCCCCACTGTTCTACACATTAGCTCAACCGCTCTTGACCCAGCCCCGGCAATAAAGCCTTTTATCCAGCTCAATAAGGTCATCTGAAGTTAAGTATTGATTTCTTTTGGTGTCCAGAGAAAAATGGATTTAAGAGCTGTTAATTACAGTTGCACACAGCATTATGAAGAGAATTCATTTATTTTTTTTGCCATGGATGAATTTTTAAACCCTCAGTGAAATTCACAACCGTCGAGCACCTTACACATCTAAAATGCTGTTATGTCGGTCAGATCTTCTTTCAGGTGAGGAGGCACACTATCTCCGCTGGTTCTGTAGCTCTGTAACAAACTCTGTGGCCTTCTGTGCAAATGAAACCCCCAGTGATAGAGAATGGGGCGGCTTTATGGTCTCAATAGGAATTGTCAAATCCTTCCTTTTTATCAAATGTACAAAATGTGTTCTAGGAAACAGAAAACCCACTAAGTGTATTGTTTCTGAAATTCTCCGGCTTTAAAAGAAAAACAATAATAAAAATGAACTGCTCCTAATGGGAGCAGGATTTCTTTTGTTTTCTAATCACTTTTCTTGTCTAAATGACAACTCTATTAAGTTGTTTCCTGTGGACAAGGGAAAGAACACCCATAGACATGGGGCCAGAAATACAAGAGCCAGTGAAACACTGTAATATTTATACTGAACATGTTAACATTATAATAGCCTTTACACAAATCGCCTGAAATCCCTACAAATTAACAGAAAAAACATGTAAAAAAGTACATCACTACACACAACAATTGAAACTTTTAGTGATGTATGCGCAGTAGACTTCCTGGTTATTACATTTGCAAAATTAGAAACTGATACATGAATGCAGATAATGGACATGAACTTTTCCGTTTTAGCAAACAGTCATTGGGATTGTGTGTGTGTGTTCGTCTTGGGAGGAGGAGGGATCACTATTGTGTTCCACAGAATAGCGTCGGTGTTTGTGTTCATCGTGGCGTCACGCATGCAACGTCTGGCCTTGAAGTCTTTCTTAATAGACCCACGCTCCAGGAGAAGGGCCAACAATACAGGAAGTTGAAGCACTTGTAATCGGCAGCTGGTGGGTTGGAGTCTAAATTTATGATCAGCAGACTTTATCTTCTGACATCCACAAGAGATTTCATGGCACAGTTCTGACTTTTTTTATTATAATGAAATTGAGAGAAAAGAGTTGTAAATGCTGGTGCTACACCTTCCACGGGAAACACCTGCAGGTCCTGGCCAGCCTCAGACCTTTTCAGAATTTAGTTGTAATTGTTCGAGCTTGCATAACTGACACATTGTGTTCTTACCACAGCAGTTGTGCGTGATTTATTCATCACATGGGAACCCTGTTTGTCAGCACAGTGTTTGGCTCCTCTCGGCGTGGGCCAACATAATGCTAAACTGAGATCATGGTGTTGTTTTTTTTTTACCTCCAAAAAGAGCACTGTCAATTTTCTTTCAGGCCACAAGTCACAGGTTCTCCTCCACTTGGCAAGCGGTGGCTTCCCATTGATACTGCAAGTAAAAGGCTTCCTGCCTCTGCCTGCTATTCCCAAAACCTGCACGAATGCCTTCATATTGTTGGTTTAGTCTATTGTGATGCTAATGTCTGCCTGGGACCCTTGAGTCATCTATCATGGATGACAGGAAAGCTGGGGCCATTGTGTTGGCCCACTGCGAGCTCACACACACACACACACACACACACACACACAAAAGTGGAAGGAATCGTACAAGCAATCGATTGAAGTAGTGGTGTAAACAAACTTTATTACAAAATATGCATTGAATAATTATGAATTAGTTACTGGAGTAAGTTACTAGATAAAGGTAAAGATTGTAATTTATTTTGTATTATTCATTTAGTCAGTTTTTAAATAGTGTTCCACACTAAAAAATACACAGCAAACCAGAACCGGTAAATATTTAGTACTTTTCTACAATATTTTTTTTATTTAATACAATGTTTAATTATATTTTTGTTGCCATATCGAATGTTATATATATATAATATTTATAAATGGATTGTATGATATTCAAAGAAAGCACTACAGAATGATTAGCTGATTAATAGATTAATTAATGGACAGAAAATTTGAAAGTCTGATTAAGTCTTGGGATATTTTAGGTTAGGAAACTGTGATAATTGTGAGATTATTTTTTGATAAGTGTGATTTAAAGAATGTGGAGTTGAAACAAAGGCTGGTAATGGAGCTGTGATGCTGCTGTCTCCGGCCCTGCAGAGAGACAGCGAGCCGAGCGGGAGAAGCCACACACACACTTGCAGGCAATCTGCCGACTGATTCTCAGCCAGGCCCTGCGCTGTCTCATGGCAGAGTGCTGGGCCAGATGTGACTGTGGTTGTGCCTGCATTAGGAAAAAAAGAGCCGTTACAGGAAATGGATGCTTTTTAAAGAGGAAAAGGGGGAAAATGGAGCAGAGCAGTAAAGTATTGTTCTTGTTGCTCAAAGGACTTAGCCAGTTATAATGTTTAATATCCCATTCCTTACTGCACAGGTGCACACAGACTTTGGATCATATTTGCATGCCTGTAGAGATCCAACCTTACTTGACTCATTAATACCTGTACAGTTCCCAAGTGCATTTAGATAGATGAAAGATAAACAAGCCATGAAAGAATCAGTATATCACAATATGGATTTGCCTGATTCTAAACATTGATTAAAAATAAAAATTGATTAAAATGTACAAATTAACTAGTTCCTCATTGGGGTCTGCTGGAGTCAATCCCAGCCCATTACAGGCGAGAGGCAGGGATACACCCCAGACAGGTCACCAGCCTATCAGGGGACACACACACACACACACACACACACCATTGACTCACACACTCAAACCTATAAGCAATTTAGAGTTGCCAATTAACCTCAACATGTTTTTTGGACTGTGGTAGGAAGCTGGAGAGAACCCACGCAGAGAACATGTAAGTCCCACAGAGAAAGGATTTGAACCTGTGACCTCCTTGCTGTGAGGCAACAGTGTTCCTAATACTGTTGTTGAATGTCTAATAATGATTTCTAGTCTTTTAGTGTATTTAATAAAGGATGTTTTGAAAATGGCATTATGATTGAATTGCAATACCTCACTGTTAAATTAATCCTTCAAACCCTGAAATATGGTTTACAAATATACTTTGTATTTCTGGTTATATCATATTATTGTTGATGTAGTTTAACACCATATAAGCATTTTTATTGCAGCTATAATACATCTTTAAAGGTCATTTTTTTGCATCAGTCCCTCAGAATTTAAAAACAGAGGGTTTAATCTTCACTCACTATACTCAACATTTTTAACTGATATTTATATTCGTAGTAAACTACATTACTCTTCCACTGGAAATTCTTACTCTATGTAGCGCCACTGCAAGAGCAACAGGACGAAAGAAGGAATTGCTTTTTTTTTTTTTTTTTAAAGGAACAAGAAAGCCTGTATTTGCAATCTTGCACATCTTTCACATAATTTAGCTAAAGTAGCCAGTGTTTGCCCATGTCTGCTCCCAATAAAGTAGCATTTGCTTTGGTCTGAGGTAGCAGGGTATATTTCCAGAGTGAAAGGAACACCCAGCCCTCCCTTTTTAGAAGGTCCTGGCTCAAAACAGAAAATATGCTACCTCCCATTAGCAGCGAGTGCGGGCTTCAAACCGGCGCTAATGCAAAACAATGAGTGACGACACACGTCACTACATCCATCTTTATGGTAAAAACACTGTAGGTGAAGTGAAGTGATACACCAGTTGGGTCTTTATTTCTATACTTTTTTGAATTTGACGACTACGTTAATCGGTCTCTGGATCCTCCCTTATAAAATGTTTATGAATCTGCTTTCTGGTGAATTTGTGCCTTTCTGGCATCCATTTCTTTTGGAAATGCCTTCATGTATGAAATAAAATGCACCTTGGAGACCATTAAAAATAAAATAATAATAATATAACACAAGCTTTTGCCAAATGATCTACACTACTCAACAGGGCAACAGTGCAGTGCTTCTCCAACAAAACATTCCAGTGGTATAGACCGGCACATGTGCAAAATGGCAAAGGATTTTTTTAGTTTTTTTTATATGAATTTATTTTGTTTTAACCTAACCTTTGACCGTTTAAGACCGTTCATATTATTCTTTTATATTCATTCTGTAAATAATTTTGTTATGTAAAAGGTGCGGACTAAAACCTGACCGCTGGCTATAATGTGTTTTAACTTATGTGACTAATCTCATCATTCTAAAAACATCTTTACATGCAAATTACAAATCTTTTATATGTGCAAATTTGTACTGAAGCAATTTCTCAATGAATTGATTAGTAAATCAATGAAAAAAAATCAATCTTGTTATGGATTATAGAAAGTTATCATCGGGTGTGTGATCTCTGCAGTTGGTCCACAGCAGCCTGCAACAATACATACATTGTTATTCACAACAGAGGGAGCCTGTCACAAGTTCCTTGGAGGAAGGATGCTGAGGGCCAAATTGGATTTCTGACTGAATGAGGAATCAGCTACTTGGGGAAGGTCTGGGGAAAGTTGAGCCACCATCTCTTTGTGGGGCTGCCGCTAGAGTGCCATTCATATGTCCATTGAGATTCAGAAAGGAGATCACTCTGGCCAGGTGGAGGGTTCCTCTAGCTGCTGAACAGCACAAATCTGCTCAGGGGTCACACAATAAATATTTAATCCTCTTCCTGCTGCTTTGAGTGACAAGAACACCACATAAAGAGTTAGTTTTCTCACCACTCTCCATGCTGTGCTGCAACTGCAGGACTTTACTAAACCCTTGGGAACTGACTCACTGGTAGCAGTGTAGATCTGTCAAAACTGATGAAATATTTTGGACAGAAGGTAGAAAAAGCAGTCAAGGCAAAAATCAGACGGCGATAACACTCAAAATTCCTATGAACCCCATTAAGCCAATGAAGTCATTTCTGCTGTATTTTATATTTATTGATGGTTGTCTGATTGGCTCAAAAAGTGTCATTCCTAAACCAATATAAAGCTTGAAAATATTTAGTTTTTAATATTGGCCTAGTTCCGCCTTCTAATGTACTTGCACTCAATTTCCATTTTACTTCAGTACATCATCTGTGTTTTCTGCATATTCCCTAGGTTTTCTCCTACCATATATTTACCTGTCCACTCAGTGAACGGAGCCGGCCGTCGTAGCACAGCTCACTGAGCGCAGCAGCCACTTAAAAAAAAACATGTTTACTGACCTAAACGTGTCACATGCAGCCTCCGATACTTCCAGCTCCAACTGGTGGAAGGTCTACCGAACAATGCACATGTACGCACTGGTAAACAGCACTGCTTTGATATCGCACCCTGTGCAGAGGACACTCATCGTTTGACTCAGTCTTCTGTCCCACTACAGCAAGTAGAAGAAAGGTGAAACAGACACGTTCACTGACTAAAGCTGTGCAACGTTTACATATAAATGAACATCTGGACAAAAGCAACTAAATGCAACTAAATATTGTTTCCAGAGCAGCATCCGTGATTTTACAGCAGAAACGTCTCCATATAAACCCAGCCATATCTCACTGAAAAGAAAACAACAATTCAGACATGACAATATTGAGTTAAGTTTAGAAAGAATAAAGAATGCAGACATCGGTCTTTATCAGTCCTTCCTCCTGTCCTCTCATCCCCCTGCTGCTGCTATGGCTAGTAGAGAGATAAGAGGCTGGTTTGTCTCAGCCTGTGGCTAATTTTACAAGAATAAGATATATGTATGTGGCTAACTAAGATAAACCATTACGACATACAAACGGCTTTTGTTACAGTTTGTAATAACTGGCATTTAACTTGATCAATATGCTTTGGTTGGGTAAAATATACCAGCAGTGAATGGAAGACTGCAAGCATTGCAGTAGAGAATATGGCATTTTCATGCTTATTGAATAGGTGGTTTGATAAAGTGCTAGTTGTCAACTCCACTGTGTGCATGCAGAGCCTCCGTCAAAAGCTAACATGGACAGACGAGAGGCTGCAGCACCACTGGCTGCAATCAGCTACTTGAAGCAGAGAAAGTGTGCATGGTTTGTGCTCAGCATGATGCTTATGTACAATGTGAATCATTTAGCAGCACTGTTGAAAGCATATAGGGAAACACTGAATGTCAGCAGTGTTCAGTCCTGCTAGAGTGGATTTATAAATGTGACCGTCTGAAACTATTTGAAACTGATTGAAATCTTTAAGTTCCCCTCCACTCAAAAATCCATTTTTCTTCTTGCTGGATGTTGGAGCCTCAGTGTGTAGACTGGTGTATGTGCTGGCTTTGACACTGGAAGGCTCTTTCACATTCAACAGCTGGAAGCAAGCTCATTGAAAAATCTGATTTTTAACGGACTGGCATAAATGGCACAAATGGCAATCCCTCCAGGAAATCGTGAAGTGATTACAATGTTTAGTGCAATCCAACCAAACGAAACCTACTGTGATTTCTCTGCAAAAAGTTAAAATACATTATCATTAAAATGTTGCATTTTACCAAGCTAAGAAAAATATGGGAATTGTCATCTTCTGTTGCTGTGGTAACGGGAAGCAAGCGACAGGAATACCAGAACATAACACATCACTGACTCGCACATTTATATAAAAATAACACAATGAAAAGAGCAAAACCCCAATGGAACTGCAAAAGACTGTACAAATCAGGTTCTCAGTGTTTTAAATCAAAACTAACTAAACAAACTATTTTCAATCTGTGTGATATTGTGGTTGGAGTAGAGCTAAAAAAAAAAATTTGGAATTTTGATCACAAGACTTTTGAGAAAACCTTCTCGAAATCCTGGTGGAACTGAAATGGTTTGAAAGCCAATTCTGATATTCTATTCACCGTACACAATTACCATGTGGAAACGTGAAGCCTCCAGCACACAAAAAAACTGGCCTATCAACACAATTTCTAAACAAACATGTAGTCCTAACTTTCAATGTAAATTGCAGCCTTTTTCTTACATTAACTGTATTTTCATGTTTTTTCTTGTCTCAATGTATTTCCATGCCTTACCCAATGTAAAAATATTTCTATTAAGACCATTTCACCGTCCAACACATCCTTATTTGGCCAAACATAAAAAAAAATTCCATGTGAGCTTCCACTTTTACATAGGAATACATACTTCCTACGGCCACTGCACTAGTGGAAAAATAATAAGTAACCTGTGATCATTACCTCTTTTTTCATTTTACTGTAGGTTTTCTAGGCCGGGAGAGAAGCTCTTTAAATAAACACTCACTCCACAAATTGTAACTTAAGACATCCGCTCATCATCAGTGTAAACAGAAATATATTTTTTTTTATTTGCCACTATGGGAAAATAAACCTATATTATTTATCAAATATATTCATTCGTGTAACAATGTTAGGCCCTATGGATTTCAAAGCAGTTTCAGTCCTTTTATTTGTTTGCAGCAATTGTTGTTTTGCTGTGCAAACAGGCAAAAAACAGAGAATGCAGGCTACCCAGGACCCACTGAGCTTTTTTTCCAGCCTGGTGAAAAGAATGAATTATTCAACAGTTAGCAAGCTTTCAGCTGGCCATTTGTGTGCTTTGATCTAGGAATCAGAACTTTGCATGAAAGCCTGTATTGTCATGTTATGTTTCCATCCACGGTGTGTGAATTATTGAAATCTTTACCTGCAGGCACACTGGAAACACAGCCCGTGGCTGTAAATGGCTGGACATTGTCACATGATTGGGTTCACTCAGGCTGGCCTCACCTAAAGGCTCAGTGTGAACAGAGCGTCAGGGTCAACCTTTAACAAACTCCAGCTCAACATCAAACCCCTGTCCTCTCCTCTCCTCCCTGCTACACCAGAATGTGTAGGTGTGGCCCACAGCCAGGTGTTCCACGTATCACAAATATCCTGTTGTTTGCATTTGCATAAGTTATTTCTATTTATACTCAGTGATTTAGTAGCAAAAAAAATAACTAAACTATTAATTCACCAGTACAGTCATTTGGAGGCTGTAGTCTGTGCTGTTTTTACACTTGCTGTGTTATACTCAGATGGGTTTCTTATATTTAGTCTTAGTTGTACTGGTATGACATGATTTATTCATAGATTACAAACACAAAACAAAATCAAAGGGGTAACATTTTAAGTGGTCCCGAGATGTTAAGACAGAAAGACGTTCAATACAAAACTAAAGAATAAAACAATAAAATCCTGAATTCCAGGAACACATCACAACGGTCACATCAAAATACCTACAGTAAGTACAAGGACAGTGTCATGGCTAAAGTAAAAATATCTTTGGAGATTTTACTAGAAACCAAGTCCTTTCATTTCAGTTCAAATTATAAAATAAAATCTACTCTGACATACATGCTGGACATATGTCCATCATGTATGTCCTCTTGGACCCACGGTGTAAACAGGCAATATATAAATACTGAAAATAAAAACAAGCATTCTTGGATGAAAATAGAAATGGGTAAAAAAAAAAGAAAGAAAGATAGATGATACATAAGATGTGTACACTGACATACAGAGCAAGGACACTAGGTGCAAAATAAGGAGAGGAAGTGCAGCATGTGCAAATTGCAATGAAATATACAGTCCTGAATTCCCTTAGTTTTTAATAACTTGCCTCAGTGTAGAAAAAATAAACGGTATTAGATATTGTGCGACACATATTATACTGCCTTTACTCTTTTTTTTTGGTTTAGCTTGGTGTACTTCAACTAAGTTTAAGTTTAAGGAGCTTCCATGAAAGTCGAGCCATATTTGTAGTTTATTTGTCAAGAGCCTTTATTATAAAATGCTAAATAAGATTAAAAAAACAGCAAATTTTTATGGGATTTCTTTTGTAAACTTCCATCTAAAGTCTTCTAGCTTCAAATCAAATTAAATAGTTAAAAGGAAACATACAGACATGGTGGGTCTTGAAGTTGTAATTCAATTCAGACATGGTTTTCATTTAGCACATTTCATTTTACTTTCACTATCTACCTTTATTTTTTATGTTTCCGTCAACAAGCAGCAATCACACCATATAGGGCTTTTCTTCTATGTATCCAACATGTCTGTTCTTTTATAGCTCCGCCTTTACTCTTCAGTCACATTTTGTGATCTGTAATGTGTTGCCATTGATTTAAGTAAAAAAAAAATGCCTTTCCCCCTGAAACCTAAGATACGGCTTATTAGCACATGTACTCTTATTGTGTCATAATAAATGCAAAACCTTTAATTAATAATGAAGTGAATGTATGAAAATGCTTCATTGTGTTTGGGGTTGGGTGCATTTCCTGGAGGAGTAGAGCAGGTTCATGGTATTGGCTACAGCTGGACACATAATTAGAGTGCCTCCTTACCTATAATTTGTGTAATAGTTTTGGTTGGCGGCATGTTATTACCATATGAAAGGGCTAAGCAGGGGTCATGTGCATTGCTACAGCAATTAGAGCTGAGCTGAGGGCAGAAGAATGTTTGGAGCCGTTGTTAATTGGAAATCTCTACAAAGCTATGCTTTAATTATAATTTAGTCTGAGCTGCACTGTTTTAAACCCAATATATTCAGTTGTCATTATTTTCTGTAATAGTATGAACAGCTAGGTCTGTTTCCTTTCAAAGCATCAGGGTTTGAAGAGAATGAGATTGAATTAGATTAATTTAAAAGGTTGTGCTGCTGTGAGTTTTTTCATGCTAATGTCACATGGTGTTTTCATAGAGGATCTGGATTGTTTAGGAGATAGACATCTCTGGTAATTTGCATGCACTTGAAATGCACTATGCTTATAGAGCTTTACATATGGGCTTTGCAAATGATACAAAACACACTACAAAGAGTTATATTACATTACATCCAGCAGCTCAGTAGCCACAAGATATTCATACATTTTAATTGTGAACTGTTTAAATTTAAACAGTAATATTTTTTTTTCTAGAAGTCAACAACATAAGTTAAAAACTAATTGTGCCCTATAGCTTTAATTTAGTAAATCAAATTTTAAATAGGAAATATTTAATTAACTAAATTAAATAATCTTAACATAATTAGATTGTATTTAATTATTTAAAAAATCTAAACGTTTTCAGTGTTCCAATCATTGAATTAATTTGTCTTTGTTTTTTATGTGTTAAGAATTTCAAACAATCAGAAACCTCAGACCACATTCCGTGTTCAGATTCAGTTTTCCTATATTTGCACACACAGCTACAAACCTGATTCTTTTCCTGTTTTAAAATACTCATTTCTCTCTCTTCCTGCAGGTCGGAATGAGCTGATCGCCAGATACATAAAGCTTCGGACCGGAAAGACGAGGACTCGAAAGCAGGTAAGACGAGAGAGGGAGCGTCTTCATTGCATGAATGTCAGCGGGCTGTCGAATCTGAACATGTACAGACTGTCCTCTTTGTTTCTGGAGGAGAGAAAGAAAGACAGTTAGTTATAGAATAATGCAACGCTTTGTTGCCGAGGGGACCTCTGAGGCCGACAAATCCTCCGTTAATGCTGTGTTGCATGAACAGATGTCCCTGGATTATGGCATTCCTTAAAGAAAAACTCGTTTTCTTGAGTATATTTAGTTGCTTTTATTTTAGATAGATAGATGTGTAGCAGCAGTGTATTCTTCCGCCTCACACACTTACCCTGTTGATTGGCCCAGCACTGCTGGAAATCTCACAGGCCTCAGAGAGCCAGGGTCCGTCGGGGAAACAGAAGTCAAGTAAAAGTGCTACAGATGGAGGGGGTGGCTACATGGATCCATCGGCAGTTCCTATTAACAAACACTCCATTTCTAAATGTCTTGTGTTCAGCCAGCTTTCAGCAACACTACAGAGTCCAGACCACAACAGAATGAGAGTGTGGTGTTGTTCTCTTATGCAGACACCTAAATATTTGCAGACAAGCACTTAAAAAGTGTTCCCTACATAACAGGGCCAATCAAAAATAAAAGCTAGTTGCTGTATTAGGTTGCAGTTCACCTTTTACAATAGTTTATTACATACACATACATTCTATATTGTTTTTTTTACTTTTTTCTTCACAGACATCCATTTATTATCTGGTTATATGTAAAAAAGAGTAGCCACTGTGGCTTAGTAGTAAAATCGTATTCTTTCTCATGGCTAAGTCATGGAGGTCATACAATTGGCTGCAGTAGAAGCCTTTATTAATGATAGTGGAAACCTCAATTGATTTAATTGGTTGACAGCAGAGTTTTTACTCTCAGTGTCGGAGAGTGCATCCTCCCTTCTGCAACACGCTCCCCACGCCACACACACGACTCTTAGCCACAGATTTGACTTCATACTTCTAAAACCAGCTGACAAATTACATTCTTATATTCAGCTGATAATGAGCAGCTCTAAGATGGTCCTTTATTAACAGTTTGAAACCCACTGACTGTTCCTCTGAGCAGGAAATTCTCTGTATAACCACTGACTTCAATGACAAACAAGCTGGTGTCTAAAGTGAAATTCGATCCCTGTGAATTGATCAGTCTGGATCAGAAAGGCGATGTGGTTTCTCTTCAACCTGGTATCAGAATGAGAAAAAGGGGAGGAGAGTGTCTGTACCTACATCCATAGCAAGAAAGACTATTTTTGTTGTTGTGGTCATTTTAAATGCACGGCTTCCATGTAATCGCGTTATTTTTTATTTTAGGGCTGCAACTATGTTTGTAACCATCCGTTAATCTAATGGTTAGTTTCTTAAACAATCAAATCATGTTTTTGTTAATGAAATGTGAGGAAATGGGTCAAAAAGAAACCTGTTGCAATTTCCCAGAGCCCATGTTGGGGTCTTCAGTTGTTTCTTTTTTGTGTTTTCAACTTTCCAAAATCCAAGGACATTGAATTCACAGTGACAGACACCAGCAGGAAGCTGAAATCCTCACATCTAAGAAGCTAGAGGCAGAAAATGTTTGATTTGAAAAATGAATTTATTAGTCTGTTATCTCCATAGTTTCTGCTCAGTAATAAGCTAATCTTTTCAGCTTCAAGGAAAGTGCCCTCTTGTTAAATCACTCAGTCCCTGCTTGAACACTCACCTTGGGTGTGATCTGCGCTATTAGTGCCAGAGGAGAAGGGAAATCCACCCTGCAAACCTGTCATCAGCACATATTACTTCTCTTTCCAACTGCTGAATGTTTCATGTGAGAATATTAAATAATTTTGAACTGTGTGAACGTCGGAAGTCAACTTGGCCAGTGAAATGCCTCGCCCGGCTCCCATAAGGATACTAGACCAGCCGATTGACATTCAGTACACAGCAGATCACATCTGTGCGCTCTTAATGTGTGCTAAAGGGGCCTGCATCCTCCTTAATCAGTTCACTTAAGTGACGACAACACACAGCATAACGCTTTATTGACTGTTAGCTTGGTGTGCGGTTTGGAGATGCTTCTGTTATGCATATTATCTCGCTCAAGTGTTTTAAAACAAAGAAATGTGTAATCCACTATTTTTGCTTTTCTTGTTTTGTTTTGTTTTTTTATTTTCCCTTTTCTCTTTTTTTTTAATGGAGGTGTCTAGTCACATACAGGTCTTAGCAAGAAAGAAAGTTCGAGAAATCCAAGCTGCCATTAAGGTACGTCTGGCTTTGCCCAGTTGCAGGGGGCTTTTCATTGCCATGGTTACAGGCTCTTCCTTTGTTTTCCTCCCCTCCCCTACCCCGCAGGTGTCTAGTCACATTCAGGTTCTTGCCAGAAGGAAATCTCGTGAGTTTCATTCCAAGCTAAAGGTATGCGCTTTTCTGCTTTTGGGCTTGTGGTTGCTGTGCGTCTTAACTTCCTGTTTCCCGTGGTGACAGAGTGAATGCTTGGTGCTCTGATTCCCCCCTAACCCAAATCTTCCGCTGACTGTAGTCTGTGTACGTTTTCTAACCCTCGCCGCCCTTCTTGTAGTCCGTCTCTCACCCATACTCAGACATGCAGTCACTGTCCTCTTCATTTCATCTATATGTATCCATTTATCAGTATGTGCCTTTGCTTTGAGAGCAGCCGTACTTGACAATAATGTAGTGTAAACAATAGTGAACACCCTTCATTCTTATATCCATTCATTTGAAAATTATAAATTTGCTTATATATCAAATGCTCCAAAGCAAAATGTACTGATAGCCTATATATTTCACTGTAGCCTGACCGATACTGGATTTTTTGGGGGCAGCTGTCTACTATTAATTATTGAGTCTAAGAATTTCAATCAAACAAATGTGGGCCAATATGCACCATTTTATACTACACATAATGTACAAAAAATGTTGGGAAGCATGAAATCTGTTTAATAACTGCCTAAAACACAAAGTTGACTGTGTGTAAAGTAGGGATGTGTTTCACATGGCCTACAGATAGCGTGTTGCCAGAACATCTCACTGCTGTCACCTGCTTTTACACAGATGGCATAACAGTCGACATAAATATAACTAGTGGAACAAACCAGATCCCAAGTTACGTCTTTGCACCTTTAGAAGAACAAGGCAAACTAACAGTGCAGAGGCTTAACAGTCTACAGCCATGCTGGTGGCTTTGTGCGGTTGCAACCAGGCACAATGGTCAGCTAAATTATATAATATCAGTGGGCTAATATAGAACTATAAAAACAAATATATTTTTGGTGCTAAATGTAAATCTGAAGATCACCACATTAATTTCAATTCAACCAGAGGGTGACACAAATTTAATGGAATTCTTTCCAAACTGCACTGGCAGTTCTACAAAAAAAAAAGCAAGGGAT
The DNA here is from genome assembly GCA_036785175.1 of Eupleurogrammus muticus. Taxonomy (NCBI): domain Eukaryota; kingdom Metazoa; phylum Chordata; class Actinopteri; order Scombriformes; family Trichiuridae; genus Eupleurogrammus; species Eupleurogrammus muticus. Next base: position 14,644,380 of record JAYKQN010000002.1, on the reverse strand, counting down.
GTTTAAAGTCAGTAGGATTCATCTGCTGGGAACCATGAATGTCTGCACAGTGTTTCTTGTTCATCCCTTGAATAGTCCAGATGTTTCAGGCTGGACTGAAGTCATCAACGGAGTGATTGCCATCACTAGAGCGATGTAGCTTCTGTTAACCTGAACAACATAATATACAAAGATGTAGGTTTACAAATTCCCTTAAAAAATAGATTTTGCTTATCTGTTCTATGGTATCATAATATGTAAGCCAACATTGGCCCATTCAATTCCACGGTCAGGCTTAATTTTTAATCTGTACGTATTTATTAATAGTAATTACAATTAACATAATCAAAGCGTGTAGACGTTGGAAGCATGCTGGCATTGGCTGTTGGCGAGTGGCTGAGAGCTGAAGCCCTGAGGAGCCCAGTCAGCTTACATCTCTTACTAAGCAGACTTTATAAATGAAGGGGCATGGCAAAGGGCTCTGTGTTTTTCTTTTTAAATAAAAAAAAAAGAGAATAGGAGGTTACATCTTTTCCTCCTTTGACAGTGTAACCCAACTTTTCTCCGCTGTCAAAGGCCCAGTGGTGTGTATTCAGAGCGCAGAATGGCCGTGAAGCTGGCTGTTACTGAAATGTCCTCTCTGCTTTTCTTGTTCTCCCTTCAATCTGCTGATAACTCCAGGCTCTCACAATGCCGGGGCTGTCGGTTGCTTTCCTTCCTCCTTGTTCAGATGTCGTCATTTCACAGCATTGTTGTCAGTTATTTCAGCAATAGTGAAATCTGTTAAAATCACTGAAGAAAGCTTTTCAGAATGTCAGAATAAAGTGGGAGAAAAGCATTGTGAAAGAAATTATCTTGAATAATACTAACCTGTAATTTAAACGTATTTTGTGAAGTAATGCCTGTATATCAAAGGACATTCCACCCATTTGCTTTTTTCTTCTTTACCTAGGAAGCCAACTATATATTTTAACTTTCACACTCCTCTTCACTCCCAGTATTCAACAAGAATTAATGACCCCTCATTAATCTGTGTGTGTGTGTCTGTGCTGAGAGAGACAGAACGAGTCAGACAGGCCGCTGGCCACATGAATGCCTGGTCTTTCAGGGGCACAGGCGGCTGTCTGAGGAAAAACAGACAGCTTTTGTATGAATCCCTGTCTTTTCTCATTTAAAGCAAATTAGAGTTCAGTGGCAAAGAGAAACACTAGTGTGCCCTTCATTGTAGGGGACATCAATGAAAACCTGCTGTTTCTGGTCTTGTCTACGGCATTTCAGTGAAATTACAGTCATTACGTTACTGTTCTGTTGTTTTGTCTCGAGTGATGACTACTGATCAGATTTTGAAAATTATAGAGAGCTAGACATTCACCACAGAGACTCGGGATCATTTGTAAATACAAGTTTCATAATCCTTTGTTATTAAGTCTTCATTACGCGTGTTTGTTGTAGTGTTTCGAGACGGCTGGACCTTCCTAAATTAAGCTACATGGATTTTTAAGATGATGTTTGGACCTTTAACAGACTTTTACAGTTTAACAGGTTGCACTAATCACAATAATTCAACTGCAAATTTACAATGTAACCTTCTTTGTTTGCATTTAGGTCACAAGTATTGTAAGTATTTATTTTCCGTCTGTGATGCCATTTGTGCTTCAATTAGGGGCTGCCTCGTCCTTCAGCTGCTTTTTTTTTTTGTGCATTTGTGCTCCTGCTTTAGTGACACAATAGCTGCTGCCCAGTGTTTTCACAGTTCATTGGTGTGTCTTTATGTCGTCATACTATTGCCATGCTGTAGCTTGACTCCACTCCACCAGCATCAGCTTGTGCCACCAGCGAGGCTGCATGGGTTCGCTGAGACTGTTTGGGTTGTCATTGTGCTGACTGAATTTAGTCATTCTGTTTCTGCAAAGGACCTTGTCCAAAACAACATACATTGTCATGCATGTTTTTCATTAAGTCAGGCAAATTCACTATTAATGGAAATATATCTTGATAATTTAAAAAAGAGCTCTTTCTGGATATTAAAGAAAAGAAACTAAGAGGAGAAAGACTCATAACCAAGTTATTGTCCTTCAGAAATTCTTTGCAATGTTTAGCTATGCGGGCAATGCAGCCTTAATAGAACTGCTGCTGGATCTTTCTTTCTTTTTTCTTTTTTTTCTTTTTTTTTTTGCTAATTTTATTTTAGCATTTTCAGACATCTGCCTGGATGCCAGATCATGCTTTCTGCATGGAGATTGCTGATATGGATTCATTTGGAGCTTTAATACTTGGTGCAGGTTTCCCCCTTAGAAAAACATGCTCCAAAACTATAGGTGTTGGTGTATTGAACTATCTTTCCAATGCAAAACAACATTGTGGCACGTGCAGATTTAACAGGTCACTGCTGACCATTTACCTGATTATGCTTTGACTGGCACGCAAACAGACAGATGGGCATGGCAAACTGATTTCAATATCTCACATATTATTATAAACTAAACATCATATGTCTACCTGGGAGCCTTATTGCAGCTCCCACCTTGAAAACAACCAGTCTAAGTGCATACCACTGTTAACCACTGTATATTGGAATTCAGTTGTCATTGTTCGTCACATTCTTCAAAAAAAAGAAAAAAGAAGCTTACACTTAAACTTCAATGTCAATGCATCTCCTTTTAACCTGCTTGCTGTTTACTAGAGGCTAGTGGTGCTTCAGCGAGTTGTTTGGTTGCTGCTACCTCTGCAACATGCCCCGCCTCCCCCCTCTGTGTGAGTGCTAAGCCTTTTGTGACTGCTGTTAAAGGACCAAGCCGTGAAGGACAAAGCCCTCCAGAGCATGGCCTCCATGTCCTCCGCTCAGATCGTCTCTGCCACAGCTATTCACAACAAACTCGGCCTGCCAGGCATCCCGCGCCCAGCCTTCCCTGGAGCAGGGGTAAGAGAGCCTTGCCGGCACCCCGCTATTGATCCATCCTGTCCAGCTTTCACCCATGGCGGCCATGGGGCCAACCATGCCAACACCCGGGCCAAATCACATTACACACCGTGTCTTTGCACAACTGCCCCTATCAGATAAGCACATGATCAAAAGGAGCGGTAGTCGAGATAACTACATTCACCCAACTAAGAGCCATTTTGATCTTGTCGCTAACAGCTGCTCACAATTGGATGTTGTCTATTTATACATCTCTTTCTCTAGTTATGGCAGGGGATGATATCGGCTGGTCAGCCAGGATCCTCGCAAGAGTAAGTGCTTACTTTTTTATCGGAAAGTATGATTTTTTAAATAAAATAAAATAAAAAAAATACTTTCCTTTCTTTAAGCAATAAATTCAGTACCTTGGATCATGGAAAAATGTCTGTCGTTCTCTGTTCCAGCATCAAGCCTTTTACTCAGCAAGCCTACCCCATCCAGCCAGCAGTCACAACAGCCATTTCAAGTGAGAATTTACCGGATTGAAAATGTTGATGGATGAAAAATGCTTAGGAGCAGAAACAATAATAAAGACAGGTTTTGATACTTTGAACAAACATATATGTATTTATTCATACCTTCGTGTTTTTTCCCTCTCAAACTTGGTAGTTAAAATGAGATTATACATAGAGGAAGGAAAAGACAGTGTTCTATTTAAAATCATCAGCTATTAGGCAGAGTTATAGATTTTAACAAGCAGCACACTGGGAATAAATAAATTCTCAAAAATCTGAGAGTGGATGCAGGCAGAGGATATGATGCTTGTGGCATTCTGTCATTTTATATCCTACAAATCACCTGTCTTTATTTTACTATTTTTTTGTAAACTGTTTTTTTTTCTTCTTTTGTAGACATTCCCTTTTTTTTTATTTATATCCTAGAGCTTAATACTGGGTAAACTGACCAGTTTGGACATATCTGAATCAACTGAATTAATGATTGTTAATTCCACTAAACATTAGGGAAGCTCGTACCCACATCTAGAACACATACCTACTCCAGGTGTCTCCCAGAAATAAAAAAAAAAACTACTGTATATCTTTAACCTCACATTAAATAGTGTGTTTGTGTTTTAAAACATCCAGTAAAAGTGCTCCTCTAGCGGATGATTGGTATCGTCTTTGTGTCTCTGCAGACTACGAGTCCACAGCTCCTCCTGCTCCTACGGCACCAGCGTGGCAGGGCCGCTCCATCGGTACATCAAAACTCCGACTGGTGGAGTTCTCCGCCTTCCTAGAGCAGCAGAGGAACCCAGACTCCGTACGTAGAATGTTATACTAAAGCATGAAATATATCTCTCTCACCTCATCCATCTGTTCTTTATTGTCTCAAGACACTGGGACATTTTTGGAGATCAGAGGAGGCCAAAACAAGCTGAGAGGCGAGAAGCCTGGCCTGTAGGGACACGCTGAATCAAAACTTGCAGAAATAGTGAATGATTGTCTATTATTCAGGACCTTAAAAGGGCAAAATGATATTTACACTGCAAACTCCAGCTCAGCAGGAAAATCCACAGACTCGCCAAGTGTCGTTTGACAAACCAGCAGCCTCATATCTCACAAGTCCTCTTTGCTTTAGCAAAAAGATATTTTTGGAAGTTTCTATGTTCCATGTTATTTCTTATCAATACCGAATGACATCAGCCATTAATCTGAGATTCAGCATAATGCTTCAAATGGTTGGATTGGCCCTGGAGGCTACATGCTGGAAAGACTGCTCTCTGAGCTTTTTAAAAGGAAGTGTTGCACCACGATAGTTTCATACGATCACAACAAGGGCAATAAACCTCTGGAAATCAAATGTTATCTGATCTGCTGTTCTTTTTGTTCTGCAACATGCAACATCTGAGGTCACACAGACCACAGTTCTCATTCGCTATGTTGCTTTAAAGAACTCACTGAACTTTTTTCCTTATAGTTTTTGGTTTCTAAATGTGAGAGAGAACTGAAAATTGCTGAATTACCTTTTTGGTAAACAAAATCAACAAACAAATAATTGTATTTAGGGATGGTTTCTGTTTCGTTCCATTTTGCATCTGGTTAATGACTCAGAAACGCTGATTTGTTAAGAATCAGCATCTGATTTATCAAACCTTTTCCCTCTCTTTATCCAAGCTTTTAATTGGACCCGTTTGTTACTTGCAAATGTTGAAAATCCTTTGTTTGGCCAAATGTTGAATTCCAAATTGATAAATTAACTTTACTGCCTGGCCCAAATTGTTGACATCGGCCAGAATTTGTTGACATCGGACCGATGCCGATAAGTTAAAAAAAGTGACATATCGACCGATATATATATGTTGGCCGATATATCGTGCATCACTAGTATTTACACATTTTTTAATAAGATCCTACTCATTGCATGAGGGTTAAATATCTTAACTTAAACAACCATAATCACCCATGTAATAGTTATCAATAGGAGACTATATACTTAGTTAAATCCAGGTGGAGCCTTTTTTTTTGGCCAGGCAGTGAACTAATATAACTTGAACAGATGCTTACCTGAAAGTCTTGTTTAACATCCATCCTTTTAAAGACATTTGAATTGTTTTTATTTATTCTTTCAGTACAACAAACACCTATTTGTACATATCGGGCAGACAAATCATTCCTACAGCGACGCCCTCCTGGAATCAGTGGACATTCGTCAGATATATGACAAATTTCCAGAGAAGAAGGGAGGACTGAAGGAGCTATATGGGAAAGGTCCTCAGAATTCATTCTTCCTTATAAAATTCTGGGTGAGTGATCTTAAGTATTATATGAAGTGACAGTGTTTCAGCTTGATTTTTTTATACATACATGAGTGTTAAAATCACTGAATCTCCTCTTGTAGCAGCACGATTTTACAATGTTTGAATGCAGTTCAGGGTGCTCAGGTTCATCTTTAGTGATTGGGTGTAATCAGTCTACATTGAGAAGATTGCTCTCTTAATGTTTGCAGAATGCACTCTGCTATATTTGGACTTGCATAGCAGGAGAGCTTTTGATCAAAGCACTCACTAATTCAGTGTAATATCTCCAAACAATGGCGTGACCTGGTTCCACTCCTAATGGCTGTTTAAACATTGCATCTATTTCCTCCCTGATGCAAAATGCTAACTAGCGGCAGCCAACAAAGTAGGGATGATGCACTTGGACCAAGTCCCCGCGAATTCCTTTTGAAGTGACCGGCCAATCTAAATTTCAAATGAAAGACAGAATCTGCACAATAATGAATGTAAAACTGCTTTGCTTAATGAAGGAGGAGAATGTTGTAGGAGGTCGTCTCCTTTTTGTATCCATAATGAACAGGATGTTCAGGGCAGAGATGGGCTGCCCTCTGGGAGCAGGCCTGATCAACCTTGTAAATCAGTCTTTTAACATAACTTTGTTTAATCCTCTTTAGAATCTTGTTTCCAATCTGGACACATTATCATGCTTATTCAGATGTGGCCAAGATGCACTCGTTTTGTATGCAACACACATGGATGATCTAGACTCTGATCAGACAAAGGGATTCTCTTAATGCAGGATTTAATTTATTGCATCTTTTAGATGCTGCACAAAAATATTCAGACTTCCTCTAATGTACATTAACCTGCTTCGTCCCAGTTCAGTACTAAACGTATTCACTGTAAACTGATCTTTAGACTATGCTCTCTCACAAAAATAAACAAGTGTTTGATACAATAACGTTTTAATATAATAGTTGTACCATTTCTATAAAACACTTAGAAGAAGCAAAATGTGGATGCAGTGTTTCCCACACGTTGACCATTGCGTGGCGCTGCCCCACGCAATGAAATCATGTTCTGACACAATGCTACCTGTGGGAAACACTGGGATTGTGGTGAATATACGTTATTGATGGAATTTAGTAAGAATATTAATCAATCAATCATGACATGATAGAAAGTTTCTCCTCTTTTTGAACAGTGAATGTTTACATAGGGGATTCTTTGCACTGTTTGATTGATTTGAAGCATAATTTCATGGTATTATTAAAGTTTAACTGATGGTTTTTGGGATTAAACCCAATTTTAATGATTTTTTTCAATGAACTAGAAACAAAAGACCAAACAGTCAGCCCAGTGTTTACCTGCCTGGAACATCACATTTATGCTGTTTTTAAAGCCCTTACTGAATCCTTTTTACTGACCATTTACAACCCTTCTCTTACACTTAACTATCTTCTTTCCATAGGTTTATTGCAATGCTTATAAATCACTTGGTTTATTTACATTGCACAAAGATGATTGTTTAAACTGTAAGTTGAGGTGTGAATAGCAATATCTGTTATGAAAATGGTTCCCTTAGGAGTACACATTTTGTAATTTTTATCTGCTCCAGAAATGGGTTAAAAACTGTGTAAATGTAATATCAAGTTCCAATTTAAACTCAAACTGGAGTGAGCACTGCTGCCTCCGCGTCCATTTCTTCTCCAGAGACATTCTAATGACATCAATTATTTTTTCTAAGTTTGTCCAGTAATGGCTTAAAAAATAAATTTAAAGAACCCGTCCTTTATGCTCAGCCCTGTGTTTTGCGTTACTATGACAACAGGAGATATGGAACATATCGCGGACTTGGAAGTGTTACTACATAAACGTTTTTAACACCATTGCATAAAAGCATAATTTAAAGGTCACCTCAATTAATGGTGATGAAATGATATTAAAAATGTGCAATAAATGTTTGATCTTTTTGATATATTTCTTATTGTCTGGTTTTCGTTGCACTATATTAGGACAGATTTACCTTTTTTAATACATTTGCTTGTTTGTTTTTTTTCTTTTAATTGTTTCTATTCTTAGCATGTGTTGCTTATTCCTGTCAACTGGAAATGTAAATGTTAATTGTCACTACATGCTTTCTGCCTCCCAGGCCGACCTCAACTGCAACATTCAAGATGATACTGGATCGTTCTATGGAGTCACCAGCCAGTACGAGAGCTCAGAGAACATGACCATCACGTGTTCAACAAAGGTTTGCTCCTTTGGAAAGCAGGTAGTCGAGAAAGTTGAGGTAAGGACTCCACTCCTTCAGTCCTGTGAATCAGAACCATTGCTAAAAACTAAGTTTTATGTCATCATTATTGTTAATATGATGTTGATCCCATTATAACAATTTCCATATGCTTATGGGCCTTTTCCCCTCTTTCCTTAGACTGAATACGCACGGTTTGAGAATGGACGCTTTGTCTACCGGATAAGCAGATCTCCCATGTGTGAATACATGATCAACTTCATCCATAAGCTAAAACATCTTCCAGAGAAATATATGATGAACAGTGTGCTGGAGAACTTCACTATCTTATTGGTAATCACCTCACTGACCTGAGTGGGAGAGTTCCCTCTACAGGACTCTCATTATTCTTCTTTTTGCCTGCTGACAGGGTGCGTTGGTGGATCCAGTTGGCTTTAAAATAAGGGTGAGGGGGGGTTGCATCTTGAGATGAGTTCCTCTCGTTGGTCCTGCATTCCTCTCATTCCACAGGGGATGAAACGCATTGTGAGGAGCCTCATTATCTACAGGGGATAGGGAGGATAAGAGTGGGCAGGAACCCCTGTTATTAGCCATCACATGGGGTCTTTAAGTGTCATTCACCACTACTGAGTAAGCAAAAAGTAAATCAAATGTAGGATATGTGGATCCATAAGTAGCAGTGTGCACTCAGAAAAGGAACCAGGGCCCAGATGAATTAAGGATGCATATGTAAAATTCAGAGATTGTGAGTATTTTTTATTGTCTACATAGCAATCTGTTAAACTCCCCATCAAAGGCAGCTAGAAACTACAATAGGTCTGATATAAGAACTGTAAGAACTATAGGCCTTTATTGATGGTAATAAATGGACTAGATTCATAAAATTTGCTACAAAGAAATTAATTTATTTAGGGAATTAGTGTGCTACTTTTTTAATAGGCATTTTTATAACTGTCAAACTTGATTTCCACTGGTGCGGTTAAAACCATAAATGGAGAAGAGCCTTATAACTTTTTTTTGCATAAAAACAGCCTGAGTCTGCTGCCCGAATTATTACGAACTTTTCGCAGCGCTTCCTAACAAAGGATAAAATGAAAAGGTCAAACAAGATGCAAGATGAAATAAAATGCTGCCTTTAATAGGAATTAAAAGAATAATCAAATTCATCACACAAAAGTGAATAAAAGTTTTGGATGTTTTAATTCTAGTAAAAATAAAAAGTCCATGATTGCACTTTGGTGGATTGCTTAAAGGGATGCATTGTGTTGGAACACAAAAATATCACCATCATTGTAATTGGCTAATTTATTTTTTCATCCAATCTGTGAACTTTTGATTCTGAACCAGTGTTGATTGTGACAAATTGTTTTTGATTTGTTCTTAGTTCCTTACATGAATTTTATATTTAGTTAAAATGACATTTTTATCATTTTGCTTTGTTTTAGTCTAGTTTTAGTCAGTGGAAATTAGTTTTAATAGTAGTCAATGTTTTTGCCATAATTATCCCAAAATGGAAAAAGTGCAATGAAGTCACATTTCTTCTGTGTGTTCATTTCTTTAAGGATTTTTTAAATTTAGTCTTAGTCCCTTACATGAAAGTTATATTTCGTTAAAATATATCATGGAGTTAAATTCTGTGGAGGAATAGATAAAGTCTGAATTGTCAGTCACAAAAGAACGAAACCATCACGTTGATCCATAGACAGTGACGTCTGTTCTGTTGCAGGTGGTGACGAACAGGGACACCCAGGAGACACTGCTCTGTATGGCCTGTGTGTTTGAGGTTTCAAACAGCGAGCACGGTGCCCAGCATCATATCTACAGACTGGTGAAGGAATGAGAAGCTCTGAGCTCCCCTGCCTCCTTAATCCCCTCTTTTCCTAGACTTTCCAACCTCAAAACAAGTGGCAGTGCCTCTATCTGAAAGTCACACCTACAATGCTTTCTGGTCATGGTATTGGGTGAAGTCAGTTGTTGAATTTGTTTTTAATATAAATGTTTGTAATTTGACTGCAGCTGTGAATTGCGGTACAGTTGTTTTATGTTTAATATGGGAATTCTCATTTAAATATATGTTGAGTTGGTCTCTGTTGGGTATAAATGTGGCCGTTTCTAAAGAATTTACTAGAATCATTTGGTAAATGGAAAATGTGTGTCGTCTTCTTCTGCTTCGTTATGTAGACTAAGGAAAAAAAAAAGGATGCTAGCCTGATGTGGTCTGGGTAATATGTTTGTGTTTCTTATGTCTGTAGTTCATAATATGTGAGCAAGCATACTGTAGATATACAGACATGCACCCACAGACAATAGATTTCCCAAAGAACCAAAACTAACAATACTAAATACAGTAGTTGACAGCAAGTGATCATGGTTTGTGAATATTGCTAAATTACTGTTATTCTTCTGTTTATTCTTCTTTTTTGAAATCAGCCTTGAGTCGTATTTTTATCCCTGTTAAAGCACTCCAAGTCTTAGACACTAACAACAGAATGAATGCACTGTGAAAACCCTACAAATGTTTTGCCTGCATCTGCTACGTGAATGTAGGAGGTCAGACCTCCTGCGAAGCGTTTCTGTGCTGCCGACGAGTCTTTCCTCTGTGACAGCTGAGCAGAGATTTGATTTTTTTTTTTTTAGGCAGGAGAAAGCTCTGCTAAAATTACTTTAACTGGACTTTTATCTAAGAGCACTTTGTCCCCCCCCACCGCCCTCCTTTTTGTAAAAAAGATCGTTTTTTTTTTTTGGGATACCAATTTAAATAATCATAACACTATAAATCAGGGAGACACGGTGGTGCAGTGGGTAGCGCTGTTCCCTCACAGCAAGAAAGCCGCAGGTTCAAATCCTCGAACTAGGACCTCTCTGAGTGGAGTTTTGCATGTTCTCCCCGTGTCTGTGTGGGCTCGCTGAGGTTAATTGAAAACTCTAAATTGCCCGTCGGTGTGAGTGTGTGAGTGAACGTTGTGTGTGTCCCCTGATAGGCTGGGGACCTGTCTGGGGTGTATCCTGCCTCCCGCCTGTAACACGCTGGGATTGGCTCCAGCAGACCCTGCGAACCTAGTGAGGAATAAGCGGGTGTAGAAAACGGCTGACTGATAACACTATAAATCACTTCTGGAGAGCAGGTCCTGTTCAGTACGCCGCTGTATTACCTGCGAAAGACTGAGGATATCGCTGCCCTCTGGGAAGATGGTGTGATATGACTCCAAGCCAGAGTGTCGCTGCCTTTGTGTTCACACGATGTTCACATGTTTCTGTAGCCTACACCACTCCTGAGCCTTAAACATGTCCTAACTGTGTGAACTCCAAAAGATGCCACTAAAACTGTGATCTCTATGCGGGAAAGACTCTTTATATGTTTGCATTGTGTAGGACATTCACAATACAATCTGCCAAAGTGAACGTGTACAGTGCCTTAGAGTATATTCTAACATTACCCTTTGCTTAGTTTTAAATCCAAAATCAGTTTAACGGATGAGAGGCTAAAATCACTCACCAGTATATTACCTAGTCAATGTCCACATTTGAGAAATTATGTTACTCATGATTGGTACACTCCTAGAAATATCCTTTTTTTTTGTTTGTATTGTTTTTCGCGAAGCAGTACACTTGTGTTCAATTTAGTTTGCAAATTTAAGCTCAGAAAACTGTTAAAAGTCTCAAGATTATACAGGTTCTATTTTTCTCTAACTGTACTATGTCCCTAAAATATCAGCCTTTTCTAAGTGTACTATAACAGAGACTGACTGCCTTTCCTGGTGTAAAAGACCAAAAATACACAGATACAGTCAATCTTTTGTCATGTCCTGCATGGTAGCAAGGAAGTGCCTTTGGTTTAAAAATTTACAGCTTCATAAAGATCAAACTGACAGAAATTTAAAAAAAAATGTTGCTAGACCAAAAATGAGACATAAGTGAAACCAATCATTCACCACATTGCCTTTTTTTTTAAAGGATTACAATGACAGCAGGGGAAAGCTGGTAACTGGAAAATGATATTTTAATTTTTATTACATTGTAAATTGATTTATAATGAAGTTGAAAATAGAAATAATGAATTGGAGGGAAGCGTTTTCTTTGCTCGAGGTCAAAGACAGACAGATCTGCTGAAAAACGTACAGCGGCCGACTCGCACGCAGGCTGTCACCTCGTAAACGCCGCGGCTGTCTGCTTTGTGCACACTTGCAGGTTCAAGTGTTTGTTTGTTTTTTATTTTAAACAGGAAAAAAAACATGTTTGAAACATTCTGGTTTCCGCTTCCCCGTGACGACCCACTCACGTGATGTGAAAACAACAGAAACTTTTCATAATGTCACCTTTGATGATACAGACGTAGCTGTTGATGAGGCAGGGACCCACAAGCTTATATCGGTTATTATCTTTCAGAACGGGAAGTTAATTCAGTAGTAAGCTAGAAATACATTATTTTACACTCATTCAAATTTTTTCCGATGTGGTTAAATGGAAAATCTATGAGAACTGTTTCTGAAACCAGTTACCAAGCGGGCTAAACGATACTGTTTCATAAACTGAACTAAAACTACTAGTATGGACGAGACCGTCGAGGTTAATACTTTTCACCGTAAGGACCATAGCTACTCAAACATTTACTGTTTCTTACAAGGAAAATATAATCTAAGATATTTTAATCGAAGAAGCTCTGAATAATTGCAGACAATGTCTCTGGTGGATGCAGATAAAGTTCAATCATTCAGTATTCTGCCACAGTCCTGTGGACGCTGTGGAGTTTAATAGGCTTTTTTCCTTATGTTTACGCTGTGTATCTGTTCACATTTATTGATCACATAGTGAGATGTTTCCTGTTTTCTTCTTGTACTTGTATACAGTTGTACTCGGTTTCGTGATGACATTGTATATTGCAAGCCCGGTAAGATGGTAATGATGTTACTGCTGCACTGCTGGTACATTGTGACATGTGGTTTCAACACTAAACACAGCAGGACTGATGCCTTCCATGGCATGAATGTCTGGTCCACCATTCGAATACAGAATGGGAAGCCACAAAAAAACAGCTAAGTCAAGGAATCATGCTACAAACATATCAGCAGTTTGGCTCTTGTTATTTGTAATTTTGTCGAAGAGTAGGTACTGGTACCTTTTTTTTTTTGTTCGTTTTATGACCATTTTCAGATGGTGGCTTTAAAGAAATGTTTTCACATAGCTCACATAGTTGTCATACACACATTTGTAAAAAGGTGCTTTGTACAAAATGATATCTTAGCTTTTCTTGGTACAGATGTGATATCTTTTCATATCCATGACAGTAAACGTGATGGAGCAAGGAAGAGAAAAGAAGCTCTGCTTTGTTTGTGTGTTCTGCATATGGTCTTGTCTCCGCTCCGTAACATTATGATGCCTTCTTGATAATAGTAGATATTTTGTAGCTTTCTAGATACTTTCTATGTATGCAATATTGAAGTTAAATAAATCTGAACAAAATATATCCGCTCCTTTTTTTTTTTTTTGCTGTCAATAAAACATTGAACATAACTGTGCCGTGCTGTGGACTATTCACTCGTACAGCAGCGGTTTAGACGCTCGATGAGTCTCCACCATCATGAGATGAACGCCAGCTGAAGGCCGAGCCCGGCTTTAACTGTCCATGGTCCTGTTTCACATGGGAACTTAATGTGAGGCGCTGTAGTAACAGTGTCCAACACCAGAGGGAGACTTTGTTCATGTAAAGCAAACACACTTAGGTTTCTGTTGAGCCCACAGCACAATCACAGTACAGTCATGTGTAACATTTGAAAGCAAACCTTCAGAAAAGCTATCATAATATTTAAAATACTTTAAAGGCCTGATCATTTTGACTATTTCAATTAGGGATTCAGAACACTCATTTATTAATAGTTAAGTATAATGATAGAAGATAACAACGGAAAGGGGGTAATGTTAGCTTATTGGTCTTCCTGATGTTTTATCAGTGTTAAAGGATATAAAAAAAAACTAAATATCAGCTTGTTTTGTGTTTTTATTTATTTATTTATTTTTTTTGGCCAAGTGAGGCAGTTTTACCCAAAGGGGATTTCACACTGGGAAACCTACTCTGATAAGTGTTATAGCACGATTGTTTTTTAGCTCTGGACCAGAGCGGACTCAAACCCAACTGCTTGAATTACGCACATGCCAGGGCTAAAAACCACCTTATCTGCAGGATATCTGACAACAGATTTCAATGAAACGTCTTGTCCACAGGCGAGGAAAGGCTGATTGGGTTTTGGAGGGCAGAGCACCACCATGTGGCCGTGTATGAAGCACTTCACACTCCCTATCAACTCCTGCTGCAAGCAAAACTGCATGTTTCGAGTTTCAAGAAAAGGCAGCAAATTGTGTCCTGTTTAACCTTTAGGTGGCACTGCACAAATTAAGTTAAATCTGGCCAACACTCACTAACCATGAGTCTGACTCACCTGTTCTTCTATCTTTGTTCAATGCAATAATCCTTCCAGATTCTCCAAAAGTCTCTTAGTGTGTTTAAATATTACCGTTTGCTGATAAATTTAGAAGACTGTACTTTGGTGGAGATATGTGCTCTTTCAACATTAGGGTCAATGTAGCAAGAGTCTGTAATAAAAACTGGTTCACACAAAGACAAATCCTGAAACACCACAGCATACCTGTGCAACAAGGAGGTTCTCAACTTTAAATACTAAAAGCTTCGAAAAAAATCTAATAGGTTCTAATCTTAGGTTTTGACTTGCTGTGAAACTAGTACATAACGTAAACAAATCTGTTTAACAGGAAATGCTTAAAGACTCTTCAAAGTCTGAAAATACTGTTTAGAACAGAGGAGGAGAAAAATGCTCAACTATAAACTACTTTAAACGGAAAACTCCATAAGTATCACACCAGTCAAAGCAGTGGGGCCTTATAGAACACACACACACACACACACACACACACACACACACTTCTCTTGTTGATGATCCAAAAATCCTTTTAGTCGTCTGCTGTATCACTGGCTGCTCAGGGTCATTTACATTCCCCAGCTTCTGCCCTCACTCATATCAACAAAACTTAACTGACCCTGAATATTCAAATTCTAGGAACCCGGGTCCTCTCACTGCTGCAGGAAGGAGAAAAAAAGAGGCTTCACTGGCATTTAGGTCATCCCGTAATTATAAACTATTTCTAGGTGAAGTAGAACAAGTTTACAGACTGTGAATGTTTTTCAGCATTTCTCTGTGTCTGGTGTCATTAATGTTTTAGGCTCTTTTTTTCCCATTTGTAAAAATCCCACCAATCAGTTCTTTAGAAAGGGGGGAAAAAAGACATCAACATCCCCTCCTCAGGAGAAATCTGCTAACAAGAACACAATGACAGGAAAAAGATGTGGAAGGAAAAGTCATTTCAGTCTGATTGTCGGGCTGACTGCTCACTGTAAAAAAAAATAAAACATCTCTGCACCCACCAAACTGCAAAAATAAATAAATGTATTAAAATGAATCATCAACACTTTCTTATAAACAAAAACTCATATTAAGGCATTTTTATGTATCTTTCTGGTTGCTGTTGGTTCTGCAGCTCCTGCACATATTGTGGTTCTGATTTAACGTCAGGTTACGTTAAAATGCTTTGTTCAAACACAGTTCAGCATCCACCATGTGAACAGTTATTCTCGGGACAACAGGCCGTGAGTCAAGCCTCCACCTGACGCATTAAACCACTGCGCTGAAGCTGCACTCTCCACAGCGTGAAAAGCGGCTCTGGCAGTCATGTGATCACAAAGAGAAAAAAAGTGTACAAAAGGACACTTGGACCTCCCAAACCTCCTCCAGCCCCATCAGCAACTTCCCACATGTTCCTGGGACGCGGCGGGGCGCGCAGAGGCGGCGGAGACGCGGATTTGAGAATGATTCTTTTTTAATTCGCTTAGTTAGAATACATCTAGGTTCGCGTAACCGGACGATGGAGCTGCAGGAGAACAAGTTGTCAGTGTGGGTGTGCCGCGAGGAGAAGCTGGTCCTGGGCTTGTCAAAGCGCACCACCTGCGCGGCTGTGGTCAGGGTTCTGCTGGAGGACAGGCACACGCGGCGCGGCCTCTCCGCGGCGCCGCCGCCCGGACGCGCGCCGCCTTACTGCATCGTGGAGAAGTGGAGGGGCTTCGAGAGGATCCTGCCCAACGCGACCAGGATCCTGCGCCTGTGGCTGGCGTGGGGAGAGGAGCGGCGGAACGTGCGCTTCGTGCTGGTGAAGAGCGACGCGTCCCTGGCCAAGCACGGGGCGCGCAGCGCGGAGGCGCGCGTGGTGCTCAGCAGGCAGAGCCCGTGCGTGGCGGCGCGGGCCCCTGCGGGCGGCATCAGCACCGAGAAGCAGCGGCGCGTCGTCCGGAAAGCGTTCAGAAAGCTGGAGAAGATCAACGGCGGCAAGAGGCGCGCGCGCGCGGCGCACAGGGACGCGTCCTCCGCGGAGAGGATGGAGACGCTGGCGCATCTGGTGGTGTCCCAGGATCACTCCATGCGCCAGCAGGTCCAGAGGATCACGGAACTGGACGGGGACATCGAGCGGTGCGAGGCAGAGGTGCATCAGGACAGGGTTAAAAAGCACGGGGTCAACTACGTGCAGGACACGTATTTGCTGGATCCCGCCGCGGCCGCGGACGCAGACCAGATTGAGAGTTTGGCCAAGTTCGAAGAGTACGTCCGGCGGCGGGAGGAGCTGCTGAGGCTGCAGGAGCGGCTGTGGGAGCAGGAGGCTCAGATAGACGTCCTGACGCTGCACATCCAGGAGGAGCTCAACCACCGCTGGATGCAGCGGAGGCGGCGGGAGGACGCGGACGCGGCGGCGGACGCGGCAGGGAGCGAGCCGCTGCTGCTGGAAGCAGAGAGGGTCAGGACGCAGCTGGACGCCAGCTTATACATCGGCCTGCGCCTCAACGCGGATTTAGAGGCGATCAGGCGCGATCTCGAGCTGAGCCAGGAGGCGTGCAGGGCGAAGGAGGAGGAGATGAGGGACTTGCTGCAGAAAGTGAGCAGCATGGACATAGAGGAGGCTGCAGACGCCGAGACTGAGGGTCAGAAGGGGGTGATGAGCACTTTGAGGGGGCAGCAGGACTCTGGGGGTCTGCACAAATCCCACAGCCTGAACGATGAGGACTCAGACACGGGTTTGAGTTCCCTCCACAGCCAGGACTCAGACAGCCAGGTGGTGTGGGAGTCTCTGGTTTAGGCTTCTACAGGAAGGGCTCACAGACAAACAGGTTCTTCTACAGTCTCAGGGATCACCAGCACTCAGAAGAAAATTCCCACAAGGAGCACTAGTCATTATCAATGAGCGTGTCGTTTTATTGCATGAATATATTGTCATCACCAAGAAAACTACTGTGTTCAAATAAAATTGTTTTGGAAGCTTGTTTATGGATGTGTTCGCCCGCTTTTCTCTTTGCCTCGGCCCAAGAACTCGCATGTTAGCTGTGCAGGTTAAGACTTGAGTGTGACCCAGACACCGAACGATAAACAAAAAAACTCCCAGCTGGTGAATCATAAAGTGATAATATCCAAAGTCAAAACAGAGACGGTGCACTCAGCCTGCTCCACACACACACACACACACACACACACTGCAGCACAGATGACCTCTCCTTGCAGATAATGTGAAGTGACATTTTACACACAAGCTGAGCTCGTCTGTTTTAATCCAACCTGGCTGCTGTTGAACAATATCAAAGACAACGGATGTATGGAGCTGGTTGAGGGTTTTACCATGAATCGTTTAGAGATTGGGGACAAGTGACATACTGCCTCCACATTTTATCTGACAACTGCCAAAAAAAAAAAAGGAAAAAGAAAAGCGGACACGATTATATGAACCGGTCTGGCCTTTTCCCCCAAGTTTAACAGGCTGATAAAATGGAAGCACAGAATCTTTAGAAATCCACAAGTCAGTCTTGAACATCAAATATGAAACAACATTTTTTATGACAAATTATTAATGGTGTTTTTACACTTTATGACTTCACAACTATATTTTTGGAACACAACATTCTACATACTTGCCAATTCATAAAGAGGCTTTTCCTCTCTTTTCTCATCTCTCTTTACTGCATCTTACTCCTGACACATCACATCCCTTATGTTATATCTGCAGTATATTAGCTTCTGGATAATTCACCTAGCTCAGTTTTACCCAATTCAATAAACAACCTCTTTCTTGCAAGTTTAATGATGTTAGTAACAACATCAGGTATAATTGATATTTTTAAGTCTTTATTGAAGCTTGTATCGTTGCTCAGTGGACAGTTGCTCTACAGGGACATCAGCAAACTATGAATTCTGGCCTTGTTTCTAGATATATTGTGTATATGTTACAGATAATGAATGCACGTGGCCCTTTCATACTTCATGCTCAGGTTAATGTCAAAGCTACAGATACTAGAAGTTTAGTGGGATTTCTGCCTCATATTTTGACATTTTCTAAGCCATCAGAGCTAACTTTTTATTCATAAAGCAGTCGTTATAGAGCTGTGAGACAGAGCACTGTGACCACAGGATGACAAAGTTGTGAGTTTGAGTTTTGGGCCTGATACACACACACCATGTCCTGTTACATAAACACAGCCGCTGTGTTTATGTGGAGTCCCTGCAGCCACGGAACACTTCCAACTGGAGTGGACAGAAATGTGAAGCTGCTGTTGCTCACTCACGAGTCTATTTACTGTCAGAAAAAATAGGTTTGGATTCTTTATTCCTAGTTTAATTCTTTAAGGAGTTTCCACCTTTTTTTTAAAAAAAATTAAATGATAGACATCTCCTCTGTCAATTTGAATGTAAAAATTGGTTGTGCATCTCTTCAAATGTCACCAGTACAATTTCAGTTGTAATTTCATTAGGGTCACAGGGGTCAGCTGGAGCCAATCCCATCACATTACAGGTGAGAGGCAGGATACACCCCAGACAGGTAGCAGCGATTATAGGGCCACACACCATTCACTCACACACTCACACCTACGGGCAATTTAGAGTCTTCACTTAACCTCAGCATGTTTTGGACTGTGTGAGGAAGCTGGAGAACCCACACGGACACAAGGAGAAGATGAAATATATCACATTATTTACATATATATTCACATACTTTTGTTTGCAAATCTATTTGTTTAACTTGATCTCCCAACATGATCATTTATGATGTCTGAACATGTAATATAGCAAAAATTGTGTAGATGAAAGGCACTGAAAAATCTTTTCTGTGTCCTCAGCCTAACAACTAAACATCTCCTTAATTAATGGGACAAAGTAGGAATCATGTTTTCTTTGCTGCAGAATGTTACAACCATCCACATGCTTTTTTTCCACTGACAAGAAAATGGTGAGTTGAATCGACCTTTTTTAGACACTGCAGGATCTTCAAAGTTCACCTGTCTCTCTGTACTAACCTTTAGCATGAGATGCAGTAGAAAACTACTTTGTGAGAGTCCTCAGCCCTGCTCACAATGACTAGTGTGTCTACATCTTTTCTAGTGGCTCTATGCAATAAGTTGCTTTGTAGCTGAGGCCTTGGAAAAAAAAAGCTTTCATTAAAAGGACAAAAAAGTTATATCTGAGAACAGGCTATCTCTTGGAGGCAGTGGGGAGTTGTAGAGATTATTGACCTTTAGCGGGTGCTACTTTTTCATTTCTGGGTTTCTGTCAGTGAGAACAAAACATCAGTGACATTTATTCATTTTGTGACTGTGAAACATGAAGCAAAAGATAATGAAGAGCAGCGTTCATCTTACAGCACAGCAGCAGGTCTGTGGTCCCTCCATGGTTCTACTACGTCTAACAGGTGCAAAGTGTGGTCATCTTTTCTTGACAACATTTACAAAGAAGCATCTGCTTCTTAATCAAGAACCCGTCTCTTCCTTGCCTGCTATGATGGTTTTGATTTTTCTCATGTTTAACTTGTTGTTTTTTTTTGTACCTCCTTTTGACTTAGTATTTTTCTTCATCCACAACCAGCTAGGCTGTGCCTCCAGCCAGCTCATGATTTCTTAATGTCTTACTCGAATAAAGAATAAAAAAAAAGATTTCTTCTCGCCAACTTGGCTTTAAAAAAAACAAATGTCAAATCTGTGCAGTGGTGCTTTCATCATAATTAACAGGCCTCATGCATTTTCTTAGTTCAACAGAAGGAAACAAGTTTTACGTGCATTAATGTCATGTAATCAGATTTATATTCATATTTTTGTTTTGTGGGATAATAGTGTTCTTGCAGAATTACAGCACATGTACATATTATACTGCCTAGTATCTACTGAAACTTTAAGCATCACTACATGACACGCACACACATGGAGAAGTGTCTTTATTCATGATTATCACTTGTCAAATAAGATGAAGTAGTAATAAATTCCCTGTGAATGAGCCTTCCTGCCTCTTGACATCATCTTCTCTGCTCGACTCTCATGTGGCTCTTTTCATTTCTCATTTTCTTACGCTGAACATAAATTACCCTGACAGAAAGAAGAAAAATATCTTGTGTGACAAGAGAGACGTAAGACAGCACACAATATTCTGAAGTAAAAATGAGCACATTCCTTCGTCTTTTGTTTCAGGGATGGAGTCTACGCGTAGCGTCTCCCACGTTGCTGAATGAGGTCGTATAATGTCAAGTCTTGATTATATGGAGGGTCCCCAGAACTCTGGAGCCACTTGAAGGTAAACTCAGGAATCTCAAGTGTCCTTCTTTAAAGCACTACGCTGATCTGATTAAAGAGACAAAGGGGTTTAAGGAATTCCAGTCATAAGTTTTATATTTTTTATCTTCAGCATGCCGTCAGAGCATTTTGCAGCCAGGCTGTTAATCACTTCATCTTTATTTTATCACAGAAACATCCCAAAGATTCATTTTTTTTAATTATACCTTCCTGACAGGTATATAAACTTACACAATTCACATTTGTATCCACACTAACAAAAACACGTCGTACCTCAATGAAAGCAACAGCACATTCTTTGTTCCGGGGTCACCACGGGGTTCAAAGGTCATGTTATCAGAGGTTAAAGTTACTGGAGCATCGCTGCTTCTGACTCAGTCTGCTGGGGGTCATGAAGCTGAACAGTTGGGAGGTAGGAACTGATAAAAGGAAGCTGGAGTGGCAGGACTCCCCAACTCTGGCTCTGCATGAGCAGAGCAGAAGGTTTCCTGTGCTGGGACATGAGTGGAAAGGTCAGAGGTCAAAGGTGTCTGCATGGCCACTAAATCATTGTGTCACCTTAGTAACTCCATGAAGAACTGGCACACAATTTTCCTGCATCAACTGTCTAATTAAGGAAAGACATCCTGAAGAAAAAGTAAAGATTGTACATGTCAACACATTGCATTTTCAGAAATGCTACTATTTGAATTGTTTCACAAGAAAGACTACCTTAAAACGAAGAAGGTTAGCCTAAAACATCTCGATGCCTCGTTCTTCTTGTAGCATTTTAGTGTAAAATACTTTTAGTGTTATTGCTTCATGGTATTAAAAAGACCTGAAGCAGCTAAATCAGAATTTCACTGGGAGGGTTTTAGAATGTCTAAAGCTCAATTTTTTTCTTCAAATACAGTAGCTTGGCATATGATATTAAAAGAGAGACAAATGAGTTGTATTTGTATGGCACCTTTGTAGTCTTTTTGATCACTCAAAGTGCTTCACACTGCACATGTCTATTCACCCATTCACGCACATTCATACAAAGTGCTGACCACAGCTTTTACCCACAAATTGCTGCACCAACAATGCAGCAATTTGTCGTTAAGTATTGCGCCCAAGGACACAGCAACATGGAGCCCAGCGTCGGACCGACCGATGGGTGAATGCCACAGCCGCCCTCATGTATACTAGGAGTCTGTCATTCAGGTAACCAGGAGGATTTGTCCAATACTATACTGTGTGTGTGTGAGAAAGTCAAGTAAATTAAAAACACATACACTGCGTTGTAGGCTTCTTAACAGTGTATGTAGACAACCAATGTTAAAAACATGTCCAATGTAAAAACATTTCAGGTACAATCCAAAACGAAACTTTGCTGAGTGAAAGAAAAATGCCTCAAATTAATTACATTGAAATCTATTCTTTTTTCTGTTGTCAAAGCAAATTCCTGCCACACATAGTTGAACTTACTTTAATGGTAGAACATGCCAGTGTTCCCTAATCCCAGGAATGTGTCACTTTGTGTTGCTGGGAGCCTTTGTTCGGACCCACGGAGTGATCCGCCATGAAGTCACTAATGAAGGTATTGACTCGAGCGCCGGGACTTCAATACCAGCACGGAGGTGTGAGCCACTCAGAAAGCACTTGGCCTGCTGCTAACAGAATGGGGCTGCCAGTGTGTGCTCATTAGACCTCATTGTGCTGGTGGCAGGTGTGTTAATCCTGTAAGGCCGGGTGGTGCCCCCGGGACCCGGCCTGTGGGATACTGTACAGACTCTTTCCGAACCGCTCAAGGCCTGTCACATCCTGTAGGGACGGACGTAGCCCAGATCTGTCACCAGCACGCTCATTACCCTCCAATAACCTTCTTCAGAGGGGAGGATCACAACTGATGGAGTACGACAGTGGAGGACAATCTTTACTTTATTTATCCCAATCTCATAACTGTCGACAGAGTTGCGTCTACCCTCATATTGGAAAAACCGTCTCTAAATGAGATAGAGATGATGAGAGCCTCTTTATAAACTAGACACAATTATAGGTTATCCTAAATCTGTCCTTCAATGATGATATTTTGAAAAACTTTAAATATGTTGTCTTCTCTGTGATCATTCTTCCTGAGTGATTTTGTTTAAAAACCGAAGCTTATATGAGTCTTCAGCAGTGTGACTCATCCCATGTGGATGTCTTTTTAGCATCAAATTCCCTCTTTGTGATTCTACAGATAGTGTTCCTCTAGGGGAACCAGAGGGACTAAGGCTGCACACACACTAGGTGATCCCCACCGTGCCTGTGTGTGACGTGTTTGTGTGTAACGCTCCAGCAGATCACACATGCACAAAACAGATTCTTAGTCTGGGTTTAGAAGAAGTGAGCCTCAGGGATTTACAGGTTTACATTGCACAGTTGCACATTTAGTAAATATCATCACCATGTCGGTACGGGCATGCTTGTTTTCTTTTTTTTTTTTTTTTTAAGTTTTAAAATCCCAAATCTCTCTCATGCACACACACACACACACACACACACACACACACACACACACACACACACACACACACACACACACACTATCATCCACAGCATTATCTGTTGACTCAATATGTGAGACTCTCAGCTTTTCCCACTGGATGAACTGTAAACTTTAAAGGCTTATTTCACCCTGGTCCACCTCTACGGCCAATGAGAGAAAGAGAGGCAAATTAGCACCAAGGACCCAACACATTGAGCCCACACACACACACACACACACACAGACACACACACACACACACACACAAACCTCTGTGTGCAGTGCACAGCTATTGATTTTTTACACCTTAACTTCCTTTGGATCTTTTGAATCTCTTGTATGTGTAATACGCAAACACACATACTGCAGACAGCACTGTAGGGTAGTCTGTTCACAGGGACGCAGGCTGACCTGAAACTAACTTTGTGAGTCTATGTGGTACCACTGTCTGTGCGTGGCACTCCGTCCCCCAAACAGGGAACAGGTTTGTCAACCCTGTATGTGCCAACAAAACCAACAGGTACAGCCATGTGATGACCAACATGCCTGAGAGAAGACCGTGGATTTGAGCCCTGATCACCTACATTGTAAATGCCCTCTGAAGGGATCTACCGGATGAACAGGAGTTATGGGAATGAACACTTGACTATTGTTTTAAGACTTTAAACCTATCCATTTACTGATATATTCTGACAGTACAGTGAGGTAGATCTTTTTCCCATTGTTCAGATCTTTTGTTAGAAACAATAGCAATTGTTTAAGAATAGTTGAGACTAACATCAAATTACTGTGATATAACACCTTACTCAGGCATAGTAGGGCATTTAATGAACAATGCATTCATATTACAGGGCTGGATATACTTTGTGCTTGTGACATACCCTAGGTATACAGCTTTACATTACACTTAAGATACCCCTACTTTATACCGATTGATTTATATCTATTTATTATTTTGAAGAACAGGGTGAGACATTTGCTCTTTGGTCACACATAGAACCCTTTGCTTTTGCTTCAAATAGAGTTCAGCTTTGTTATAGACATTCTGGGAAACAAGAATTCCTACGTTTTAGAAGATGGTTGTATATTTAATTTTAGAGGGAAATTTTTAGAAAAAGTAAGAGAATGGGTGAATTGGAAATAACAACTTCAGGAAAAACAGTTGTCTTTATACAAATTCTCTTATAGCATATTACATTCCAGTCTCCTCTCAGTTTTAAATGAACCATTTGAAGGTAAAGTGTAATGGAACACCACATCACACCTTTCAAATGAGCTCTAGGATGTTTGTGGCAAACAGCACCAAAAGTGAAAAAAGAGAACAGCTATAACGTTTTTATTTTACAGCTCAATTATATTATTCAACTACACACAAACATTCTCTTATCGTTCAAAACAGCGGATTTCATGGGCGTGCATGGCGTATCAGTTACAGAAATACTCATCAAGCTTTATCACCTTATGGGAAAGTTAGGTTTCACATAAAATGGACACAGATTGTGTTTCAGCACCTTCAGGGTCAATCACATTGTGTAGTGTGCAGATTAATCAGAGTCACAGCACATCACAGACACACCCCGTACAATCCAGGCCTTTAGGAGGGTACATTCCATCTGATTATGTTTGACATTATAACTTACATTGTGTGAACAATCACATACACATCTGCTCAGTGCATCCACACAGAAGTTCACAGATCTCAGGAGCAATAAATCTTAGTCTATACTTATTGGAAAGTGTCATCCAGCATGTGATCACCAACAGTGACCTGACACCAAAAACCACAACAAGAACTCGATGGCATGTGATGTCTATCTGGCCAATCACCCTAGTGACACACAATGTGATGGAGTGAGCAATAGTAGCCAAGCCCTCATTTCTGTCTGTGAATGTTGAGACTAAACATAAATTAGGCCTTAGGCTGCATTAGTCTATATTAAGTATGATATTAGAGATTTAGCTAAGTTCACAAAACATTGCAGTCACAACTTTCCCTACAGTACGTACCTCTTTCTTACAGAGATTACTTCCAAGTGAAGATTATTATATCTTATAGTATTTTTAGGGTCAATTTCACTGCTGTGAAAGGTCTATAGTCAGCCTGTGTGTTTAGTGGCCCACTGATGAGCAGCTAAACCAACAAGAGTTTATGAATACAGGGAAAATTATCCATCTTTGGAGAGCGGCCTGAACGGACTTTAACATCATCATCATCCTCATTTTAACTACAGAGAGGGAGAGGGAGGTGGTGCAGAATGGTGCATATTTACATTTGCCTTATCAGTGGAATAAAGCAGGTCAGACACAGATAAAACTGACTGGAGACTTCTGACCTTCAAAAGGTCTTTTATGACAACACACTGACAACACAGTTCATCAGGATTTTACAACTGGGTCTGAATGTGTGTGTTGGTTCACAGATTATTCATTTTTGTTTGTTTAAATGCACTGAAAAATTACACCAGGACACTAGACGGTATGTTGTAAACAGACAAATACGTAATTAGATGTAGCCCTACCGTTAACAGTAACTTACTTTACAGCATCCTGTATATCATCATGTATTTATATTACTGAAAAGTTGAACAGGCACAGTCACAAACCTTGGTTTGGAAGCCCTGGAACCAAATGCAATTTTTGATGTTTTTATTACTCAGTTTAGCCACAAGAGTGAAAGATATTATTTTTTTTCATACAAGAGGCATAGGCTCTATTACAGATACAAAATGAATACCAAATCCAGAAATCCATAGGGATTCTGGTGGGGAACAGTCATGATGCTAATGCTGGTTTCCTTATCTTTTTAACTGGTGGACACATAAAGAAATTTCTATTTTCTCCTCACAATAATGCATTATTTCATCGTAGAAATACATCAAAACATTATTTTGATAAATTTTGATATATTGAGTGGTAATATTTTTATTCTGTATATTTAAATATCCACATCAGTAAAATCTGCAATTTAAATATTGTTGTTAACTGCAGAGTAATTACTTTTCATTACAGTATTTACTATGTGAGACCTGGGAGGCAAATGAGAAAACATTATTCA
Organism: Eupleurogrammus muticus; assembly: GCA_036785175.1. Lineage (NCBI taxonomy): Eukaryota > Metazoa > Chordata > Actinopteri > Scombriformes > Trichiuridae > Eupleurogrammus > Eupleurogrammus muticus. Next base: position 14,618,268 of record JAYKQN010000002.1, on the reverse strand, counting down.
AGCTAAGTGTTGTCGTTGTAAAGTCATTTTAACATCTGCATGGACGGGACAAACTTCTGTTCCACAGATGTTCCAGTGTCTCCTGTCAAACAGCGGCACCAGCTCTTTGTGGCTATTTCCCTCGTTCATTAAAAAACTAAAAGTCAAGTCAGTAAAAGAATTCGGCAGTAGGCTATCACGTGTTACCCAAAGTTCCAAAGAGGCATAATTCAATCAAATAAAAGCCAATAATTCTAATTTAAAATGTGAAAACAGTGGCTGACAAGTGCGTATTAGGTGCTAAGAGCGTCAGACATAGAATAGACAAAGATGAAAATTAGGCACCATGAGTGAAACAACAGGAGCTTGGATTTATATGTTATGGATATATGGTTATGTTTTATTGATTGATTCATTTATTGGTCAAGTACAACAAATATGATTTTTTTTGTAATACTCAGTTTGGTCACAAGAGTGCAAGTTATTTATTTATTCTTTTACCATTACATACTAGAGGTGTGTGTGACGTTTTGATAACCAAATTAAAGATTATGATGTGTGTTCCTCGTCTTATGAAGGGTCTTCATGCTACAGACGCTGACCTGACTCTGTCTCATCCTGAAACAACATGAAAAACTAAATCCTGCTGTTCACAAATGCATCAGTAGACAGGCAAGTAAGTAACACAGGGGAGTCTGTAGCCAACTTCATTTAGATATTATTTTATCTGGTCCTTAAAAACTTTGCTATATTAATTACAATCCTCATAATTTGCCTCTAAAATCATGCTAGTGGACATACTGTAGCAGGTTCATTTTTAGACTTCATACCTGTTTATTTGGATTCCCTGACCTCAATAATCTACAGTTACACCAACGTTGTAATTATAGCTATAACGGAAGCAAAGTTATAGGCTTTATCTACTGTTGGTGTCCATCTTGAAAAAAGCGTATATATCTCTGAAACAAAGGATAACCTCAATTGTCTCTTTGCATAAATTTATTCCTATGGTCCTAAGATAATTGCACACCAAAGGAGACATTTTATGCTGCAGTAAATTTCCTTTAATTCTTCCAACATTTTTTGGGACTATGGAAAAAGAGCCTATTTTTTTTCCATATACAACCACTCTCAAAAGAATTGTACTTACAATTTTTGTGCAAGATTATGGCTGCAAGGACAAAACTCAAAGAAACAAACATGCTGGAAGAAAGCTCCTCATTCCAAAATGATCTCATTGTGCAAATAAAGAAGAAGCCAGATTAGTATGTGCAGGCAGCAGAGCGCCCTCAACACTCAAGTACAAAACTCCCTAATATGATAAGGTGAAAAGATGAGTTGTCCTGGAAACCAACCCTGGGAATCTAAACACAAGAACCCAGGCTCCAAAAGTGCTGCAAGAAGAAACTAAAAGAAATGTCACTTTTGTGTTCCAAATTCTATTCATCAGGCTATATCATGTTCCAGAAGGGCTTCAAGGTTTTATTTTTTAACTTTTTGTTGGCTCCAAATGGTTCTGTTCATGACAACATGTTGAGCTTGATATACAGTAAATATAGTGAGTGAATTTGTGGATTTACTGCTTTAGATTAAACGCGCGTTCCAATCATCAAGACTAGTATAACAAATTATGCTAAAAGTGCAAATTGGTGATGCACTGTGCTTTCTGGGTTGGATTTAGACAGACGGGGCAGCTTCTACGCACAAAGTGCATCATCTCACTTTAAATCCTGTATGAAACACATACACACACACACAGTCCTCAGGAATAAAGCTGCTTGCCATTGACTGTTTTTTTTTGAATGACTTCAATAATCTTTTGTATTTGCAGGATAAAACTTGATGTAATCTGTCCTCACTTTGCACATTTGATGTCACACATGTCAATCTGTGGTATACTGACATGTTTTATCCCATAAACAGAGGCAGATGGTTGGAGTTCACTAGGTGTCACGTTGCATGTTCACGTCTCTCTGGCAGAATGTGATTAAATTAGAAGACACCAGAGCTTGTCTTTCCCCAGCTGTCGATAAAGGGTGAATGGCAGCCCGAAAGCCAAATGATTACCTTACAACACACTTCTGAACACTAATGCGTTTATTTAAAGCCAGTGCTTTGTGCTACGAGACAATTGCTGAGAGCGTTGTGATTTCTAAACTGTCTCCCATCATTGCATTTTGTAAATCTGTGTTGATTCAACTACCTCTCTATGTTCCACTATAATATAAAAAGCTTTGGATCTGACTGAACTCTCATCACTACTACAGTTTAAAACTCACAGGTCACAGGTCGTACTATTGCTGTCTCTTTACTCTTTTGATTTTTCTTTTCGTCATTCTGCTTTTTTTTTTTATAGTAGCGATAAAAACGGCATGACATGCAGCAAAGAGCACAGTGTGGATCAAACCCAGGTCGCTGTGGTGACAACCGCCTCGATACTTGATGCACGTCTACCAGGTGAGATACCGGGGCTCCTCTGAGCTGACTCAGCGAAATTAAAAAGTAGTTTTGTGGTGTGGTGTTTACTGGACCACCCAACATGTTATATGTCTGACTAAAACAGAAGGGAGGGTTTTGGGTAACAAACGGGGAGAGGATATCACATGCCTTCATTGTAAATAAGGCGTCTGCCAGATGGATTTAATGAAATATAATGTAATGCTACAAGACCTTTGCGTCTGCTGAACATAATGACAGTGGTGTCTGGGAGCTTGTAGCAGCTTCTTTGTTTCTGGATCAGACAACAGCGTCTCCTGCAGCAGCAGGTAAAACGGGAGTAAACCTGAGTGTCTGGGTGAAACAAAGCAGTTAAACTGATGCGGTTGGATTTGGGGTTTGATCATGTTGAGGATGTCTGTGTAAAATCTAATGACCCCAGGCTGGGTGAGGTGTTTCTCTGTAATGTTCGAGAGCTTCATAAAGAACCTGGCAAAATGAGAAATTAAAAAACCTTTGAAACTACAGCTATAAAAAACATTTATCAGATTCTCTCAAAATGCACATTTTGTGTTCATGTTAGTTTCTTGTCATTTGTTTTTACAAAAATCATGAATTGTGCAAAAACATTGAATCATCAAATATTGTAATCAAAAAGAATGATAAATGTAAATATTTAATCCACCTGCGATATAAAAATATTATAAAGTGGATAGCATGAGTTTTACATTTTTAAAAAAACCTTTTTAAGAAAGTTAAACCATATCACAAGACAGTTTTGGCATTGTCCCTAATACAAAGAGAATTCTAGTGGACTATAAGAATCAATCCGTTACAATACAACAGTAAATTCACAGTGATGAGATATGATGCTCTGTTTGCTGCGTTCTGCTGCCAGCTTGTGGTGAGCAGCCGTGATGGCTCACTAATAACACGTTTTAAAAAGCACCAAAGTTTCTGTGTCCTTTATCATCAAGGTGCAAAACATTTTTTCAATCTTTACTATCAATTACTACCAGGCCGACTTCTCGGTTTCTACAGCCAGTCTTTAAAAACCCGCAAACTGCCTCATGTTTTAATACACTCTGCACAATTACACTGTGTTGTAACAACCTGCATCCTTTTAGAAATTGGTTTTGTTTTCTATTTCCATTTTTGTCAGATGTATATCAATTCGCTTGTGTTTACTTCTGCACATATGTTGAATATGCTCTCAAATTGTTGAAGTTGTTTTCTTTATTTGCTTGTGTTCTCCTAAGCTGCAAAGTTCTTTTTTCACTGTGGTAAGTAACAGATTTTTTGGGTTCTAATAATTAGTGTTTAGTTCGGATGCTGCTTGTAAAATCTAATGTAATAATAAAAAGGAGAAATTCAGTTTGATCAGATGAAATGCTGTTACATAGAAGAAAATGATGAACAACAAAACTTGACAATGTTGTAATGGGACTAAAAAAACAAGGGTTATCATTTTTCGTTATACGAGCATGTTGTATTAGAAACTGCAGGGAGAAATTGTGCTTAAATCCCCAGAGCCAACAAGAAGCTCACATAATTGACTTTGATAAGGTGTAAACTAGTGTGTGATTACTCCCACCATCTGTTCACTTCATTCCACTTTTATTTGCAGATTGATCTCTCGATTTGCTGGCTCCATTAAAAATATGAAAATCTAACTTTTTTTAATACATATTTAACAATATTCATTTTTATATTCAACAAATAAAGTGTGGAGCTGCACCATGGACTGATTTGAACCTTGAAGAACAGCAGCTTTTAATGTAATTGCTTCCTTAAACAGAACAGTTACATCAGGTCCTGTTCAATATCACATGTGTTATGCAAGGCTGATTCTGATCTCCAGTTTAGAAATGCATAGTGTACATGTTCTCTCATAACATGGTTTTCAACCTATTACCAGACATGGCTTATCTTAAAGGGCTTCGCTTGAGGTTCAGTTTTCTCTTACACATGTATATCTGGTTATCAGAGCCCCCTGCCTCTATGTAATCTGGGTCTCAGAGTGTATAAGTAGCTGCTGTCCATGCTGCCCATGCTGTTCATGCTGTCCATGCTGTCCATGCTGTCCATGCTGTTCATGCTGTTCATGCTGCCCATGCTGCCCATGCTGTCCATGCTGTTCATGCTGCCCATGCTGTTATGCTGTCCATGCTGCCCATGCTGTTATGCTGTCCATGCTGTCCATGCTGTTTATGCTGTCCATGCTGTCCATGCTGTCCATGCTGCCCATGCTGTCCATGCTGTCCATGCTGTCCATGCTGTTCATGCTGCCCATGCTGTCCATGCTGTCCATGCTGTTCATGCTGCTCATGCTGTCCATGCTGTCCATGCTGTTTATGCTGTCCATGCTGCCCATGCTGTCCATGCTGTCCATGCTGTCCATGCTGTCCATGCTGTCCATGCTGTTCATGCTGCTCATGCTGTCCATGCTGTCCATGCTGTTTATGCTGTCCATGCTGCCCATGCTGTCCATGCTGCCCATGCTGTTCATGCTGTCCATGCTGTCCATGCTGTTCATGCTGTCCATGCTGTCCATGCTGTTCATGCTGTTCATGTTGTCCATGCTGTCCATGCTGCCCATGCTGCCCATGCTGCCCATGCTGTTCATGCTGTCCATGCTGACTGACGTTTGAGATCTAAGATGAACTGACGGTGCTCAGATTTAGAGTAAAGATGAGGATATATAACAACCTCCAGTAAAGCTGTATATATATGGCTCGTGGGCAGATTGAAGAACACATGTTTCATCCATACATTTAGCAGGTTCATGTCCTAACAGTCACCTGATCAGCAACTCAACCAGAACTACCAGCAACGAATTGTTTTGCAAAATAAAAACTGAGCTCTGCTGTAGACCAGTAAGCCATCTCCACGCAGACTTATGTTGTTGTACTAACGTTGTTGCACTTAGTTCAGATTTTTAAAACATTTATTAAAATATCTCTTGAAATTATTTATCAGTTTATTGAGGAGATGTGACGTGATTGGTCTACTTTGAAAAATATGTTGTATTTTATATTAATTAAATGTTTATATCACAGTAATTTGTATTGTAGGAAATGAATGTAAAGTGTTTTTTATTTCTTTCTATGCTCCATTGTTTGTGGGAGCGAATCGGGTGTAGTATATCAGTTTATCAGCATGTTGTTTTATATATAATCTATTATATAAACTGAACAAGCTCTCAGGCCTATGTATGAAGACTTTACAAAGTAAGAGAAAATATTTTTACAGATCAAAGTTGATTTATATTTTAAGAGTTTATTGATTTTCTCCCTGCAAATCAGGTTCTACTGATACATTTTACACAGGAGTTAACCACAAACCTATGTTCTTTTTTGTTCATTTTGAGAGCTACAAAGGTAGCCTCAGCAATACGTGTTTCAGCTCCTCACCAGAAAAGAGGAAACATGCAGCAACAGAACCTTAATTAGTATCTACTAGTTCATGTCAATATGGTTGCTGTGAAACACTGTTGTTTTATGCAAATGAGTTTGCAGAACAGAAATTAGTCATAAACAGCTCTGTGAAGCCAAACATTAACTTCAGTGCTAACTACAGAAGCTAAATGCATCTTTAATTTATGATAACAATCCAACATCTTTACAAACTTCCTCATCATTTGAGTCACGTTCGTCCGAGTTGAGGACACAAAACCTCTTCCTGATCACAAAAAATGCCCACTTGTCTTGTGGTTGTTGTAAACAATTCTTTGCACAAACAATCTTTCAAAATCATTCATTTCTGCTGGTGTATCCGTGCATTAGATGTCAATTGCAGTATTGCTTTTGCCAGCAGAAAGAGTAACTGCATGTGAAAACATGTTGTTATGTTCAACAGCTGGACCCACATGCAGCACAGTGAAGCAGAAGGAGGTTTAAGGAGCTTATTGAAGAAACGGGCCGGTTCATAACACTCATAGCAGCTGCATTTTAAAGCATTGGTGACTGTTTCATGAAACATGACTCAAAATTCATATCAAACTTCTCATAAATGATCAATGACAAAATAAAAGGCCAACAATTGCAAAGCAACATTGTCATTTTTATCCCAAAACTCTTACCTGATCACATTTAAAAACATGGAAAAGGTTTTACATTTGCCTCCAATATTTCATAAAGGAAACTATTAAGTCGACATTGAATGTCACTTTACTTTGAAAGTTGTGTTCGTAATCTCAGAGTTTATTTAACACTTGGAGCTACATTCAGCTGTATTTGTGTAACCTGGAACGGTTGGCGATGCCCAGCAGCAAAAGATGAAAAATTCATCTGCAAAAGTTATATTGTAAAACAAAAGCAGGCAATCCTGTAATTGTCTGACTTTTATTTTGTTGTTGTTTTGACTTCCCCATTCATAAAAGCTTTGGTACACATGTTGAGTCATGTCTCATAAACCTCATGAATGCTTCAGCTGTGTGAATGCATTATGACTGTGACATCCTCACATATTGTGAGAGATGTGCTGTGACCTATCATCGAATTGATGAACTCAAACCTAAACATTCCTAGTTGTGGGCAGACTGCCGTATAGATCTATTGTGCATTCACACTGCAGGAAACAGCTGAAGTGTTTTTGCTGCTTGTAAGGACATTTTCCCTTTGGAAGTGTTCCATGCACACTGACACCCAGGGCTAGACTCAAGAACACTCATCACTTCTCTCTGCCAGCTCGCCAGCTCTGGGTGAACTCTTTATAGAAGGACATTTCATAGGAAAATGTCTGTGTTTACGCTGTGGCCACTTCAACATGCACATAGTGCACTGATAAGAGGTTAGCTCTGACTGCATGGTTTTCAGATTTAGTCGTTCTGCTTCAGGTGTTACAACCTGTAATATTCCCTGAGAAAACCCTCTTAGACTTGAACTGGCGTCTGTCTGACCCTCTTCTGTTCAACACAGGAAGCTGATTTACTTCTGTTTGTTTGTTTGTTTCTGAAGTAGTGGGCATCATGGAGATCCTAAATTATAGCCAGGTAGGTTTGGAAAGCTCAAGCTTTCTACCCATAAAAGTTTTTTTCTTTCCACTGTTGCCAAGTGTTTGTCCATCAATGCAATTAGTTTTGTTATGATTTACCTAAATAAAGTTGACTTTTGTTTCTTTCTTTTGAAAGGCCACTGCCATTTCAGCTGTTTGTAATTTCATTTTATTGATACTTTCACGAAGCTGGTATCTCTCATTTAGCAGGCAAGCTAAGCATATCACAGGGACAACACAACATTTGAGTTACATGTATCTAACCAAAGATTACTGTACTCTGGTTATGGATTCTCTCTGGTGGAATTACAGTGCCATCATCTCTGTAGCTAAATAGAAACTGCATCGGTTTCTGTTGAAGAAATACAGATACGTGTAGTCCATCTTGTCTGTGACCGGTGCATCTATTACGTGTCTTTTGTCCTCTACTGTCGCTGTCCACAGATGGGAGAGAAGATCAATACAAACTGCTACAGGTTGAAAATAAAACACGGATCATTTATCACAGTTTAGAAGCCACTGGTTCCATTTCTTGAATCCCTGGACCAAAGAGGTGAAGCACATTGTTTCTACCAACACTGTTTTCACCTAAATAACTGATGCAGAATTAAATAATAGCAATATAAAACAATGGCAATATGACAGAACCGTCAAGAATGCAAAGAAAAATAAAGAAATACGGCCACTTCTTGCTCCGCCGTCTTGCTTGTATGGAAACTGCCCACGTCAAATAACAGGCCGATAGAGTTTTTGGATTCCAATAAGTGTTGTGATGGACGAATGACAGAGGCAGAAAGGCAGGATGATGCAGCAGTGGTAAAGTAGTAGTGTAAAGTTATGAAAATATCTTAATTAGGGTCTGGTCTCCTTACTTTACATGTTAAACTACGATAGACTATAGTAGTTTGTTTAGTTAAGTAACATATGACAACGTATGACCTTTTGTTAGAGACATTGTACTTTTTTGACGACATACTATAATATGACCTATTTCAAACGACATATTAAAATATGACCTATTTCAAACGACATACTATAATATGACTTATTTAAAATGACATACTATAATATGACCTATTTTGAGCAACATACTATAGATTGACCTTATTTGTGCGACATTGTATAATATGACATTTTTTGAGCAACATACTATAATATGAAATTTTTTGAGGAACATACTATAGTATGACCTTTTTTGAGCAACATTGTATAATATGACCTATTTTTAGCAACATACTATAGTATGACCTTTTTTGAGCAACATTGTATCATATGACCTTTTTAGAGCGACATACTGTAGTATGACCTTATTTGTGCGACATTGTATAATATGACCTTTTTTGAGCAACATACTATAGTATGACCTTTTTTGAGCAACATAGTGTAGTATGAAATTTTTTGAGCGACATTGTATAATATGACCTTTTTTGAGCAACATTCTATAGTATGACCTTATTTGTGCGACATTGTATAATATGACATTATTTGAGTAACATATTATAGTATGACCTATTTTGAGAGACATTGTATAGTATGACATTTTTTGAGCCACATATTATAGTATGACCTTTTCTGAGCAACATCCTATAGTATGACCTTCTTTGTGCGACATTGTATAATATCACATTTTTTGAGTGACATAGTACAGTATGACCTTTTTTGAGCAACATCCTATAGTATGACCTTCTTTGTGCGACATTGTATATCACATTTTTTGAGTGACATACTATAGTATGACCTTTTATGAGCAACATACTATAGTATGACATTTTTTGAGCCACATACTGTAGTATGACCTTTTTTGAGCAACATCCTATAGTATGACCTTCTTTGTGCGACATTGTATAATATCACATTTTTTGAGCGACATAGTATAGTATGACCTTTTTTGATGACATACTATAATATGACATATTTTGGGCGACATTATATACTATGACCTTTTTTGGGTGGCATAATTTTGTATGACCCTTTTTTGCAATATAGTATAGTATGACCTTTTTTGAGCCATATAGTATAGTATATGACCTATTTTGAGCAACAAAGTAAAGTATGAACATTTTTGAGCGACATTACTATACTATACTAAATAGATCATACTATAATATGACCTATTTCAAACGACATACTATATAAAATTACCTGTTTTAAGCCACCAAGTAGATTATGACCTTTATTGAGCCACATAGGATAATATGACCTTCTTAATATATACAAAGCCCAAGTTCCTCTAATTTTGTAACAAATTTCCTGAAGCTGGGGTCAAATGATACAAGCACAGAATGCTTTGTAACACAATTTTACACATTTTTTTCCTAGTTTAGAGAGACTGTGATATTATGAAAAAATACCAGTATTGAATTCTTATTAGCTTAATTTATTTGAGAAAAAAATAAATACTGACACTAGTAGAATACATAACTGTTGTTGAATTGGGAAAGATAGATTTAAAAAGTTGCTTAAATTAATAAAAGTCACTTTTTATTTTACATTAAATGATTGAATATAAATGCAATCTTTTGGATTTATTACTTAAAGAAATTAGGGAAATAGGTTTCAGGTAATATTGAATGTACATATTTGAAAATATTTAGCCATTAGATGATGTGACTGGTCTCACTTTCATCTACTGTGACTCAGAGGCTTTACAATTAAGGATTCAATATACAGACATTATTTTGATGTCTTTATTTCATGATTTTACCTTTTATTTTTAAACAACAATTTCAAGCTTTGCACAAAAAGATTTTGACCACAACAGCCTGTGCTCTGCTTAATATCTTGGTTGTGGGAGGAGCATTACATCACATATCAGATCCAGCCAATGACTACATACCCCATTACAAGATTAAAAGACATCTGAGAGGAGTTCACCTGGAGATCATGACACTGAGTGATGGTAACTTGATTTTTTTTTCCTTCCATGACCTGAAAGTCATATTCTCTCCATGACAACACATGTACTCTTCCTCCAAAGCACATTACTTAGTAGTTAGGCTACCCAAGAAAATCAAAAATCATCATCAGTGAAATAAAACCAGTGAGAAAACAGTGACACCACAAGAGTGCTCGGCCAAACCTATCAAATTAAGGTACAACATTGTAAATAATAATGTTAATAATAAGTGTCTTGTTGAATTTATTTCAAACATAAAAATAAATTCCTTTGGTCAAGTAAAAAACAAATGAAAATAACTGAAGTCTTCCTTCCACCAGTCTTATGTCTGTCATGTTTTTTTTCTTCTTTTTTTTTTTTTTTTACAGTCAACCAGATTCTTGAGGCTCTAAGGCTGCAAAGGAGGTGTCAAGGCAATATGGTTATGGTGCCCCTGGCGCTCCATGCTGCAGCATGCTGGGAGAAGGACTAGAGTAGGAGAGGGGCAGAGGCATTGAAAGAGGACAATGTGTCCTCAGACAGCAGGTGAAGGTGCATCAGCATCAGGCTCGTTGCTGTAGTGATTCCCACTGGGTGGGTGGTTAGGTAGGATGTCCAGTTCATCCACTTGGGGGCCAGGGTGCATCACCAGCTGGTCCTGGGGGATGTCTGCTGCCGCCGCCGCCAGGTTCGTGATGGACTTGGACTTGACACACTGGAAGTCCACGTGGCGGCTTTTGCCCTCCTCCTTTTCCCAGGACATGCGGATGAAGGGCCTCTGGACGTAGTTGTAAATGACCTCTGGACGACCTCCTGGTCTTTTCTTCACTTTCTCTTTATATGTAGGATATCCTGCCGAAGGACAAGCAATTAATGAGTTTTTAAAAATACCACGAGCCTAACCCATCATTATCCAACTCACCTTCAATACCTAGTCGTATTTTCTTTAATCCTCTTTCCTTTAAAACTGATTTGGCAACATCTCGGTTCTCAATATACTTAAAAAATCTGTACAGTTTTGTGCTGTAGATGACTGCGGAGAGAGAAACAAAAAACATTCAGCATTGCATACTGAATTTAGCTTCATGTATAACTGATTGTATCCATATGCTGCATTGGTGTGTACTCACTCTGCGAGTACTCTTCTCCCATTTGTGGTGGATATTCTTCATCCCAGTCTACAACATCATCATCAGTAAGGACTACAATGTGACATTCTCTCTCTCCGCTCTGGGCACTGGCCACCATCAAAGGTAGAACCATTTCTTCCAGGTAAAACTCAAATTGTCGCCGGGCTCCGTCGTTGGACAGCTCATGCATCAGGGCACCTGATGACAAAAAGATTTAGAATACGGCACCCGGTTCTTATTAGCACTCATTACTGACTTTTGTGTGAAAAAAATAAAGCACTAATTAATCACTATTAAAAAACAGGTAATGCCAACATAGGTCAAAAGCTGTAACATCCATTGAACCTTCCCCTCCCCTCCGTTTTGTATCCCTCATTTGCTCTTTTATTTTGGCAATAGCTTAATAGCTGAATTAATTTTGTGCTGTGTAAAACCCTTTTTGTCCACTGCCTTGTAAAGGCTATGAATATGGTTTGTGTTGTGCACGATTGTGACAAAAGATAAATGTGACATGGCAGATTTGTGCTTTTCTCTTCTTAATTATGACTCACCCTGTCACTTCAAATAGCCAACGCTAAGCATTAAACCACCCCAGAGAAAATACTCACTAAGGTCTCTGCATTTGATGGTGCTATAGTCAAAGGAGATGCATAGATAGTCACATGCTTCCCGCAACTCCGGGATGGAGATTCCATCAGGACAACGGATTATCCCAGATTTGTAGTAATCCTGTCAATTAGACAGACATTGCAAAGGGAAATACAGTCATATCAAACACTGCCAACCCGTAAAACAAAAAAACAAATGCATTCACTGCAATGGCTCCAATATTGAAATAGTAACACAATAAAATACTTTCTGCAACAACATTTTTCAATCGAATACAAGATTTTGATTGCCATAGGTTAGATTTTACAGGTTGAACTGAGATGTAAGATCAAAATTGTCATAAGATCAGCACAAGAGATTTTACCTCTATATGTACCTGTATTTTTTGTATGTCATGAATTAAATGTAGTAAGGATGTATATTGGTAATATTATACATGGTTGCATCTTTTACATTTCAACATTGCTAAAGAAAAGTCTGCCCAGGCAGCAAACACGTTGTCTGGGCCTCTAACCTTTATACGGTTAATACTCTCCCCAGTGCGGGTGTTCATGAAGTGTCACAACATGAACCGTCCTTAATTGTCCCACTGTGGGCAGGAGCCTCCTTAAGGGCAAGTCCTGTGCAGAGAGTCTGTGACTGAGCTTCTTTTCTTGATTCCACCCACTTTATGTAACAATAGTTCAAACCAGGTCTCCTGCTTGCTGTTTCACCTCCTTCCCAGCAGAGATTTGTTGTTAATTCCCTTATTGTTTTCGGTAAGTTAGGAGGATTGTTTGTTGGGAGTGTGCTTCGCTTGACTGGGGAACTTGGTGTCATTGTGGAGGGATTTTCTTTACTTAGAGCATTGACAGCAGGAGTTTAACTGGTAAAATTATCAATAAAAAAACTGTCCTATGTGTATGGGTATAGTATGATAAGCCGTAATTCTGATACAACCCTTAGTACCACAGCAAATTTCTCACACCATTTGCACATTGTAAGTCTTGAGGAAAAGCTTCAAACACTTTCCTAGCCCATGTGTTGATTTCATATGCTCATCAACAGAAACACTGAGCAGCATTAATTAAAAGAGAGAGAACGTGAGAGTGAGACCGACCAGAATTGCTCGGAAAACTGTTGAACTGATTCCTTCAGCCACCTCGTACTCCCCCTTCTCATTGGGTCGTGTGAAATTATGCTCTCTTCCAGACCCAAACATTCTGAAATAAAGCAGTCTTGGTTTATTCTTTAAAAAAACAAAACAAAAAAAAAACACATAAAAATTGCTGATTTTAACATTATACATCAAAAGTTTGCAGTCACCAAGACAATTTTCTGTTTTCCATGATAGGTCACACCTATTCATTAAATGAGTTGCAAAACAAATAGAAAACACAGTCAGTACCTTGACCAGGTTAGAAATAATAATTTTTAGTAGAAATAATAATTGTCTAAACCAAAGAATTTGCTTAACCAGTTTTCAGCTGTGCTAACATATATGCACAAGGGTTTTCTAATCATCCATTAGAACACAGGTGTGATGCTTGCTGGAGATGGGCCCTATCCACTTATATTGTAATAAAAACCAGACATTTGCAGCTAGAATGGTCATTTACTACATTAACAATGTATAAAGTGTATTTCTGATTAGATTAAATTATCTTCATTGAAAAAAGCAGTGCTTTTCTTTAAAAATTAAGGACATTTCTAAGTGACCCCACACTTTTGAAGGATAGTGTATATACATATACACTTTGAGCATTAACATGTAGTTCACATTACAGTACTAACTGGTGAAATACTTACAATTATTGTAACCATACTGAGTAAGGAGATTGACTGGTGATGAGCGGTGTGGTGTGTACTGTACCTGCCCAACATCGTATTGGGTTGTGCAATGAAGATGGAAGGGTCTACTACGAAGCGTGTGCTGTCAACGATCAGAGTGACTCTCTCTGAAGTCCTAATGTTTCGGTTGCCAACAGTGGCACTCGCTCCTCCCTCCTTGGGATTCTCGTAGACAAAAAACATTTCCCCGACTCCCAAGCTTTTAAAGGCTCCTTCGGTACTGGATAGGCTGCTGTTGCGACTGCTCACCACCCCGCTGCTGCTGGAGCCGCTGGGAGAGACTCTCTGAGGGCGAGGACTGCTGGGCCTGGATGACGGGCCGCCATCTCGATCTACATACGGACAGCATTCGTTAAAACAGTCATTTCCTACTCATGGAACTTCTGATTTTCGAAGCATGATTTGGAGATTTTTGTAGTCATGCAATAATGCAACAATTCAATTATGAGATGAGTTAGTCCAAACACAAAAACATACAGATGGATAAGTTCTGACTTGATCAACTCACTACCCAAAACAGCAGCATTATGAAACAAGTCTGAGCTGTAAGTTGATAAATTCAGTCAGCTGTTCTCAGCAGTAGCTGCCAAGAGCTGTGGACCTCCAACAGGACATCCATATAAGCCCTCTATTCTTTCCATGCATGCTCACCACTGTTGTGTTGGCGGGTGGGTGAGGTGACGTTGCGAATGCAGGGCGTGAGCTGGCCTTCTCTCTCGTGCGAGGAGTCCCTGGAGCGGTCGCTGGAGCGGCGGCGGTCACGTGAGCGGTCACAGCCCCCGCTGGCACCATGCAGGCTCATCTTCCTCTGCTCTGCCTCCACTTGAGATGCACGGGCCTGGTTGCTGCTTTTCAAGACAAAGGCATGCTCAGCATTCCATTGCCTTTCTCAAGGCTGAAGGTTATTTGTATTTCACTGCTGTGGAGGTCTATGACAGGCAAGCACAACCATTCCAGGCACACAGACTCAAGAGTTTTACAGGGGCTCTGCAGACTACTACAGTACACCTGTTAGCAAAAATATAAAAACAGCAGCACGATCAGGGGACTTCCCTCACACTTTAACAGGGCTGTCACACTTATTTTTATCGTGTTTACACAACTATCTTCCCAGGTAAAGGTAAAACATGCCAAGCATTACTGATGTCCATTCACGCAAACGCGGTTTATGGGAGAGGCCTTTAACAAGTATGCAGCAGCCACACCGAACACATACTGCAGGTTGTAATAAAAGTATGACACATGCACTAAAAATGGAGGCAAGTCATGTTGTCGTCACCTATGATGTTTGATGGGACACAATAAACTAAGTGATGGATGCCTGAGCTTCAACACACTGCTCATGTGTACAACTACAGAAGGAAGTTCCAGTGGTGTCATACGCAAAATGATGACAAAACCAGCAGGAGACATGGAAGCGTAACTCTATTCAAATATATTTCTAACTGATCGGGTCTGTTTCTGTCATTCACTTCACAAAAGGGAGAAATAGAAGTGCTGATAGGCACAGGTGCAGGAGAATGATGTGTATTCAATTTAAACTGAAAAAACAGCCAATAACTTCAACATCAGAGGTATATAGGATGACTCCCTTTGGTCTGAGACCAAATACTCTTGTGTCGATTCTTTATGTCAACTCTATTCTGCGATCTTTCCTGCCTTTCATTGTTCTCTGCAAAAAAAAAAATCACAAAAGGACCTTGCAGAGTGAATCAGAATAGGATTATGACATTAGTTAGAAGGACTGGAAAGAAATTCCTTCCAAAAATAAACTAGCCACTAATGAGATGTAAGCATAATAAAATTCTTTGTTGTGATTGTTGCTGGTTTTGGCCGACACAAAGCATCACACGCACGTGTTTGAAAAAGTTTTGACTTTATCCATATTGTTTTTTCCTGTATGTGTATATATATATATATATATATATATATATATATATATATATATATATATATATATATATACACATACACACACACACACACTGTGTATGTTGTCACCTCATCCAGCACTTACTTCAGAGAATGAATATATTAGGTTATGAATGGTGGTACCTGATGGTACTCTCTGAAGTTAGTTAAAAACCTTGTAGCCGGGTACCCATGTTTTAAACATAATACAGGACATCTGAACTTAACGGATTGAATTTTATATATTTATAGAGGCAATCTCAGTGACACATGGGGTCTCAACAGAGACCTGTCCTCCCCTCACACCACAATTACAGACAGACAGGATATAAACGATCTGTCATAGACAAAAATAACAATACGACATTAAATTACAGACAGACAGGTTAGTCGGTACAGAACACAAAGATCTGGAAAGACTGCGCAGAAGATCCGGATGTTAAATTTATTTAAATAACAAGAGCAATTTCCTAAAGATCCTCTCTCCTTAAAATAGGTTTAGTTTGCCCTGAAGGAACCAAACTGGACGGCTTCAGATTCTGCTGCATTGTGTCCTGGGTTGAGGTGGCAGAGCAGAGCCCCTTTCACACATTGTTCCCAGTAAATTACTGGAACATTTTCCAGGCACGACTAGCGATTTTGTCTACTTACACATGCAACTCCATTCCAGAACATTCTTGTCTCCTTGCACCTGTTCACACAGGATGTGGAGATGCCAATAACAGTCGGGGTGTGTAATGAAGATCAATAATAGCCCCAGTGATTAGACAATTCTGTCAAACCTGTGAAATGTCAGGGTTATGCAACTCTTTAAGTAGTTTTCCCAGTAATGCTCCTGCTGGCATTCACACAGTATCCTTCCCTCCAAATTCCCTTTAATGTCACTATATCTTGATATTGCCAGAACAGATCGCCCCATAAAAACGACTCAGGTTTGCGTTCACACACAAGACCCCTTTCCAGGAAAGTAGCTGGAACATTTCTGTGAAGGGTTGTAGGTGCAAATGGAGCTTTTGCTTCGCTCTGTGTGGACTATGGAAGGAAAGAATGGGAGCGAAGTCTATGGTCTAATAACTTAAAGACAGATCAGCTGATATACAGACATGCCCATATCCTGAAACAACTCTGGGCAACACCCAATTATAGTTGTCATTTACTCCACACTGACATTTCCAGGGAACACGTGTCGCTCATCTGACATCGCAGGTGGCCCACCCGACTACTCTGAACCCCTCCGGCTCTGACAGGTCTGCTGCTGCTGGCTCACCTCAATGCTTGCAGATATTGCGGGGTCGGCTTGTTGCGTTTCGTTCCCAGTTTTCGGTGTCACTGGAGTTATTGTCATATGACTGCAGATGCGCTGCCATCACCCGCACAGGGGGGAGTCCGGTCTGGATCTTTCACCGTTCATAACCTGGTTCATGTCGAAATCAACAAGTCAGCTCACTGATCGGCTTGCTAGCTCCCCACAGGCTAGCTGCTCTCAGTCTGGACTGGCCTCGTGTGCCACACAGTTCACTTGAATACGAAGCCGAATGATCGCCGATGTCGTGAAATAGCTGGCTGAATATTAAGCGTTTCAGCAAGAAATGTCGTTTCTGTCAGACCGAGCCAAGCTACGATCTGCAGTTAGCACAACCGAGCTAGCTAACGTTAGCCGCCGAGCTAGCGTCAGGGTAACTTGGGTTACAACACCACTAACTTCATTTCTCCAGACTGCCGCTTGGCCCGTGAAGCTGTGCTGGAAAAGTGGTGACATAGCAGACTTTCACATGCTGTACAGGTGTGGCTAAAATATAAAGCATAGCTACCAAGTTGGCCACGGTTTCCGCTGTAGTGTAACGTTAATCCAAACAGCTCGTCGGTTCAAAACACTCACCCAGCTGACGTCCGACGTGACGACCGTTATTGGTTTGACGCACTGACGCACATAAAGCTGGAAACTACAGCCGCCGCTGAACGAGCGTCACGTCATCTGCGCCTCCAAATCGATCCATTAACAATCGATATGAATATTAAATTTTATTTAAAGGTTGTCGATCTCCTATCAACAGCTGGTTAAACAGTTTTGACTTTTTCCCAAAAAAGGTAACCGAGAGTTGACGCACTCTGGTAGATCTCGCGATATGTTGCGGCCACGTTATCTTTTTTTGACTCATTCGAATGTGGAAGACAACTACACTACATTAACACAAGTATGAATTACCACCACCTACAGTGTATTGAAAAACAGCAAACAAATATAAAAACTGCATTATGTACAAGTTAAACTCTTCTGAACTCATTAATAATTTAATTCTTTTGTTGTTAATTCTGTTCTTGTACTGCAATAACACTTTGAGTTTCACTATTAAAGCGACGCAATATAATTTAAAAGCATTATTCTTTTATTCTATTTAATTTGTATTGAATTTAGTAATTTTTTACATTATGTCAGCTCAAAACAGTCACGTTATTGCATGTATTACAAATGACATGTAACATCAATAGCATCAACTCTCATTGATACCAACCTTGTGTTGAGAAGATGAATAACAGCGATGAATGGAGCGATGAATAACATGTAAAGATACATACATACCTATCATATATATATATATTCAGCCATTTGAAATGAAACAGATTATGCTGATAATTCTAGTTGGCTACTTTGGAATATGGCATGATAAGATTATGAGAGATTAACATTAATAAAAATCATGTTTAGATGATTACAAATGGTAGAAATTTATTTGCAGGTCTGTCACATACATTATTACAATGGGCTTGATTGTCCAACTTAGTCCAAATAGGATAAATATTGTTTAGAGACTATAATAGTTGCAATTGATTAGTTAGTTAGTCGAAAAGGGGCAGAATAAGGCTCTTCCATTACAGATCATCCAGCTTTATGACAGCAGCTGCAAGGTAGAGTCAAATTTACTGCAATATTATTATTATTATTATTATATTTCTGTGGTGGACTTACTCTCACCAAAACAGGATTATAGGCATTTGTAGGCCAGTCAGTTTACATTATATATATATATATATATATATATATATATATATATATATATATATATATATATATATATATATATATACACTTTTGCTGGTTTTTATATTGCTAAGAACCTATATTTGTGGTTTTAAGTACCAAAAGGCTGAGAGCTTGTTTTAAGGCACAATTACTGAATATGAGCCGTGTGTATTTTTATGTGGATTATGTGCATTTTCACCCAATAACAATTCAAATATCAGTTTCTATGATAAGTGTAGAAATCTAACCTCCCTAACAACACATGAGAGTTTATTCCAGCAATCTTTTAGGTCTATGTGTTGCAGAAGATAATTAAGGAGATATAAGTCTCTGATAAATTAAATTGGAAAGCAAGCATTTATGAATATAATTTATTTCAATAAGGCACTGTCTGGTTTATGCATCACTAGGTTCTCTTGTACAGCTAGATGAAAAGTCAGCAGAAATTGTAAAGTGGAAAAATCTTATATAAAAGATCAGCCAAAGGTTGTGGAGGTACAGCTCTGCCTTTGTTATGACCAAAATATAAAAGAAAAAGAGATTATAAACAGTTGATTCAGATCAGAGATGTAATATGCAAAATTTGAATTAGCCCCATTTAGAAGTATAGAATGCATTCCTATATTTCAGTTTAGGAAATATATCCAATTAAAGGTTACCTATATTGTAGGGGTATATAATCGTAAGACAAGCCATTCAGTTGGTCCATATTTTCACATTAGAATATACAGTAAAAGACTTTTACTTCAACCAAATTCAGAAAAAAACAGAGAATTTGACTTAGAATTTCTTTTAAGAACAGGAGAATATAAATAGATCTAAAACAAGTTTAACAACTTTAAAAACCAATGAACCAAGGTTTACTTAGATGAATCATTGTCTTTGAAAGTTGCAATCCTAATGTTAGACATTCTAAAAGAATGTAAACATAATGATTAATCAATAAAATTAATTATAACAAACAACAAATAAATAAAAAAAAACATAAAAAAGACAGATTACATAAATTAACAAAATAACAGGTAAACAACAAATAAATAAATTAAAGACAAACATATCAAATTATAACAACTAGGAAAAAAAGGTCTCTCACTGTCAGATCACCAGATTTTGCAGGGGTTATCTTCATTTTGTTCCTGTTGTGGTTTGGCACTGGCAACAATTATGTTTTTTAACTTTTCCTGAAGCCAGACCTGTCTTACTCCCACTTGTTTGTGCTCACGGACGTTGTGCATGAGCTGAACCTCACTGATGGTTCGCTTTCTGTCAAATTAGAAACACCTCGGTTAACTCATGGATGGATGCCATCATCAATGCATTATTCTTTCTTTTGATTATAAATTTCCATCTTTATTTTCATTATCATATATGAGAATTGCAGTAATAAAACATACAATAAAATAACACCATGACAAAAGTAGCTTCGGGTCATGATATTTCACGACATAAAGAAGCAAACTGAAAACAGAATTTACCTCAGTGGTTTAGACTCTAGGTGTAAACTGGTGACGAGGAGTATCAGAACCACCATTTCTATGTACCTCAGAGAAAACATGTTGATTGGCTGAAACAAACGATATGAAATATTGTCAGAAAACCATATTTTACTGTGAGATTGTTTTGGGTCTAATGTCATAGTGCAACATCCAAACAAGGTTACTTTCAAATACTGGGCCACAAATAGGCACAATTTAAACTGCTATTCCATTCTTACCAGAGTTGACGTCCTTATATCCAGTAAACCATGGTTTCGTTGACTCAAGTATGAATATGACCGAAGAGTGAAAAGTTGGAGTCAAACTTGTTGATCAGTGTTTGGTGTGCAGAGGCTTCTCTCCTTTATATACAGCGTAGCCCTCCCCTGGTCATCAATGAGCCATTTTCACTGTTGATGTTGATGTCACTTTTCCAATGCATCGATGGGCACAGGCATCCGCATGACACCACCTCCACCACCGCTCACTACTAACTCGTCTTTCAACACCTCTGCAAAGTGTCCCTTTCCTCACACTATGTTCCATTTTTTTTTTTTACTTTTACCCGTCATGTTGAATAACAAGACTTTTGTTGAAATGCTTAACATAACGTATATCATATGAAACACATGTTTATTTTTCAGGATATCTCTAATTGCATGAGTCTCAAATGCTTGAACTGCGGTGAAAACATATACTCTTTGAAAAGGCAATGACTGTCAGCTTAATTTATTTGAACCGCAACTCATTTTATGGGTCATTCCATGTACTGTATGCGTCCAAAGGTCGTAAAAGGGTGCAACTGGACCAGCCCAAAGGGGACTGAGGCGGAGAGACCACTCCAGTGCTAACTAGTAATGACTCTCAACCAGAGAGGACCTCACAAGAGAGCCACTACTATTCAGTGCGAGATGTTTAGAGGGTCAGGAGACTGCACTTGCTCTTCCAAGAGTTCACATACTCCACTGTAGCGAGCGCCTGTCATCTACATATCTTGTGATAGCTGTGGAGCCGTCACAGATATCTGGTCTTTATCAAATGTGAATAACAACTGGATATTCAAATGTTAACAAACGCAACAAATCACTGAAGTTAATGTGTAATGTTAACGTCTAATAATGTACAATTTTATTTTGTGCATGTTTCCATGCATTTCCTTTTCTAGAGAAATAATCCATAAGATTCGTCCTGGTCAGACTGTGTGCTTGCTTTCTTTAGAGTGTGCATTTCAACAGTGGCTTCATATGTATCCAGAAAGCACAGGTTAAATGGACAATTAAACAAAACTACCTGCTTCAATAAACATACAGTTACCTTACCTTTTTTGAACGTGTAACACTGCAGACGATGATCTATGGTTTGTGAATAGCCTTGTCACAGTGTCACAAGGTGCATTAGGTAACCATGAAAGACATTTTCTAAATGTGGAAAAGGAATGGCTATGCCATGACTGAAAAAAATGAGTGCCACAGAAGGACCTATATCTTGCTGTCATTGAGGTTCCCACACAATATGCTGTGTATTTGCAGCGTCCTTTATCAATTATGCATCCTTTCAAAGTTTGCCCTTATCTGAAAAGCTGAATTTAATTGAGTGATGATTTAATTCCCAATCATTAATCATGTACTATATTGTAGCGGTTTACTATTCAATCTCATATTCATAAGGTCGTTTTCTAGTTTGAGAAATGTCTGTGTGAGGCTGCTTGAATGGGTTCCCCATCATCAGAATAAACATTACCCCATATATCAATGGCCTAATTCAGTGCCAAATTTACAGTCTCAGTACATAAGATCAACAGTGTTTCCCCAAATCAATGATCCTGCACCACAATCCTTATAAGCTGCAAGGTTGCTTGCAGGTCAGTATACCAGGATCAGGCTGGACCTCCACTGGGAGAAACAGGGTAGAGTACATGTAAGGTCATATAGTTGATGCTGACCTGTGTCTTTATCAGCCTGCTCCATTGTGCACTCAGCACAACCTGTGGTTTGGCGAGACTTTTTGTCCACGTGTAGTACACTCAACTGAGTTGTTCTCATTACCTCATGCGTTCACAATGTGAATTATGTCAGTAATGGTATGCTGTTGGTGTGCAAGAGGACTTGACAGGGATTGATGTGAAGAATTGCACGCAAATCACCAACGTGGGTCACCCTCATGTCACAAAGAAAGTAGTGCACATAAAAAAGGACGCATCTCTTTGAACTATATATGTTTGTCGGCTTTAAATAGGATGCCCATATATATATTAGAGTATTTGTGATTTTCAGAAAGTCATATTTACCATACTTTTTGTCTTTACTGGTACCTTCTGTGGTTTGCTCTATACATGCTAGGAACAATACCTCAAAGAGTAATTACAATCCAGTTCAAATCAATTCAATAAAAGCTAATACCAATAAGGCCAGTTTCTCTGGTCTTTGCAGGTTTAAACGTTTGGAAGGACACCGCGCCATATAACACTTTCCCTGAAACCTATAAATGGTGTTACTTTTTTCATGAAATGAGGTCACCTCACTCGAAGCTATCGTGTAACGAAATAGGCTATATTTAGATTGTTGACATCATCCCACCTTTGCTTGTAAAACCAAACAAACACATAGAATACATAGCTAAACCAGGCTGTTTGAATAGCAGAATAGCAATATTGCTTCTGAAGGAGTTAGACTCCTAGTGCAACAATAAATCACTTGGATGAAAGGTGCATCTACATCTTTCTGGAGACGCAGTCGCAATTTTATTTTTGCCAAACCAAGGGTTTTATTCCTCTGTGTAAGAAGTTTGCAGGGATGTGCCAGTCTTGTCAGAGTCGTTTTATGTGGTTACTCACACGCACATCAATCTATCACATACTTTTGCAATGGCCATCTGACTCCCCAGCACAGATGGTCGTGGTGTCAAGTGAGTTGTTCGTATATATATATATATATATATATATATATATATATATATATATATATATATATATATATATATATATATATATTAGAAATGCTTCTATCATCTGCTATACATTGTGTGAAAGATGCCAATATGATATTATATTATAAAACAATATAAACATATATATATAATATTACAATGAATTTACCAAAAATATCTTAAACAAGATCCACATTAATGAAAGACATTAAAATGCTCTCACATGCATTTAATGAAGTGAAGTGTAATATACTATAATAATATAACACATTTACCGTGTTACTCATTTAACTTTGAACCACAAGAGGTCGCCATGATCCAAGAGTTGAGTTAAGCAGAGCCAAATCCACTCTGATTCCTCTTCCTACTTGATATTAAAACACTGTGTTGGAAAGTCTTCTACAATCAATATGTCTAGAACAATATGGGTCTCCAGTGAAGCAGGATGATATAAAAAAGATGCTTACAGAAATTCTATGATAATCTATATTTGTGAGTAAAGACTTGAGGTTTTTCCCACATCCTGGCCCAGCCAGAACGTGGATTCTAGAGCTACTAAATTTAATAGCAGGCATCAAGGAAAGATTGAGCTATATCAACTATAGAGGCTGAGAGAGACTGTTAAAGCATGGCCTCATTTGCTTGTTTAGAAATGTATAAAATGAGAAAGAATGCACACTTGCAGCTGTAATTATTTTACTGTAGCATGCCATCATTTTTGACTGCTGCTGGACTGTATCTCAGTCCACAGCTCCAGCACAAGAAAAGTGCATGCAGCATGTAGCACTTTGGCCTCACATGATGATCCATATTTAAATTTGTACATTTTGAACATTTCATTTACAGCAGATGCTGCTTTTACCAGAAAAACACAGCAGCTCCAATTTATTGTTCTATGTAGATCTTCCTTTTACATTTAGACAGATATTCATTAACTATTCATTACCTAATGATTAATTAATGTAGGATCTCCCTGTATGCTCTCGAGTAACTGTTCATTTTCCACTATATAGTCCTCTATTAGGAATTACTATGGAAGTTCAATATCAACAATTCCCCAATTATCAAGTATTTCCTGATTGGTTCCCTCACTTATTTCCTAAATAACTTATCATTAACTCATCATTAGCTGCTCTATAATATTAGATAAGAAGGATAATTTGCTCCCTTGTCTGTGACCCTTATAATAAATTGTTATCATGGTATGGAATACTGTTATGACTACTGCATTGGTTAGTTAGTGCTACATGTAGCCTCCTCTGGACATTTCTCCACCTCGAGTATGTTCTAATGTATGGTGCTGCTGTTCAGTAAGCATGTACGTTCATGTGGTAGCTGCATGAGAGCCCAAACTAACAAGTCCACCCTTCTGATTAACAGCCTGATTACATATATAGATGTATTACTTCTGTCTGAAGGTTAATATAAAAAAAAGGATATGCAATACGATAATACTTTATTGTCAGAGGAAGTCTGAAATTGGTTCTGCATCACAGAAGCCTCATTTACAACATCACAAGAAGACGAGCATTAACACAGAAGAGTGATACAGACAACGTAACATTAACAATAGCACCTGGCATATCATTACACCACAGGCAACATAACATTATAGTCACAGAAGACAAGACAATCACTGCAGACAGATTCAGGTCACTTTAACTTTTATTTCTTCTGGGATTAAGCTCTGTATTTAATTTTAGGATAGACTGATGCACAAAAGAGTGCTTCAACCTAACCGTATTAAATTGTTGAACCGTGTATCTCTGATTTGAAGATAGCCAATTGAATTCACTGTTAAGCATGTGGTTGGTTAGGGGCGCCATGGTTAGCTAGACATACTGTGTTATTACGGTAGACGTTCATAAAGTTTCTCCAGACTTTGACCTATGAACTTTCAGCAAGTTTGGTGGAACAGTTCTGACTTAGAGTAGTGAACAAACACTTGTACCATGCACTGTTCACTTCTCCATGGTAGACTAGAAAAAGAAAATAGTGACCCAACCTAATGGAATTGTTTCACTTGGTAACACCTAAATGATTCAAGTTCATTAAAATTAAATCATTTAGGTGTTGCCAATTGAAACAATTCAATTAAGTAGTTTCTCTATTGTTTTTAGTGATTCAGGATTAATTTGTCTGGCAGATTTTTTGTCCTAGTCCAGCCCTGACTTTATTGTTCTAGGTTTATACGTCTGAATACATTGTGTTGTACAAAGTATCCTGTGTCAGTTGCATATGAGTCAACAAAGGTGGAGCTTTGCTTTCCTACACTGAACACGTGATGTGACTTATTATCTTCCAGGGATGCATGAAGGGTTAGGATTAGTGCGATGAATCCATTGCAGTGCTTGAATCCCTCAATCTCATCAAATTACATAATAAAAAGGATAATTAAATATTTGCCTCTTGATATAGATCCTGTCATTTCTTTCAATCGTGTGATACAAATAATTCTTTCAGGACCACCTTTGTTTGAAAAATTCTTTAACTTCCACTTGCATGAGTTCTATTTGGCTGTATAGCTCTATAGCTCTTTCTCAAATTGAAATCCCCAGGCGTGGAGGGTAGTGGTAAAGAATCAGGTACAGAACAAAGCAGACAACAGTGACAACAGAAATGACGTTGTTCAGTCAGACACAGCATGACAGGAGGAGCTGGGGTGGAGGTGGGTTGCAGGCGCCTTGCGGAAGAAGCGGAAATGTTAGGGCGGGCTGACATTTCTGCAGCTTAAAGAGAGCACATTGTATATGGCCAATGACACATGACTCAGTAAGTTTACCCTGAATATCCTGAAGTGTCCGAGTTGAATGCCTTTGTCATCACTGAGTCAGTATGCAGCCCACAGGTCACGCTGTTGTTGTTACCTTGAAAAAAAAAAAGTATGTATGTTTTACTAGACAAGAATTCCTGCTGAGGGACATGCCACGGCTACCTCAATGAGTCAGAGGTTTATACAGTAAGACAAAAACCTTACTTGTCTTATAATTAAAGTGCAGCAAATGCAAGTTAGTCCATTCTTTGATGAGAACACTGATAATAGTGTCACCTCTGCAGGGTAAATATGAAGCCGCAGCCACCTGCTGGTGAACTTTGCTTAGTATAAAGACTGAAAAAGGGGAAAACATCTTACAATATCACAATATCACGAACTTGTGTTCTTTTTACAAGGTCGGTGGTACATTGTGATCTCATGTCCAGCCTTGTATGCTAAGCTCAACTATGCATCTCTTGGCTGCAGCTTCCTATATACCAGTAACATATATACAAAGATAGGCATCATTTTCTGTAAGGGAGGTAGGCTAGAGATAGTGATGATCTATTTCAATTTTAAGTTGATTTGCAGGCCTACTGTATGTATTATTGTTTATTAGATGATTTTTTTTCAATCTTAAGTACCATTTTAGTGTCTGGCTTTATATCTTTTAAATTAAGTTAATGTACATTGACAAGGTATGTATATTTTCACTAAAATGAACATGCAACCAGCCTTTCTCAATGTGCAGTTATTAAGCATCATCAAAATCTCAGTAGAAGGGTCTTAAATCCACACAAAGTACAAACCAGATTAGTAAGGCATTGTTTGAAATAAAAACCCTCAAGAATGTTTTCACTGGCGTTCTGTATCACATATCGACTTTCTCTCAGATTTATTTACAAAGATTGCTGCACCACTCAGAGCTCAAATGAAATTCATGGGGAAAATGCTGGTAGTTCCAGATTGTAATTACTTGTGATCAGTATATAGAAAGCAATTTAGTGTGTGATTGATTTTCTGTCTTCTCATGCACTGTAACTTTCTTTTTTTGTTCGGAAATCACCATTATACATATCATGACAGCTGCATGAGTAGCAAATGCAGCTATCAAAATCACCCAGACTCTGCATGCTTAAATTTAGATAATATATGTGGTATACTAACATGAAAACAGATGTATATTAATCTATCGACTCGGGAAGTCACGTTGAAATTAAGATCAGTTTTATTAAATATACATATAGACAACAGCATGATAAATTATAAATATGTGCCTCTAAAAATCCTTGGCATAGGTATCAAAAGAAATAAAGTTCAAGTATATTATGTAAAACAGTCACACCTCAACATCAGTAAAACCTCCAACTGATTCTTTTTAATTTCCCTCTCGATATCAATGTGTCAGGTTACAGTCCACTCAGTAAATGATTTCAGACAAGCAGGGGGTATCTGAAGGCTGTTTTTCTAAGATTAGTGTTTATTACAGCAACATTTAGAGCCAGCCACTTTATAGAATGGGTGTTAAAAGTGGAGCATCTTGGGAAAAGGATTGATGATAAATAAGGTGATAATCTTTGAAGTAGCTCTTCATAAATGAAAAGCTAAAAGTGTTGATGTCACCTGAGAGACGCTCACGCAAGACACAATGAAGGAAAGGCCATATGGGTCAGGAGTACATTCATAAAAAAATATATAAAGTACATAAAAGTATACATGAAAAATAAAGAGCTGAGTGATAGACAACATCCAGGTTTGTAAAGTTCACTAATCCTGCACTTTTCTTTATTTGAGGTTTAGATACCCCTAACATAATGTATTAGTAATTTAATGTACAGACATTCATCTTCATGCAGAAAGTACAAATACTTTTTGGTCTGTCTTCATAGTCATTAGCCTTTCCTCTGACTGGCTGATTTTCATTTGGTAGATAAAAAGTGTGTGTGAGACATACTGGGAACAACAGGATGCTACTGTATGACATCACAAAGACAAGGAAGAACAAACAAGCCATGAAATGACAGTTTCTAAATCCAAGCTGTGGTCAGTTCTTCCTTTATGTGCATGATGCATAGGACAGTTTTTATATAACCAGACTAGACTTATCTAGAGTAAAAAAAATAAAAGTGGCTATTTAAATGATATGGGACATTTAAGTTTAAAAAGGTGACACAAGTCTTAAAATAACATGGCTGTACTTGATACCAGAGACGTGAGGTGAGGTTCATGGTTGGTGAGGCACTGACTCCTTTAGAGTCAAATTTACAAATATATAAACACAAAAGGGTAACAGCATTCTGACACTTTCTCTCTCATAAGGTACGTATTGAAAGTAAGTAAAGATAAGAAAAAATGTTACAACATATAATACAAAATGCCATCACATCAGCTCCGTCATATGTTTGAGCTACTAGCTTTTCAACAGCTGTAATTCTCCAACACTCCACGACATATGTATCTACAGCAGGGGCTGTCTATCATCAGGTCATCAAATCCCAGAAACGCCTCCTTCACTTCACTTTTTAGCTGCAGAGCACAAAATAACAACAGCTGAGGCTCGTTGCTCTGCACCTCGTGTTAAACCCCAGTATTTAGACACGAAATATGCAATTTTTAAAAGTAAAATTGTTCAAATTAGTAAAGATCAGTGGACAAATATTAATATTTAATTTATGTTATTATTATTTTTTCCTTGCAGCGATAATATAGTAGATGATCTGACTAGCAGGTTATGATTAGGG
This sequence comes from Eupleurogrammus muticus, assembly GCA_036785175.1. Lineage (NCBI taxonomy): Eukaryota > Metazoa > Chordata > Actinopteri > Scombriformes > Trichiuridae > Eupleurogrammus > Eupleurogrammus muticus. The sequence goes on along the minus strand of JAYKQN010000002.1, from coordinate 14,589,585 downwards.
CTTTAAGGGGTTAACAGGCAACAGGAAAGCACTGGTTGCTACTTACATGCAAGGGCTCTGTTCAGGATTTGTGGGTTCTTATTTAGTACAGTTGTTTGGCACAAGCTTCTGTTTACACTTCTGAAGTGAGTAACGCTCAGAGAAGATGCAGCTAATGTGTGATTCATCATTTGAAGTCTGTTCAGCGTTTTATCATTTGAACATTTATGCATTTTTAAGTGCACATTCTCAGTGCATTTTTATCTTAAACCAACAGACTTTCACCACAAATTACTCTTGCATACACCTCACTTATAAATATTTGTGCCATTCCTTCAGAAGTAAAATTTGTTTTCACTTGTGCAACATTTACTCATATGAAGTTTTGGCTTGAAGTAACAAAATTAATACCTGACGCATTCCTTTCAGAGGGAATTAAAACTCTGTTCTAGCCAATGAATATTCAATGCAGAAAAAGGTTGTTTTAATAAAAAAAATGTATGCGAGCCGGGCCAGGCAAAGACATGTTGGACCAAGAGTGTCTTGGGGGAATGTCTGTTGCTTCTGTGAAAGAAAAACATCACCATTTGAATACTAAAAAGGATGATAAGAAAGCAGGGAGAAAGAGAAACAGGAGGAATCATCACATTCATAACACATTTATACATGCAGGATCATCTGCATGTTTGTGTGGGAAGCTTGAAATAAAAACAGTTTTGAAAGCTGATGATTTAGTTCTATGTATTTCCTCCACAGTTTCTTCGCCTGTAAGATAAGCAGCCGCCTTATTCTCTATCAGTTTATAATGTATGACTCGCAACTTTCTTCTGTCCCTTTACACAGTGTGTACTTTTAGTGTGAGATTATTTTAACTGTATAATGTATGCAGTGCTGCATATTAAAAGATTCAGATAGGGAAACATGCCCCAAATGCAGTAGAGATAAAAAGACACTTAACAAAACATCGTCTAAGGCAAGCAGACATAAATTACCAAATACTGAAAGGTCGACAGGGAGCCACATTGTGACTGGATGCAAATATATTTTGATACCTGAGAAAAATCCCGAAGACAAGCGATCAAACTGTCTTTGTTTACCTCTGGAAACTGCAGCACATTGATGTTTTATGCATGAAAGTAACTTTAAACATAACGGAGATAAGGCTGATCTTCATCTGAAGGCAACAGTAGCCTTGGATTAAGATTATTTTGTGAACATTTTGTTCTAATGTTCAAAGATACGAACCCTTTTGAATTGATTCATATATTAGTAGTGGTGCAGTCTTCTTTAAATAGTCTGCACAATAATGAACATGTTAGGTGTAGTGACGCATATAAAACAACCTTTTCTTTTACAAGACCATGGAATCATATTAAAGATCAACCCAAAATATAAAAAAATGTGCATATGATGGTTTTGATTTGGCATTTCATATTAAGAAGGTGACCTTATTACATTTGAAGGAAGAAAGTCATCTTTCTTCCATCAAATATGTTAATATATGTTAGATTTTTTATATTTATGTTTGCAGTTACCATGAGAAATCTTTTGGCTCTAAAGCTTGAAAGAATCAGCTCTTGAATTCCGCTTTCCCTTTCAGGCCTGTGGGCAGAAGAATACCTGTAAATCCTCCTGTTTTGATCGGACATGTCATGTTTGCAGGGCACATTATGTGTGTGTTTCTCCTCAGTGTATTTGTGTTCCAGGACCAAGCAGAACATCTAAAATTAGCTCAATTAATACAAAGACTGTGACATGTTGTCACTCAGGTACAAGTCACTGGGGACAGACAGAATAACACACCACTCAGAGACGTATTACAGCCTGTGGGGAGGAGAGCCCCATGTATTAGAAATACTGGTAACACTACATAATCCTGGCTGAAATACTCCTCCTCACATAAGTCACATATCCATTTATATTATCAGAGAGGATGAATAAAATATTATTACATTTCTGCAGTGAGACAAGTCTTTGCATTTATGTATTGTTGGCAACTGTAACTTCAGAGCATTGAAATATAATTTTCCACCAGAGGCGGTTTCAGTCATCAATGTAGTTTCCTTTTTTTTTAACAATGAACAAAGAATTGAATTGGGCTTTTGAAAGTGCCCTCCAATTTCCTTTGTAATTGTCCTCTAAGTGATTTTACTTATAAATAATTCTGTTGTGATTTCGTTTATTTGATTGGACCCTTTTTAACACCATTTATTTGTACCAATCTAAATTATACCAATTTAATCTGGTCTAAAACATGGTTACATTATGTTGAGAATGTCAAAAGACAGTACTTGGCAGGGCTCGTGTAGTTTTACTATAGACAAACATTAAATCTAGTTATGATGGTGTGATGAGTGTTAACGCCAATACTGATACTACTACTAATAAAACACATTGCACACATTATTCACATGAGAGTGTCTGCTTTAATTACTGATAATAATGATCTAATTTAAGATTATGAGTGATGCCTCCATGTCTGCATTCTGCACAAAGCATTGCTGCAACTGGAACTGTGTTACAATGAACCCTCAATTGCCCAAAGCTGAAAGGCAAATGTAATTGTCAGTTCTCACCAGTGCACAAGTCAATTTCATAGGGATCACCTGTGTCCTGTAGCAACAGCAAATGCAGCTGTGCTGAGATGTGCAGCAGCGGGTGTGGTGCAGGCATGGTGTCACACATTAACAGCACAATGGTATCTTGTAGGCACATTAATGCCGTGTTGTTATGACAGATCAATAGATGGTCTTACAGCAAAGAGCTGGTGCTATTTCAAGGCAAATGTAGAAAAAAAAATACCATATCCGAGAAGCTAAAAGCAACATGAAAGAGTAGAAAATATTATTTTGTATGTGTCGGAAATGCCTACGGTAAATAAATCAGACTTGTAGTGATGCTATCCACTGATCCTCTGCCTCAGAGGAATATGTCCCATCTCCATTTGAGGGGAGAGTCACTTTTGTGCCAGCTATGGTGAATTTAGTTTTAGTCAAAACTTACAAAAGAAACGGAGATGCATCCATTTCTAAAATTCACAACATATTTTTACTAAATAAGATGCTCAATACTTTTAGTTAGAAAGAGAAAACAAAACTGATGGAAGTCAGGTCGGAGTATTTGACTGACTGATCCTGAAAGCGTGTTTACTAGGGTAAGACGGGGAAGCTTTACTGAGGATGTCAAAGGTAAATCAGAGAAATCAGATGAAGATTTGGGGTTTTACAAAGGATGAAGACTTGTTGCCTACTTGTGTGCACCCATGAAGAGTTGTGTTGCTCTGGTTAATTCATCAGACATGTCACTTGCTGTAACTTCAGGCTATTATGGTTGATGATCATGAGAACGATAGTATTCTTATATATCTAATTTGAAAACATTACGCTGATTAAAGTGTTTTTTGTTTTCATAAAAGTTGAAACCAGGCCAATAAAATCCAGATCTGAATGTGGTGTAATAGTTGTGCTGAGGGTCTTACATCATTTCTGCAGTGAAAGCTGTTTTTATTCTCGTGCAGTTATGTCAAACAGCCTAGAAAAATTAAACTGTTCTTAGTTTGTCCCTGCAGCAGGGCAATAGAGCTAAATGGTAATAACTTCTGCCTCCTGAATAGAAAAGGGGTATAGAGGAAGAGTCTATAGGATCTGTTGCAGCCAAGTCACTTTCCCACATCTACATAAAAGACACAAAGCAGATGTCGTCTACAAACACATTTAGCCCCCAAAGCACTGGAAAAAAGAAAAAATTACACGTCTTCATTTCTTGCTTGATGAAAAAAGGCTTGGGAAGGTTCTTATAACAGCCAATGAACATAATCTAACATTTGAATAAACCTCTTACTTTTTAAAAATCCAATTATCTATTTTAATTTTGCAGCTGATGGATTTGGTGCCAGCTTGACAAAGTGTCACGAAAAAAAAAAAAAAAAAAATCATTCGACCAATGGCCTCTGTAATGCAATTGTTTAATTAGAATTGTTCAAGAGGATTAATTACTTTCCATAATTATAACTCTTCTCTTATTGAAACATAACTCTCCTGTGCTACAAGTCACCTTTTCATTTGCATATTTAGTATGCACCATGTGCTGCTTTTCAACTCTACTTATATGCAAAAGTCGTAGATGTCAAACTTCCATTATGACGGACACCATAGTCAGGTTAATGAGTTGCTATGCGCTAATACACCACTTAGTCTCAGTATAACAATGTACCAGACTCTCAGATCAATATCTGATGGTGCTATGCATTATTTGGCTGCTCAGAGGTAGAAATAACGATTTTTATGAGGAGGGATTGAGATGTGTGGGATCAGCGTCAGTGATTCTTAATATGGAAGTCAATCCTTCTCAGAGATCTAGGCAATAGCTTAAATGGAAATTGGGCCAATTTTATTGATCTACATTCAATAGTACATATGCCCCATAAAATATGTATCTGAAAAATACATCTACATCATCATCAGCCTTTGCTTCATTAGATGTAAGCAATGCAAATACTATGTATGTCTTATTTTTTACTTAATTTTTTTCATTTACTTCTGCACACATCACATTTGAACAAAACTCTAAATCCTGTGTTTGTTGGCTTCAGGCCTCGAGGAAAGTTGTGGCCTATAAGCTCTGATACCATTGAGAACAAACGTTCCACTGAAAGCATTGTTTATTGGGGATTGTAGTCACTTTGTGAATGCAGGTGTTTTCAAATTCCAAAATTCTTTTAGAGCTTTATGGGAGCTTAATCTCAAATGCCAGGTTTCTCTCTGGAGGAAATATTCATTTACATTCTGAGTGAAAAGATACTATATTCTTTAAAGACAAAAAACCTGCAAAGACATGCATAGTATATTTCGTTTTATAGTGTAAGCGGGCGAGACCGTTGAAGTACCTGGATTCCACATCATGGAGACTCTGCCAGGATGGGCATTAGCAGCTGTTCTGGGAACAACTCTGCTCAGGACTGCAGAACCTTACACAGTCCATAAGGCCCAGACCCAGAGCTATGAAGGATCTAGCCTGTCAAACGCTTCCGTAGCCACAAGTTCCACACAGAGACTCATAAAAAGCTAATCTCCTCAGGCCATCAGGAGAGTGAACTCTGCCCTCTAATCCCTGTATATCCTCGACTTTGTGAATTGGCACTGCCCTGCTCATTTGGACTTCAGCAACTCTGACATGTATATTTGACATTTCTACATTTGTAGAAACTGAAAAGCCTATATATATATATATATATATATATATACTTCACATAGAAACACACACAGCCTGTATTCAGAAACTGTGCCTTAGAATATCAGTCATGACGTTGTGATGTCAAAACTATCTCAGAAAGAAACCTGAGAAAGGAGTAAAACTATATTGAGTTTGGTACAAAAAGAAGGAGTTAACTATCCAACCTAAAAGAGAGAGATACCAGATTCAGAAATCAAGTAACGGTTAACATCATAGACTTACAGCTTTTCTTGTCTTGAAAGCTGATCCAAACATTTCTTACTCGTGCCACTATTTTTGCTGGTTGATTGACCACTGTATAACCACTGTATATCAGCATGAAGGGAAGCTAGACGTCTGGGTCTTTTTTAGTTCAACAATACTTAAAAGTAGTTTTTGCAACAGAGTGATCTTTTATTAAGCACTCTGGAGGCTCATGGCGTTTTTTTTCTCAAACCATTGGGGACAGTTTTCCAGCAGACTCTGTAGTTTATTCTAGTTGACAGTTGTGCTCTGTACCACCTGTTAGAGCAGCACTGCACACTTTGCTTCACCTATGAAAAGCTCAAACTGACACCCCCGTGCAGCTGCCCCAACCTACACTGTCAGAGCCGATGGCTGCAGGATCCTCCGTGCAATCTTGCTCTAACACAGAACGTTCCCTTTCAGTGGGGTCACACAACATGTTCTGTTGGTTTTGAGGGAACAATGTAAACTGAATGATCATGGCCGCATTTTAGTCTTGCTCTGATAATTACAGGCCATGATTCCCAAGCTATTATAGTATCCAAGGAAACAGTAAGACATTTTTCATCTTAGTTGCTGTTTATTCTGTGTGAGGGGGGGCTGTTCAGTGCTCATATTACAATGTTACTTTTCTCTGACGGTTACACATACTGCATGCTTTACCATTTTTATCTTTATTTATTTTTATCCTATTCACAATTAAGATAAATAACACTGATTAGGACTTCCATAATCAATCATCATCATCATCTCTTGAATTTACATTTATCTTATGTAGATACTATTTAAATCCTAAAAGACAAAAACTCATTAATGATCCGCTGATATCTGATGTACTAGATGATCTTAAACTCTTGAAATGATTTCAACAAAAAAAAAATACACTCACATACGACATTTTAATATTTAAAAGAAAAACATTCAGGATTTTTGCATTTTGTTTTTCACCTGAGTTTATTACATCTGATACAGAATCCCAATGATTTTTCTCATTTTAGCTCTTTCCAGTAAAGGACAGAGGTTCATTAAAGAGATGCAGGAGATAGCCCAGTCTTGTTGTTTTATCTTCAGGACCTTTGTCTCTCTGCTCCAGTTGTTTTTGGCTGAATTGTGGGCATTGTAATAGAGCAGGAAAATACAATATGAGTGACTTCTACTAACAATAACAGATAATACATTTTCAAAAAATAAGATGATGTGTACGAATGCTATACAATTCTAGGTGTGATGTTTCAGGTAAACTCTTTTTTTTCCAATAATTATTTATTTTTATTTATGAGTCAGTCTTTGCAGTTTTATTTATACTGTTTGAAAACGTAAGAAAGTTTTATCAGTTTTGCTCGAGAATCGAGACATCAATGCATGAAAGGGTTTTCTCTGGCATGAGAAGACAAGTGGCCCATGGTACAAAGGCTTATAACAAATTGGAAATGTAAAAAGCATATTAATAATGAGTAAGAACTTTAAATAGAAATTTGACTGATTTAAGTTTCACATAGCTCTTGTGGATTTTTGAAGTTGGTATAAAGCCCAAACTCTAAACTTTCCAAAAAAATGACAAAAAAATGACAACCAGTGATTGCACATTAAATTATAAAAGAAAGAAATAGTTACAGTACAGCGGTTTTGGCTTTTCCTCGTATGCATGTTGCCTTTAAAAGCCTTATATATATATAGGGCTACATTCTTCATATAATATTTTATACAGTGGTGAAGGCTGTTATTAAATTCAGTTAGCACTTCAATATTCAGCTATAGTTAACTAATAACTATACAACCACAGAGTTAAGTGATTTGGACGATATGTGTCACATAATTTTACACAATATTGACTCATCTGATTTTTTATTTTATTGAAATTTATTGAGCACAGTCGCCATAATTAATTGGTTTTGCAACAACAACATACCGTGTTTTGCTTTATTAGTTAATAAATCAAACTAGAGTGAAACTCTAATTGTTGGCTTTTAACACCACACGAATCTGTAATTTACTTAAATATTTTTCATAGCTTCATGGTGAAATGTATTTTCCTAAACCTAAGAGAAAAGTGGTGCGCAGAAGGCCTCGGCGAGCCGTCTCTTGTCTATCCTTCACAGACCCTGATAAGGTTATCCATCCTTGCATCTCATCTGGTCTAGACGGGAGCTCCCTCTGCTCTGGCCACAAGCAGCAGCTGCAGCGCTCCAAGCAAACTCCAGGATAAATGAGACGGAAATTAAAGCCTCTCTTCTCCGGCAAGTTAGGTTTGGGATGTTTTAGTTTTTTTGTTTTGCATTATCTTTTGCTTTGTTGCTTCTGTTTTATTGTTGTCATTTTTGAGCTTTGTATCCTAAAAAGTGTAGCATGCAGGATGTTAATAAAAAAGCAATGAATTGACATTATAACTAACTCCTGCTGATTCTGTATGGGGAATTGACCTAATACAGTCAGTTACAGCAATTTATCTTGTCGGTAACACACCAGCTGATTGGGTTTTTCTTTTGTCCAGCCCCTGGGGGCGACTGTGACATGTTTTATTGACGCATGTTGTTGGAGCTGCAGTGAATTTAAAGCTCCACCTCACACCTTGTGTCTGGTTCAACAAGGAAAGAGATTGTTACTGTCTGCAAACACACCTGAACTTCCCCCCTCTCCTTTTTCCTCGCTGCTGCGTTTTATTCCTGTTACTAACCCACTTGTTATACACACATTCACAAACACACACATGTTCGCATGCATATCTGTGTGATCATTTTTTTTCCAGCAGAGTTTAACTTTACTGGGGTAGCGTTTTTTGTGGATGCAATGTGTTTCTTTATGTATGCAAGACACCATCCTCATTGTGGTGTGTAAATATAGTCAGCCATTCCCTGCAAGCTGTATTAAAATATGACCTCCTCTGAAAAGAGAACATTCTGTATTGGAAGTAAATTGAACAGATGATCCAGTCATTAGCTCTAACTATGCAGGTCAGGGCAGCTGCAGGGGCGTTAGTTTGGGCTTTTCATGAGGACTGCTCTAACAAGTGGTGATTCCCAACCTGCAGACTTGAGCTGGTGATAGAGTTGCACAACTGTCGACTGGAACAAACTGCAGAGCTTACTGGCAAACTGTTCCCAATGGCTTGAGAAAAGAAACTAAATCTGATGCAAAAACTAGTTTTCAGTAATTTTTTTTTTTTTCTTCCATTTTTTTGCTCAATTTTTCCAATGTCCACCTGAAATAGTCAACACCAAACATATCTAAAATCTGTATCTTCTCCAAAAACAGTACAAAACATTAGAATGAATTTTGAACGGACCATTGACCATACACATTTGTAGCAGATAGAACAGATCAACCTATTTGTCTTTGCTGACATTCAGGGGAACACAGCATGATTTTACACTGTATGATGGGAGCTGAATTCCTTAATATGAGTCTTTAATAGAACACTGCATAAACTGTGCATGTGTTAAATAATATTAGTAGGACCTGGTGTCATTGATACGTCGTAAGCTGTCATTCACTTAGTGAATACAGCATTAGATGCACTGTGGGTAATGGCCTTTTGGGACCCAGCAATCTGTCACAGCTCATGGTTCGACACCCACACACGTACAATATAAAATTAATTTGCAGGAGGTTTCTTTTATCTTAAAAGAATGTAACTGAATAATTTTCTTTAGAGGGAAACCTGGCTTTGGAGATTAGGCTCCCGTAAAGCTCCCAAAGAATTTTAAATTTGAGAAACCTGCATTCACAAAGTGACTACAGTCCCCTATAAACACTGCTATCAGTGAAACTTTTGTTCTCAATGGTATCAGAGCTTATAGGCCACAACTTTCCTCCAGGCCCGAAGCCAACAAACACAGGATTTAGAGTTTTGTTTAAAGGTGATGTGTGCAGAGGTTGTTTGCTTTGGAAAATGAAAAATGAAAAAAAGAAGAAAGAAGAGTATGTGCAGCGCTTACATATCGTGATGCGCATGAGCTCAAGGAAAAGCATAATATTTCCCCTTTAAACCCTAAGAAAGGATCAAATTAGTATTCCATGTTGAGGATCAGCAACATTATTCTCTCCTCAAGAAACTTTTTACTTCTACCTCAGAGCAGACAAACAATGCTCCAACTATTGATCTGAGAGCATGGCTGTTACACTGAGACTAAGTGATCTATTAGACGACTGCAATTCATTCCACAAATATATGCTTTAATCAACCAGCCAAAGGCGACCCACAAAACACCAACTTTGTTCATTAAACGCTTACAGGCTCAGTGACAGGGAGCCAAATGCTGTGGTTTTGTTGTGAAACGTGTGCTTATTATAGCCCTTTCAATACCATCAGAAAACAAAAAAAAAGTCATCCATATTCTTCTATTGCTCTGGAGCTTGTTTCCTGCTCCTTTGTTGAGCAAATATTGTCTAATTCAGCTGTATGCATATGCGCTCGGGGGGCGGCAACTTCTTATTGCAGTTTAATGTGTGGTGGTTAACAGAGGTAATTGGCAGGAGAGCTGATATCTGCATGGTGATTGGACTCTGGTATAGTCAAAGTCTTGTTTTTTTTAATTACATTGCAACCACTCATGGCTACTAAAAAAAAAAACATTAATACATGTGAATTAAGTCACAAATCTTTATGAAAGTTACATCTAGTCCCTTTATAGCTGCACTGTAGAACTTTTAAATATAAATTAAACATCTTACAACCAAGCACTTTGTAATCAAGCACATCAGCACCAGGTAAATCCCTTTGTGTTTCACAGTACAGTTTTAATCTTGCGCCTGTGGCGACGTTCTCTGCCAGCTAAAAAGAATAAATGAATGATTGCATAGTGATCACGTACCTCTTCTGCTAACTTAACAGACCAAATCATCTCCTGCTAGTGGAACTAGTCATTAGGTGTGTTTTGCTCAGCTGCTACAGCAACTACACCAGAATAAAAACACTCCAGAAAAAAATGTAAGACCTTCAGGACAAGGACTGCAGCACATACAAATGTGGATTTATCTTGTCTTTTGTGAAAGCAAAAAAACACTATAGTTAATGTGACCAATGATTCATAATGGTTAAAGTAAAAATAGATTCAATTCAAAGCTGAGATAAAGTAATTGTAATTGAGTATAAATTATGAGTAATACACAAGTTTCTTTATTTTGGGGGCAAAATACACATATTAAGGCTCCAATCATGATCTTTAGTATTAGGGTAACAAAATCAGTAACAGTAAATCAGTATCAGTATCAGTAACTATTAACAGTCCTCACAGCAACACACTTGTCTGTAGAAAAGCTACGTAAGCTCTGCCAGATGCTGTCTTTTGTAATTCTAGAAATCTAGTAACACTAGTATTTGGCTCTGGATAACACCAGAAACTTTCAACGTCCATGTCTAAAATCCTACATGAACTATAGCTATAAAATCAGGTTTGACTTGTGGATATCATCCCTACTATGAAACCATAAATTGCTAAACTCTTTATTTCCCTTTAGTTTTCTGTTCAGCAATTAAGCGGAAGAGCTTCTCACCCCCAAAGGTTGTCGAAAGCTTGTTAACACCTTGTAAACGTTTGATAATCTATAGTACACTAATATAATGTTCCCAATTTACTGTATTTTTTATCCTTGACTATCTCTAAAAGAAAAAAAACCTAAATAGGACTACTTATAGCCATAAATAAAATTGGATGGCAGTTTTACGAGCCTCATTAACCCTTTTCATTTATCTCATAAAAAATGATTGAATTTTTATGCAAATTTTGGAGCAGCCTACAAAACTTTTGCTTACGTGGAAAATCACATTTTAATGCTGCTACCAGTGCCAGTAATAAATACAATGATAGATTTCTCTTAGTGCAGAATTATAATAATATAATTGCAGGCATAGCCCTGTCGTCCTCTCTAATTTCATGAAAGGATATGTGCCTTATGTTGGGGATATTTCTAATTCTCTGAAAGCTCCTTCCCGTGGGCTGCAATGATTCTTTGACTGCGGCACCCGTGGGTGAGCAGGGAACAGGATAGATTCTTAGCTCAAGGGTAAGTAAGGAGCACTTTTATTACTTTAAGCGCTCTCACAGAACATCTGGTGGTTGACAAATGTGTAGAGTTTTTTTAAGACCACCATTATGCTGCATCTGTTTGGATTTTTTTTCCAATAACTGTTCCTCTGTGTCGTGTGTAGCTGAAGGTCACAATGACAAAGCATGGACAAAAAAAAACTAGAACAAAAACTCTGGGATACAGTAAAAGCGACTTTTGTGAAGCTTTCTCTGTTGGCTGCTGTCAGAGCTGTAGCTTTGTGGTGTTCTTGTTATACACATGTGACATGTGACAGTCAGTTTAACGCCTAAAAATCATGTTATTGGGCTAAATTAGAATATCACAGCTTGTGTAATGAGCTTAACATTCTCTGCTTGGTCCTGGAACACAAATAAAGAGAGGACAAACACACATCTTCACGTGGTTGATAAAGGCATAGACGCGACAATTGTGGTCAAAACTTGGAGGGGTTACAGGTTCTATTTCTTCACACAGGCCTTCTGCACCAGTTAGAAGAATTCAGGTTCGGGAGACTCCCATTGGCAACTATAAACTGAAATATAAAAATATAACATACACACATCCAAAATGAAAAAAAAAATTGTCATCATATTGTCATTGTCATCTTCTTACAGCCTGGGTATACTCATCCTCCATTGCATGCAAATTCACTGAACTGTGGTTTCAACATAGCGGCAGACTTTAATTTATCTTTCAGTGCAGCCCCGGAAGGTGTTTTAAGTCATTTAGACCAAAGGTTTAACTATTTCATCGTCATCTGGGACATCTTTAGGTATGTTTGATACGACTGGCTATAAGTTAAATAGAGATGCATTTAATAGACGTTCGTAGCGCCCAATAAATGGCTCTGGGCATAAAGCACATCTCCAATATTAACAACTAATTGGATGGTTCCCAGACTAGTGATCAATCTATATTGATATGAGGTCTAGTGTTAACTAGGGTGATCTTCTTAATAAATAAAAAAAAAAAAAAAATGTAAATCAATGCTCCTGTTCATTATTGTGCCTACATATATGCACAGTAGGTTAACTTTCCCAAAAACGCACCACCACATCTCATACAAATCAGTTCAAATTAAAAGGGACAGATTTTTGAATTCCTGTTACAAACTAATTATTTTGTTTCCCTGCAATTTTGTTGTCGTGGTTCATTCTTGTCTGAAATGTTTCCAGTTGTTTCAATGATAATGATATAAACCCACTGTGAGCTGGCAGCAGACATAGCATTTATAAGCTGCTTCTCCCAGGAGTTAGCGAAGACCAAACCAGAAAAGAGGCAGTAAATAATGCATTTACATTCACCAGGAGGTCAGTAGCATGATTTAAAGTAAAGATAATGCGCTCCTTTTAATTCTGATGTGTAAATATGTTTCCTAACATGTTCACCATATCTGCTTTATAGGATGATAATGTCGGAATCTATTATGTGCAGACGACGGTTTGTCTCTGCCCGAAGGTGGCTAACACAATAACTAATTTAAGGAATCATGAAAGAGGCTTTCAAAAGGGCTGAACTTTGAAGGAATCACTTGTTTGGTGCAGATTTAGTCCTGTGTGTGCCACACTGTGCCTGAGGGAGTGAACACAACAACAAGGATGCAGTACAGACCATCCAATCCCCAGGGTGAATACAGGGAGGAGATAATGAGCCAAACCCCAGATGAGCAGTGTTATTGTGTTGCATGGAAGATGCCACCGAGAACGTCAGATACAGACTACAGATAAGCGAGGCCTCGGGGAGGAGGGACCGCCTGCAATCAAGTTGTATACATCGCTGAGATGAACACACACTGTGGCTACTGAAAAAGGCCGTTAAAACAATCGCGTATGCTCCTGTTTACTGGAGGTGGGCTCCTCAGAGAACTCAGCACACATCATCAGAGCAGCAGCAACGGGAATGCGGTTCCCCGGAGAGCAATTCCATTAATTGGAATTATTCAAGGGTCTCATCAAAGTCGGAGGTCAAGACAAGGACAAAGAATAACCAGACAAAAGAAGTCAAGGGTAAAGTTGGTAAAAGAATCTCCCCCTCATTTACATGTGTGATCTATTTACAGCCACTAAACATCAGCATAGTACACTCCATGTATGTGTATTTGCTCATAGCACATCTGTACATTCTCTGTGTAGTATTTAGGATTCATTCTCCATTCACTGTAGTTGTGCATCACATACTAGAATTGTTTGCAGTATTTGTATAATACTGTATATTACTTTTTTTTTTGGAACTACAGCTTTTAACTATATAAACTGTCCTTATCGTACAAACTGTTCACATTGTACAAACTGCACCTGCTGCTTTTTGCACTTCTGATTAGATACAAAACTGGATTTCATGACCTGTATTTATACATGTCTAATGACCATAAAGTTTAAACAAATCTAATCTAATCTAATCTAAATTAGTATGATTCAATGCAAAATTATGCTTATTGTGTTTACCCTGAGGGGCGACACGGTGGTGCGGTGGGTAGCACTGTTGCCTCACAGCAAGAAGGTCGCAGGTTCAAGACCCGCCTTGGGCCTGGGTCTGGGGCCTTTCTGTGTGGAGTTTGCATGTTCTCCCCGTGTCTGCGTGGGTTTTCACCGGGTACTCCGGTTTCCTCCCACAATACAAAAACATGCTCAGGTTAATTGGTAAACTCTAAATTGCCCATAGGTGTGAGTGTGAGAGTGAATGGTGTGTGAATGGTGTGTGTGCCCCACGATTGGCTGGCGACCATCTGGGGTGTATCCCCCTGCCTCTCGCCCATAAAGTGCGCTGGGATAGGCTCCAGCAGACCCCTGCGACCCCGAAAGGGAATAAGCGGGATAGACAATGGATGGATGGATGGTGTTTACCCTGTTTACTTATCAAATATCTTTCTTCAGTATCAAAGAGGACGTTTATCATGCTTTTAGGGCTGTAAACAAAATATCGTATTGCTATTTGGGTTGTACCCACACACATCTTGCAACATGTTATTTCTGTTGCCACAATAAAGCACAATGTTAAAACCGAGTTTTCTCAGAGGTGGAAAATTCTTTAACTCAGAGGAGGAAAAGATAGTTTTTAAACAGCAATTTAAGCCACTATTAGCTAAAATAACGATAGCTTCTCAAACTAAACTCAATACTTCTTTGACTCTGCCACCGTACAAGACAATGTTGCTCTCCACAATGGTTGTTAGCAGCAGTCTTTATACAGCTCCCATTTTTCCTGCCAAATTGAAACTTTACTCCATGACAGGTCATAGTGAAATAAGGCAATTTCAGGTTCCTCCTCGTTTGATTTCGATCAAACACATTAGCAAGTGTCTGAAAGACAAATTTTTATCATATCATCTCCAACTTTTCCTCGACTCAAACTCCGCAACGTCACATTTTATGCTCATCTATCTATCTCTTTATTGAAATTTCAGATGAAGGCAGTGAAGTGGTCCGCTACTTGAGGTGCCAAGTCTCTGTGCCACAATCAAGCTCCTGTGTAAATGCCACTGATTCACATCGGGAGAAAGATTCATAATTTAAAGTAAGTTATGTGTGTCCTGTGCAGGTTCAAATGGCCTCATCATTCATTCTCAGTCCAGGCCTGACCATGCTCTCTTACTTCACTTCCACGGTATAAAACCTAATCAGAGACCGTCATTTATCCTGCTGAAGGAATATGACATACTAGACTGAAAGTGCTGTGTGTGCAGGTACCCCGCACACACTCATATATAAGGCCTATCAAACTGCTCATTAATATCCTGAAGCTATTTCCAGCTCCCCTCGTGGGCTCTTGTGCTACCGTGCACGGTGGAGCAACACATGCTTTATGTGAACAGGCTGGCAGATGGGGTTGGAGATGCTGACCCAAGGCAGTAAACGCACCACAGATTTGGACTAGGTCTTGGAATGCCATGCCAGGTGATAAGGAAATCATGTGGAAGGCCGTAGAATGTGACTGTGACCTCACGGTAGTGAATGGGCAGCAGTACATCATTATTACTCAACAATCATTTGTGGTTTTCATGTAAATGACCAATGATCGCGTTGTCATGAAAAAGATCAATGAATTAATGCAGCAACTACTGTACAAGTTAGCTATCCTGAATGAAACTCACCTCTATTTATAGCACACTCTGTTTTAGTTGCAGATAAATGAGATGAGAAACCTTCTCACCTTCTTCACAATACAGGCACAGGGGAATAAAAGTCACAGACAAAGAAGTATAAGTACAAGCAGCAATCACGGAATGACTTTCTTATGCAAGACTATAGAATAATTCTCAGATAAATTACACATTGAGTGATGAAATTCTTTGCAGAAGTTTAGATTCAACACACATTTGGCAAAATCATTTTTCAAGAGAATACATTATGCTATACACATTAGAAATGAAAGATAAATACATTTTTTACATGTTCCAACTATTTCTTAATTCCATATTTGCAACACAGGCACTGTTAATTGACTTGAGTCCATCAGGAAGCCCAGCTCTACCTCTCACTGATTTGGTGGAACACTGGAAACATGCAATAAAAGGAAAGATTAGACCAACGCTGACTAGCACTGACAAGAAAAAAAGAAGTTTCAGCTCATGTCTCTGTCTCCTCAGTAGCATCACAACCCTCCTACCAGCAACATCTGGAGCCATCTTAAATATCTGGGGGACTAAGAGCTATTCCTAGCTTCCAGAAATTTGGTACATTAACTTGCTTTTATACTTCCTTTTGAGAGTAGGATTAAATCTAATAAATTCCTGGCACTCAAGACTGGAATGTCAATCTAAGAAGCTTCATAAATACGGGCCCAGTTTTTCCCGTGTCGAGTGGGGGAGAAGATAATTGAAGCAGTATTCATGTCAGTGCAACTCTACGGCCTCCGGTTATCATTCTGCTTTCAGATTTGGTTCTGGTGATAGATGTGACATTCATCATTCTATCCTGTATGTTAAGGTCGCCTGGCCTCCTACAGAGAGCTGCAAAAAGATTCTTTTTGCATTGATTTATAAAATATATATTTTCAAGGACTGAACTTGTAAGATAGCACCTTACATCGCTACCTTTTTTGATTGAAAATCTGGAACTGTTTAGTCTCCTGAGTTTGCACTCATGGTGAGCTTGTTCCTCTCTTGCAGAGTTTAGAACTTCAATTTCCTGCCTCTGTTTTCAAGTTGCAAATCTTTAAATTAATAATTGGTGGTTTTCTCCTATGGTAGATGTATTTTCAAAAACACGTTTCATTTGCAATGAAACGTGTGCTGCTGAGTGATCTTATCTGTATGCAGTCTAGTGATCTTGGTGTTACCTAAACACAAACACACTGTGCCAGCTGCTCTGAAAAACAGGGACATATGTGAGATCATCTACCCAGACGTCGCAGTGAGGCTATATGAGAAATGTTAAATATTTTGTGCATTCCTCAAATCTTTTAATCTACAGTTTATCACTTCTGCGGGCAACATTTGGTTGTAGCTATGTTTCCCAAAGCTAGAACCCATAGGAGAGAAAGAAACCATTTCTTTTCTGCATGACCTGAGAGGTATGGTGAGTTCCTAGCAACGCCGTTTTACTGCGCAGGCTTAGCGGGGCCCGGCAATGACAGGCCCATGAGGTTTGATGGTAAAAGCAAATTGTGTTTACTCCTCCAGCAGCTCAGGGTGAGGCTGCTACAGAAGGTTTCACCAAGTATTTTAAGGAGAGCAACTAGTGTACAAAAACAAAATTAAGCTTCAGGAATGGTGTCTTCCAGATTTCCAGGCTGCAGATGATGATCTTTTATAGCAGATGAAGAAAAGAATCTTAAAAATAAAATCCTAATGGAAGCCAGATACTGTCCTAATTTCATATCTCTATCTCTAAACTGAATATAAGAAAAAAAAGTTGCTGGTGTTACTCCTTTAAATCCATTTTTATTATTTATCTTAAAAAAAGAGATTTTCAAGTAACTCCCATCACAAATTCACTGTTTGTCTACACAGTTACAAATATTATTAAAATAAATCATAGGGCACCGATAAAATACTGCAAATACCATAACTTATTCATTTATTTTCTGTACCTGCTTTTTCCTCATTAGGGTCATGAGGATCTACTGGAGCCAATCACAGCGCGTTACAGATAAGAGGCAGGAATTTACCCCAGACAGGTAACCAGTCTATCATGGGGACCACACACCATTCACTCACACAATTTAATCAATTTAGAATCTCCTATCAACCTAAGCATGTTGTTTGACTGTGGGACGAGGTCACACGTCCACACAGAAAGGTCCCAGCCCAAGGACTTGGCTATTGTCAACTATAAAAACACTTATAGTTTCTTTATAAATATACCAATGAGCATGCTAAAATTACAGACATGTACTGTTATAATTTTTGTGTAGAACCATCTTCATAATTTTCAGTTGGTCGAGCCAATTAATTTCCATCAAAAAAGAAAGTCAAGTTGTGTTTAGATGAGCTGCAGGAGCATTCGGGCTTCAGTGGGTCCAGGCAAAGCAAAAGCAAAGGATGAATGCATGAAACAAATGAGACAAAAATGATCCACAGATGCTTAATGTAAGGCAAGCAAACAGGGCCATTTCCAACAAAGTCGGGGTAGTAGGAAACGCTAAACTATTAAGCCGGCCGTAAAAGTGGGTCACACGGGTGAGAAGTGGATCAGTGACTGTCTGTAAAGGAGAGCAAATAATAATCATAATGAATATATATGAGCACCAAGAAAATACAACATTGAAAAAGTAACAGCAGCAGCTGCCAAGCACCGCAGAAAGATAACTGGAGGAAAACTGCATGTGTAAGTAAACACTTATCTGCCAGGTCATTAAAACACTGTACTGTGGGGACTTGTTTTTTTTATTAGTATTATTAATACAGAATGTCTTCACGCTGAGGCTGTAGAAGGATTTTCAATTCACAAAGTTTTCTAAAGGCAAAAGCTGAACTGCTGTAAATAGGAGTAAAAATCTATTGTCACTATTGTGACTGTAATGGAATACTTTCTGCACACTTGATATACAATGATATACAATATTAAATTTCATTCAATAAATATTGTGACCAGTATCATTCTGCTTTGTAGTCCCATTTTTCCAGTTAATGTTCATGCCTTCACAGTATTTATTGATCCTTACAGCCTGAGCAGATTAGATTAACTTCAGAGTGAGTCATTGTGTTGGTGTGAGACGTAAAAACAGGACTAAGCACAACTTTAGCCTGACAGACCACTAATCCAAAATGTTAACATCACATATAATCTTAGACTTTCCCATCCCACCAATGTTTTTTTTTCAACTAAACCACCTCACATACTCACTTGCAGTGCAAAGTTGAACTTGCATAGCTGTCAAATTGGTTTAGGAAAATTGTTTCCAGTGTTACAGCAGCAAATTAATATCGAACAGCTAATATAACTAAATGAGATTTTCAAGACAAAGTGTTTGTGGAAGGATTTAAATAAATGGATCCACTTAGGAAAGGAAACAAACCTTGAAACAGGATAAATACAGTAAAATTCTAAAATAAGAACAATGAATAGCAAAACATCTCACAAACAACATCCTGGAGTTCACTGTCCAGGGTCAATGGGAGATTGTAAGACAGCAGTGACAGAGAAGTTATTTGATCAACTTTCTGTCAAACTATAAAAGATTAATAGATCCAGTATTTTAGTTTGGGCCGTTATATGTCAGTTTCAGTAATTTTCCCCACCAGGGAAAAATACCTGTACAGCGATCACAATAAACAAAGGCTCCTACCACCGGGACCAGACTGGTCTCTACCTCAACTTTCTCTGTTCTCACACAATGTGGACTCTGTTTCTTTATCTGCTCGCACAGACCCATATTCTCCCCTCATTAACATAGCAAAAATGCCTGAGACATGTGATCCACCTGCTCTCTTCTAATCTCACTCGGTGCAGGTGTAGAAACATGATGCAGATCAGATTAGACCTGTGTCCCTATCAGGTGGGTCCCTCAGTAACACAAGTGGCTCCATTCATACAATCAGAGTCTCAGTAGAAGAGAAACATTTCTGAACTAATTAAAACAATAAGTTTGTAAGACCCTTGCAAATTTAGATTATTCTGAACAAAAGTGACCATTACTGGAAGGTTAAAAGGTTAAAAACACTCAGGACATCCCTGAGAGCTCTGCGTGTTAAGAGTGTGACACTTTATTTGGGTTTGCAATCTCTACTTTTTTTGTAAATGATGAGGTAGCAACAAGAATAGAAACATGGTCAAATCTTGGTCCTGGTCTTCTATTTAAAGTGGTTGGTTAGAATCGTGCTTTTCAAGATTAAGAGCTTTAGCAAACAGCTCCTGTTGAAACTGTCTGTATGTGGGACCATGATGTGACTGCTGCATGCTCCCCCCTCCACAAACCAAGAAATATGAACGCAGCACATTATATGAAGTATGAAATATAAAATGTGTAAGCTCCAGGAGATTTAACACTTTGAAGCATATTGGTGCATTGTAAGAAGTATGCTATCTTATTAACCTAATCCTTTTTAAATAGTAAAATTAAAAAATTTAATTAAAAACTGTTTAAACTTTTTTTGTGACAATGGCTCAATGCATATGTATGTGCAGTAATTATTTAAGATTTTTATTTTTCACTAGATCTCATAATAAATCATATTTTCAATAGACATTGAAAATGGCTGGAAGAATAATTCAGGAGAAACCGAAGAAACCGAAGAAGCCCCCTGTTCCAAAGAATTAATATAGTTTTAATCACAGAGATTTTCTTTGTTCATTCTAGATGCAAAATTGCATTATTATTAGTGCTGGGTATATACATATATATAAATATATATATATATATATATATATATATATATATATATATATATATATATATATATATATATATATATATATATATATATATATATATATATATATATATATATATATACATTACAGAGATGCTACCATCGCTGTATATTCTAATCTGGTCTTCATGTCATATCTGCTACTGTCCAGGCAATCATCACAGAGTCTATTATGGCTCTAAATTGATATCTTCCGGTCTGACACTGATTGTGACCAAGATTTTATTAGATCCGTCTCACACGCTGTGACTTGTCGAGAACCTGGCAGATTGCTCACCCAGTGAGAGGGAAAATGTGAGCCACATGTACATTCATATGCATATGCTTTTCACATTTAAAACTGACTGACAGGGATTGAAGATGTATCATATGAACTTCATTTGATGGGGTAATTCTAGATTTATACTTCAAAGCAAGGTGTTTTTTTTCCTCCCCACCGTCTTACTTGTGGGATTTGCAGTTTTCTTGCTATTCAAGTAGTGCATCACGGGCTTCTCAAGTGCTGTTGACACCAGTGGCTCTACTGTGTGTGAGAAGCTGACAGCGATGCAGGTTGACCCCCCCCCCCACACACACACACACACACACACCCCCGGTATCTGGGATTGTTGGCTACCTGACTGTCAGACCACAATATGCTCGCTTGGTCAGCTACCCCGGATCACCACAGGGGACAGGCCTCACTTCCTCCCTCTACAACACAGACTTCAGCTAGCACACACAGTGTTGTCATCTCCAGTAGTTCCCTGATGACTCTACTGTGGCTGGATGAATCGGCTCCAGTGGAAAACTGTCACATGGTGCGAGGACAACTCACTGCAGCTCAGTGTGGCCAAGAGAAAGGAGCTGGTGACAGTCCTAAGGAATAACAAAGTTTCTATATGCAAGAATGTGCAGTAATTTGTAATCAATTGTATTTCCTTTTAATGAATTTTTAATTTCTTCTCATAATCTTTGATTTTTCCCTTCTAATCATGGTTATGTTTTATGTTAAGCACTTGCTATGCTGTGAATAAACTTGCCTTGCGATGCTTCAGCTAGGAAGACATCGGTGACCCCTGTTACCATCAGGGGCACCAGTGAAGGACTACAAGTACTTCAACGTGTGCACGAAAATGCTGTTCATGATGCTTTATGATTCGTGGTGTGTTGTGGTTCACACTGGGCAGCAGACTGACTGAAGTCCAGTTGATCTGCACAGCCAGTGATGCTGTTGGTGTAGAGTTGGACTCCTAACAACTGTGACAGAGATTGAATATGAGTGTTTTACGATATTGAATTTATTTATATATATTTATATATTATAATTCTTCTCTTTCTGTCATGAGTGCATGACTGAGTGATTGCTGCATTACAAATTCCCTGTGCAGATGAATAAAGTACGTTTTGATTGGATGAGACGCGACAGGACTTCCTGTCTTAAGTTGGCCCTTTTTTGGGCACTTTGGCTCTTTGCCTGCATCCTGCGCTGAAATGAAACACAGTGTGGGGCTCTGGAGAGATGACAGAGCTGTGACCCCCGTCTTCCTGACAGAGCTGATCTTTAATGCTGCTTTAATGCCTGAGCTGTCAATCTGCTGTCCCTCCAACCGATAACTGCCAGCTCTTTGCCTTCTCCTAATTGTGTCTCTTAAGCTTAAATTTGTCATAACATATTGCTGCATGGCGTCGTGGCGCTTATGACAGTCTTGACTGCTCAGCTCTTGCCAAGCCTCAGATGCCCGCTAGTGAAATTAAAGATGTTTTTTTTTCTCGATCCTTGTCCATATTTCAGCAACATAGTGCAGTGAAGAAGACAGAAGACTAAGACCCTTCACTCCATCATCGTGAGGTGCTGAAAGCAGCTGCAGCTGTAGTGATTGTGCAGCATAGCTGTGCTGTGCTGTGGTCACTGGCATTTAGAAATCAGTTTTCACCGTAGCAAGCATTTAATAACATTATGCTGGAAGGGAAAAGGATTCTATTTCATTGCAGAAGATGATGGCAACAACCTCCTATCACTCTGCTTCATTATTGATGTAGGTAAATAAATAAAAGATATTTAAATTCATAATTTGAAATTATTGAATACCATGTGGTTAGCTTCTATGTATTGTATAATTGCCCGAGTCCTGGACTTAGTTATATTGATACCTGCCAAAAATCCCATATTTATGTCTGAGTAAAATAGCTAATTAGGCCAGACAGAAGCTGTGATGCTGAATTGACAATACAGCTAACAGACTGCATGCAGATTACATTGTATTTAGCAGATAATGGCTTGCTAAAATAAAATAGATGAGGGAAAATTCACAAAGCACCAATAATATGGGAGGATGGGTCAGATCTACGGGGATGTGCTTATGTATAAATTAAAAGCTGTAGACAAAATTAAATAAGGGATTCTGAATTTTTTATATGAGGGAAGGTTCAAACACACATTTCTTTTTTATTCCTGATTCTGTTGCGGCTGATAAATGAACTAAAAAACCCTTTAGGTGACCTTTAGTTTGAGAACCAGAGAACTAAATGGACTGACTCTTACTTTAAATACAGTGGTTGAAAGCTGCTCCACTATGAACAATTAAAAATCCTGTTACGCTGCCACATTAACAATGTCACTAAATATGTTGTATGGAATTATTGTTGGGTTGACAGTATCATGTTTTATTAGTTAATATAAAGAGGGTTTGATACTGCCAATAAGAAATCTCAAAATCTTTGTTGTTCATTATTCTCTTTTTTCCTTCTAGATAACATACGGAATCACTTTACTTAACTTTAACATTTATCATCAGGACTAACACGTACAGAGACAACAATCACATTGGTCCAACCAGTTCGAATCCAAACCAACAGGGATATAGTTGGCAGACTGTAGTCAAGTATGCTTAGAGCAACCTTTTTAAAGATGCAGTGGGAACTAATCAAAAAAACGAGTTTTTCTCCCTCGCTTGGTCTGAAGTGCACTCCATCTGGCAGAAATATTTTCCTGTCTTTTTTCAGCAGTGAATGTTCGATCACTTCACCGCCAAGATTCCCAATACTCTTCCTTATGGACTTGTTGACGATCTTCCTGTCAATGTTTACCATCCATTTCTCTACACTCGCCTCTTATTGATGCGAGAAAACGCAATTCTCAGTGAGGGAAACCCTGCATGCAGGTTTGTAGCTCTGCATCAGTCCTCGGGCAAGATGAAATGTTGAGTGGGCTAATTTAAGCACAAACACACACACACACACACACACATACACACACACAAAAAAAAAAAACCTGAATACTGTTAAAACTATCACATATAGGGGTATAGACTAATTCCTCATGTTCCATGTAAATATTCAATTTCATATCCCAAATAAGATCAATGTGTATGAAACTCAATAAAAATGTTAAAAACTGAAATTTACCAAATAATTTTGTGTTTTGGTACCCTTATTGATTTGTGTTTTTCTGCTCTCCACCTAGTTTGTACAAGGCGGTTAAAACCATCCTGATCTTGGGAGTTCACATTCCTGTCTCAGGACTACGACTGTCCTTGACAAACAAACTCCTTCAGCCAATCAGCAGCAGACTTCTGGATGTTTGTGTATGTATGTCTCTCATACAGTTACAGTCCGATTCTTGCAACTTAGTAAAAGTTACTATTTTAACTCATTTAAAAACATATACCTGTAATTCAAAATAGGTCTGCTTTATTAAATCATTGGATATTTAGCCCATTTTTGCAATTTTTAGGTTAATGTTTTTAACAGCGGTTTGGTAAATAAATGTGAGCAGTTGAACAATTTTAAATATTTGCGTCACGATTTAATGATTACGGAAACGTATGTGTGCTGAGGCTGGACAGATGGAGCTCTGTAGATTTCCATCAACACTTACCCGAAGATTATCTCCTTTCCAATTTGGAGACTAACACGAGCGTTCCACTGGCACCATCCTCAGGTCAAACATTCAACATTTGTTGAACACATTCACGATCTCAGTGGGAATAAACAAATTAGATTTTTTTGGAACCTTTGGCCTTTTCTCAAGCTCTGTCCTCAGAGCAAAATGTACATTTTCCGCTGTGTGGGCTCATTACAGTGAACAGTGATTATTGCATCTGTGCAGGACTTCAGACTCAGAGCCTTTTTTTAATTACAATAGTACTTTGAGAGGTTAACCACAGTAGCGTATGAAAAAGGACACTTGTTAAACCCATATTTGAAAGTCCACAATATCCTACTGTGCTGAAATTTCATTGTTTGTCTTTTTCTTGCTTCACAGCACATAAAGCCAAAAGAAAGTAGGAAACATTTAGTGTCACACAAAGAAATGCTGCTGTAATACTGTACCTAACCACCTGTCCATTCATCAAGTATGTGTTTAAATATTTCCACCCTCTCTATGTATTTATTGGTTCAATTTGAAGCCTCTGCATTTAATGGAACAAACAAGTTTTTGTTTTTCTGGTCTCTGTGTTTCTTTTTCCGATTGTCCCTCCACACTTGCCCTGCATTCACCTTGTTGATCCTGCCCCGTTCCCAGAGTTCCACAGCCAATCAGCGCATTTTCTGTTCTACAGTTCACCACCCCTGTTATTTTCTCCCTGTGCTTTTCTGCCAATGGCGTAAGTAGCGGAAAAATCTCATTTCATTGATGGGGGGTGGACAATAAACAATACATTTTCTGTAAAACAATATGACTGTATACTACCATAATAATCTGCCCCTCTCTCTCTTTAAACCTTCTTTGCAACTTGCTTTACAGGTTTGTTACTTCAGTGTGTTTAAATGTTTCAAACTATTGCATTAAAAGTTATATTATAGTTATAGGAATGTTCCCTATTTGTTTAAATTCATAGTCAAATAAGATGATGAATCTTTGAGGGAAACTATTTATTATTAGGTCTGATCCTAACCAGGAAACTGTTAAAAATAAGGGCTGATTTTAGTCAAATTTGTTATGAGCGGTTTGACGATTCCTGGCTTCTACATATAATAAATTGATTGTTTCATGTAGCTAGCTACTAGTTGACTGTCCTGATTTTACATTAGACACTGGTCCCACCCACTGGAAAAAACAGCATCTGGACCAAACCACTTTGAGGAAAAGGGGGGGGGGTCACAGTTTTATATAAATAAAAGCAATCGTTAAAGCAATATGTTTAAAATTTAGCAGAACCTGTGCTGTGCATTTATTTAACATTTGTATAATCTTCAAAGAGTTCACAAACTTTGTGGAGGGGGAGGTTAAAGCCTAACATGTCACCAGTTTTATGTCTCGTCCCGCGACTGGATGAATTTTGACAGCAAGTATGACATCGAGCTCAAGGAGTGGTTAATGAGGTGGGCAGTAGCAGCAGGGGCCTGGGCTTATCCTTGATCTCCAGTTATAGAAAGTCCTTGAGGAAGAATTGAAGAAAGCACAATAACACATTTTTTTATAAAACAGTCTTCAAATGTGCTGAAGTATGATCTTAAGTGTGTGTAAATCTGTAATAAGAATGGTGAACGTCAGAATCTTTGTGGAATTTGTGGGTTTCAGAAAGAATTTCTCCCTAAGAATAGTTAGTAAAAGAGGCCCATTAATAATTCAGATTTCAGTGGTCTACAACTATTTACAACGTAAAGCATAACAAGTGGAATAATATGAATGTGGAGGTCCTTAAAATTCAGCATTAGAAAATGTGCTTTTAGTTTTAGTTGAGTTGAGCTGGGTATCCCTAGAGGGGATGCTGGACCTGGAAGGGCTACGCAATTAATTCAAATAAATTTCTACTATTCTACTATAGCGTACTCTGTCTTGATTGTCAACTGCAGATGTCATGGTTGCTAGGAAACGGGAGTAGCGCTCCGCGACACACGGACATCCTCCAAGCCAAAACCAGAACATTTCATTTACCACGGCTCGGTTCTGCCTCCAAGGTCCACGTCCGTGTCCTTCGGAAGCGGCGGCTCCTGGAACGGGACAACAGCCACAGAGTGGTGTGTGTTCGGGTGAACGAGAAATGGTTTGGGAGGAATAAGCTGGCAGATAAAAACTGAACAATAGAATTCCTAAATGCAATTAAGGAAAAGAATAAGAAGGCTCTGCTGCGAAAAAGAAATGTCCTGCCTCAGTAGATCCTTTCATTCATGCAGGGAAAAAGAACTTTGGTGTACTGATAAAGTAAAGCCTTTCAGGCCTGCTGCTTTCAGTGTCCCAGGATTCAGGAAAATTTCAGTTTTTCTTCTTTCTATTGTCATACTGGAGCTGTGAACTCAGTGTGCATGATATTAAAAACACCTTCACTCAGTTGCACTGTATTTTCTTTACAAAACAGCTATTTATTAAAAAGAAAAATGTTCCCCATGAATGTTGGCAAACACAGATCCCCTTGTAGCTATAATGTTTCTGTTAAATCTGCAGATGGTGGGATGTCACCTCAACTCATTTGATTTAATCTAAGCTCCTGATGTAAATTACTTGCATGTTTATTGATCCATTCAACACATTTTCCAGATTTACACATCAAACATCTGTCACATTGGAAAGTGCCTAATTAAGGATGTTAAAATTCACCTCATACCGAACAACACAATAGGTCCATTTCCACTCACAAAATGCTTTAGTATTTCCAGTATTTGCCCTCTATAGGTTTCATGGGGAGCAGATACTATGAGAAGATTAGATATTTTTTATTCTCGTTATGCTAGTGACAAAACTACAAAACCACAGAAAAATTAAGACTTCGAGGCAACATGTTCAACACTTACATCAAAGTATCCCAGCAGAACTGGGCCAACAGGAAATGAAACAATAAACTGGAGGGTTTGAAAATGAAACAAGATAGTTGGTAGTTGAGTTGTAGCAGCATTGCACCAGTGTGTGTATTTGAGTAAGATGAGATTAATACTATTGATCTGGTGATAACCCATATTAGGTATAAAATATTCAGTCATTTTGGTTGTGATTAGGGATGCACCGATGTGAAAATTTCGGCCGATATCGATATCCGATATACATATCGGCAGTCACTGCCGATACCGATATTTGCCGATATCGATATATGTAGAGAAAAAGTTTTCTGTAGTGTCACAAATTTAGTACAGACCAGAAAAAACCTGTACATTTGAAACGCACAACAGTGCTCTTTATTTAAAGGAAGGCTCACTGTAAAACTGTCATGTGGTTAGCGGAAGTACGGCGGAGCGGATCCGATGGAGCTCCGCGAAGGCGGCGACGTCGGCGGCCGCGGCGGAGGAGGGGGCGGCCGGCGATGAGAAGGCGGCAGGACCGCGTCCGACACCCCGGAGCAACGCTCCGCGCATTTTTTTGTCTTTTCGGGCGATGCGATGTGACGGAGGAGCCGCTAGGAGAAACCGCTACAGTTAGTTGGGTCACTGTCTGCGTGTCTCTCGGCGACGCGCTAAGCTAAGCTAGCTGGTCCTAGCGGCTCCTACGTCACATCGCATCGCCCGAAAAGACAGCGGCCTCCTGCGATGTGACGGAGGAGCCCGCTAGGACCAGCTAGCTTAGCTTAACGCGTCGCCGAGAGACACGCAGACAGTGACCCAACTAACTGTAGCGGTTTAACTCTGCACATTGTGGACATATCGGCCAGAATTTGTTGATATCGGACCGATACCGATATGTTAAAAAACGTGACATATCGGCCGATATATATAGGTTGGCCGATATATCGTGCATCACTAGTTGTGATCATGAAAATTGTCTTTTCTGTTAGTTTTTGCACCCATGATAATATATACAGTATATATATACACACACACACACACACACACACACACCTTTTTTACTGATCGTGGACTATCAATCGAATCCAGTTTATATATATATATATATATATATATATATATATATATATATATATATATATATATATATATATATAAACCATAAACAGTGATCCACACTTAGATTGATAGTCCAATGTCAGTAAAAAAGGTGTGTGTGTGTGTATTTGTAGCTAATGTAAACAAGAAATACATCAAGTCAATGCTACCCGCACAGCAACCAAATGACTGTATAATGCTGCATCATGGGGGATGGGCTATAAAACAGGTGCTTTAGGGGACACAGCTCAGGTTTCTCGATAAAGAACAGGTAAAAATGGCCTGGGAGAGAAAATAATTGGATATTAAAAGACGCTGATGACGTCTGATCATTAACAAAAACAAAATGTCTATATCTAAATAATTAAATATAAATCTTAATGTCTTTGCCAGGCAATATTAATAATTTAATCTCCCAAAAATGTTATTTTCTTCAAGGGTGCCTATGAACAACCACTGAAAGTCATGTATTTTATTCGTTAATAAAATAAAAAGAAAGGTTTAGGCATAATTTTTCAAAGACGTTCAGAGACACTTGTGAAGTTGTGAGAGAATCACAATGAGGGGCCCGTCTCTTCACATTCTCATCTTCGTTGTCACAGTTGTGCTTCGTAATTAATTTATCTTGCTATCTCTCTCACTTAGTGGATGACACATTTCAAGCGGAGAAGCAGATGTACGCGTTGATTGATGTGATGTGTAGAACAGAGGCATGTGATGCGTGGAGCGTTCTATTCTACTGGTGCAGAGTTAGTCAGCTGGTGTGAGACAGATGTTGTCAGGAAGCAAAGGGGAACTCGACTTCTAAATGATCTGTTCTGTGCTTCACTTCTTGGTTGTAATTGAGGAATAATGTTGGCTTAATAGCTTCAGAGCATGAAAACACCTTTGAGTGAATCTTGGCCTGCAGCAATGAACAATCCACAGCATAATCTCAAGCCAATGAAGCCTAATGTAATACATCAGTAAAATGAGAAGGGAGGAGTCAATACAACTAATTTATTGAATAACTTTTTAAAAGAGGATTATGTTTGTGAGTTAGTACTTTAAGTTAAAATAAAATTGTGTTACTATTATTCAATAATTGTTGGTTCTTTGTCTTTTCTACTCCAGTCACTTTAGGAACAACATACTCTGTGTAACCCTGTGGTGTCAGTAGGACACAGATGCAAAGGCCTGTTTTTTCAACTTTCTATATGCTGTTACCAGTGCTGTTCATACTAAGAATAACATTGTTAGAGTGCAGCGATTTCTGCTCAAACTCACTTGTCAGACACCCACAAGCCTCACTTAAGGCAACACATTGTTAGATTTTATCACCTGGCGCCTCCAGCAGCAGAAATCTGCAGCACTGTCAGTCACAGATATAAAATAGTGTTTCTGCTTTGGTGCAGGTCTGGTTGTGTTCAGGCACAAGAGACATTTGGTTACGCTTTATTGCCAGTAAGTGTTACGGATCATCTAAAATAACTACTTGCTTATTGTTTTTCTTCAGGGAACAGTCTGAGCAATAACCACTCTATATCCAAAGTGAAGGTCTGCAAGTATTCATTTGTTACTTTATTTATTTGAAATTATGAAAAACATTTAATTGAACTGAAGAAGTCAACTGGTACTGCCGTCATTACAGGCATCTGATCGACTGATAACAATGGTGTGGTTTTCAGTGTACTTTTTTTATTTATCAAAAGCCTGAATTCTATACGGCTGAGTTATAGCTAGAGGACATGCAGTGAAGGGAAAAGGCTTGATCCAAGTGATGAGGAATTTGTTGGATTTGAATTTCAATATTTGAAAATAATATGAAAAGTCCAACCCGAGGACAATATTTGAAAGCTCATCATTAAATGTGAGAGCTGCTCCAGTAGCCTGCAGCCACGTAGTTAACATGCGCTCCTCAGGTGTTTGCCTCTCATCTGTGCTTATTCAGTACGTGTGAGCTTTTTGTTTGTCTGAGGTTTTTTTTCCAGCATTGTCTGCAGTGTGTGACTTTCCCAATGACGTTTGCATTGGTGAGAGGCAGCTAAAGAAAATGTGCTCTGGGAAAAACAAGACAAACAGGCAACAGTCTTTACTCGCTGGCCTTGGTATAGATGTTTCTGTACAGTATGTGTGACTTGTGCGCAATGTCCCCAAGATATACATTTGTTCAATTACAGATAGATTTTGCCACACTATTACCTTGAGATGTTGTATTATTTGTTGTTGTTTTTACATAAAATGTTCTCCATTATAGCTCTTATGAATAAATGAGTGACTACATTTTTTAAATGGTCCTACACAGTTTACATGGCATGCATTTATATAGCATTAATGCTCCAAACTAAAAAAATAGTTGGGAATAGTTGCAGTTTCCTAGCACCCTTAAACCTAGAGAATGTGCATAAAATTACACCGTGTCCTCAAGAAAATCAGCAAATAATGTTGCTGAAAGCAGACGAAAATCACCGGCATCTCAGGCTCCTGTGTCCTCCTGCCCACAGCAACACGATTGTGTTCAACAGTAGCACGAGCACATGAACAATTATCCACTGTGCTCTTCATCTTTTGCAGGTCGGAGACTGACAAGTTGATTTATGGAACTTGGAGGAATAGTAATTAATAATTAAGTTGATAAGATGCAGTGCTCAAGGTCACTGACCAGAAAATAGTGAACTTCTAATCACTGACTACAATTTGGATTAATACATGCAGAATAAGAAATAAAAATCAGCAGATGACCTGAAAACCATTATTGGTCCAGTATTGAGCAACCAGATTATTTAGTATCACACCTTTCACAGAAATGAATTCACAAGTTCTTTGCAAGAACAAAATTTAAAAAGACTATAAACCACGTCAATAAAAACAAAGGCAATAACGTGCATAAAAAAGCAGAAGGAATAAAACAATAAAACTTTCTGCCACAAGATAAACAACATGGAAACCATAAAAACAAAAAACACAGCTAACAGAGGTAAACAGGTGGCTCTTTACTGTTTTTTTTACAATCACAGGTCAAATATCTAAAGGAAGAGAGAGTTCCACAGCGTTGGACCTCAGTGACCTAGCAGGTAAATAGAGATGGAGAAGGTCACAGATGTAGCCTGGTGCTGTGCAGGGCTTTATGATTGAAAATAAGAATCATAAACTTAATCCTAAATCTAGTGTAAAGAACATAAAATTGGTGTGACGGGAGCCCGAAATAATTGTAATTAGTAAAATGTTTGTTTGTGTCATCAAACTTGGAATATACATATACAGCAGCTGCACAACAGTGACAACAAATACTTTTAAGCAATTAAGCAATAATATGACCACGGGAAGCATATAAAGAAAATAACAAGGGGCCCAAAGGGCTCGGCCCAGGAAAGTGCAGTTATTTCAGATATGGAAGGACCGAGGAACATAACAAAGAATATTCTCCAAAGATAGACCCACTGCCTAAGGCTTGCTGTGACCACAGCATCAAAACGGAGCACTCGTTCATGTCGGAAGATGTCGTACCGTTGTTAGAGCTCCTGAGTAGAACGGTTTAATTTGAAAGCTTCTGACAGATCCTGTGCAGTCAAAATTGCACTGAGCTGTTTAGCAGCAGCCGGTGGGCCTGTACGTACAGCAGGATCTAGGTTCGTTGGCTGAACAACGGCATGCTTAAAAAACTGATACACGGCCAGATTGCCGATAGGCCAATAGATTTAAGTGTATTTTTTAGCACTGATTTACGTAAAATGTCAAAGTTGGAAGAGGATTTTAACTGCCCACCTCTGGTTTTACATGAAAAAAGGGGGAAAAAACTTTCTGAAATTGGTTGTCATCATTATTCTTATCTAAAATAAGGAGCGGCCATTTCTGCAGCCTTTTTGTGATAACACAGGCACATCAGGGATGCAGGAGCGACAATGTTTTTGATGGTGGTAAAATAAGTTGCTCTCACATCTTTGATCGTGTGGTTTAATTATGTGTAAAGGTTGCCGTAGTAAAGATGGTGAAAATTAAGCAAAGTTTACACAGTCACTCTGCCCTTTGCCATTTACTCTGGAAAAACAAATAGCGTCACTGACTCACCACATCCCAGCAGATCTGCTTTTTAGGACAGATGTACACTTATAGCTGTACCCCCCCCTCACCTGAAGATCTTCTCCTGGTTCAAATATAACCTGTCGGTGTGTATGATGATTCTGACCAACAAATGAACTGTGAACAAATTCTGCTTATTTCTCAAATGACTCTAATGACTTTGTGTAACCAAGCAGCAGCTTCAAATAAGTACTGAATAATCAGCTCGGACTCAGAGCCTTTTACCCTATCAAAGAAATTATAGGCTACATTTCACAAACTATTCTGTTGTGTCACACTTTTGCTTCCCTAGCGCCGCTCTCTTAACAAGTGCCTCTGGCTGTGAGGTGGCGTTTGTTTTTTGCCGCCCGTCAGTGCCAGCGGGCAGCGTGCGTGCCGCCTGCGAGCTTTGCCTCAGGTCCCTCTGGAGTCCCGTTGCACTGCTCTAGTCCCCAAGTTTTCACAAGAGTCTCGTGAGAGTTGTGTTGTTGCCTGTGTTCGGAAACATGATCGGTCGGTCGTCTCCGAGGAAAGAGCCAGGAAACAGAGCCAGATGCTATGGATGCACCACATTTGGTCTGAGAGTTGATAATTTATTAAGTTATATACTGTAAATTATGAAAACCACCCTGAGGGGTTATTTCTTCCTATCACAAATCAGATGTTTTTTGAGACCAGGCAGCAATTTGGAACAAGTGATTTATTCCTTCCTGACAAAAATCTTCGTCAGCAAAACTGGAAAACTGAAAAATATGGTAATTTACTGAAATTCTTTTATATAATTTACATTTTTCAAAAGGTAAGGTTACAGTATTTTAGTTTATCGTCTCACGGCTGCTTCTCCAGAGATTTCCTCTGCATATTTTACAACAGAACATTTTAATTTTTGTCATACTTTTCTATCAAGTTATGCACTCTCATCAACCAAAATATTATTTTAGGTTTAAGTTAAATCATCATTTGTTTTTCTCATTCATTGTAAGGATTACGGCGACTCTGTTTTTTGTTTGAGCCTGTATTACGAGACATACAGTCTGACTGTTGTAAATTTGTTTTGGGTATTTTTATATTACTCTGCAGCACGGCCATTTTTCATGACTACTGAACCCAATAGTTTGGCTGCACATCTAGCATAATACATTCAGGGTTCTATGATGTGGGCAGGACTGAGGCGCTTGCAAAAAAAAAAGGTTTTTGTAAATTTCACAGCGAAGTGAAGTTGCATGCAATGAAGGATGGGTTTACCCAGGTTACCTGCACCCAACGTTTAAAGGGGACCCAGAAATTATTGAGATTTGGCTAATATTTGCTTATTTATCTAATATATACCATTTAAAACACAATTTTTAAGTTACCCTTCAAATTGCATATCCTTTTTAGCTGACAGACCAAGTCTTTAGCAGCAGGAAACTAGATTTGATTCTGTCTAACAAATAATCCGTCACCTGTTGTCTCACCAGTCTATCAGAGAAACCAGCAGGTGTACACTTTCCATTCTTTAGTTACAGGAAACTAAGAAGTTCCACTTTGCTGAACAAAATACCTCAGACTGCTTCCTGCAAAGGCCATTAGCTCTGTGATCAGGGGAAGTGAAGACAAACAGACTTCACCGTGGCTGAGGCTTTAAAACGGACCTGGACTCTGTTGCAGGTTTCATTAATAACGCTAGTGAACGTGCTCATGCAGTGTGAAACACCCGCAGTGACCCAGCAGGGAGCTCAGGGGGAGAAACTATTTAGCCAGCTCAGCGTGTATACAAAGCAGGCACCATTACATCGCATTTGCAAACATGGACTTGCTGTTGTTTGACGGAGCCAAGATAATTTCACTGCTCAGTATGCCAACAGTATCGGTTAGTTTGTCTACATAAATGCTTTTGTGGCACTACCGCATCCTTGTTTCTGTCAGCAAGTGGCAATCTGATGCTGCAGCATAGCGTGTGGTGCAAGAGGAAAAAATATGAAATGAAAAAGAGCAAGAAAAATGGGGTAAAACACAGTTAACAGCAGTTTAAAGAATTATCCCTGCTTATGAATCATATTATATTTCCACTTTTATTACACCATATGCTTATAGACTTGTTGGTTTGTACTTGAAGCGCTGTAGGCATGTAGCCATTGCCAGCCATAGAAGAGATGTTTGAACTCAACATGCACACATTAACACCTTGGTAATAGAGCTGCGGGCTGTTCACAGCAGGAAATATGCAGCACCATTAGATGTCCCAGGGAACAGGTTTCTGAAGCTTGAAAGAATTGAAAAGGACTCTCTTTTGTCCAAAATAACCATCCTCGGTCTAAAGAGAATCTAAAAAATGATGCTTATTCTCTTAAGGGTTGCACTAAACGCCAGTAAAATGACTCCTGTTTCCTACCACGATTGCTATAACATACGGCATGTGTGTCTGGATTCTAAAGCAATGACTCCACAACACAGCGACTGATCTCATTATGAAAACATCTCGTAGACAATGATGGTTACATATGAGAATAATGCAATAATAATGCAGTTTCTGCGATGTTTATGCCATGATGAAATCAAAGTATATTGCATATTCACTACAGCCTAACTTTATTGCCACTGCTGGGATCTGCTACATTATGTATGTGAGGTATGCCAGAAAATTTAAAGGCACCTTGCAGAGTTCTCTTTATCAACAAACAAATTTAGGTTTATGTTCATTGTTCACAAACAGATTTGTTGAGAAAACAAGTGGCAGTTTTTACTAAAATTGTTGTATGAGACTAAAAAAATTTAATTATAAAAACTACACATCCAAAGTTCCATACATGCTGTCATAACTTTCTGTCTTGACAAGAACTTTGTAGCAGGATGTCATCACATCAGCACTGGGTCTTGCTCTTCATTTGTCATCTTTCTACTGATCAAAGGACCAAGAATCAGTGGATAAAACAAAGGTCAGGTCTTATAGATCTGTGCCTACCTGGTACAAGACAAAAGATGTAGTTCCCTATGTCTGTCTATTTCCCTGTATCTATGCTTCAAACAGGAACTCTGACATCCATCATATGTAGAATTCGTACCGCAATTAAAATAGGATCAAGAACTTAAGAACTTGACCCTCACTTGAACCTTGCAAAATTCCGCGGGGTTGTTTGACAGTTGAGAAACTTAAGCTTTCTATGTGTTGCATTATGTATTATGTCTTACAATAGCCTCTGTCTGTATGGACTGCTCAAAATACCATAGCAATGATTCAAGCCATTTATAAATAATACCTCAGCAGGTCAAACATACCTTTGCTTGGAGATTCACTATTCACTTATTACAGTTTATGATTATGACAAATGACGAGCCAAGCTTGTTATGTAATGTGCTCACAGGGCTACTGTCACAACTTCTCAGATCATGGATTCAAAACTTAACACACATTAAAAATAATTGAGTTCTGCAAACCAATATAACGTGTTTGTGATTCCTATAAATAGCTCTATGTTAGCAATAATTCTCTGACTGTTCCAAGGAAGACTAAGAACAGCTAAATGTTCTCTCCAAATTATATCTCATATAAGTGAACTCTTATCTTCTCTATTTTATTTCAGCAGACTACAAAAACCTCTACACAGTCGGGTGCTAAAAGAATCAAGTAACATAGTTAGATGCTGAATTAGCAAAATAAATAAATAAAAAATGTGTTTCTAGCCATGAAGCCTCTACCAAGGTCTTCTAAGGAGTCTGTCTGCTGTGATTTATGGAGTAATATCATATTTCTGCTTCATAGGCTCTATTGTTTGTGGGTGGGACTCAGGATATATTATATCAGTTTATCAGCATGTTGTTATATATATATATATATATATATATATATATATATATATATCACATATATATCACATATACATACATGTAACATTATTCATGTTTTACCCTACAACCATGCAAAACACAACCCTCTAGAGGCTCTAGAGTGTGAGCATTAGAAGCTGCTCATGATCCACCTTAATATAGATAAGTAGAAGATGCCTGCTGTTTTAAGTGGGGTTACGTTAAGCCACATCTTATCATCTCTGAGCTCGGTTGTGTTTTGTGTCGACAAAGCAGGCAGCTCACAGTCCTGACTTCATAGACTAGCCCAACAAAAGGGAGCAGTGTGTTCTCAGTTCACAGCTCCAGCAGAGGTAAAGGTTAGCCACTTGCACCCCCCCTTCCAGCTACGAGGAAATGAAGGAAAGCAACATAAGAAGCGATGGGATTGGGGGCAGGAGATGGAGGCGCTAATCAAAGCTGCGCTTGGTTGTTTAATTCTACCTGCTGGGTGTGGAGAGCTCTCCCTGCTTGACCTGATGGCAGACGGAGACTCACTAACCTGCAGTGACCAGAGGGGAACACAGATTCTTAAACACTTAATTGATTTTACTTTTATGTTCTCTTGCTTAATGAAAATCAAATCAAAACTAAGCCAGGGGGCTCTCAGGCGCTTCTTCTTTTTTTCGTGCTCCCCCACCAACCCTTCTATGTTGCTTTGAAGTGTAAATTAGATTCTACTGATGTATGAAAGTAAAGTGCAGACTGTACACCAGAGACCATTTTACAGCACTGGGGGCACACATGGTGGAACCAGACGTAAGTGCATCTTTTCACCAAATGTAAAGGTCACTGCAACCTACATATTATCACTGTACATACATGCTACTCAGATACTATATGTCCACATCCTATCTCAAACTTTTTTGCTCCTTATAAACACTTTAATACTAGTGTTTTTTTGCTTTTGTTAACTTCCACTGGTTTAGCCTCCCGTCAGTGATGCAGAAGTGACCTCCAGTGTGAAAGATCAAGAGTGACACTGAATGTAAAAACAGGCCAGATGCGGCTTTTCAGCTTTATAGTAAGTTAATCTTTCTATCCTCATATTCACCAAATGTTGTGTATTTCAGGCTCTGCTGGAAGCATTTCTGAGCACAGCCAGATTTCTTGTAGAGTATCACTTGATGTCCAAGTTCTGACAGAGATAACGTGTGTGCTTTTCATACATGGTATTTTTGTCCTCATAATATTTAGTTTAATTATACCAACTCCTGAGAGTAAATGGACTTTTTCATCGTTGCACTAAACAGCAAGCACCAGTCATATGGCATAACATGATGGACAACATAATTAAACATAAAAAAGATACAGAAGATAAATTGTCCATTTATACTGCAATGTTCAGCATTTCCTGACATTTATACACTGTTATGACATTGGATGTCTTCTTGTTTGCAAAGTTATCTCTATTAAACTGATGTCAAATTGTTTGTATATGTCCTTACATTAATCTATTCAAGCATGTACAGATGTGCTTGAAGAGTTGTTTTTTATGCAAGTAAAGAAGAGGAAAAAGAAGCACAATTTGAAATTTAAGAGTACGAGTTTTTAATGTGACCTCCAGAGTGAGAGCTAACCAATCAGAAAAGAGCAATTTAATCGGGAATGAGGCCTTAGAAACAGGAGCTCTAACAAGATGTTTCAGATGCAGCCCATGATTAAGCCTCAGTAAAAATGAGGTTTCGTGTAAATCATTTACAGATATTTCATTAGAATATAAATATACACCTGAGAATGTGCATAATGTGCCCTTTTTCTGCCCTGCATTTGACTCTCTGTCACATTCATTACTCGGTCTGTGCATTTGCTTTGTTTCAAAGACTTAAAAGAGAAAGACGTGCGTGTGAGGTCAGTAAATATGCATGGACAGAGTTTAATTCATTATTGTCTATTAGCAGCACTTACAGTCAATTATAACCACACACACACACACACACAACCACGGACACGTTGGGTCACCACTGCTAAAGACCTCTTCTGAACACACTGGTTTCCATAGTGTTGAACTCATTAGCAGTCACCCATGGCATAGAGATGTCATCTTTAATATTGTTTAAGTGGATTTGCTGCATGGTTTTTCTGCTTGTTACACCTTATATTTTTCAGACAAATCGAGGCTCAGCATGCATGTTTAGTCTTGTTAGGAATAGTGAATCACTCATGGCTTAGGGCTTACAAACAAAGGGATTTAAAACAGATTAATTTTCCCTCAAAGCTCGTCAGGATTAAACTTAATGTGCTCAAGGGTGAAAGTAATATGTTGAGGGCACACGGTTTTAAGGGAAATAAGTGTTCAGGGATAAAGAATCACTTTGTTCATTCACTGGTGTAATGAACAACGGTAATCACGTTGCACATTACACCATTAACAACAAAACATGCTTCAGACATCTAGCACTTTGTCTTAAGGTTCATGTTCATGTTCAACTACACTTGCTATCACTAACAAATTGATGATTTTTTCTTTTCTGTCGTGGCACGTGAAGAAATCATTCCCAGACTATTTGCACATCTCTGATCTCAGCTTCTGTGATCTTCTGTGCCAAGTGTGAAGTTGATCGGCTGCACGGTTGTTGAGATATGCAGAGAATATACAGAATGATAGATGACAGACTGATGGACAGAGATTCCCTGTGTTGCATCATATTATTACAGTATGATGTAAAATGGGCTCTATAGCTGCATTATTGTTATGGTTTCACGAAGTGAGATGAATATCAGTTGCACCTTAAAAACACCCCAGACGCTAATGATACTACATTATGGCTTTTACTGTGACCATGAGAGCAACTTTTCATTTTTACCTACATGCCACAGTAAACACTGTAGAGTTTATGCTCTCTGAAATAACAATCAATCACTCTAATTACAATGGCCAGCGGTGATGATTTCTGCTCCAGCCTTTGAAAGATATACGTCTGAATGCAGCATTATCACAAATGGTTTTCCCAGCATCCCATGCATGAAATATGAAAAACAATCTGAATCACAAGTAATTATAAATACGGTTTAAATATGTGATGCTGGTTTTATTTTTGACTGTTTCCTTTTTAAATGCACCTGTTCAGTCTGTCATTAAGGTGTCTCTTGAAGATCAGGATGCAATTCAGTCATGGAAGCATATCTTAAAGGCCACTTTTGATAGCATTAGCAAACATCATCTCAATATAGTTTTCTATATATCTCCTCTCTCAAGCTTCTGTCTGGAGCTCTACCAAGAACAAGTCATTTCGTGCATTTCTTGAGCCTTTTCTCCTATTGGTTGATTATAATGGCTGTGAATGGGGGGGTAAATAGTATCAGTTTTGACAATACAATTTTACAGGACACCTGCAACTTTGAAGGCATTTTTCTCAGTGGAGTTAGAAACCTGAAACACCTAGACCTTCTCCTAATCAAATAGCAATTAAAATCTCACTTCACACACTGTTTCTATTTTTGTCAAACAAAAGAATAGATACTGAGAATTGTCACTGCAGCAATCTTGTATTTGTAATCCTTTTTGCATTTTTCTTTCTGTGGATCAACAGGATTGCTTGTTGTTCTCTGCTCCTTTTTTATTTAAATTTGATCAGCTTCAAATGAGTCAACAAATCTCCTACCTTAGGCACAGGTGGTGATAACCTTACTGGAGTCCTTCCTGCTCACATAAAGAAAGCCTCTCTGGCTTCTGTTTCAGGGCACAGCCTCGGTGAGCTCACCTAACACTCGCCTTCTATTTTCTGGGTCTAGTTTTTATGGTTTCAACTTTTTCTAGCTAATTTACTCTGCAAATATGTTCCAAAATTAAAGGCACGACTCCTTTATTTTTTAGACTAGTACCTGTGTGTGCATTAAGACCTGTAATTTCTCATTTCTGTTGGTTTCATTTTAAAGTTGTTGCACTTCCCCAACAGCCTGCAGAGAACAGTATATTAACACTCAGAGGGCTGACCTTAAAACGCACTGAGAGATGAGATTTTTACCAGCCTCGACTGTGACAAGGCAAAGCAGGAGCTTTTTCCTGTCTGTCTCTGCAGTTTCAAGGCCGTTGGTGTTGGGAGGAATGGATTTAGCTACAGTACTGTACATACAGGGGCTGGACACAATATCATGAATCACCTTTGTAACCTAATGCAATCTTGCACAACAGCCCTGCAGCAATTACTCCCTACAAAGGTGTTAAATGTGAGTTTTCATTGTATTTCGTCCCCATCAGCTCCACCGAGGACACAATTCAATCCAATAATATACAAAAAGACCACAAAGGTGTAAATTACCAGGCAGATCCTATCTCAAGAAAAGTATTGTTTTAGCTTCATGAAGGTGGAATTTAGTGCTGGATTATTGAATTGGATTGCATTAGTAACATTAACAAGTACTGGTAGTACTGGTTGGTGAGGCACTGACTTCTTTAAGTCAGATTTACAAATATATAAACACAAAAGGGTAACAGCATTCTATACACACACACACACACACACACACACACACACACACACACACACACACACCCTCTCTCATGTAAGGTACGTATTAAAAGTACATAAAGATAAGAAAGAAGGTTACAGCAAATAATACAACTGTCATATGTTTGAGCTACTAGCTTTTCAACAGCTGTATTTCTCCAACACTCCACGACATATGTAGCTACATCAGGGGCTGTCTATCATCAGGTCATCAAATCCCAGAAACGCCTCCTTCACTTCACTTTTAGCTTCATAGCACAAAATAACAGAGATCTGTGCTTTGTTTTTGACATCCGTTGTCTCGTCTACCTCTACTGCAAACAGCACAGTGGATGTCTACAAATGTCTAGCTAACTGTTCATCTTTCTCAGCAAAAGCATGTAATAGTTCTACATAGATGCCACGATTCGTTACCATGAAAAGCCAACTACAGGTTGCATTAATAAGGACTTTCAGGATCTCTCGGTTTTTCCTTTACCTTAGCGTTGTGGATGCTTTTATTGAGTCTCCGCTGTTCGTTCAAAGCCAAATCGATCCCTGAGCTTCCAAAAGTTGTTAAAGCAACTTTGGCTGATGTAGCATCTGTTTGGAGTTAGCGAGTTAGCTTCCGCCCCCTAGTTTCAAGCAAGCCTTTTAGCTCCGGAATTGGTCTTCCGTTGTTAATCACTTCCCGTTTTGACTGAAAGTCCAGTTTTGAGAAATTTTAAGCTTAGCTATAGAATCCTCTTCCAGTCCGTCGGAGCAAAACACAAAAATAAACGGCAGCGCATTGACTCTCACTTGGCGGTTCTTCGTAAAAGGAGCAGCAACAAGCCGCTGGCTCACGGACGCCCCCTGTCGGTGAGGCAGAGTATTATCAGAGTATTGTCTGCCTCACCCTGCGCCTTTTCACTGCGGATTTATGTTTCATCAGCAAAACTAAATATGTCATTAACAAAAATTAAACGTAATGGTTAAATACATCTGCCAGACTGTGGAAAACCAGGGTATATAACATTATATTGGCGACATGCAGCGATACGGAAACAGGCGCGGACCAATTGCATGAAACCAGCTTGTGATGGATTGCGCATTCAGAGCTGAGGCCCTTTGCTGCCGCACCTCGCATTTCACCCCGGTATTTAGACACGAAATATGCAATTTGACTGTAAAATTGTTCAAAATTAGTCATACATAAAGATCAGTTTAAAAAATAATATTTATTTTATGTTATAATTATTATTTTTTTCCTTGTCATGATGACAGGTGAGGCTCTGCCTCACGTGCCTCCCCTGACCACATGTCCCTGCTGGTAGTATACTGTAGATAAATTAGAAGTGTGAAGATATTCCATGTCTTGTGCTTTATTTGCTGCGTTGCATTTCACTTGTTTCATCATGTATTACAGCACTTCACTTTGTCATGTGTTTGATTATGATTAGAGCGAAATGGATAGGTTCCCTGCTTCTCTCCGTGAAGGCCTGTTGAGATGTGCCTGTGATCAACGGCTCTATAAATAAATGTGCTTGAACATAATGCGATTCTCGAGTTACGATCCCTGTGTCCGGTCTCCACGAGGGGACAGACACTTCCACAGCTACTTACCTTTGTGCAGAAGTAAAAGAATATTCAAATCACTTCTGTTCAGTAATAAAAAAAATAACAAAGCCTATTTTTTATCTCACGAAGACTCGTAATATCACTTCAATTCATTCAAGTGTTTTAAAAGACGAGTAATAAAAATTCTGATTACTGACCTTTAAATGCCTTATGAGCGATAATAAATAGTAACAATAAAACCACTATAGCTCTCCATGAATGAGAACACAGGACATGATCAGAAAGGCTAATGTATAGCTGAAAAAATCATTGCCATCCCGAAAGGTTCTTCTGCAACAGAGACATTCTTCATTACTACAGTAAATAGGACAAACCTTAGGTACCAATAGGAGATATTTCTAGTCACCTAGCTCATAGAACCCTTAGAAAGAACAGAATGTTAGTAAGATTCAAACTCAGATATACCAAAAATTAAGACTGAAGTAGCGAGTTGAATAGCAAACGTAATGTGGGGCGATCTCTTATGTGTAGGTTCAGAGAGGCAGTCGCCATCCTGTGCTGCTCAGAGAGAAGAGGACTAAGAGTTGATAAAACCTGAGCGGCTCTATAGCGAGACACTGTCACTTAGTAGGTGTCTATTATCAGGACTTAACGGACAACCTGCAGCTATTTGGCAGTGAGTATTCACTGCGACCATGCTACAAACGTGAATTAATTGAAAGTGATCCCGAGTCTCGGGGGAAATTTTCCTTTTCGGCCCCCTGCCCACAGAGTGCAGAGTACAGGGTCAGCCCGCCACACTATACAAGGGGTGGATTTGTGTCAACTGTTTCTACCATTTAATGAGGGGATCGTGAGATAATCAAAGAAGGGGCCTCACAACAGCTCCTTTTGAAGGCTGGAGGGGATTCAGCCTTTTCCAAAATTCATTTTTTTTCATTATGGACAAAATTGCTTTTTAAGTTTTATTACGATCTTCCCTATAATTTGTATCAGTAAATGAAAGCCAGGGGGTTTAAAAAGTGACAAATATTGACTTATCTTTTCAGTATTGCCAAGGTCTAACACTTGTATTGATTGTGTGGCTTGGTGATTAATGGTTACTATCTCCAGCAGTGAAGAACTTACAGTGGCTGTGTCGCTCAGGCCTCACTGTAATGATCGGGGGGCCACCCCTCACATACAGTAATTAATCAGCCCAGAGTGAGACTGTTCATTCCTCATTCCACTTAATATGGCAGCTGTTTGGATGCATGACTCAGTAGGAGCATCATAGGACCCTAATACCAACCTCAAAGTGTCCCCTCAGCTGGCTCCGGTTCAAAAGAGATCGATGGACGTTGCAGGTACGACACCTAGGTGTTTATGTCTTGCCAGTGAAATGTGTACATGACTTTGAGGTCGACTTCATGGCAACACGTTGTGTAAGCAGGACATCAAGTGATTGTCCTCACAAAATCTGTTTTTTTCAGCGCTGCCCTTCATGGGAGACAACAGAGGACAGGGTCAAAAAAACAACGTGAAAGCAGAGATGGAGTCACTCATACATCATGATGTACCACTCTGGTAATTACAAAACAACGTAATCTTTGGATCAGCCCTTCAATGTGACCGTTGAGTGACTTACTTAGCCGAGATATGAGACGCCCGTTGTAATTCCAATCCTCTGTAATTGCATTCATCTCCACATTCTGCACAGTTTGCAGTCTGCGGAGTGTCATGTCATGCAGGCCGTTTGAAGACAGCACAAGGAATTATCTCGGTTAAATGTGAAAATCCAATTTTATTTAAATATTTCTCTAGCTCACATTTCGGAGATATGTGTTGATCCGAAGAAGAACCATGGTAGGCTACTTATATAAAAATATGAATATTCAAGCAGTGAAATGAAAACCATGCAAACTTCAGGGCTGCAACCAGCGATCATGTTGTTAATCAAAGAATCTGCCTAAAGACCAACACTTTGGAGAATTTAATGTGTGAAAATAAGCTGAAATGCTGCTCGGTTTCCTAAAGGCTGAGGTGATGTCTTATGATGTCTCATTTCATCTGACCAGCAGTAAAATCCCCCAAATATTTACTGAGCAGGAGAAAAGCAGCACAGAGAAGCTGCAGTTGGGGATTTGGTAATCATGCTGAAAAAGTGTGGTACGACTACTTATTAAAATAATCACTGATTATGTCTGTCAGGTAATTCATTAATTATCAAAGCACTTCAGCTTTATCAGACTAATTTTAAATCACATCTTTTACTGTCCACATTCTGAGCTTCTATAACAGATGATTAGTACAGGATTAACTCAAAATGGAGATCACAAAACAATTTATTGACTTTCAGTTAAATTAATCAAATAAACAAACAGGGAAATAATCAAAATGTTTGGTATATAACATGTAGTTTTATTTATTTTCTTTCATGTCACTAGCAAATATAAAAAACAACTGTTCTTATAATGCAAGCTAAAAAACCCTCTCTTTTGTGTGCTATGGCAGGTCTGTTACCTGA
This sequence comes from Eupleurogrammus muticus, assembly GCA_036785175.1. Taxonomy (NCBI): domain Eukaryota; kingdom Metazoa; phylum Chordata; class Actinopteri; order Scombriformes; family Trichiuridae; genus Eupleurogrammus; species Eupleurogrammus muticus. Next base: position 14,545,154 of record JAYKQN010000002.1, on the reverse strand, counting down.
GATGAATGGGCAGCATGTTCCTGCATTGATCATCTCACCGCTGCAGACAGGACAGAGGAGGTCGACTGTCTTTGGATCTGGATCACGGACAAAAGGGTAAACCGGGTAACACTTGGCTGACAAAATAACATAGAGGCGATTGTTGAAGTCCATGCATGTTTTTAGAGTGAAGCAATATGCATTAGAGGTGAAAATGATCACGTTTTTAACCTCAAACGGCAGCGTATTCCTGCCTTGCTGTTAAATCAGTTTACTGATGTTGCTCTCGCCACCGTTCTCAATAATGAAAGCATGCGCTGCAGGCCACAAAGAAGCAGTTTGCTCCAAAATCGAAGAGATTGTGGGTTTATTACTCAAAAATAATACGTTTGTTTGTTGTTTTACTGCAGCCATCCAGAAACACCGTCATAAAAGTGTGTTTTAATCCATTAAAAACAATAATTCATATATTGCATTGAGCATTTATTTTTTCATCATCAAGTTTAATGCTTTCCCTCTGGCAGCCTGCTGTGTTGTTGCTGTGTGGCAGATTGGATGACAAAGGCTGTTATTAGCAGTTAATCACTTGGAAAAAAGATGATAGTGAAACAAAAAAAAAAAACACAATCAAGAATTTTGGTAGAATTATAGTCTAAACCTAATGTTCAGCTGCAGTTTCTCTATTTGTTTGAAGGAGCCTCAGTGATATTCTGCATGTCCTTTAATGACTAAAATTAAGAAAATCATTTTTTGATATCTTGCAAGAAATGACAAGTCAACCAGCTTTAAATGCACAGAATCCCAAGAAAAAGATGAGAAAGTCTCTTCTGCACTGAGCACATTGCACTGCAGAAACGGGAATTGGAGAAATTGGCAAAACCTTCTTCAAAATGGCAGCATTTTAAGTTGCTCTTTTTTGCTGCAAAATTTAATGAGGCTCTTTTCTCTTTAGCTACAGAAATAACAAGATCCCAGGAAAACAAGGTTGTGCCTATAAACACCTTCTAAAAGAAAAAGCCACAATTAAAATCCAACTAGGAGAGGGCATAGCTGCTCCAAGGCCATGCTCAGTCCTCTATCTGACATGCAAAAGTGCAGCACAACAGATATGTGAGGTTATATTTTTGAAACTATAAGAATGGTGCTGAGTTTAGTCAGATTAGTTTCACTGTGTCACTAATAATATTCCATTGACCAGCAGGAGCCACTAATAGCCACAAATAACAACTATTATGCACATTCAGTAACCCCTTCCACCATGTTTAATGGAACTCGTCCCTATAGTTTTTTACTACACAGAAGTGATGCTGTTTAAGGTTAAATTAACAGACAGATAGACAGACAGCATCCTAACCAAAGTTGCACACAGCAGTAATAATCACCTCATTCATTACCAGACATGTCATCATTTTTGCTCCATAACCACTAGGAAAATTAAATTGCAATAGCCAAGTTTCAACCTTTGGAGGGCAGTAAATATGCATATTTATACCCAAATATGTAGAATCCAGGGCGACACGGTGGTGCGGTGGGTAGCACTGTTGCCTCACAGCAAGAAGGTCGCAGGTTCAAGACCGCCTTGGGCCTGGGTCTGGGACCTTTCTGTGTGGAGTTTGCATGTTCTCCCCGTGTCTGCGTGGGTTTTCACCGGGTACTCCGGTTTCCTCCCACAATACAAAACATGCTCAGGTTAATTGGTAAACTCTAAATTGCCCATAGGTGTGAGTGTGAGAGTGAATGGTGTGTGAATGGTGTGTGTGCCCCACGATTGGCTGGCGACCATCTGGGGTGTATCCCTGCCTCTCGCCTTAACGCGCTGGGATAGGCTCCAGCAGACCCCTGCGACCCCGAAAGGGAATAAGCGGGATAGACAATGGATGGATGGATGGATGTAGAATCCATATACATTTGCAAAAAATAAATGCCAAAAGTAGGGTCTTAATCAAGCAAAACGTATTTAAATACTCAGTGCCTACACATTAGATTCACTCTGAAATAAGCCGCTTTGGGGTTTAGTTCCTTTTTAAAGAAAGGGAATAAATATCCCAAGTTGCCTCAAAGGTGATCTAACACACACACACACACACACACACACACACACACACACACAGAGAAAAAAATATTTCACAACAATGAGTTCTTGTTCAGTTGTGTGACCCCCACAGAGTCCCGTCCTCTTGGTGATTGCAGAAAGAGAAACTAATCTGCTTCCCCCCCCAGATCACGTCCAAGTTATTCCACAGTAATAGTGCATGGATCTGCAGCTCAGGCAGGTGACCCCCCCTCAGGACGTCAAACACACACAAACATGTGCGGCTTTTTTTGGGGCAGAGGCACGGAAATCGTCCGTTCTGTCGGTGGGTCTGTCGGTGGTGGGTCGGTGGGTCTGTCGGTAGTGGGTCGGTGGGTCTGTCGGTGTGGGTCGGTGGGACGGATCCGTGCGTCCAGCAGGCTGTCGGTGCCTCCATCACTCCCACTCCGTGGAGCGCTGCTCCCATTGGCTGCGGCAGGATGCTCGGCGGCTGTCGCGTCTCCCTGATCATCACATGCAACCGGAGCCGGCGGAAGGAAGGAGCGAAGGAGGCAACCTTCACCTGTAGATATTTAACATTCACCTGCTTTTAAAAAAAAAGAAAGAAAAAAAGGAAAGAAAGAAATCTAGCAGCGCACTTTTGAAGTAGACGCTCCGGATTTCGCATCGCTGGAAATAACTTGGTCATCCCCGTTTTTCTTTCTTCTTTTTTTTGCGGGCGAGCGTCGCCCCGTCGGCGGGTTTAGAGAGGGGGGGAACTGCGGGGGCTGCGTGCAGGGATGTCGGCATGGCTTGCACCAGGAGAACCAAAACTTTGGTGTCCACATGCGTGATCCTGAGCGGCATGACCAACATCGTTTGCCTGCTCTATGTCGGATGGGTCACTAATTACATCGCCAACGTTTACATCAAGGTGCCCATGCCTTTACCTGAGAGAAAGTTGGAAGGCGACAAGAGGGGAGACACGCTCCGCCTCATGGAGAGACTCGATCGCTTGGAGAATGTGGTCAACCAGCACATTCAAGGTAAAGCTCCCCTCGGTTCTCAGCACCCTGCATGCTCACCGCTCCTTCATGGGAAAGTTTGAGCAGGGCTTTTTATAGCTTCTTCTTTCTTTCGCCTTTTTTTTTGTTTTACACTCACAACAAGGTGTGTTTGCAGGTGTTTGCATCAGCTGTGTTTGTCAATTGCTACAGCAGGAAGTTCTGTTGTCAGCCTGTGTGCAGGGTGTGAACCAGGCAAAGGACAGTGAGAAACACTGCATATCCTCATTTAAAAGGATGAGTGCGTTGCTGCTGGAACGGAACCCATAGAGGGTCATAAACAGGCTAGAATATAAAAAAAAATCTCATTACATATTGCAAACACAAACACCATTTTGCCTGATAATGTGGTGTAAGATGATCTCTAATACTGAGTCTCTTATTGAAGTTATATTGACTGTTAATTATACTGAAACCACCTGCTTATCCTTTTTATGAAAGTGCAAAATATGTGAAGTGCACTGCACTCATATCGTGAACTGCACTGTGCTTGTGTGACACATTATTCATCCATTGTGAGACAAAATCCAATAAAGTGTTTAGTGCTGGCTGTAGAGAAGTCTGAATTTTAAATGGAGATATATCACCGTGTGTTCCTTAGATGCAAGAGTGTGGTTATGTGTGTGAGACATCCTGCTATCCTTTCATCCTCCTTCAGTCACTTGTTACCTCACTAAGCGATGGAGGTCTATTAATGGGATTATTAATTTCTATGGTATAACTCAGGCTCCTTTACTTTTAGGAATGTCTGGAATCCCCCTTTTTTTCTTCTCAAATTCCTTCAAGCCTTTCCACTCACCTGCAGTTAATTTCTCTCCACTCTGTGTCTTTAAAAGAGCTATTCCTGTCATCACAGGGCGGCTCGATTTGGGCAGGTCCCAGTTTGAAGTGGCACAGAGCTGCTGCAGAAGTGAAACCCAGATAGAAAAATTGACACATGCTGTTTCGTGCAATAAGGCTTGGTGCTAAGCTCGGATAAACATTCCTCCTGGAGGCAGGTCTCCATTTCAGTTTGGAGCCCACAGGCATCTGCAGGGCGGGGCTTTCATCAGGCGCCCTCAGTGACTTCCCTTCACAGTGCATGTTTCATTTATGTTGCTCTGACTGAAAGGATCATTTCATTCATGGTTTGTGCTAAAATAAATAAATAAATAAATAAAAGAAACCAAACTGGATGGATTTTTACAGTAATTTTCCATTTAGGCACGCCCTCACCTGAAATTCAAGATAATGTTAATAATATTAAAAAAAGATTATAAACATAACTTGTGAAAGTTTTAGAGAAAGTGTCAAAAGGTTGCTTTGTCAATGCTCTTAATCCATAATACATTTCCTGTGCAGGTTTTCTCTTGGAATTTTTTTTTAATGGAGGACGAGGTGCATGATATGAGGAAAATCTGCCAACCAATAACATTGATCAGTATTAAGATGGCAATACGCCTCAGGACAGATATTCAAATACTGAAGTCTACACTGCTATCACAATAGCCTATGGTCATGCGTATTATGTTTTTATACATTATAGTGATAAAATCACTGCAAAACATCCTAAAAAAGGATAGGTAAAATCATCTTATACAGCTCACTACAAAGATTGGACTGCAAAGTTAGTCACATGTCCACATCATAACATAAATAGAACCCAGGTCATTTTCTGTGGCTTCTCTCTCCCTCCTGCTGCCCTGTTTAACTGTTTCTCCGCTGTGATGGAGACATGGCTCACTGTGAATTATGTTCATAAAAAAAAGAGACAAAATGCTGTTGCACGACGTTATTACTTGCAACGTCAATGGAAAGACGCAAGTAGTCACCTAGGAGATGGACACAATGATTATGGGTCGTCACAAATGGTGCAACGCTTCTGGTGCAATTAAGGGGAAAATTTCAATTACAGTGTCAAATTGGCATGTATGGCAGGGCTGGACCAGGGGATTGAGGCACTTTAGCTGCTATTACATGTCAATATGTCTGCTGTGACAAAGGTTGAGTAAAGAGGAAAGATTGGAAACATTAATTCAATTTGTTAACATATTTTAAACTGTTAATTTAATGTTTTAACAGACCAAAATATCCAAATGTCATGACTTGGACTATTTGTCTGTCTGCAATGACTCAGTTACTCCATTGTGCCATGCATTGCATTAAAAATAGGACAGTCATCCTGCATGTAAAAAAAAAAAAAGTCAGTAACTGCAAGGACATGACAGAGATCACATTAATACCAACAGAGTCTTTGTGCTTGCCGTTGTTTAGCGTTTCAAACTGAGAGTACAACAGCGCGGCTGTTGACATCAGAATCGGTAGTCTAATATCCCCAGACATATCGGTGTACATTAAAAACAATAAAAGCTGCTGTAGCAAAATGACATGTAGCTTTAAGCTTTAAGTGCATGCCATATCGTCTGAGTTTCCCTGATAATTGCTCTGAAAGCATCCGCTGCAAATATAGACCTATAATCCGAGTGTGTAAGTGGCCGACGGCGTCAACAGTCAGTGAGCTGCAGGCAGAGCCAGAGTCATTAGTGCACTTTATACATCTCTAATAATACGTCTGCTTCCTATATTACATTGCGAGGCAAATGCAGAAAAAAAATCTTGTTTCTTATATATTGTGACTTGTGCATTCTTTAAATTAATGCCGTTGCTTACACACCATTTCATAAAGCCACAAACTGTGCATGCACTGTTTTATCTTTTTTATTTATTAATTTTTTTTGCACTGAAGGCCAACACGAGCTCCCTCAGTACACAGCCTCTGCATGAGAGAACGAAACATTTACTGCAGCTGACTCACTGCAGACAGAGACCTCACCTACACTCCACAGGGCACTATAGGACAAATTCCATAAGTTTTGAACTTTAATGACTGATGAACTTCAGTAAGTCTGTTACCCAGGCAAGACAACCTGGCAACAGCACGTAAACAAGCTGAACCCTTTCTTGTATTGAGCACAGTCAGCCATGCAGAATTTATTGGATGGTTGGACAGAGCAGGTTCACACACGCCCATCGTGAGGGCTGCCACTGCACTCCCCTCATGCTACCAAAACCAGGAGTCATGGAGGAATGTAGCAGCTGCATGTTGCTGCGGTGCCGGCAGTCTGGAGAACACAGCATCCTCTTATACTGGAGGTGGAACGGTAGAGGACTTTTAAAGGCCGATAAAATAATGATGATTGTGTGTTATGATTGTGTGAAACACTGCCTTCGCAAGTACATTTTACAGAAAATGTAACAATCTTTGATTTTATTCTAAACTGGATAACTGTGAAGTGAACTGAAAGGTAATAAAATCCCCCAAAAATATATAAATCTGTAAATCAAGCTCAAAGCAGCGCCCTATTGGCCTGTAGTCATCTGGATAGTAATATCTAGTTACATACACATTTAAAATGTCAGTTAAATAAATAATGTTTCTGACATCAAAGTACTGAGTGAAGTTTATAAAGAATGAGCACAGACATCTGTCAGTGTCTGTCCCTCCTGTCCTCCGATGTGAGGGGAGGGGGGTCGTCTCAGACAGCGGTTTACAAGAACCTGACATATTTTAAGAGAGATTCACGGCAAACAAAATAGTCAGTTCCATTACCTACAGTCAGCTTCTGTTTAAGCTTATTCATGACATATATCTATCAGCTGTGGTCACCTGGGCCTGGATGTTATCACGACTCAACTGAATAGGGTGTTATCGGTGAGGTGTGAATATTTAATCGATGGTCGATAATTGATCGTTAAGAATTCAATCCATCACATGAAGATTTGATCGACCGGTCTCGTTATCAAATCAAGGCCGACTTAATAAATATCACTCAGGGGCAGCACAGATTCAATTAGCTTTTTACGGCACTTACTGTAACAGAGCGAGTGTTATTTCTCAACTTGAGTTCCTTTCTCTGTTGGCGGCATTAGAGAGCTGCAGCCGAGCAGCTGAGCCTCCTCACACACACACACACACACACACACACTTATATACACACACACAGCCCCGCCCCCCTAAGACAAGGGGGGGGGGGGGGGGGGGGGGGGGGCAGGAGTGAAGGAAAGAAACGGACAGCGAAACACGGTGGAGGCTGAATTTATTTATGCCAATAACTTAATTAATATGCTCCGTGTGAGAGTCTCTGCTGATTTCGTCTTTTATGAGGCTGTTGTGCAACTCTCTGTTACTTTTCTCTATTTTAGCGAGCGTCCATCATCGAGTGACGGTAGTTATCCTGACACTGGCACGTGATGATGCAGTTAAGATGGGGGTAATTAGATGGTTGTTTGGATGTTTTCACACTTGGTCCCCTTCATCCTTCCAAATGAACTAAGAGTGATTAGTCAGCAATTTTTTTTGCACATAAGTGAAAACTCCAAAACACCTCAGATCACAGGCTGCCTCACTTCAAACGCATCGAGCCACAACTGTCTCCATCACACAGAAACCCTGAGGTTTTGCTCCAATATTCATAAGCAATCGATGGAACTTTATTAAGGCCGTACTGCAGCCCTGCATAAAAGTAAAAGAAAGTAACGTTATGTCAAAAGTAGTTTACCACATGAAATGAAATGAAAAAAGGGAGAATCCTCTGAAATAAAAGGCACATCCCCCTAAGAGTGTGAAGAGAGAGAGGACTGAGGCCGCAGCAGAGTTGAAGACCAGGAAGAGAACTGAGTCGTCTTTCAAGTGAGCTCACAACCTGAATGCAAGAAGAACTTTAAGAGGAATGAGTTTGGGTTGTTTAATAACGACTATATGAAGTTTGCAAACTGCAGGAGAGGAGTATTCAAAAAGTTTTTATGTATGATCACATTACACAATGATCATTTTAACTCTGACCTATCCTTAACTGACCAGATCTTAACCACAGTATTATCACCATAAAACACAATTATTATTTAAAGTAGCAGCATATTATTGCCCTATCCAACAGGCTGATGACAGGTGGAAACAATAGGTTGATAAGTTCTAACTCAGCAGATGATAACATCACTGATAACGTCCATTCATGGGGGCTGATAACGTTACAAGCAGGTTGTGTATCCTGGGAGACAAAGCAGGCAGAAACATCACTTTTCTACATGGTTATGCTTGTTCAACAGGTGGTTTAATAAATGAACTAATGGCTTTGTACTCATGAAAGTTTAATTGCACTTGCACTACAGCAAAGGGCATTTTTCCACTGTGTGTGTGTTTGTTTGTGTGGAGGAGCTCAGCTCGGCCCTGACAGAGAACAGAGGAGAAGACAGAGAAGCAGTGGTCAGCTGATTTTGTGCAGAACAGTGATGTATGGTCCTACAGAGGCGGCACAGCCAATAGCCACTTGTAATGATAATTGTAATGCAAAGTTTATACTGTATGAACTTCCAGCAGGGCAGGGCACAACTAATGTTTTTTGCCATCATTGAATAATAATTAGTTGTTTTTTATGATTAAATGATTGTGTATAGCAAATGACAAAAAATGGTGTCTTCAAATTGCTTGTTTGCTGAGCAACAGTCTATATATATATATATATATATATATATATATATATATATATATATATATATATATATATATATATATATATATATATATATTTTTTTTTTTTTTTTATTTACTGTCACATAAAAGCAGCAAAATTGTAGTATGTAAGAAGCTGACACAAGAGAATATTTATCCTCCTTGATGGCTTTGACATCTGAGGATGAGCCATTGTGTTCCCTGGTTGAATGGCCTGCGACTGTGAGTCATTAACACAACGCTGATTTAGCTGAAAAATATTGTGACAGTTCACGAGATGGCTTCAAGCAAATCACCCATCAAGTCAATAAAGAAGGTCAGTAAATCTGGTTTTTGTTGATGCTCTGAGGACAATTACAGTATATTTTAGTGTTTATTTGATACGATTTGCCAGAGCAACAATGAATGCATAAATGAGAGCAAGGGAAATCGTAGACACCACCTTCTAACTCACTGCTTGGAGAAGTGAGTTAGAGCGTGTGCGTGTGTGTGTGTCTACATATGTATTTTACAGTATGTGTGCATGCTTGTGCATGTAGTTGTGCAGGCTTTGGTATGCAACTTGGAGAAAGTACAAGTTACGCTCACACATCCACCCTCCTTCCTTAAAGTGCTCAGTCCTCTGGGAGGAAGAACAGCCAAAAGGCTTCTTTGATAGTTTTAGAAGAAGGAGACCTTTCTTCTTACAGAATAAATATATTTTTTCTGTTATTGGGTTGTCAGTCCATCCCATTTGTGATATCTCAGGAATACCAGGAGGGAATTTCTCATCTGGCACACATCAAAGATCTCTGTAACTTTGGGAATGTGTTTTTTTTTTGGCCAGAATTCAGGAATTGGTCAGTCAGTCATTTTCTATACGTGCTTAATCCTCATTAGAGTCACAGGGGTCTGGTGGAGCCAATCCCAGCGCATTTAGGGCGAGAGGCAGGGATACAGCCCAGACAGGTCACCAGCTTATCATGCGGCACACACACTCACACACTCATACCCATGGACAATTTACAGACTCAGGAATAAATTATTATTAAATATTTTAATTCATTCTGATTCATGGTTTCACATGTCTAATATGACAGAAGTCTGTCAAAGGCAAAAGGTTAAAGGTTAACTTTGCTCATAATTGTTTGGTCATTATCTATAATTATCATTGTCTAAGGAAATTATTAATTCTTAAAGTAAAAAAAGGCATTATTAAAAAGAATTAATAGTAACTGGGAATGATTGTGGTCTCATTGACCAATAATGAAACATTGGAAAAATCTTAAAGAGGTGTTAACTTAAAATTTCAACACCTAGGTGATATTATTATTAATATTTAGATGGTGAACAGTGAAGGTTTGACTGACCGACTCTCAACAAGCTGTTAATACATCACTTACACAAATGTTGCAAAAACAACTTCTCTTATATGCATCTGAAACTATAACATTTTTTTAACATTAGGGATGAATTAATTGTGTGCATACAGGTGGTTGCATTTGTGTGTGTAAGATGATGGAAGTCATGTGACGTGTGGGGTAGTAGGAGGAGAAAAGGCAAAGAACCAGTGAGCCTTTGTTTGTGGAGACACAAACTGCTGGAGACTAACTCATGCAGGGCCGCGGTGAAAGGCTGATTCCTTCTCCAGCCTATTTCCACCTGGGAAATGCAATTCAACGACCCCGAGGCTGCTTTATGTTAGTTTCATCAGTGATATCGGACAAAGCACAAATCACCTGGGTGTGATAAGCATGAGTAAAACAAATAGCAGCACGGCACTATCTCACAGAATAAATCTGCTGCAGCAACTGGACTCGCAGCCCGTTAACTTCACAACAACAGTACACAACTGTTTACAACCTAATTACAGTGGTGAAGTTTAAAATAAAACACTACTTATTCTGTCAGTGCCAAGACTAATGCCTCTTTCTTGTGTTGCTTGGAGAAGTGAGTTATGCGTGTTTCAATCTGTCTTTTGGGTCCAGTTCTGGCGCGATTCCTTGGCTCCGGTGATGACGGTGCTGTTTCGTTATTCAATTTATTTATTTATTTGTTTTTACGACAGCCAGATAATTCTCAGGTGGGCTGGCAGGTATACCAGCAAGGCGACTTAATTGAAGAACAGTGGAGTAATTCCTTGCTTCTTCACCTTCTGCAGGAAAGGATGAGCGCGCAGGGTTGGTTGCGCCGCGGCTTCCTCGTCAGGGTCCTGGGAAATGTGCTTGGTTGAACACAAAAGGATCTCAGCTCGTCCAGCGAGGTGAGGCTGCTGCGGCCGACCACGGCTTACCGTACCTGCGGGGTTTCGCCTCCTTCCACATCGGGTCTCTGACTGTGACATTGGGAGTTTTCTGCTTATCGCTAGTGTTAATAACCTCAGTGAGTCCAGTGGCCAATCGCATCTATGTGTGAAGCGCAAAGCATGTTGGGAGCTGGAGTTTGTGTGCCGACTCCCTTTGTTTAAAAGTCGGCGGTCTTCGGTGCTTCGGTTATCAGGCTTTAAGACAAAGAGCCTCTGTGTAGATGAGGCTCCTGCTTGGTTCAACGCCACAACTCAGCAACAGAAGGGGAGATTGGGACCATGTTTCTTGGGCGCCCACCGTGACACTATGGTGACTATATAGATATTCTGTGCTACTAGGTTATTGATGTGAGTGAAGCATCCATGTTTTAGAATTTATAGCTTCTTTGCAGCAACATCCATATCTGAAGCATAGAGACAGGCCTCTATTTCTATTTGAGCAAAACAGATTACCAGTGGAATAAAGAATTTTTTTTGTCTATTTTACCTGTAAAATACACGGTTCATTTATTGAAAAAGAACAGTTACATTACAGAACATTAATAACATTACAAACGACAACCTGCTGGTTTAGACAGCTTACCACTTCATACTTTAATCATCCTTAAAAAAAATCTTCAAATTCTGTATAATCCTTCTCCTCAGTTTGCTCCTCCTCTTCATCTCTCCCTGTAATCTCATCATCACGCATGGCAGCCTCTGCAACAAGCTCTGCAGCTGCCACGGAAACAGCGTTCTACTACTGTTCATTTACTGTTTGCGGCATGTTTGCTCGTGTCGGCCACGTACATGTCACATGTCCAGGCCACTGTAGCCATGGCTGGATATTTTCCTGGACATGGCTCTGGTTTTCTAATGAGCTGAACAGTCTCATCTGTATATTTATGTGTTCAGGTAGAGATTTAAATTCTTGGTTCAAATAATAGCCTGGGCCTGTATTAGAGATTAGCCTTTATTTGCTCCACAAACAGCAAGAACTGCCAATATTAGAGAATTTATGGTAAATGGACATTATTTCTGACTTTCTAATATTTATTTCCTTTCTACTAAGATATGATGATTCTGATGATGTGTATATATACTTTGTTAGATATAGATGCCTGATTTAATTGAATTATCCTATATTATCTGGGCTATGGTTTTTTGATGTTTTTTGATGTTTTTTGATGAGGTGAGTTGTAATGTAAGTTAAAAACTTTCTTGACCTGACTTTTTTGGTTGACAAAATGATGAATGATTTTTATGTGAAGGGTCGCAGAATTGTGCACTTTATATGCATCTTTCTGCCGCTACGCTCCACAATAGACAGCAGTGTCTATTGCAACAAGCACAGTGTTGTACGAATAGAATCAGCACTCAAATAACCACCACACACGCAAACACGACAAAACACAGCTGCAATAATGAGTCACCTGCTCCTGAGCCTACACACACACACACACACACACACACACACACACACACACACACAAACAGCTAAAACACAATGTTTCCTCAACAATGGAACAGAAAACTGAACATAGCCTACCCATCTCTGATGGTAATGTTAGTCCAAAAGGTGTAATAAGCACTTCACAACTCAGTTCACTCATGTGGCTGAAGTGTGTCTGTGTGTGTTTTGCCATGTGTGTGTGTGTGTTGGTGTGTGAGCTCGAGAAGGGGAGAGGGACCGGCTGCATTTTTCTGAAGCACAATGCAAAACACAACATTATGGGTATTTTGTGTTTTTATGAGATGTACAAGGTGGAACAAAAACACCACCTGCGATGACCTTGCACCAGCACGTGCTGACGGCAACTCACTTGAAAGCTGCGGTAAGGGTTCTGTTGTTGAGAAGGAAATTCTCAACAGGACTTTCACGATAACCCCTTCAAAGACAATGGAAGTCATCAGGGCTAAATCAGTCTATTGACTCGAAAAGCTCCGCTGGTGACAGAAAGAGACGAAAATCTCACTTTTTTCATTGGGATTCAACTGCAGAAACCTGCTTGATTATGGTGATTAGTCTACGAGAAAGCGTTCCTGTCAGCAGGTAGGAGATTGGTGAAATAAAACACAGAAGAACTGATTCCATGGTGAAGGAGTAACATGCATCATGTTGTCTTTTCTAAATGAAGCCTAATAAACTGGACAAAGTTAATTTTGTACTTCTTCTCACATAAGAGAAGGGACCATTCTATGAACCTGTTTATTTGCTGCGTTGACAGGGAATATTAACCAACACTAAAAGTGAAATTAGGGTTTCTGCCTCTTAGCAGTTGATTTATGGGGTCCTGCGAACATCGTGGCAACAACAGGGTGTTTGGCAGAGCGTTAGTGGGCTCATATATAAACTGCGTGGCTGGTTAAGGGGAATGAGGGTCATTTGTGCTGGCAGGTGATAATCAGGTAAGTGGGGAAATGGCAACAACAGGAAAAATGGGCAGAAAAGTGCAAAAGTACAGACACTGCCAAAGTTACAAACACAGAAGGCTCTGAGAGGCTGTTTGTAAGTCGTTGCATATTAAATTGAATCACTTGCCCTACGCTTTCTGCCACTACCACTAGCACTAGCCTTTGCTTTATCAGCCATAATAAATGAAGGTTAACGTGTGCAGAAATAGTAAAGTACGTCAGGGGATACGAAGCCTGATGCGCTAGGATGCTCACAGAAGCACGTGCAAGAACAAACTGTTTGAAATGAGTGTGGTGAGTGGTGAGAGACGCTCGTGTGGTGAGAGACGCTCGTGTGGTGAGAGACGCTCGTGTGGTGAGAGACGCTCGTGTGCCATGCTGCTCAGCACGGGTTAGGACAGGAAAGAGAAACTCTGTGAGCAGGACGTTCAAAATACAAACTTGCAAACATAATATGTGATTTTATGAAAGTTTATGGACATTAGTCAGCGGTGGTTCATATCTGTAAATGTTCGTCAGAAGTTTGTGTCTCAGGGAACTGCTGTATGTTACGATGAATAAGTCATAAGTAGTGGAATTTGTTTCAACTGTAAATGAGTCGTGGTCAGGCCTAAAGGGGAAAGCTGGGAATCTATCTTCAGGCTGATCTGATATGTGAGGGTTAAATTCATAAAATGGAGGTGGATATTCTATTCTTCCTTTTTGTCTTGCTTTTTTAAAACAATGTAAATAAACACTTTCAAAAGTGTTTAAATAACAATGGCTGTAAGATGATTTTCATTATTTAATTGTTCTGTCTGTTATGTTATGTTATGTTGTGGAAGAAAAAAAAGTGAAAGATGTTATAATAGAGCTCATTCCAATTATTTCCAAATTTATTCAGTTTATCATCATGTATATTGCAGATAATCTCTATATCGTCACGATACAAAAGATGCAACCAACAAATACTAATACCTAAAACTATTATTCACTTACCAAAAAAGCTGCAGAATAATTTCAATAGCAATTGTCTAATTGTTTCAGCTCTAACTGTGATCAAGATATACTGAACAAGCATCTCACACTTTAGAAAAAAAACAAACACTTGTCTGTGGACAAACTGTTCACTATCGACACTGTTAGTAATATGTTGCAAATGGACTGAGTGATTTAGCAGTCAGGCTCTATTGTATACGCAGCATATCGTATGATAAAGGAGATATTTGTGAACACTTTAATTCTTGCTATGGTTCAGAATTTCATGACTTATTCAGGAAGCAGCAGGCAGGAGGACAGGGGACACATTTAGACAGAGAACTGTATGCAAATCTGAGTGCTTTTAATAGCCAGACCACGTAATTCATCACTGCACCGTGATAGCGTTTCTCATGTTACTGAATGTAACTGGCATAAATTTGCGCAGCTGTTGAAATAGAGTGAAGAGAAGAGGCTCTACTGTTCTTCACAATTAATAAATATGAAATGAATGTGTCTTCTATAAACATTGTGCTGCAGATTTATCACAAGGCTGAATTATCTGTCTGGCGCAGCTGGAGACAGTGTGAGACAAAGTGTCTGGGGGTGAGGAGTGTGAAACAGGAGTGTATTCTGGGTGGTAATTTCAATAAATCCAGAGATTGTTTGAAATACAGGGGCACAGGAGGATGTTTGGCAATGAAAACAATTAATTATTCTGACTCCAGAGGGCAAGACCATCAAGATGAGAATAAATTAGACGTGTAAAAGCCTCTCACACGAGTGTTGATTCAAATTTTGTCCCTTGACAATGTGTATTAAATGGATGAGTTCACTATTGCAAATATTGCCAGTAATGGACCAAAAACATGAATACAGCTTATTTAACTCAATCTGGTTCATCTGTGACTGCCTGAGATTTACATTACTTCAAGATGCCAGCGAGTCATGTATCTACCCTGATGTATAATGACGTATTGATGAGATTGTCATTGATTGACTATAGGTATTCTCAGGAGGGATTTATAGCTGCATGAAATAATTTTTTACTGGAAGGGAACATCGTGTTTCCAAAACATTTTGCAAGTATCAACAGATCAGCTTGTTAAATTCTGACATTGGATAGCAAAGACACAGGGCTACACGAGCATTGCATTTCTCTAGCCTGTATTGTTTAATAATAATAATAATGACAAGCATTCTAAAAGCTCAACTTTCTAACCTTTTCTTCTAATGAAAAAAAAGGTTTTCCCCATTTCCAGTCACGCTATGTGAAGTTACCAGCTTCACTTTAAGATGATAGTGGTATCTACGCCTGGAATGATGCCTCCGGAAAAGAAAATAATTAATAGCTGCAGACCTAGTGGTATCAAATGCAAATAAGAAAATAAGCCCCCAGTTTTAAACACATAAATATGTCAGACTTTGTAATCTTTGAGAAGCTTTGTCTCTTTGTCTCTGAAAACTCATGGAGCTTCAATGAAGACAAATCAAAGTGCTTACTTGTTACATTTTCAATTTGCCAGCAGTCGATTTCGTTCTTACTCCTCCTCACGTTACTCTTTCATAATTAATGGCACTAAGTGAGGAAATGGGCTCTGGTTAAACACGCCCGTGCCATTATGGTAAAGGCATTTACAGCTACCAGGTAAACACGTGTAAACTGTCATGTCCTCATGAAGTGAATGCATGAGTACATTATCTCATCTGTGCATGGTTTCAAATCCATATGGTTTAATAAGAAAAGTTGTTCCCTTCTTCTTTGAAAGAAGCTGTACAAAGACAATATGTTTCTAATGAATTCAGCATCTGTGACAGCTACACCCAAAAAAGAATTAAACATTAAATGATAATTTGATTATGATTTTCTTTCAGAGATATGTTTGTAAGAGAGCTTCATTTGCATGTATTTAACTAACAAAGCAGACGGAGGAACCTGCACCATGACTCGTTCTCCCTGCTGCCTCGAGAACATCTCAACATCATTATCTTTAGTTTCTTCCCAACAATAGAAGTAAACATCACAGAGTTTTCATTTTGTGTACTGGATGTTTTTAGACCTGTTTCTGCATGCAGTTTTTGTACCTCCTCCTTTTTATCTGATGCAGTTCATCTTTTGTACCAATGATTTAACCGAGAGTTCCATGTCGGTCAAACCTGTGTTCAAGCGGTGAGCCACGCCACGATGTTTATGAGCTGCTGCCAGCTGCTTGGGCCTGCACAACAAATTTATAACGTGCGCACGAACCAAAAACGTCAATACATTCAATAGATTTCTGTTAGCTAACCTCTTCAACCTGAACACATGTATAGCTTTAGCATATTCCAGGGAGCAGAATGTCGAAGCTGCATTTCTTCCACTCAGCAAATGCTAGCCTCTACAGTATGAGACTGTCAGACTCTAAACGTCATTTTCTATTTGCCTTTATTGAGTCAGCTGTTACTGATGTGGGGTTATGGTGGGGGAGGGGGCAGATGGATCAGGGTGAGACTAGACCAGGCTGCAGGGAATTACCTGGGCCTGGGAGGGGGATTCATCAAAGCTAACCGTAATTGAAATATTCTATCAAAATACATATTCCCAACCTTCACTCTTTATTAATCTGTCACTGATATAGACCAAACTGGAATTGGAATGAGTTATATGCCGCACTCTGATCAGCTGCAGCCCAAATGCAGAAAATCAGTAATGGGGATGCTATGAAATGGTGATGTGTGAATTTTTATATAAAAAGAGTTCAGTTTTCCAAATTTTAACCCACAGATGACAGCACAGCTTTGGAACACAGCATCGATGCAAATGTTCCTTCTCTGCAGCCTATCATGTCGAAGCTCTGTTCACTCAGGAATAGGAGAACTCCATATTTGTATTTATTGCAGAAAGTATCTGTTGCCAAGGTTACATTCTGTAACTTAAAAAAACAGGATACATTTCTGTAGGGAAGGTTGGGGCATTTTAACATGACATTAGGTCTCTACAGACTGCATAACCCACTAATAATTATAGGCCTAATGACCTTTTGTTTTCTCCCTGTGGTGGACCAGCAACCGTTGTGGGTCTGGCTCGTCTGGAACTCCTAGCTGCATGCGGACACAGAAATATAAAAGAAAATCTGTATTAAAGGAATTTTCCACACAAAATGGGTAAAACCTATATTCTCAAATTCTCACCTCAAAAGGATAACCTTCCAAAATCAACATGACTTTTGAATGCATCTAGATGATGATTTTACTTCATCTAATCCTCATCACTGATTGGCCCCTTACAAAAGCATAATGTCATCTTTTATTGAGCAAAGCAGCTTTCGATTTAAACATTGCATTACTACTTTTAATCAGAGGGAAATTGCTCCAAAATGTAGGCACGCTCATTTACTTTTACTCCGTTGCTAATTTTAGCTGCCTGCACTGATGTTATTCACTTTGCTGAAACAGTCAAACAAGCCGCTTCAGATTTATTTAACATTTTTTCATGAATGTTGTGCTGTTTTAAAGTGAACTTCTCTGTTGACATGTATTGCAAACTTCAGATTATCAAACTGCATTTTTTAAAGGCTGCTGTGAATGTTCAGTGGGTGTTTGGGGGTAAGATTTGCACAGCCTGGTGGTTTAATATGTACTGCACTGATATATAATAAATGACATTCAGGCCATCATTACGCATATTTACCTCATTTACAATAGAGCTGTCGATCTCCCTCTATAATGCCATTCAAATTTGATTCCTTATTATGTCACGTTTTACATCTGAATTATATTTGAATATTTACCCATACCAGAGATTTGATTATAGACTGATCTGAGCTGTACCTGTAGGAGGGAATATTTTTGTGCACCTTACAGAGAACAGAGTGAGACAGAGGAAGAAGACATCAGGAGATCACAGGCAGAAACTGCTTGCTCATGACGAGCATGAAGATTCTCCAAAGCCTCACTGAAGGAGGGGTGTTTTATAGCTTCTAGAAGGTGTGTGTGTGTGTGTGTGTGTGTGTGTGTGTGTGTGTGTGTGTGTGTGTGTGTGTTGCTTTTCCTGTCTGGTTCAGTACATGTTCTGACCAATACAACGATTTTAGTGTTACACAAACACCAGTACACAATTATAGAACAGGTTAATGCCAGAAATTTGTACATACCATGAGGGTATACAAGGAGAGGAGGTGATTTTTCCTCACTTGCGATAAGGTTAAAGTAAAGTCAGGCTCTGCTGTCGTCTTTTCAACTCAAGATGAGAGGGAAAAGAGAAAGAGAGCAGTGGTGTTGGAGCGAGGAAGCGGGAGGAGATAACAGGCACAGAGAGGGCTGGTATCAGACTGACAGACTGACAGGGCCAGATAGCCGGTAAACGCCTGTTCACTACGCCGCTGCCCAATACATTTATTAGAAAAAAAGATGCTTTCGAAACCACATTTAAAAAACATTATAATGTCAGCATATAAATAGATAGATGTCAATAAAAAAATCATTTGCTTGGTTGGTAGTCAAACCACAGACCAACCACTCCATGATTGGCTCGGGACCAGGCCGTGGCTGCTGCACCAGATCTGCCCAAAAATGTAACAAGGGGGGAAATATACCAAACTCTGTTGCACCTGGTGGGATAATTCCCTTTCTCTAATTTTCAACTTTTTATGTCATATTGAGTTTTTTTTTTTTTTAACTCTGCCATCCAAAATCTCTGGGATTTGAACTAGCGCATCTATTTGTATTGTTTCTGAGCCTCTCGTTGCTTTAAATTAACAATGAGCACACAAATGATTTTGCTGGCATTGTAGAGCAGTTGATGCCTAAAGCACTGCGCCAGCATCCCTGCCTGTCTCAGCCTCCTCCCTTCAAATATTCACAAATGCCTCTAGAATGCAAATGCTATGCTTAAAAATAGATCCAATCCATTTTAAGGAGGTGATATGGTGCAGAAGGGAAGTCTTTACACATTCTCCTGTAAAATAATACTCAGAACCTGGTTTTGTATTTTGATGGATGTCTGGGCTGAGGGAACGGCAGTCGGTGAATCACACCTCCTCAAGTATTTCTGAACAGTTTACCATCTGTACCCTCTGAAGGTTGTTGCTGTGCTTTTGCCTGTCACAAATCCTAAGAATACTTGAATATCAGCTTGAATTGCCTCTCTGAATTATACTCAAATGTTAAGGTTTTTATTACATCACAACTATCATAGATTTTTTTTAAAATTTGATTTAATCTTCATTTGAAAGTAACGTTAAGATTGAAACCTCTTTTAAAGGAGAGACCTCGAGATTGAGGGTTGATGCTGATATTTAAACTATAACTGCGCTCCTCTGTTTTCAGCAGACTGCCCTCTAAAAGCTTTTGGAAAGCTTTCTGAATCCTCTGACTGGACATGATAGGGGGCCACAGCAGCGAGGGCAGAGGCTGCCATCAGCCCGCAGCCAGCGGCCTGCAGCGGGCCTGGCCTGACACTCCAAAAACTCCCCTTGTCTTGTGTTTTTGTGGGCCATCTGTTATGCAGTGATAAGGACTGGGCTGCTTCACTTTTTTCTTTTCTTTTTTCTCCCCCGCAACACTGCATAGATTTAGAGAATTAGCTGTACATCTTTTTGTATTGTTGGAATTAACATTGGTTCAAATTCTCCCTCTGGACCCTAAACCTGTACGGTATGACTCATGTTGGTGGAAGCACAGCGCAGGATGTAAAACATGAGTTTTTTTTTTTTTTTTTTAATTTTGTGAAAAAACATTAGGGCAAAATCTGCTGCAGCCTGATTAGAGACCTGAGAAACAGCGATGCTGGTAGTCTAAGCAGCCGCGCTGACTATGGAGGCTGCTCGCCGCCTCCTGGAAACTACACCAAATGTTGATTGGTGGGTTCATTTTGGGTGGTGCACTGAAGCAGCTCATCCACGCCCTGCCTGGAGCAAGACATTTAGCCCTTTTTATTTGCGGAGAACACAATACAGATATCAGCTCGTTTGGGGTGTATTTGAGGATACAGTGAATGTTCGACATAATTGAAACGCTTTGAATACAGTGAGACAAAGTGTGTCACAACAAACTCACAACCCATGTGAAATTTTCTGGTGTTTTTTACTTGTTTTGTTTATCTCCGGCAGCCTTTCTTCATAGAAGAATCTTAAAAAGCCTCATTACCGCCTTTTTAGTTTGTGTCTGTGAAAGGTGCGAGACATTTAACCAGCTCAGTGTGCAGATGGAGAAAGCCTCGAGCTATTTTTTATTATAAATGAACACACCAGTTCATACTTGCACCCCGGCTGTAAGGGTTTATCTGACATACAGTATGATAAAATGCATTTTATTGTGTCAGAAATCCTACGCTCCCAAACAGGTTGTTTTTGATATTATATTGATGTTTCTACACAATGTGCCTCATGCTTTCTTTGGATCCTTCAGATTGATTTTGGATGACAGTTCTGGCAACGTGCAATATCAGTATTTTTAAAGACAGTAACATGACAACTAAAGAACAACCGTTCCATGGTAGAAATAGAGTTTTTCCCAGTATCCTTTGTGTTTTTTGTACATTTGTAAATATTGTATTTCCCAGCCTATCTGTAAATATGTTTTCACTCCTTTGTCCTGCAACAATTCAGCCGTGCGCGTTGGGGTTTCCATTGACAGCAGCGCGCTCTTCTCAATCTTGTATCATCACGGCTGAACAGATCTGAGGTTTTCTTTGCAGCCAATCACTGCACCATCTTATTTATTGATGTGTGCACCTTCAGCCACACAGGAAGAGAACAAGTGAAAGAGGAACATGAACTGGATGGGATAAAAACCTACAAATGGTTTTGCCGTTAAAAAAGGATCCCTGCATTACACATTGTGTAGTAAATAAATACTGGCACTGTTACAACATTTCAACACGACCTTAGAGTTTATATTCACTTAAATGTTAAGCATTGCAATTACTGTATGTGTCTTTGAATTCAGCAGCCCTGACATTCTAGGATGCAGTGTTCATTTCTACGCTGAACGTGGTAGAACTGAGGGGGAGTGAAAGTACATTAAAAAATAGGACCTCAGATGAGATAACGAAACCTCAAAGGACTCATTAAAAATCTTCCAATAAAATGAAGGGCAAACAACAAATAAGGACACTGCCTCAGCTGAACAGCAAGTGTGATAGGTATCAACGTGTATTTTCATCACCAGCTGTAAGAGACTAAATGTAATGTATGTAAATAAAATAGATATAAATAGACCTGCTCTCAAAGCTGCATGATGATGAAGTGAAAAAAGTCTGGTGAACACTATTGCATTCATGTTCTCTAATGTCTGTTTGGTTGTATAGAGCATCATGGGACTTTTTGTAAGACTGAACAGCACTAATAATAATAACTATTATTATTCTTATAATAATAATATAATAGCAACCTTTTTTGTGTTTCACCATTCAATACTAATAATAAAGTGCTTTACACCATACAGACAAACAATAGTCCTGTCACCTTTGGTTTTCAGTCTACACCCTGGAATAGGTAGATTTTGAATTATGAAATTATTTTCAGATTTTGTGCTGGTTGAACTGGAATAAAGTATCTGAAATATAGGGAGATAGGTGATAAAGGGGTGATATGGTCACATTTTTTAGAATGGGGCTGTGGTGTTGTGAAGATGGTGGAGTGATTTCTGGATGAGTTATACAGTGGCCCTGAGAGCTCAAACACAACAGCAAATCAAAAAAACACTAACCCTAACACGACAGCACAGAACAGAAAGTGGTTTAACCACTTTAACCATGTCTTTTCTTGAGAGAAATGTGTCTCAGGCAATTAACTGCAGCAAAATCATGACGAAAAAAGGTTAAACTTGCCTCCACAAATGTTTCTCAGGAACATTTTTACCCAAAGAAGCTCATGAAATCTATGAAATCTACACACAGGTAAGAGAAGCCTCCTCCTGACTTGTGTTGGTCTGAAGCCTCACGCTCACAAATCACTTTTGTGAAAGAGGCCATACACAAATTAGGTTGACTCAAAGTCGTCTACAGAAAGATTCATTTTTTTAAAAGAATTTGTTTGACTCATTTGAAAAAACAGATCAAAAAACACATTGGTTTAATATGTAGTCAGGACATAAATCCTTCCCTTACAGCAGGAGATAAACAAATAAGCGGTTTGACTTTATTGACAAAGGATTTGTTAGTTGGTTTATCACTTTGCATACATTTTTCATACGTTAGTTATATTGCGGAAAACACTCAATATAGAGTAAGCGTTTAATTTAAAGTGGTCTTTCCACATTACTGCTTCCTGCAAAACTTCTTGAGTCAGGAACAGCCCTATTAATGCAATTATAGTATCTTTCCACAATTGTGAGAAGCACTCGATGTGACAAACAAAAAAACTCCATCAGGTGCTTTACATTTATTTCCATTCCTGCTGGTGTACAGAGTGATTAGAAGCTTCTGTATGCTACTTTCTGCTCTTTCATCAGGGGAGAGTCACATCCCCAAACTAAGCTTTTCAAAGGGAAGCTCTCACACTAGCTTTGGTTGATAAGTGACCTGTGCCTTATTTCCCTCAAAACTCACCCAAGTGAAAAGTCAAGATTTTCTCCACCTGAATAATTGATATATGCCCCATACCAGCGATCATCAGAGACCACGATCAAAAACAAGACATGAATAAAGTATCGGATGCCTATGTCTCCCATCCAAATCCATGCAGATTTCATTAATATAGAGCAGAGACATCTGATTCTACATGCAGTGGGTAAGAAAACGACAAACCCAACAGTCTTTAAAGACGTGTCACTACTACTCGGTGAAATATTAAACACAATATGTCAAAAACCTTCAACCATCTTTTGCTATTCATTAAAAAATCTCTTTGTGAGGCGGTGCTATTGAAGGGGAAACTTTTTTTTTTGTACGACTCAAGTGAAATTATGTTCATTGTTAGAAAGACATCAGATAGTAAAACGTAGGTGCAAAGACATTCTCTTGGGAACTCAGTGGGTTGAATTTGTACAGCCCTTCTGAACAGTGGCAAAGGTGAAATGATCTGTGATAATATGACAGGCTCTGAGGACACACTGCTCCATGAAGACGTTGATAACATCAGAAAACATTCGCTTTCATTAAACGGGAGGACCATGCCTGCTTTGATTTCAATTCATAGACTGCTCCTCAGTCAAGTGTTTCTTTGATTCGTATGGTTTTATCAGATCAATTAAAATCATATCACAGTTCTCATAAGACGTTAAAAAGATGACGACTCTATTGCTTCGCATAGATTTATGGTTGTAATTTACAATTGTGAGTAGTTAATAGATTTTTTTTTTCAATTGAGGCCCATTGATTAATTAGTTATGTCAGAAAATTATAAAACATTGCCCACACGTTTCTACAACCCAAATGAGATCTTAATGGACTTACTTGTGCATAAAGTTTTTCAGTTTACTATTCCATAACTCCAAAAGTCCACCTTAAAATGTTTCTTTTTTAATATAAATGTCAATGTGTGTAAATGTAGTGTTAATAGTTTTGTACTAATGCAATCTAAAAAAAAAAAAGGTCTTCAGGGGGAAAGAAGCAAAAAGGCTCCTTTCTGTCTCAGGCTGGTTTGATTGACAGCAGCTGGCAGGCTGCTGAGAGATTTCACATGGGATGCTGAAATATTTTAAGCCTGCTGTTCTCATTCTCCTATTCATACATTTTTCAGGATGTTCTTGTTCTTTTGTGACTTTTTAAACTATTTCAAAACCTCCAAAGTGATCACAAGCCACACATTTTTTTTCTCACTTGAATCAGTTTCATCTATCCAAAATGAAATTTGAACGTTCTATAGCTCCAACGATCTGCCCCAGATGGAAAAGTGGATGAAATCATGCGTCTATATACCATAACATTCATGTTGTTAAATTTTAAATATCATTGCCAGTGAATAATTGGTGTTTGCTCTGAAAGATGAATATCCTTCATTATAGATTCATGTAATTACTTCTCTGCCTTAGGCCATATCACTTTATTTTTATGCTCTCAGGTGAATGCTCTAAAAGATTTTGTTTTATATCCAACAATGATGACTGTTTTTCTGAGAAGCACAGGAGCCATATCACAGAGTCTGATTTGTAAAGAATACAACCTCCCATAAAGGATAAATGATGTTAAACGGAGGGCACAGATATGACTTGCAGGATAAAAAGCGATAAGATACAGCTAGAGAAACTTCTTTCACATCCCAGAGGAAGTCGGATCTGATAGCAGGCTATAAGAGAGCTATCTCCAGACTGGATCCCATGGAAAGAAAAATCCATTTTTTAAAGTTATAGTTTAAATAGCAAGGTTTGCACAGGCAAAATGTCAGGAACTCAGTATCAAATAATTTCGTCGCACGACCGGTCTCATATTATCTCCTGTTTTTCATAAAAATTCAGAAGTGTTGCAGCTAGTTGCTCAGTATTTTTTGGTGTTAATGGCATTGAGTTTCTAGAGGAAAACCTTCCTTCCTAAAGGATAAAAAAGCACAAAGAAAGCCTTTGTACGCCTTTAAAGGGCACGAGTGATTTCAGGCTTTAATGAGGAGAAATGAACAAAAGGGCCAGAGATGACAAAGGCTGCTGCAAATAAACATGACCCTCCTCCTAAATTCTGCCACTGCGTGTCCTCTTTCGGGAATAAACAAAGAGAAAGACAAAGCTGTGCGCCTTTCTCCTCTTCCAAGAGGGAAATGTCAGCGTGACGAGCCAGCTCCTGATGCGGCCTAATGAGAGCGTTTCCCCTTCTCGCTGAGGCGCACGCAGCAGCACCTACACAACAGTGGACTCGGACCTGGTAAACATGCTGATTGTTTATTAGCTGCGTTCACTGTCACCAGCGAGGGCGAGGCACAGGGTTCTAGAAGGTCCTGGAGGCCCGCATCTGCTCGACAAGGTGTAAGCACTGCGCTGATGTTAGCTGCTCTCATCTCTTGGTTGAATACTGGTTAATTTGCTGATAAACAATCCCAAACTGTCTCACTGATTGAATTACTTGGGTAGTCTGCGTCATTCTGTTCTTGTGTGATAACAGAATAGTTACATCATAAACAGATAAAGAGTGGTTATATAAATGTCTTTATGAAAAAGAGCTTTCACTGCAGGCCCAGTTCCCCCTGATTTCAAGTCCAGACTCGACGGGGGGGGGGGTTACTTTTCCTGAGGACATGAGACCTTTACGGCCTGGCTCATATGGGACATGCGATGTGGTTCAGAGCAGTGATCGATTAAATCTTTAAATTGATTCCAAACCTTAAAGGCAGCTATTATACGGTCATAAAATAAATGTAACATGATTGTGTCATTTAGCTTCTGTTAGGCGCTGACCGGCAACATTGTCTACAGCACGCAGCCTTAAGAAGGTAAAAGGCAGGAGCAGAGCGGGTCCAACCATAAAGAGATGAAAGCATGACTGATCTCTGTCACTATTAGATAAGAGCACTTTTAGTTCTATGATATTTACGACATGAAACAGATACAGTTGACCCCGTCTTCACCTGCTCATATGTCAAGTTGGACTGAAAAAACAAAAGAGCTTTTTTGAAGAGAAGCAGGCTACACAATAAGACACGAGTGTTTTAAAGGCAGGAGCAGGAAGTCGTCTGTAAATCTGTGAAAAGCTAGAATAAACTCACAGAAAGCTGATATTAAGAAGCAGACACAAAAACGTGTTTCCATATCCATACAATGTGTGTTTCATCTCCTCAGTTATTCATTATAAATCACTCCGTAATATGAATGCTGTATTTTTAGTTGTTTGGCGTTGTTAAATGTTGAGTTGTTGAGTTGTTAAATCCTTCCTTCTAATATTACAAACTGTTGTGCAGTGTTTTGGCATGCCGTCTCTCTTCTAAATACACCAATCAGGAGACAGAGTCTCAGCAGGAGGGCGCCATAAAAAGATGAGGAGCCAAAGCAGACAGTTTGATAATGTTGCTCAGTAGAAAAGCTCTCAGAGAGCGCTGGTCTCCACCAAATATGCTGTGGCTGCCACCCAATATAACTGTCTTTTACTTATTGAATACATGCACTAATGTGGAATTAAAAGTAGCATTTTTCATCACTGGTGTCTGGATTGTGATTGTTGTTGCCATACAGGGTAAATTTATTCCAATAGTGGCATGGGTAGTTAAAACAGAACAAAATCTGTACAATCTAGTTAATACCAGAAAGGAAGTGAAAACCAGCCAAGCATACAACAGTGTGCTGTGACGACTGTAAAACTTGGCGTTAGATTAAATAAAGTTGCTATTCTGACAAGAAATCATCTGCGATTTTGTGCATGGTGATAATGCTCAAATCTAAATAAATCTCTCTCTCTTAATGTCTGGTGTTGTTTGCAAAAAAAAAACAAGTTATACACGTGCAAGATATCACTACTAGGTGGCCCTTAAAGATGGCGCCTGTCTGAAGGTCCATTTTATACAATGTTAATAAACAACAAAAAATTCAGTCCAAACTTTTTTTTGCCTTTATTTTTGTATGTGGCAGAGAGGCTGACAGCAAACAAGGAAGAGCAGGGAATGACCTCCAGCTCTAGTCAGATGTGTGTGGTGGTCAGTGGTGAGATCAAACTCATCTTCTGATCCTGTCTGAATTGTGAAGCTCTTAAGGAGAAACTTATCACTTCAGGCACAGTTTGACAATATGACAATATTAGTATGACAATATACAACCTTTCTAGACTAAATTTATTATTATAGCAGGGTTAAAATTTTTCTCTCACTGTTCACTATGTTTTGTCTGAATTAAAGTCCCACAGGATTCACCAGGATAAACAGGCTCTTTTTATATATGAATATTCTCATAGCAGTCAAAACTCCAGGAATATATGCTAGGTCGACCATGTTTAATTAATTAATTCAGTTTGAATAATTTTTTTTTACATTGATTGGATATCATTTTTTGTTCAGTTCAATGCACACTTGAAGTTTTATTTGTAGCTTTGTTCATTTGTGTTGTGCTGTTATTTAGCCTTACATAGCTAAGACGTACACTTTGTTCTTGTTCAAATCCTAAAGCAACAGAGGAAACAATTTGAAAGTGTTTTACACCCAATATATTTGCCCACAGTCCAAAAACATGCTGAGGCTACCTGGAGAGTCTAA
This sequence comes from Eupleurogrammus muticus, assembly GCA_036785175.1. NCBI lineage: Eukaryota > Metazoa > Chordata > Actinopteri > Scombriformes > Trichiuridae > Eupleurogrammus > Eupleurogrammus muticus. Next base: position 14,517,892 of record JAYKQN010000002.1, on the reverse strand, counting down.
ATTGCTCCAGTGTGAGAGTGTGTGCTCCATGATAGGCTGGTATCCTGCCTCTCAGCTGTCATGTGCTGTGATTGGCTCCAGCAGACCCCCATGACTCTAGCAGGTGTGACTGCCTAAGAAAGAAAGTCAATACGCCTGCGCCCACTATGATCAAGAGACAAGTCACTAAACAAGTGTTGTCATACAAATATCCTGAGACTATTGTTGTCTCCACCTTGAATTTTAAAGAGAATGTTGCAGCTGTGAGTAAGAAGAGACACCAGCGTCTGTTCTGTCTGCTTAAACAGGACAGGACAATGCTGACACGCTTTCATCTTAATGCTTTTACTGAATCTGTTTTATCTTTTGCATCGGTATCATATTTTGGAAACCTACCTCTGAAAGAAATGATCTCTCTGATTATTAATTGGTCTGGTTGGCTGGCTGGCTGGGGGGGGGGGGCACAGCTGGGCTTGGGGTCGCTATACACTAAGAGGTCCCAGCGGCTGGCCAACTCCCATCCCTTACCCAGCTGTTGCCATCCAGGCGTAGATCCATAGTCCCGAAGAACAAGACCACCGGTTGCAGGATCAGTTTTGTTCTGGCTGCTGTTTCTCTAATCCTTAACTTTTCTATTTATCCACTTCTATCTACTAGAAGCTCAAAGTGGTCTTAAAGTAAAGCACGTACCATATTTTTAGAAGCTTCTTAAATTGGCATTTTGGATTCATTGAATAAAAAAATGATTAGTAGTTTCTGACCGGACAATCCATGTTGTTTTAATTGTTGTTGGTATTTGTCCTGTAAAATCCTCTCTCAAATATGTGCAACCTTCTACTAATAAAGTCAAATTGAACTTAAACTTAAACTCATTGGTTAATCACTCGGCCCAAATAATAGACTCTGCTTTGTTAGAAACTTCCTTTACACATCTCCAAAACTTCTATGATTTGAATTATATAATAAAATTGTTTGGAAATACGATATTAATAGTAATGAGAGTGTGGGGCAGGGTATTCTCTGCACTGTTGGTAAAACTGCCGTGATTGTTAATACGTTTTCCAGCTACTTGATCCCATTTGGCTGACAGCAGCTTTGATATCAACTTGTAGAAACACTGCATCCTGAAATCACGTGGAAGGTAAAACATGTTTTTTTATGTGAAGGCATTCTCCTCCCTCTCGTTTGGTGTCAAAATGAATATACAATGAATTTGCTGAATGCACCACAGCGTTTGATGTTTTGACTTCAAACCTCGCTCCCTGAATGACTGAGAACGCAGTGTAAGGCGTTCATTCCCTGGTCAAATCACTCTAGACTTCCGACTACTTCCGAACCTGACACCTGAGCAAACAACTTTACTCCTTTTCCTGTGCAATGCAATGATGCAGATGTCTGTCTCATCCACGTGGGTTCATGATTTTACCCCTTTTAGTGATTTTAACTAAAAGCATGGAAACACCCAAAAGATAATTCCCTATTTCCTTCCAGTGTTTAAAAGAGCTCAGAGTCTGGTGGGTAAAATATTCAGATCAGCAGTTTTATTAGACGTCTACATCTGTACCACCATGAGTTAGCAAATAATGGAAGGGAACTTCATCTCTATGTGGCAAAAATGTTAATGGCTTGTGCTTGAAATTCAAAACATTTTTCTCTCCACGAGAGGAAGGGGGTGAAGACATATCATTTGATCAATTCTGTGTGCATTGGGGGTCAGTTTCATCACTGTGAACTACCCTTTATGGGATCAAATTTAATAATTTAACGAGTGCTGCGGTGCTTCTAAAAATAAGTTCATGGAGGTCCTGGAGGTTTATTGTTACTTTTAAGGGACTTCTCTATTATTGTAAGTGTCTGATTTTTGTTCATTATTTGACGTGGCAGTCAAACTATCCTGTAAAAATGTCCTATTTAATGTTTCTAAAATGCTCGAAGTGACAGTCAAAACGTCCTGTTAGTGGTCAGAGTCCTGCTTGTGCAACTTTCTGCCAATAAACTTTCTTCCATCCACCACATCCTGCCTGCTCCTGAGAGGCCGAGATCACCTTATAAATAAAGCCACATTATCCTGACGCCTGGCGGCATGAGAAATGCCAGCCTGGTATCACCTGATTGATTGCGTTGTCACCCGCATGCAAAATTGGACTTTGGTGCATGCTCCGCACACTATTTTGAGGGCGTAAAGTCGCCTTATTTGTACACAGATTGGAGTGACATGGCTGACAACTCCACGGTGTGTGTGTGTGTGTGTGTGTGTGTGTGTGTGTGTGTCGTATGTTCATATATTTTCTGCTGCCTCTCTCCTCTGTGACTGTGGGAGTAGATAGCCCTGATTTGCCTTGCTGTGCACGCAGTGGAAGCACACTTAGTGCAGCACTCACGCCTAGAGTGCTGCTGGCAAGCTTTGGGAATACTTCCCCTATCCACACACACACACACACACACACACACACACGCACACACACACACACACACACAGACATATGCACTAATATGTGCCTCAGGTATTTGGACGTGCTTTACTTGAGTTAGCGCCAAGGTTAGTTGACTAATGTGTTCTCAGGAGGAACTCACTCTCCAAACACCAAGGTTACATGTCACATGACCAGCCTGACGGAAAACAAGCCATGTGACAATCTTACCTTTTTTCTACCTTATGTAATTTATTTGAATTGGTTTCAGTTAGATTGTCCAAGAAAGTTCCATCTATTGTTCGTGTCTCTGTGAAATAACACATTTCACAGAATAAGTTGGCAAGGTTACCCTGTCCAAATAACCCGCTGCCCCTAATGCTGCTGCAGGGATTCATCGCTGAGGATCCTGTCTCTGTAGGCTTTAATTTAATTAATCCCCACCACAAGCAGGCAAATGAACGGGCCTCCAGGCATCCTTGCTGGATTTGAAAGACTTTCAGAACCTTTATCCTCTTCTTAGCCAAATCACCGTCTTGTCTTATCAAGGAACTCGTGCACTTTCTGGGTCACACAGTAACTGTGTATTGAATTTGAAGCACTGAAATCACTCTGCTCGTACCGTTCACCAGGAACTGCCGGTTGACTTATTAGCTTGTTCGTATTTCAGCGAGAAAGTAGACATATTTCATTGTGGAGGGTAAAAGATGGGATAACTAGCCGCCTGTGTTCCCATTGCCATTAAAGCCGATTAAGCCAATTGCTCAGTCGGACATCTATTGTATTCTCCCTTATCCTATGATCTAAACCTGAATGGTGGAGTCTATGATAACAACTAGGCATCAGCCTGCAGCCAAAACACAACCTAAAACTCTCAGTAGACCCTTTTCATAGCAGCCATATGTACATTAAATTATAGGGTAAACACAGGCAGCCAGTAATACTAATCAAGGTTCCATAGCAGCGAACATTACTGTATATGTACAGTTGCGCAGCCTGACCTGTACGTCTGAAACCCCTATATGTAGTAGGTAAAAATGAGAAATGCACTACCTAGAATGTCTTAATACCTTACTAGGCTTACAGCAGGTAGGCCAACATTACCCGGATGGTTTTCTACATCCGTTCATATTTTGCAGTGTGCAAGCAAACCAGAAGTCACCAGGGAGCAAGAAGGCTGTGCAGTAGCACGTCTAAACCTGTGTTATATAGAATCGAGCATGTACTGGTCAGTAGGCGGTGCGTGCTAAGGTTTGACCTGAATTGAACGGAACCTAATTAGTATCATTGCTACTATCTGTCAGACAAAAAGACAGTATCACTGCTGTCCATGCAGCTAAACAATGGGCTGAAATTCACTATGAATCTGAGTAAAGCCACTCTAGCCATGTGAATGTCTGCACTCTGCTAACTATGAGTACTTTTGCAGGACACAAACTCCACAACTCCCGGTCCAATCATGGTGTTCACCCCTCAAAGAAATTCGCTGTAAGCTCTCCTGCCTTCTGAGAATCCGGTTTTGTTTTGTTTTCATCCTGTAATCCCTTCACACCTGCGGCCATATTGTTGTCTTAGTTCTAACTTGGCTGACACAGTTTGTCACACGTCTGTTCAACAATCTGCTCATGAATATCAACCTTTTCCAATCTGACTAAAACACACACGCACCTGCTTAACCTTGTCCTTTGTTTAAAGTCTCACAGTATTGGAGGCTCAATGCCTTTATTCCTTCTTTGGGTTTTTTGAGGATTCTAAATTCATTCCTCCTTATTTCATTTAATTAAAAAAACATCTCACATTAGCCTTAACTCATTTATCCTCTTCCTACAGTCTATTTCTGAAGCTTGAGGGACAAATATTAATTCATTCAACTGCTCTCCACCAAAATGAAAAATGTTTTTATAATCCTTTAAGACCATATCCCAGGACATATTGTTCATTTATGTACTATATTAAAAAATGTCAAAAATTCCATCACATTTTCCCAACCAACAGCATCATTACAACCATCTGCCAATCAGAGGCAGTCGGAGATGGAACAGAAGCTGAACAAAAGCTGAACATAGGATTTTTATTCTGTTTTTACAAGAAAACATAATACAGACTTAGATACACAAGAAATGTCATTTCAGATGGACTTTACAAACAAAACCAAACGGAACCAACAGAAAATCATTATAATTATTAAAAGAAGAAACACTTGGATGAATTCATGTCGTGCATATCCATTTATAAAATTGTTTATTATTTGTGGTAGTGAATTAATCTTCTGTCAGTCTGTCAGCGGTATCGCTGCTTTTGTGTTGAAATAAGCCTTTTTGTTGGTATATGGCCTCTATTACTGCAGAGAGCTGACACTTTAATGAAATTATTAACTAATGTTACCATATCCAGTTTTCATTTCATTTCCTGCTGATTAGGACATTTTAATTAACAATATCCATTATTATCCATGCCATGGAATTTAGATTCATTAAATTGTTATTAAAGTAAATTATTAAGTGGGAAGTCAGTTTCTGTGAGACTTGCAATTGTATAGTTATTTTTTATTTTTATTTTTTTAAAGTCATTGTTGCAGCATTTGGCACCAATTGCTCCTTTTCAGATGGGTGTACTTGACATTCAGTATGTTCTCAACTTCACCGGATTAACACCAATCTCTCACCTCCACCTTCTGTTTTCACAGGTTATAAATATCTCTGCGCTGTTCAATAACGCAAAGGTGCTGCAATATTCAAACTTGACTGTGCAACACTATTGCATCTGTGCATCATGACAGGTACTATCTTAGATAGGTTGCATTAGATAGACCGTGAATTTTTCGATTTCTTTTACATGTTTTTATTCATGATGCAAAAAAATATAGCTACAGATGATTCCATGATGTACGTTTTAGAGATGCACAGTGTAATCATGCAAGAGCAGTTGGAAAACCTTCATTCTATATTCTTCAAGAAGACTTTGGTTTTTATCTCCTTGCCTGTGGGTAAGCTCCTCAATTGTTAAACAACTCTTAAGTGCATTAAAACTCCTTGGAAGCAGCAAGGACTTCTGAGAAGATGTTTATGGAGTCTGGAAAATGAACTGAATCTGATGCACAGTATATATCGCTAGAGTGCGTGTTCATGCGTGTGTGTGTGTGTGTGTGTGTGTGTGTGTGTGTGTGTGTGTGTTATAGTGATATACTGCTTGTCACAGTAAAACATGTTTGTTAAAAAACCCTCTGCTGTCAGTGCTGCAATGCTATGAAATGAGTCAGAACTGTGCTCCTTTTTCAACCTTTCAATCTCCACCTCAAGAAACATAAGCACAGTTTTCACACACTGTTATCAACAATCAGTTTTATGTTCTCCTCTCCATGGAGGTCAATGAGTAAGGTCAGTGGCAAAACAGTCCACCGGCTGCTTGCAGCGATCCAAGCTTTTGTTCAAGGACACTTCAGCTTGCCATAATGGGTTTGTTTGTTAAAAGTAAGACATTTAGTCTCTTTAAATAACTGTCTGACCTTCACCTGCTAGCATTCATTATCACAAGGAAAACAGCATCCATCGCCTTATATTAGCCCTCATTTATCCGTGCTCCTGGAGGATGAGAAGTTTTGGTGGAGACACACATTCATGCTATTTGTCTTCGTGTGCTTTCCCAGAGACTCCAGGGAGGAGAGAGGACGGCCAGGCGGACACGGCCTTCTCCGACTCGTCGCTGTTCGCCCACTGGGGTCAGGAGCTCAGCGCGGACCACCGGCGGGTGGCGCTGAAGATGTTTCAGTACTACGGCTATAACGGCTACCTCAGTGATCGTCTCTCCTTAGACAGGCCGATACCGGACCTCAGGCCTGATGGGTAAGGCTGCAGAGGGAATGCTGCTGAAATACTACGATAACACACTGAACTGTCCTCTAGCACCTGACATACATCTACAAAGTAGTCTAGCCTGACACAATTAGAATTACAGATACTAAGTTATGATCCCAAACATTGTGCTGCTGCAAATCAAGAACCGTGACACAACATCGGTGATAAACCAATTTTAAACGTCCATTACCATATTTTTCGTCTCCACTTCTCAGTGGAAGTAAGAAATTATAGGGTAGAGGCTAAATTACTTTCTCAATAATCAATTAGTCCTTTGGTCTGTAAAATGTTTTAGGTGCTTATCCACATTCACATCAAAATGGTATTCACTTTACTTTCACAGGGAATTTAAGAAACCATAAACTATTCACACATTTGTACAAGCTGGAACCAGAAAATTTCAGCATGTTTTCTTATAAATACGCAAAATGTTAATATTATCCAAATTGTTGCTGACTAATCAATTGATGGTTGCAGCTGTGACTAAGTTAGTGAATGTGGATAAAGTAGCCAGATAGAAAGATATTGACTCGATCAATCAAGCTACACAAAAGCCCTTTATTGCCATACACTGATTTACAACATTACATACATATTAAAGGTGTAGCCACTCTGATAAAAATCTGCATATTTTCTTTTCAATGAAATATTTCTTGATTAATAAAAAATGTCCATAAAATATCAAAAAAGTCAATTGAGTCCAAGATGTCCAATTGAAATAGCCTGTTTTGTCCAATAGGTCAAATAATAGAAGACTGGGTTTACTATTACAGTTCTGTCTATGTAGGTGACATATTCACACATTAGAGCAATGCTTCTCAATTATTTTCTGTCTCGAAAATTCACTCAAACAATGAACTTCTTGTCAAAACAGTCCCTTTTCAAATTTCAGGCAAAATATTAATTGTCTTATCGTTTCAGCTCTACTCTCCCTGCACGTATTTTATATATCCTCATATCAATACATGTTTTCTACGCCATTGTTCTGTTCTTTTTGACTTTTCAGCAACAAACAAAGGAATTCCTGAGGCGCTCGCAGCGCTGAAAAACACATTGTTGTTGCTCCCTCTCAAACACTGAGCGCCTCTAATTGATAACCAATGAAGAATTATTTTCTGCCTACAGCGTCCAGTGTAACTACCAGCTGAGTTATGATATTATGGAGGCATACTATTTGTTCAGAGCTTAATGGGACATTTTTGTTCCTGCTTTCCATCTGTATCCTCTAAATTAATGTATACGTGCATTTTAAAGACTTCATGCGTTTACTTATTCAGCGTCTGTACTATAGGGCGACACAGGGTTACATGTTCTTCCTTGAGTGCGTTTTCTCCAGCTTCCTCCCACAGTAAAAAAAAAAAAAAAAAACACGCTAAGGTTAATTGGAGACTCTATAATTCCTGTAGGTATGAGTGTGTGAGTGAATGTAGTGTGTGCCCCACCAGAGTCTGTCTGGGGTTTGGCTCCACTAGACCCCCCAGACCCTAGTCAGGAATAAGTGGGTATTTAAAATTAAAGAATGTATGTACTGTCTAGGACAAAAGTACCTCAGTGCGCTGTCTTCACAGGAAACTGTTAACACGTTTTTTTTTACAGCTTTCATAATCACCAAGTTTTGGGGCAGCGCACAAGGTGACACCCTGGTGTGAAAGTTTACACAGCTCAGAGACCTTCAGGGTGTTTTCTCTGCCACATGTCACCAGAGCCCCCCAAGCCCATCCATTCCCACAAATACTAGCTCTGTACACTCATTCCAAACTGGTCCCGGGGATAAATTAATCATACATTTGCGCTCATGTTTTCCCTGCACATTTCCCTTAAGAAATGCCCAAGCCTTGGCATTCTGTAATTACAACAGGCCTTAGTGGTAACAGGGATGGGATTTTGTTAAAATGTGATACTGGCATGTAAAAAAGAGAATAATCCCAACACAATTCGATCTGTGAAATTAAATTAGTCATGAAATGGAGGTTATGTAATTATACACAGTTTTTAAACCATACACTTATGCTGGGAATATCCCCCAGCTTATTGTGATTATATTTACAGCTTGCTGTCTTCTTCATTTCCTGGACACAGACTCTTCCCTCATGAGAGAAGAGGCTGAACTCACCTTACACCCTATGAAAATGTCAGAGTGTGATAACCGGAAACAGTGTTTTAGAAGAGAAAGGGGGAAACTCAATTGATGTCAGTTCCTACCACACTCCCTATAATTTATCCCTCCTCATCGGGTTGTTTTTAAAATAGCAGTGCACGTGCACCACTGTTTCCAAAAACCTCCAGGCCATGAAACGGTGGCTCTGCCAAGGTTTACACCTTGATTTACAACCTGCTACCGTCTACCAAGGTGATGGATTGACATGAAATCTGACATTGGCCTGCACTTAAAGAAACAATGTCAAATGTGTCTGTTAATCCTTCAGATAAAACATTGCCTCACCAACACTTTATTTATTCCCCATAGGTGCAGAAACGTCACTTATCCTTTGAACCTCCCTCAAGTGAGCATCGTGTTCATTTTCGTGAATGAAGCCTTGTCCGTGATCCTGCGGTCCATTCACTCTGCCGTCAAAAGGACACCCTCCCACCTGCTTAAAGAGATAATCCTGGTGGACGACAACAGCAATAACAGTAAGCAACAGCATTTCATACTACGGAGATTGGCGGTTCACTGAATGTCTCCACACAACAGTGATTTTCCAGTCATAGCAACAATAATCATAGCAGGGACATGGGGTTAAAATGCATGTATATACTTTAGTCGGATTGAAATCAGACTTCTCACCGTCTCATTAACACACCGAGATAATGAAATTGGAACGTGATTTTCTCCAGCATCTGTACTCCATTTTGGACTGAAGCTGTACAATGCATAAGTGCGTGCTCCACAACACTAGTGACAGGACAAAATGGAGCAGAAAAGTGCTAAAACTAGCCAAGTAAAGAGAAACACAAACAGTTCAATTCACTGTGCAACCAGCAAGAATGATTAATTAAAGAGAGAGAAAGAGAGATAGAGAAAGTAAGAGAGAGAAACGGTAACCAGATTATTATATTAAGCTTATTAAGTTGTTTATATCTGTTTTTTACAAGGTGACAGAAAAGTCAACAGCTACACACATGTATATATCTATACTGTATTAACCCACTGAAACAACAGGTGACACAGCATCAAGCTCTGCATGTAAACCCACTGACTGACTGGCAGTAAACCAATTTATATACTACTGTGGCACAAAATTCATTTTCTCATGATATTTTCAATATATTTCACACCGTACTAAATTATGACACACTTAACCAGGAGGGTTCAATTCATTCATTCATCAAAAAATAAAAATCTGGAGTTTTTGGGGCCCCTTTTTCTGTTCAGGCCTTGGGTAGTCAGGTCCACTTTTGCAACCACTACCACACCCATGCATAATAGACCTGTTGGTGTCTGATTTTATAAAATTAAAAAGAATAAGAATTAAATTGAATCTCATCTTGAAGCTGTAAGCGTCATTAGTTCAGCTAACTATCCTACAACCTACAGTAACTGCATATTACTTTCAGAAGGCTGGCAATGGTAGTCACAGGCAAGAAATAAAGAGATCCTTTCATCTACCCATGTGTGAAATCAAACACTCGTTTCACATGAGTGTCAAACCATTATGGCTAAACTTTAATATGAGCTGTGTGAGATTGGAAAGCTTGGATGTTGTAGAGACAGTAACTAAGGGAGACAGGGCTTAGCAATCAATCAATTAAAGTGTGATCATTTGAATTCTAAAAGACGTACCCAGGCCTGTAGTTTACATAATGCTGCCTCAAACATGCAGACATGTTCATCAGTGAAATGTGTTGCCCCTCTGATGGCCTCCAGTTTTATTCCCATGTTTTATTTTGGGATTGTGTTCACTAGATTTAACCGATAGATGAATTCCACTAATTAGCACCAAAGCAAGGATAATTGCCCCGAGGCAGATAACTATTGAGCAAGGCAAGCGATTGCATTTGCAACCCTAATTTGTACATCTGCATGCGCTGGGTCTGGTGTAAACAGCGCCAGGTGGAGAGACATCCACGATATGCTGACAACGTGTAACCGCTGTTGGCTTATTACTGAGATGTGATGACTGATGTGTACGATCACTGATAGGTGCACTCACCTGTGAAAAGTAGACTGCGTAATTAACAGTGCGAGACTCAACTGCTTTTCCAAAGGCACAATGCAGGCTATGAAGATCTGATGGTACTGTGCCAAGGTCATTTATAGGCAATATACTTTTAAAAGAGCTGCGATGCCTGTAAGAAGGAATGAGACAGGCCTTAGGTGGGAATCAGCATGGGAAATCCTGGCAATGGGAAGAATATGTTTACCCAAGTCAATAATGCACAACATGGAGTGTAGCATGAAGCCTGCTGGAACAGCATATAAACATTTAACTCACTGTGGTGTATCATGGATGAATACGCTCTCAAGCTGTTTCCAACCAGAACATCGAACATATCCAGAGGTGTCTCGCCATTCTGGTAACAAATGTAAAAGTGGAAACCCGAACGCTTGCTCTCACATCTCGAACCATATGAGAATTAACACATCACATCCCATAATCATTAAGAGTTCATCATTTAACCGAGAGCTGGGGTGCAGTCCCCTTCACTTCCTTCACACACCCAAGTCACGCGTTGACATTTCGCTGATAGCATTTCACCTTGTTTGCTTGAGCATCCTGTCACACTGCCGCCGATGCACATCTGTAGCAAATGCCGTCAGCCCGCTGACCCGTGATGTCGCTGAAGATTGCTGGGGGGGGGTCGTCGTCCACAGATAACCTCTCCGGCATCCCGCAGCCTTCATGAGTCACCCACCAGTGTCACTGTTCACCTCCAAAGGGCATTAGAATGCAGGAGATCGTGTAGCCATCAAGGGAGAGAAGGGCAAATTGACCTAGCTGATTCCTCCTTAATTGGATAATGTCTCAAGCTGTGGCCCGGGAAAGGCTCGTCTGCGTAAGCGTGGGTTTTGAGAAGAGATCGCTTATTAGAAATAATATCACAACACGTATGTGTCCATACCAGCTTCATTTTCACCACTCTTCATAGTCAATTAATTAATCTTTTGTTGAAAGTTGGTGTCATTGTTTTTGGGGTCCAACTAATATTTCATTTCATTATCAGTCGGTCGGGCAATTATTTTCTCAACAAATCACTTAATATTTAATACAGTATTAGGGTCAGAACATTAAACAGACAAGAATGTCCATGAAAATCTCTCAGAATTAAGGGTGAAAAACCTGTTTTTTAATTTCCAGAATTAATTAATTTTTATCAAGATTTGTTTTTGAAAGAGACCTTTGTAGGAGGAAGATTAAGACTGAACATGCGTCCACAGTAGTAGGAAGTTGGCCAGCAGAAGGCAGAATTCAGACGTACAACAGCACCTCCATTCTAGACTGTTGATTCATCATTTTTGGCCACTACATATGGGTAGGTGCTGGTTTCAGACACAGCTTAAGCTTTAACAGCAGCTAACAATTAGTTCTAACTAGGAGCCAGTTGGCTGATCATTTGTTAGAATTTTTTGAGTGGAAATGGAATCATCACAAAATAAAATATGTACCTGTTATCTTGACAAAAATAATTTTTGGAGGCAAACCTAAACAATGTAAAAAAAAAATAAAGAAAGAAGATCAATTATTAATTTAAGAAAAATGTATTTGAACACGCCGATACTAACTGCCAGGTTATGAAACGCAAAAAAAAAAGTAAAAGAGGTAATATGGGCAACGTATCTGACCTGACATTTTAAATTAAACAGAAAAAATCACACAGCACAAAAATGACAGACTAAACGACCAACTAATGGCAGGTAGCCCAGCATGGGGTCCGCCAGCTATTCTGACATCTCTTTATTCAATATGTCTCTATCTAGTCAGAACACATTTCCAACACATCAACTTTTTTTTCTTATTAGAAGTTGATAGTCTACCCATCACTAGTATCAGGCTGCTGTCCATGGTGCTGAATGCAGCAGATACTGCAGGTAGATAGATAGATAGATAGATAGATAGATAGATAGATAGATAGATAGATAGATAGATAGATAGATAGATAGATAGATAGATAGATAGATAGATAGATAGATAGATAGATAGATAGATAGATAGATAGAGGGTAACTGATACTGTATATCAGTATGGCTGATTAATTTGCTCTTGTTTTACAAAAAAAACTAAAAAACAACCGGATTGGCAGAGCCTGACTCTGATAGAGGCCAATGCCAGCTGCAGGGGCGTACAGCACATCACTGCTTTGTATGGAGGCACCAACTTCACTCAATGTAATCAGGGTTTTCCAGTAAGTCTTCAGCACCAAAAAGCTGAATGAAAATAAAGAAATAACAACTGCACTGAGAATTTTGGTGTCATTTTGCTGCTTGTCTATCCTCTCTTCTTCTATCTGTATTTCACAAAGGACAGGGCTGAGCTCCTACACACACACACACACACACACACACACACACACACACAGAGAAAGAGAGAGAGAGCAGCAGAGCAGAGATGTGGACACAGTGATGCAAAGTGAAAGATAGTGTTCTACTCGAGTTGACAACTACGTGGACCATAGCGTCAGTAGAATAAAACCTTCACGGTTAAAAAGCCTTTATTTACTTTATCAGACCCGATGTTCTTATACCTCTTATACACATGCTGAGGCTTGCTTCCCTTCTCTTCGTGAGGTTTGTGGCAATATGTGCGCTCAATCAGCGGCTCACGTTTTTAGAGAAGCTCATGCAAGCGTTTAAAAGCGGGCCCAGCCAACGAAAGCTGGAGGTTACACAAAAGCTGGGACAATATAGGCAAAATCCAACAGAGCTGAGTTTACAGTGTGCAACCACCAACTATAAATAAAGCACCTCACATTTGTTCTGGAACTTCACCATTGAGTTGAAATGTTTGCAACAAACTGTCATGGACCCGGGTTTTGGATATGAGACCAGAGGACGAGAGGGAGTAACAGTTAAAACGCAATCGTTGCCAAGCGCCATGGTAAAAACTGCGCGGCGACTGTGAGACCATGACGATTTGCCATCTGCTGTGCGAGCAGTAGTGCCTGATAAATGTTGTCTAATTTGGATATGCATTAGAACAATCTGAGCTTCTCACAGTCAAGCTCAGTTCTCCGTGTTCCAAATAAATCTCCTTTGCCCAATTTTACATAGAACTACTAATCTAAAAGTGCAGGATTTTTAAGCCATGTCAGTCTTAAAAAAACAAGTTCCTTCTATTATACAATATTTCAATTAGTCATTTATGCTTGAGGATAAAATAGAAATGAGCTATATGGCGTGTTTACTATATTGCCACTCCCCATTAACTCTGCATTTTTTTTGTGAGGACGAACCAAGTGTTTTCTTGTTATATTTCCAATATGTGGGTGGATTAACTGCATGAGTGCACCATGCTGTTAGAAACCTGTTTGCTTGTTGTTCCAGTCCAGCTCCATTCCAAAGCCCATTGCTTTCCAACAGAGCTTCAGCAGGATATCACTCTGAAAGATTGATGACTGTTGGCCATCAGCTATTCCTGGTGTAATGAACTGTGCTTTATTATGATTTGTTATGAGGCGCACACATCATCATTCTTATTTTCAATCCACGCACATATCAGAATGTCTTAATTATTTATGGGTTAGGAATTATTATAGATACAGTAATCTGTTGAAACGTCAGCAGCAGCTGTTCAAACTAGTAAGTACAATAGCTTCCTGTAGGCTGCACTTTAGTGCGCTTGAAGCAATTTTTTGAAGGGGGGCGTTTGAGTGTGTGTGTTTTTTTTAATGCCAGTCGACCACACATTTTCACATTTTTATCATTAGACTTTTTCAGTAAGGCTGCTAAAGATGGGGATTTTTTTCTTCCAAATCACATGAGCATTCTTTTTCTTCTCTTTTTTTTTTCTTTAATGCAACTGCACATATATATATATATATATATATATATATATATATATATATATATATATATATATATATATAGTATTTTAGGATCCTGTAATCTACCCGAAGTATCTCAAATTGGTTCCACATTGATGGAATAAACAATAAAATGCTTTCAACGTTTTAGCAATAAAAACAAGTGTTGAATTACTGTATACTATAATAATGATGTATAATAATGTAATACAGAGTCTCAGTTATGACTACTTTTGCTTTTTTAACTTTTAGTATATTTTGCTGAGAATATCAGCAATATATATAAAAAAAATATATTACTTTTACTTATTATTGATGTTAGTATTTCTACTTTCACTCAGTAAGATATCCGTGTGCTTATTCCACCCACTGCATACACTTGCATACACTTGCATACAACTAATACTATTTTAAAATGCCATAAAAAATAGAAAACAAAATATACTGAAAACACACTATAAAGACACTATAAAGAAAAGAAACATGAACAAGAGAGAGACTTGAGCTAGCCGTCTTGTGTTCCATCCAGTTGAGTATTGTGCAGTGTGACTGCTGTAGGCTGCGTTGCTGCTTTCAGTCAGTTTGTTCTGCGCTGGCAGGTGTAAAATTGTTGCTGTTCTGTAACAGCCTGTGTCATGATCTCACTCGGAATCGGGGGGCCATTGCAAAAAAGAAAAATTAAGAAATGCAGGAAAACTGAAAGGAAAAACAGGCTTGACCTAGTTTAATCTGTGCAATTTAATGTAATCAAGGAAATATACCATAAGATCCAATTACAGATTTCTATAATACAATAGTAATAGCAACAAGTCCAGATGAACTGTTGACTGGTCGTTATTTCTGGACACTCTTTCCCCACATATTCCTGTCTCTGTCTCCACTGTCAAATAGCAGCACAAAATGCCCCAAAATGTCTTCAGAACCAAAAAAAAGATTACGTTTAGACAAATTTTGCAGTCTGGCAAGTGCCTCGGTTGCTGATAAAAATGTACAACAGTGGTGTCTAAATTTTAGAGAAAGTGCTGCCCACATGTTTTATTGTCTGTCTTTTTTATCAGTTAAGAGAAAGGCTCATGTGTTGCTACCACCAAATAAAAACCTGCCTACCTGCAGAGAAATGCAGTGCAACACAGAGCTATCTGAGGGCTTCTTCTTTGCAACCATCTTTAGCCATTTCTGTTCATCTCAACAATAGTATCAATAAACATATTTATTTAACTTCTGTCAGCAATCTAATCAAATTTAAATACACACTACATGACACTACATTCATCATATGAATGATAAAAATAATAGTGGTGACAGGTAAAATAGTAACAGTAGGCATATTTATCTGGATGAGAATGCAGACTACTGTACCGTTATTCAGGATACACACAGAAGACCTGGATTAGCTGTAAAATAACGTTTATTTCCCATCGGAGTGACCATTGACTGACAGATCAGGCTCCAGGATTAATCTGGTCTGGGCATTAGCCTGGTCTGGAGGCTAGCTGCACAGAATAAATCCTCCTTGGTGATTTATGTGCCCCTGCCCTCCTGCAACAGAATCACAGCTAAATTCAGCAGGATAACTGTAAAATCCTGGTTTTGTGCAATGCCCCCCTGGTGTGACAGTCTGTTGTAATGTCTGTCAGAGCAAGTCAATTACAAGACCTGCTTTGTTGCACCCTCAGCATCTAGTGACAATGTTAATCTACCCAGTTTAATCAGATATGTTATTTGGTATTCAGTGACTACTCAGGAAAGACAATTACTCTACATTTTAATCAATGGAGGGGGCAGTAAGGGACCTGGATAATAGATAGCGGGACGCTAGCCCAAAGAAGGTTGAAAGCATTGCTGTGGGTAGGTACAAAGTGAAGCTTATTTTTCTACTGAATACATAAAAATAGAATTAGCTGTGGCCTATTTGACCTAGAATCCCATTAAGGCTCTCATGCATCTGGACATCTGTCTCCCTCTGCTGGTGGGTGATGTTTCACTGTCAGAACTTCACCAGAAAGACAAACAAATGAAATTAAATAAAATTCTGTTATATGAGATGATATGAAGTCATAATTGAATATGGCTGGAGATGTGTTTACTAACAGGTGATATCATTTTCATTCTCTCGAACTTGCGAACTGTGATATCAAAGAATTACAGTTCACAAGATCAAGTCAATTCATTTCAATATGTTGTGCATATAGTGCTTTGTGATATTTTTTACAGAACTCTCTACATACTTAATTACAATTTGTTGCTTTAAACCTGTCCAATCCTTAATAAAATGTGTGTCTCCAATGTCTTTGTGGAATTAATGTCACTTTTTCCAGTGTTGTTGGTTTGGAAAATATAGGAATGCTGCATTTCATCAGCGGTTTAATGTGAAAAGGTGAGAGCACAACGTGAGGTGAACTATACACAGGATGATGAACAATGAGATGATACAGTATAAAATCGTGAATGGCCATGATGGTGATCATCCCACATTTGATTTACATGGTTTGAAGGTAGTTCTAGTTGAACCACAAGGGGAACATCTTAATATTTTATGATATTTTCAAGCATAATAACAACCTCCCATGGAGAGAACTTTTATATGGCTCTTTCCTCCTGCAGGGTATGACTCGTATAGTAAAGCTCAGGTAATAATGGAGGTAAACTTTGACACCCCCCTCCCCCATGTTTTAAAGCATTGCAGACAAAGTCCTCAATATTGCAATATCCTGTTATGAGGGGTAAAGCCCAGTGGGGGGGTCTGCAGTACTGGCTCAGCCCGCTGCCTCCTTGGTCCAATGACCAGAGCACTGAAGTGTGCACACGTTTGGCTTCCTACCAATGAAATACTGCTCACCGGAGGGGAACATGGCAGTGTCTTGTGGGTAGAAGTTTGCTCACAAGTAGCTCCCTTTTTAGTCACATATGTGCATGTGTGTGTTTTGTAGATGAGCTAAAGGAGAAGCTACAGGATTTCGTGTCGGAGACTAACAGCAAGAATCCAGGATTCATCAAGATGGTGCGGCATGCCAAGCAGGAGGGTTTGATCCGCTCCAGAGTGAGTGGGTGGAGGGCCGCCACCGCCCCAGTGGTTGCCCTGTTTGATGCTCACGTTGAGTTCAACGTCGGCTGGTGAGTCACTATGGTCTCGTGTCAGATCATTAGACATCAAATTGTCTTGTTTGCTGGTGGCTGTATTCTTATTTTCATAGAAGGTGATTTCTTGAAATGTTTTATTTTGTTGCAACCAACAGTCCAAAACCACAGATGATTGTTAACAATCATGTAATCTTTACATATGAAAAGCTAAAGCAAAATTCCACTAAACTGAAAGGCTCATTTGATTACTGGTTAATTAATGGTTGTTTACAACATGCATAGGATAAGATACAGTTCACTCTAGACAAGTGAACTGTATCATACCGATACAATTCACTCTAGACAAAAGTAGTTTTCAAGTTTTCAAATAGCAAATTTCTGTAAATTAATAGCACATTTCATTTGTCATTTTTAATTATCAACCTTTTCCCAATAATTTATCTGATGGCAATGATGCTTTTATTAGTCTAATGAATTCAATTGAATTCCTCTCTATCTTATTTTTTTTTTAATTGCCTAAAAAGGGCATCATGACTTTCTCTCTCCATATTTAAAGGGCTGAACCCATTCTCCAGAGAATTCAAGAAGACAGAACCCGAATAATCTCCCCTTCATTTGATAACATCAAGTACGACACGTTTGAAATCGAAGAGTACCCGCTGTCTGCCCAGGGCTTTGACTGGGAGCTGTGGTGCCGCTACCTGAACCCTCCCAAGTCCTGGTGGCACAAGGGCAACAAGAGTGCTCCCATCCAGTGAGTGCACACTGTGTCCTGATAGCCCAAATTAAATAATAAATCAATTAAATAGCCTATATTAATTCAGCATGTTTTGTGTCTGACATTAAGTAAACGAATGTCAAGTCCACTAAAAGGGTAATTCATGCAGCTTTCGTGCACCAATTAGACATTGTGCAAGGTCACATTTCTCCTCTTGTCCCTGCTGTCACTATAACTTAGCCAAGCTGGCATTACTTGTGCAGTAGACAGCAGCAGATGAACAAACATGATCTTCATCTTCTTTAATCCCCCAGGAGCCCTGCCCTGATTGGTTGCTTCGTGGTGGACAGGCTGTACTTTGAGGAGATTGGATTGCTTGATGAAGGCATGGAGGTGTACGGGGGAGAGAATGTGGAACTGGGCATCAGGGTGAGTAATGATGTCACTCTGTGGCCATGGACCATTGGTCATCCAGGTAATGTGCAGAAAATTAACTATGATAATAACTCTTTATGGTTTTTGGGAGCAAGGTCGCAGCGAGCCTCATTCCCCTCCTTTATGTAAAATACTCAACTCATGTTAAAAGTGCCATTTGTCTGTAAGCACTGTTGTTTGGCATTTAAAGGCTGTGTAAAGGTGGAGTGTCAGCTAGTAAATGGAGTTGAGAAATTTGCATTATTGGGCTCAAGGCTGATGTTATTCTATATTTTTGTTATTGTCAAAAAAATATAACAAAAAAGACTATTACCGACATTAGCTTTCTGCCAACATGGCTCCAGTGCAGGTAATAAATTACAGTAAACAGTGTGTGTTTTGCAGTCTGGGAACACACTGTCATACAAAACAGAGTTGAAAACAAAGACTTCTGCATTTCAGTTCAATGTTTCCATTTGCTCTCCATGCACATCCTCATTCAATTTTAGCTGTGGATGAACTCTGAACTGGGAGTCCACAGAATCAACTGAAGGCCACATAGAAACTGGAAATGTTTGAATTCATGCTGTGTATGGGCTTTAATTGAAGGTATACTTTAAAGGGGACATATCATACATTCTGGGATTTCTGTTCCATGTATATGATTATGATGTGATATATTTAGGTAATTGTGGTGAAACAGATTTCTAATTGATTTTGAGCTTGAGCATGAATCTATTTAGGGAGGAGTGGAAGCTAAAGAAGCCTAGTTCACGCAGAGGCTGACGGGATGGTGAAAGATAGAGACTAAGGTAGAGACCCAAGATATAAATATAGACCCTAAAGTGCATAATATGTCTACTCTTTTTCATTTTTTTTAAAGAATAAATAATATTCTAACCTAATACAGCTGGTTACTGGTGTTTAACTGGTGAATCAACACCAGGAACCTGGAGTAAAAGTCTTAGGTGTGGCCTGTTTTCTACTGTGGAAAAATACAATGTAATGTAATGTATATATATTGGGGATTGACTCAAAATTATCTATAAATTAACAATAGGATCAATTTATTGAAATGAAATGAATAGAATATTCTGTCTATGATTACTATTTTTTATAGTCATATCCTTTGAAAGCATTCCAAATAGATATAACTAATCTTACGCATTTATTCTTAGACAGGTACATGTAAAAACAGTGAGGGAAATGATCCCTCAGCATTTGCACCCCGATCTCGTTGTGACAGGGTCTACCCGTGTAGGTTTAAGATTTAATAATCATGAAGTCGTTCTGAAGTCGGAGTGATCTTTCGCTAAAGCATATGTGAGGTTCCACCTCCAGGACTGAAAGTCACTGATACTGCTAATGCTGATGTGTAAAGAGATAGCGGCGCCATTTTTTTTGTTGCGTATGCTCAGCGCTGTACTTAAATCACGCGCCATCATCGGCTCTGACTGGGAGCTGGGCGCCTTCAACTCAGAAGCACCACAAGCAGATGGAGCAGAGAAAGGACTGCCCTCAGTGGGGAACACATACCACACTGTACAAACTCATTAATGCAGCGACAGGCCTGATCACTACCAGCGGGAGGCGAGGGTCGACTCCTCTTCCGCCGCACTCTGCTTAGATTTCTCTGTGGGAGATGGAGCCACGCTTACGACAGGACGCCCAGTGTGTGAATATCCATTCCCTCTAATGACTGCGATGGAGCAAGGAAGGGAGGGAGAGTAGTCCTATAAGTCATTTTCCTCCAGAAATGATATGATTTTAGAATGCATTGGTCTAATATTAGTCCTACTGATTTCTGGACATATAGAGGATTTTATCACATATATTACAGACCAGGGTCGTAGCATTACGTATAAATAAATTGATAAATCATTTTAGATCATGTCAGATTTGAGCTCAGACTTCAGATTTACACGCTTAGGTTTGTTGGACTGAAGGAACTTGCCCTTCCCTGGAGGTTAATGTTGAAAGCTCAATAATAGTTTTGAAATGCAGAGGTGACACAGCGAGCTGAGAGCTACAACACCGGAGGACCCGGACTTGGCCCCGGATTAGCTGTCCCACAGAGCCCCAGCAGGGCCCGTCTGTCTTCCTGTCTGTCTGCGGCGTATTGGTCATGGCTTCAGACCACCTGCCAGCACGCAGACCGGCTGCTGACACATCCTCAGAGACACACTCAAACCAGGCCAGCGGCCACAGGCTTTAGCTAAGGATTGTAAGAGATGGGTCTGGGGAAGGTGAAATGAACCAATGCTCACTGTTCACATTCAGCCACAATGCTGAAGCTGCATGTTTTTTATCCTGATGAGCCACAATAACAATAATATCCATGAATAATTTCCTCTAGTTTAGTTTATTTAAACATTACTTTTGTTAGTGTGGACATTAAACTATAAATTCCTTTGTAAATTAACTGAGACTTTTATTTTGAAGGGGAGAAGTTTCCTATGCTTTTATGGAGTATTGGAAGTAAATTTGTATAATGTCTTCACTTCTCTTCTCAACGTTAACTTGTTCCCAGAGAAAGATTTGAAAATATTTGATTGATTATAGATGTAATTGGATGTGCAGGCTGGGTAACGCATCGTTGCTCATGTTAAAAGTTAAACCTCATTACAACTTAGAATTTTGATCAATAAAAATTGCATATAAAATTAGAATAGAGCTTTATAAATATTATTAGGAAAAGTTAACATACAAACATCATCATCTGTCTCCGTAATTGCAGGGAGGTTAAGAAAGTTAGACTCATGTCAAACACCGGGTGCCTGTTTAGGTCTTAAGTAGGTTTAAGTCACAATGTGCTGCTTGCAGACTGAGACATATGTACAGAAAATAGGGGCCACAGTTTTTGTCTTCATCCTTCAAGTGAGGCCGTGCTGCAGAACACAGCAAATTGGGCAGGACCCTGAAACACAATTACAATACAAATGATTTCCCCAAACACCTGTGAATGTAGGGGATTGTGCCAGTGAAGCCAGCCGGGAACGATGCATCACAAGAAGACCTGAGCAGACACCATCTCTCTCAACCACTGCCAGGAAGGTTGTGTTGAGAAATGAGGATCATTGAGGGCTATGAAAAACAATAATGAGCCAGGCTCTGTGCACAGTATTTATGGAAGTGGCAATAAAACACCATTACTCTCATAATAATGATTTACACATTCGATTCGGGCCAAATATTAAGTATGAAATTTGTATTCTGTGTGAGCAACATGTTATATTATCTGTGTGAGCATTTTCAAATAGCAGTGTGAAAAGTCTAACTAGCACACGGTGAATAATGTGAAACACATGCAAATGAAGTTGCTTTAGATTCAATATCTTTAAAAACAATTCATCCTCACATTAAAAGCACTGAAACTAAAACTGTTGCACTAAACAAATGAAATGTATAATCTGTGGGTGAAGGGTATATAAGCAATAAGGCAAAATATGTTTATCACAGAAAATACAGCAGTACAAGAACATGCTTAAAAGTAGAACGCACATTAAGAGGAACATTTAGAGATAATATGTAGGCACAGCAACAACCGGACTGTTTGTGCTTTGTCTGATAACTGGTAATGCCGATAGAAATTGCTGATATTAACAACAACATGAAGGGGGGGTGAATAGAGGCTCAGTTACACACATCTGGTCCTTTTCAGTTCTACACATCTAGCAAAGCCACTCCACTTTTAACCATCTACTCCCTGATGAAATTACATCCTGCAAGTGCACTGAATAGTCCCGCTCTCAGTAATGAAAACAGATTTTCCCACCGTCACTCCTATCAAGTGGATGAAGGACTAGAAACACAATTACTGTGGGGATTATAATTTAACCTTGATACGGCCAACATCTGCCTGTAGCGTTGTAATGATATCAACAAGCCAAATCGTGCTGAACGGTGATCAAATTTGTCTCAGTTATGAATGAAGCTTAACATCAGCTATTCTTTTTTCTCTGTCTAATTTGCAGCATCATGTTCGTAATAACTTTATATTTGAGTCAAGTGAATGAAACAACAAAAGCAAAACCAGTAACCATGAATAAAAAAAAGAAATAGTCTATTTTTTGTTATTTTGATGAATACTGTAATGACCACGGTATTAAAATCTCAGTTTTTCTCTAGTTGTTATACTCTCCATTACTGGAATGATGTTACAAAATATGTAAAAGTGTATATAGAGTATGAATATCAAAATGTTGGGCTCAGTCTGCAAATGTAGAAAAGCACTGATTGAGTTTCATGACCTCTGTGCTACTGAAATTCTATTGAACCCCTGCTGTGTAATATCAAACCAGCAGAATAATCAATGAGAAAGTCTTTGTCTGACAGAGGACATGTGAATAGCAACGTGGCCCTGAACCAGATGAACTTCTAGTCAATTCAAGTGAAACAGTGAATAGGGTAAATAGAACTTCTTTATTATATGTAATCTATGCCTCCAGATCACCTGTCAGCACACAGACTTTTACGTTATACAGTTGTAAGTATATCAATGAGTTATAGAGAGTAAACTCACTCAATGCTTTATCATGAACAAAGACTTAAATAAATACTTGCGAACTTCATTCAAGTATTTCAGGGCTTATGTGAAGTTGTGACTACTATATAGTCACTGTGATCAGCCATTTCAATAAGACAAAAGAGGCTCATTAATAACAGTGAGAGATACACAAGCCAATCTGTTCATTCTCGGCTCCAGAAAGAACCTTGAGATAGGAGATGTAAAGTATATTTTTGTTGCTTAGGCCACGAGTTTTCTCGTTAGAGATATCAAAACCTCAAATAAAAGAGTATGATATATGACCTTTAAGTCTTAATAAAAGCGTATTGGATAGATGGGGAACTTGCAAATATATTGTATTTAATTTTAGTGTGCGAGAAAGAAAATTTTTTTCCCCGATAATAACAATTGTGAGGTAGAATGAAAATGTTGAGATTAAAAAAGGGGCCTTGTCAAAGAGTTTTCATTTGGTACTAAGCTCCTCTCACATGGATGCAACTGGTGCGGGCGCCAAGAGGAATTCATTATTATGTCTGGGAGATTAAATTCTTGCTTCTTGCTTTTGGAAGTAGTCAGTCTATCAGTTACAGCAGAAACCTTTCATACTATTCAGCGTAACTTTCAACTAAATGTGAATGGCAGACATTTAAATTGTAAATGACAGCTTGTTAAAGTTTTATAATGTTTGATTTAATTTTCCACAGCTCAGAAAAGAATTTCTATAGAAAATGAACACATTTACATATTTGATTTGTGATAACCTTAAAAGAAGGTAACCAAGCAGCTCCCTATAAACAACCAATAAGAAAGCCATCAGTATCTCCACTCCATAAAAGTCCCTGTTTCAGACAGGATGCGATGGTAGTACGTTAGTTCAAGGCTATGAATCTTTACTTGGCTCCCTGTATGGATTACTGCAGCCCTGTCTCCTACAAATTACATTTATATGCATTTATTCTTCATTAGCCATTTCTCTTCAAGGGCGATGTTCTGAGCCAAGTGAGGGTCAGAGAAAATAAAAAAGAGGTGTAGGACGAGGTGGTGCATGAGCATGTAAAACATTAACACTCATCACTGGCAGCCTGGCTCCATTTCAACTGTTGTACTCATAGCTGGGGTTAGGAAGATTAGTATTTAAAATCACTATGCAATTTTGTATTAGAAAACACACACACACACACACACAAACACACATACACAAGTCTGTGCAGTCAAATCAAGTTTTGTAGAAGAGAAGTAGAAAACCAATCTGAGAGCACAGGCCTCCACCAAGAATATTGTAATTCTCACCCAACATAATCGATCTAAACTATGCTCATGCAAGATACTAAATACAGGTGGCAATCAAGGGCCTGTTTGAAGGTCTATTTAACACAATGATACCAAACAATGGAAAATTCAAATTAATCCAGAAACCAGAATTTCTTCTCAATCATTACCAAAATGTAATCATCTGTTCATTAGACAATTCCCAACATTTACTGAAAGATTGATGAAAATCTATCTAGAACTTTTTGAGTTATCTTGCTAAAAAACAGACAAAACCATACTACATAGTACTGCGTCACTCAAATCGTAGACCAACATGGCTGGTAATCACGATATCTATTCAGCTTGATCAAAGTGAAGGACAGACTCCACAGAGGAGGACAGAGGACAGAAAACAAAAGAATGGAAGAAAGTGAACTATTTTCATATTAGAAGGCAGGAGTCATTAATTGTCTTATTATTTAATCTCTATTTAACAAAGAGGGCCAATTAGGAACATATTTTATTCATGAAGGCAGCTTTTCTAGAGTGCCATAGGACCTCTTGAAGGGGACCAAATCAATAACACAAATCAATACATTATACATAAAAAATAATGAAGCAATAAAAGAAAAAAAAAGCAACACCAAACAAACGATCAATTAAAGAAGCCAGACGTGCTCCTGCATGACAGGCATGTTTAAATGTCAATTAAAAGGTTAAAAGACTGGATGACAGTGGCAGGTGTGTGTAAACAACTCTGCGATAGAGTCCGTAATAGCAGCGAGGGAGATGAATTGATCATTTGAATCTCGTTGAAACTGCTGGTAGAAGCAGATTGGAAGGAGGCTCTGCTGTGGATTGATCGATCAATAAATGAACTAATTGTTTCAGCTCCAGTTTAGCAGTTCAGAGGCGCTGGTCTCAACAGTATAGCCATTTTCACACGTGAATCTGCTCTTTAATCTGCCTGTTCTTGCGTTTCCACATGGGGGTTCAGGCAGGAAAAAACAGAAACAGAAAAATACATACTGGTACTGAAATAATTTTAAACTGCCAAAAGTAATAATACATTTAAATAATACTGAAAATTAATGAAATGGGTATTGCAGTGTGAGTTATATTAAAAGCATATCACCTGAGGTAAGGGAGCTTTAAGCTATGAGCTCTGGTGATTCCATGACTCCAAGGACAGAGATCATGAGATCATCATACTCAGTAAAATTCTGAATTAGGAAATATCTATACTATACTGACTCTAGAAGACATTATAAAGCTGACATTGTGCAGAATAAAGCAGTGTTCTGACTACATGCAGTTAGTCAAGCGTTCTTACTATATACTATTCTCTTCCTGACCTGCTGTTTAATTGTGATGTTCGGCTGATCAGGTTCACGCTCAGCTTTTCTCAAACAGCATTGTTTTACCAACTTCACCGAATTGTCTAATTTGTTTTCCTAGTGTTTCTGGTGTTTTTTTTTTTAATTATTATTTTATGACGAATGGCCCGGACTGTGATGGGTTTCCTGCTGCTGTGTGGCAGCCAGGTGCTGCTGGTGATATGTAAATCAGCTTCAATTCAGCTTTGGGCGCTGCAGCAAGTGAAGGAGAACAGAAGAAGCGAGCTGCACGTACAACTTGCAATGGGTCTATGGGCAAAAGTTCTTGCACCCCAGGATGGAAATCCATGAACAATCAATGCCTTTAGACAACAAAGTACATTTTTTATTGTGGCATTAACATAGGGAGTGGTAATTTGAATGTGAATCAAAAATTATTTCCTCATGATTAAATAAAGTTAGGGGGGAAAAAAAAATGTGACCACACTCTCATTTATTAGTAATGAAACTCAGCTTTACCTTAAAAGTAAGTCAGAGGTTTGATGTGAAGGGTTTTTAAATATCACAAAATAGTGGAAATGGGAAGGCAATACTATCATCCTGCTCTCCACTAAAATGACGTCCAGTTTGCTGTCAGCCTACATCTAATAGAAACTAGAAAGTAGCCGTGATAACAAGCGAGCCTGTAAACACGCTACAATGCATCTGCCTGACACAGAAACTACTCTGTGGAGACTAAAAACATGTTCCCTGTTATTACTCTCTGGATCCATTTCTAATGTGCCCACACTCTACGGGGTGAGTCACCCTGGGTAATGCCCTAGCTCATTGACATGCTTTTAATTAACAATGGCAGAATCTATGGCACAGAACAATAGGATATATCAGGCTCTGAAATCACACACTACACTTCAGATCAATTCAGCGTTGGAGGGATGTGGAACCTCTGCTCCGCACTATTTTTATCAACCCCAACACAGCTTCAGCATTCATTAGATAAGAAAAGGCATTGTGCTATTTTATCAGCACATGCTGTATACAAGAACTCACAGACTGTATTTAAGGCTTTGTGCTGTATATTCATAGTGTAGGCATTTTTATGGATAATACTTGAGCATTAA
This sequence comes from Eupleurogrammus muticus, assembly GCA_036785175.1. NCBI lineage: Eukaryota > Metazoa > Chordata > Actinopteri > Scombriformes > Trichiuridae > Eupleurogrammus > Eupleurogrammus muticus. The sequence goes on along the minus strand of JAYKQN010000002.1, from coordinate 14,491,257 downwards.
GGGATTGCGGTTGTGATGATTATTGTGGTGTTCTTGGTTCAGCACAGTCAGATCGATGCTGATGTGACCTTTATTCGAAGAGGCATGTAGAATTGCAATCACATTTAAGTGACAGGTACACGTCTAAAGAGCTGACTTTACCACTTTCTATTTTGGAATGTGTAGAAACATGATCAGACACATGTTGGTTTGGAGGCTGAAAGATACTGATGAGGCTGTTTCCTGTTTCTCTTTCTGGTAGTGAAGTGCCCTCCCCTTTTCTGGCAGAGGCCTTTGTGAGCTGATACACATACAATGGAAACTCCACGTCACTTGTCTGCACTGCTACAAACTCAGCTTCACCATAAAAGTAAGCTTTGATGTGAAGGGTTTTAATATCGCAAAATAGCCTTCTGCGGAAATGTGAAATGAATGCAGCAGGAAATATTGGGGTGTTTTTCTAAAGCCAGCCAGGGTTTGTGGGGAGGCACGGGAGGAGGTGCAGGGAGATGAAAGCAGATATCTTCAGATGCAGCGACAAGTTTGAAATGAAAAAAGGAAATTCCTAAAGCAGCATAGTAAATCACAGGAGCACATGGCGTCAGTTCCTTAGGTTCTGCTCGTCTTGTCGGGAAACCTTAGAAGGCGACATCACGTTTCAACTTTGCATTTATCATCAAAAAGGTGTCAACCACATTTCCTCATCAGGAACCATAAGGGTGCTTGTTACATAATTAATCATCAACATACTCACACACTACTAACAAATGAGTGATTTTTTTCCCTAACTTTAATTAATTACGTTGTTGTAGTTTGAGAACATGATCTGATTCACATTCAGATTTAGTCAATACCTTAAATCGTGTCCTCGCACTCACAGAGCCAATGCTTAGGTTTGGATTTGCTCTGCTTCTGTTTAAATTGTGTGCTTGCAGATATGTTGTTACTTCTTAGCTCTTCTTTTCAGACTCAGGCTGCTTCTGTTTGAAACATCTGCACTCAGATCTTATATATTGTACATATATTGATATTCTTTATTGCAATTTCACTTTTTTGTTAGACTGGTATAGAGGATAAAATCTGGAAGGTAGGGATACAGAACACAGCATGCAACATGGGTCTGGATCAGAATTATATCCAGATTGTTAGGATACCATGCAGGAAGTAGGGTTGTAGGGGGTACTTGCAGCATATATGGGTCCAATAAATCACATTTTTACTTCCACCTGGAGGTTATGTTTTTGCTGGTGTAGCAAGATCTGGACGGATTTTTGTCAAAATTTAGGTCGATGTTGGGAATCGTACCATGAAAAGATGATTAGATTTTGGTAATGATGATTGGTATTGGAAGGAATTCTGCTTGAGGGATCACTTACCTGGACCTTCAAACAGATGCCACCATTTGGGGCTACCTGGTGGTAATGTTTTGCACCTGCGTCATATTTTGAGTGGGAGTCAAGATATGCCTTGCGGAGCACTTCGTTCTCAGAGTGCTCTTCTAGTTTTATATGTTTTTTTGTCATTTGCAAGCTGGTCCACGAAGAAAGCTCCTGCTTGTAATGATAGCGGAGTGGAGAAGAGAACAGTGTGTGACACAGCTCACACACCCGGTTGGCGTGGGTTAAACTTATCTCTGGTAGTCCGCCAAAGTAAATCCTCCTTACTCCATCACATCCCCTCCTTTAGCTTTAGCCAGTTATAACTCATGACCAGATGTCAGTCCACCCAGCTTCAGATCATGTATTTTTAATCTCAGTGTGTTGAGGATGTTCACTAGTCTGATTGAGTCATAACATTTAATGGTGATGTAATAGAAAGGGTTTGGTGACAGATATGTATCTCTCTTCTGGTTCATAGTTCAGTTTGTGTTGGACTATTAAATGACTTTCAGGAACACATTTAATTAACACAAGTTAATATGCGAAACTGAGAAAACGCCCTGCACCCAAAAGAGCTGCCTAACAGCTGGTTTCACCTGACCAGAGAATCTGTTTGCATCAGGCACCTCACAATCCTTTTCCCTGGATCTGAACCCAAATGCACAACTCAGGAGACACCAGGGAAAGGTGCAAGTTACCTGAAACAGTAGGACAGAGAAATGTCAAAGTAGGAAAATAAAACAGGAAGTCACGAGGCAGGCAAAAAACAAACAAACAGAACTTAAAACATTTTCTTGGACATGGCAGACCGTGCATACAAGTGCTGGAATTAACATTTAGACCCTGCCCAACATAACTATGAGGAGCTGCCTTTTCAAGCAAGTCTCTTGCTTAGAATAAGGCATTACTGTCAAAGGAGCTTCTGCGGATTAAAACATATTCATCCGCCATGAGTGTGTCCTTCCTGGGAGATGCTACTTTTTGCTTATTAATGTGTGTAGTGACACGATCTGCCAGAGTTTTGAAGCTGTTCAAGAATAACCAGGTTCTACAGATCCTCAAAGGTGTCAACTTGAGATGCAATGCACCAAAAGTTGAACAAAAATTCAATATAGACTTTCAAGCTTTTTCCTAGATTGGAAATGCTGGAGGTATGCCTCCGGCACAAGTTCATACACTTTCAACACCACCTACATTGCTGCTCTGTAATTATTACTATGCTACATGTGCCTTCCCTATTACGCAACACTGCAACAGCATACTCCTGTCCAAGTCTAAAATCTAAGATTAGGAATATTTAAAAAACGAAAAATCCCAAAACCTTATCTCTATGTGTTGCATTCAGTTTGGTCCTGAATGATCAATCATTATCATTAAAATACAAAAGTGCTTATGAATGCAATATTTAGCCTCTGTATTGTTTATGGGGGTAGATGTGAGCCTACACGGAGAACCTACGACCTGTCCTTAAGGGAAGTAGCTGGAACTGATACCGACCTGACATTCCCTGTCCCTAATGATGAATAACCACAACACATGCCATCTAAAAGCTGTGTCCAGTATCGATGAACCAACCCACAATCCCGCAAGACAAACAAAACAGGCGTCAACCACGTCAACAGTTAATTCACCAGAAAGGGCTAAAGCATGTTCAACTAATTTAATGATCAAACCTCAATCAAGCTGCTACTTGTCACAAACTGGGAGACAGGTTAGGTGTAAGCTTGGCTCCCAAATAATTCATTTACGGTAAACTAAACCAACATAAATATTAAAATAAAAAAGCAAGGCATATGGAGATCAGAATGTGCATGTTCCTGTTGAAGGTAGCAACATGTCATTATCTTAAAAACCTCTCCCTGCCTACCAGCTCCCACAGGAAGAGGCTGGATAGACGACCGCTGGCAGGAAGAGACGTGTCAGAGCACTTAGTGGTGTCACATCACCTCTTTGAGGTTTCTTGCTTCACACCAACACAATAGAGGCGTATTGAATTGAATTTGCACTGCTGACAGTATTGAAAAAGCACTTTAAAAGCTACAATACATACAAAAGAGCGACATCTACTTCCAGAGGCCAAATACAATGAGGGCGAATTGATAACTCACAGATAACAGTAGATTGCACAGTTTTCACATGGACAGTCTCATATTGAAGAACTGAGGTTTGTGGAAATCTGTTCACCTCCTTTTTTTTTGGCGTTGAGACAAAAATCAGAACAAGCCATCTCCTAACCTGGACAAATAAACTGCAACAGTTAATAATGTTTGACATAGAAAGTATTTAACACACGATCCTATCCACAGCAAATTATGGTGAGGACAGCAGTGAGATAGCTCAGGCTCAGGGAGTGCCCGATAATAGATACAGGCTAATACTGTTGCAGGGCTTCTCTGCCAGAACAGTTCTACAACATGAAACTGAAGGAAGAACAGCCTGATAGTGAGGAGGAAAGAATTTAGACAGGAGCATAGTTGCAGGAGGACTTGTCAGAAACAGGTGTGATAAAAGTGGAAACAGGGAACATGAGGTATTTCCTGAGCAGGTTAGCTGTAGGTTTGCACGGGAAGGGAGTGGTTGTGCTGTCCTGAATGAGATTGTTCGATGGCTGTGGAGTGAGGGCCTGACTTCTAATATCGCAAAGCAGCAAACAGGGTCTCAAACATGGACTTTAAGTGGTGGAGATGGGATTTTGTTCTGAAGTGTGACACCGCCATCCCTAAGTGACATGGACCAAATACCACCCCTAGAAGTTTTGTAAACCTAATTACTCCTTCAATCCAAGATAATCCCACCATCAAGTGTAGTATAAGTGTTTGCTGCAGTGGCGCTGAGCCATGCCGTCCTCTTCAGGAAATGCATTGTGTCAGTCACCAGGCAAATTAGATGGTGGGTTTGATCACTCAAGCAGAGCGCACGATTATGAATATATAAGTGTATAAAATAGTCGTATTTTCAGCCAAATAGCAATTTACCCTCTACAGCCTTCCATGGTGCTGAAAGATTGCGATGTTCATCTTGACAGTAATGACCCGTTTCTTGAAATTTATTTAGCGAAAGGCAGCAGACAATTACTGGTTAACAGCAGAGGGCAAAACTCCAGAAAAACTTCTAAATACAATTTTTATTGCCAGATAAGAATAAGAAAGTTGACAATGAAGAATGGAGAGAGAATTGTTTTTTTCAGGAGGGTGAAGCACAGAAGCTGTAATTGAGTGTGTGTTAGAGAGGGCTGGCACAGTTGTTCTAGTACTTGTGTGTGTGTGTGTGTGTTACGGCACAGTTTTAATCCTCAAAGTCATCTGTTCAGTTGAGTTTGGAGAAATAAAACTCAGGCTCCATCTCATTATTTTTGATGAGCAGCTTAGTCTGTTTATTGCTTTTTGATTAACTGATTAATCTCTATTTAATGTCAGACAAATGGGTAAAAGGCTATCAAAACTGCACATGCTTTCACTTGCTTTGTCTTTGTCCAACAGTTCGAGGCTGAAAGATTCTATACATTACTTTTAAAACTAAGGATTTGTGAAAAGAAGCACAATTTTGTACATGTTTCAATGTAATCAATTGACGTAAAACGATATAATGTTTGTACATTTTGAGCCCCAGAATGCAGCTCTGTTGTTCTGTCCAGTAAAAACTGGAAGCTAAACTTTAGATTCAGTCAAACTAATGTGGCAGCTACAACTAGAGGATTAGATTTAATCTTTGAGACCGATATTCGTCTTCTAGAATGGATTATATTATATATCAAAAGGTTACATTGACGTTAGAGCCAGCAATATATCACCAACTTTTTCTCCCTGTGATGTCGATGGATGTGGCCAGCAGCTCCAACACCATCACAGGCGAATTTGCTTGCTTGTGTGCTTTAATGCATGCATGCGTGAGTGTGTGTACATGCATGCTCAATGTGGGGTCAACAACAAATTCATGCTTAGCTGTTGCAATAGTAATTGAAAAATACCCCTTTTGTATTTGACCTCAGTAATATTATGTGTACTATTATTTTCATTGTCAATAAACTAGCCAAATGAAAAAAAGTGACGACACACTGACAAGCCATGACCACATCTGCTTGACAACTATTTCAATGGCCATGGAAAGTGTCCCATCATTAGTGTCCCAATCACATCTAGAGTAAATGTCGGTTTATACGATGCTTCTAATTCATTCTTACTGATGCTCATCTCCAAACTCTGCATGTGTTCTTCGGCAACAGTTGTTATAGGAAACAGGGAGGATGTCAGCTGCACTGCTGGCTGCACTGATACAACAGAACAGTGTGATTCTTTAAATCTTATTCATACTAAAACTCAAATTAGAACTGCTTAATAAAATGAAATGATTCCTAAGCATCTTTCAGAGGGTTGTTGTCTTTTTTTTGCTTTTGAATTGCTTTGCAATACCATTCAAATTTTTCTCATGCCAATCAACAATATTGTATGGCTTAAACATGTTTCATCCTATCTTTAATTCTTAATTCTCTATCTCTTTATTGGTTTTAATTATTTAAGAAAAATATTGCATGGGTAAAATAAGCTGTAAAAGAATGCAGGAATGCATCACATCAATCACTATAGTCATCCATTTAAATGCTCAACATGTTGATAAGAAAGGTATGGAGGCACATTTGACACATTCATGTGAGTTAAGGGTATAAACATGTAGTGGAAACACCCATAGAGCTCACTGAAACAAAAGGCAATTTAAAAATGCAAAGTATGAAAAAAGTATATATAAAATAATATCACTGCAAAGATCCTGAACCTCCCAGATGTCTTCATTATGAGGAGTTAGTGCCACTGACTCAGGCTTCCCCTCTCATGCACCAGCCCACTTCACATTTTCCACCACGGGAACGCCTCGTCCTCCTTCCTCGCAGTCAAAGTTACAGTAGGTGAGGAAGTGCTCTGCTCGTGGGCCAGGGCGTGCTTTAAGCAGCCTCGAAATCATGCCATCTTGGCCCACTGCAACGGCCTTGTGGAGCCTCGTCAGATGATCTTCCACCTCGGCAAAAGTTAGTTTAAGGACTGTGATAGCTGCAGAAAAGAGGCAAAGCTCCTGCAGTAAAGAGTGGGGGGGTTATAGCTCTATACACTGAAACTAAAACATCTTTAATGAAACATCTGCAAAAATGTGTTTTTCATGAGATTTGAATTTCCTTGCAGCCTGAGGAGCTTTACTGAACTTGTAACTTTCAAAAAAAGCTAGTATGAGCATCCATGTGCAAGCCCTTCAGTATGTCGCAGCTGTTGCTGAGAGCAGATGTTACTTTGTGTCTTGGAGGCTACGGTATATGTGTATTGTGGATTTTAATTACTGCGACACTACGATTCTGTAACTGAACCTGTAGAAGCAAGAGAGGCTCTTTGCTGGATGAATTTTGTTTTTATATTTTTTTTCTCTATTGCTCTCCTCTTTGTGATGTATAATCCAGGTGTGGCAGTGTGGCGGCAGCGTGGAGGTCCTGCCTTGTGCTCGCATCGCCCACATCGAGCGTGCTCATAAACCCTACACGGAGGATCTAACGGCTCATGTGCGGCGGAACGCCCTCAGGGTGGCAGAAGTTTGGATGGATGAGTTTAAGAGCCATGTCTACATGGCCTGGAACATTCCTGTGGAGGTGAGTAGACGTCGATATGATGATTCTGATGATTCTGATGGGTGAATTGGAGAATTGCAGGGTGGAATTTTTAATTGCAAAATATTGTATTTGTGATAACGATGGAACGTGGTGATACAAATGAGTCATTTTTATTTTTATGTTAGGAACATGTAAATTAATACTTGCACTCAGCACTTATTTCATTGCTTTGAGCGACATTTTTGCATAATCACCAGTTCATTTGCATTCATTTTGTATGTAATATTATGTTTATGGCTTTTTAAATTACACTTGAAGATGCAGGAAGTGAGAGAAGATTTGGGATTATATAGCAAGAGAGAGTATCCTGAGCTCTTTTGCTGCTCTGGACAATGTCTTCTGGGAGGAGGAATATATCTTTCAAAGACAGAGGGAGTAAAAATCTGTTCATTAAACTAATCCATTTGTGGTGAAAAGATGTTTAGATAAAACAACAATCCTTAATTAACATACTCTAGTTGAAGAAGAAAATATAGCCCTGACATATTTTACAACAATTTCTTACAAAGCCAGTATCCACCATATCCATCATTATGAAGGGTTTTGGTGTCACCATTTCAGAGACAGTTAAGATGAAATGGTGACTATCAATAAAATAAACTATCAAACTTTATTCACATAGAGCTTCACCTATTAAAAAATGCACAAAGAAAACAGAAAGTGCTTCACATAAAAATAAAAACACATAACTTCTGCTCCAATCACGTACACACACACGCACACACACACTCATCCACACACAGAGGAATTGACCTTGTAGTTGGTAAAATACACAATAATAGTAAAATTCAATAAAACTGGAACTGGATAGAGCGGGAACAGGGGAAACTGTATATTCCAAACTGCATCGATTCTGAGATGTTTTGAGATCATACACACATAACATCCGTTTTCCAACATAGGAGGAGAGCTATCAACCAACAAAAGGCTGAAATGACAGAAACAAGAACAGTTTAGATTTCAGTGTGCGCTCAAAAGGAAGGAAAAGCAGCAGCATCATAAATGAGAATATAATAGTATGCTGAATATGCTGTGTGTGTGACTTGTCACAAATCTCAGTATATTCCATTTTTGATCAAGTGTAAGATCTGTATCGTGACAAGCAGGAGCTTCACAATCTGTCAAACTCTGTTTATCTGTATTAGTGTTTTTAAATGTTAGTAGTTGTCATTGCCTTCAACAATGCAGAACATCCTTTGTAGGTCTGGGTACGATGTGATAAAATGATGCACAAAGTGAATACAGAAGATATAAAACAGCTATTTTCTAAACCCACTCATTCCTTATTAGGGTCATGGGGGGCTGCTGGAGTGCATTACAGGCAAGAGGCGGGGATACACCCCAGTCAGGTCGCCAGGCTGTCGTACACACACCATTTAACCACACACAGACAATTTAAAGTCTCCAATCAACCTTAGCATATTTATGGACTGTGGGAGGAAGCCAGAGAGAACCCACACAGACACAGGGACAAACATGCCAACCCCACACAGAAAGGTCCCAGGCTAAATGCTTGAACCTTTGACCTTCTTGTTGTGTGGGAACAGGCTGCCCACCATCATGTCACCCAAGATGTAAAACAACATAATTATAAATCTATTGGCCCAACAAGCGGCTCCATTTAACCAGCGGCTAATCTAACCGTCAGAAGGCTGAGTGTCATCTGTTATCAGCTGCACTCCCTCCCCCCGCAGATGTTTAGGTGAATCAGGCCCCAGACACCTCCACAAGGCTCAAAGAATGATTTCTTGTCACTCACAGAATGGCCTAAATTAAATACGTGCCACAGAATAAATAAATACTTAACGCGATTCAATATAACGGTCTGAAAGGAGACATTAACGGTTCAACATTTCCATATGAGGGCAGGTTTTCAAACAGTGAACTAAAGAAAATAATTGGCTTAAAGCTGCGACATAGGAGCAAAATGATTAAAATAGTATTTATTTATGTTACTCTGTTAAATTAATAGATTAACAGAATGAAAAAGAAGATGCACATAATTATTCTGTTCAGTACAAATGAAATCACTGTTTTTAATCTCTTTATTTGAGACTGTACTGTATCATTTGAGACGCTGAATAAAGAAATCTTCAGTATTGACATTTCTTGTACATAATGTGCATCGTTTGCAGTATCACAGCACGTCAACTTCATACAAAATATATAGTCTATGCGCTGCATTACGTATTCACAGTTTCACAGAAGATACAGGACTATTTGATCTTGAACTGGATTCAATAAAATAAAATAAATATTCATACTATGTTGTCTTGTGTAGCATCCCTCAAAGGCTAAGTCAAGTGTTTGTTCACTCAAGTTTTTTCTTCTCCCGCATAATCTGTTTGAATATGTAAATCCACGTTAGGAATAGATGAACAACTGCAGGCGATTCATTCAGTCAATAATGAGGCGTTTAACACAGTCTGCACTCAAGAAGCATGAAATTTAGGCTCAAGCTTTAGCCCCATGATTTAACTACACAGCAGAAATGTCAGCGGTAATTTACCTCTGGGAATGTTAATATGAGTCCACAACCATCTGAATTCCCTTTTAGATGTTTTTGGCCACCAGAGCGCAACATCAGCAACATTTGCATCCACTGCAGTTCTTTGACTCATCACTGATTTTATGGGAGATATAGTGGACACGACTGGGCATTGTCACTGGAGACTGGCCTTAGGGATGCATGCGTGGGAAATCAATGCTTTTCAGGTCAGAATAGTAAAAATCTAAACTCCACAGAGGCTAATCAAACGCACAACAAATAGCTGCTCAGTGCTTCTGGAAAGACCCATTGTCCATTTCACTTCTCCACAAACTACAGTTAATCACAGCTGATCAATTTGATCCTTTGTGTATTTCTGTGTGTGTGTGTGTGTGTGTGTGTGTGCGCGCTCTCTTCCTCCAACCCAGGATTCCGGGGTTGATATTGGCGATATCTCTGAGAGGAAGGCTCTGAGGAAGAGGCTGCAGTGTAAAACTTTCCGCTGGTATCTGGTCAACATCTACCCCGAGATGAGGATGTACAGCGACACCATCGCATACGGCGTGGTAAGCCCCCTTTCGCCTTATCCCAAACTCAATCCGGTGTCTGCATAAGCCAACGCGGGGCTGAAGCATGCCTCAGGAAATCGTTATAATCCCTTGAGATCCGGATGGCTGCAGTCAGGAGCACAAACATTTCACAAAGAGGAGGTTTTTCTGCTGTGACTTTGACTTTTTCCCCTTCAAAAAAAAAAAATCACAGAGGAAGGAGATCCATAGTTATGCTGAAGCTTATTTTAAATATAGATGTTGCATAGTCCGCTGGAGGGCTGGATTTTATTAGTCAGAGGAGGCAGAAAGACTGACAGCCACCAGGGCAGGCTGTAGGCGTGTTTGTGTTTGCCCAGTCCTGGTGGAGCTCAAACAGCTGTATTTCTGCAGTCCTCCCACCTTGCATCACTGTGATGCACCATAATATACAGTATTATGGCACATTTTTCTATGTAGCAATGATTTTTTTAAGTACAAACCAACACACACAGTCTGTTGGAGGCATGTAACATAATCCCATGCCTTTCTTTGACTTAGTTGACCTCATTATTCTACACTAGCCTCACACGTTGGATGTGTTCATCAGTCCTGGTCAGTCGAGGAGTCATTAAAATAGGAGATCAGCTCCAGAAGTGTTTAGGCTTGAGTTTTTTTTTTTGTTTTTTTTGCACAGGGCCATGTGCTGCCTGTGGATTTACTGATTACCAGATAGAAGGAGACAACTTCTGAGCCGATGGGGAGCTGAGTCATGCCCAGCTCTGTTCTTCTGATCTCGCATCTTTACCTAATTTGCTCCTCACACAAACCGCCGGTGCAGAAGCTCCCCAACGTGCAGTTTGTATCTCACAATCAGGCAGACCTTGTGTCAAGAAGCACAAGAATATCCCTGAGTCAGAGTCATCTTCATCAAACATCAGGCTTTGAATATGCACTTACATACACATATAATTTCATGTTCATATTCTTTGCAGGAGATTCACTATGAGGATGATATCAGTATTACATGGTTTCTGCAGCATATAAACATGTTTTTCTGTTCTGTGCTTTCTAAAGCTCACATTGTGTTGTGGATACACTTTTATATCCCAGCGAGCACCGCAGCGTGTTTGGATGATTCTTTCTTTTCCCCACAGTAGAAATAACGCACTGCTCTGTTGAAGGGAGCCGCTGGAAAATGCTGCATCCTCACTGTGACAGCAGCTGATTGTATCTGTGGACACCACAATTGATCAGGAATTATCTGCTAGCCTTTTTCCTTAAAACTTAAAATATGCTGCACAACTGTTCCTGCATACACCATGATTTAATGTATCTAAACAGATCTATGTGCGGTCTGAGGACGTTTCTGTCTACTCATCCATCATGGCAATTTATTTGCTAAATTATATACTGCTATTGTAACAGAAATTCATACATAGACCTAATATAACACACCATTTATAAGAAATATATATAATATGATAACTATGTTTTCAGAGTATTATTTAGGAAAAGCAATCTTTCATTTTAATGTATCAATGGGTAAAATGGATAACATATACTTAGATATATTTATCATACATATACAAGATGATCTTACAGAATTAATTTGGCATTTCAGGAAACACACTTTAAAGTGGAAATTCACATAAAAACATTCATATCAGTTCAGTTCACCTTATTATCCTTTGGTTTGCCATCCAATATTAAAACCAATAAAAATGCAATAACATTACAATATAAAACACAAAAATACAAAATGTTAAAAAAAAAACTCAACACTAAGACGCTGCTTGTGCACAGTGGACCATGGTTATTAAGGAGTTTTTAGTTCTGTGGCATTTGAACCTTGAAGCTCTGCATCATCTGCAGCATCTGCAGCATATGCAGCATCTGCAGCATCTGCAGCATCTGCAGCCTGATGGAAGAGTTTCAACCTCCAGGTGAAGTGGAGGCTCAGTGGAATCTAAAATAGACACTGGCTTGTGGAAGCTATCACTTAAACCAGCTGCTTTCACTTTTTTTGTTCCTGGTCCTCGGGTTAACATACCAGACAATCATGGCAAATATCTTGGGGAACTTCCTGTGTTCTTGTGGCTTCTCTACTGGTTGCCTAGCAACTGCTCGGAGCCAAGAAACAGTCCAGCACTTAATCCAACATTACATCACAAGTTGTCGTTTTTACACTGGTTGTTGTGGATGCAACAACTAGATTAATATTGAGCTTAAGGGGTGTTGGTAGTGGATTTTGCAAAGGGAAAACCTCTGAGAGCTGTATCAATCTTCTCTTCTCTACAAAGTGAATAAATCCATTTCCCAAAATGTCAAACTACTAAAACTATTTTATCCCTTCACTAAAAGTCTTTTTTTCCCTGATTTGTGTGGAAACAATTAGGATGGTCAAACTTTTCTTGTGAACAACTCATATTAATAATTTACTTCCACATAACACACACATTTGTGTATGTCTGTGACTGAGTGTGTTTTTCTTTCTCCGTCAGCTGAAAAACTCTCTGAAGACCGACCTGTGTCTGGACCAGGGCCCTGACAACGACAACGTCCCCATCCTGTATCTCTGTCACGGGATGACGCCTCAGGTTCGAGCCCCGTGCGCTCACTCTCTTTGTCTTTCTGCACCACCATTTCATGCAGCGTGGATAATGTTTTCAGGTTTCATATTTTATACTTTAGGCTATTTGGATTCCATAGAAACCTGTTCGGTTGTGCAGGAAAAATACCTCCTCTTCTCCGCCTTCAGATTGGATCGAATTAAGTAACTTGATCCTATGGTGTTGGTTATGAATCCTGAATCGAGCTCTGAATAAAATGACACATTATTGATGAAACACAATGTCAAATCTAATTTTAATTATTTAATTAGATTGCATCAGGCCTCTAAAAAAGTGGGAAGGAACACTGGTTTCATGTTGTCTTGAGACAAACAACGGCTTGCTCCACTTTTCTTTAACCCTTTTAAAAAGTGTGAAGCCGGACTACTTGTTCAGGACGTTTCTCAGCCCAAATGTTATCCCACAACTTGATAATAATGAGAATAATTTAGTCCCTGCAGCCTCTTCCAGCTCCAATCGATCGCGTCATCCAATTAGACCTGAGCAGATTGTTTTCAGAGATTGCTTAACCTTGCTGTGACAGTTGTAAACTCCTTCTCAATTCAAATGAATCCATTGGACCTTCACACTCATTAGCCCTGTATTGATATTTATACCACTGTGCAAATTAAAACTGATGCAGGAGAATGCTTTCATGAGAAATCTTATGGTTTCCTGAACAAACTCAACAGAAATCATTTGTCAGTGTCTGTGAGATCTCTGAGACCCAGATAAATAAAAAAAACTTGCTAATTATAGATTGTTATATGGTATAAATCTTCCATAAAATCCCAGCACAACAAACAAAGCATTGGGAGTAGCGCCACATTTCTAATGAGATTAGGGATCTCCTCTGTGAGACAAATCTAGTCTGCTCTATTTTTGTGTTTCGCTGTTACATCATCAAGTGGAATTACTCCCTGCTTTGCCTGTATACATGTACATAAACAATGGCCAATATTTGCTGAAATCAGTCAAAACGTGTCATCGTAAGTGGCAGCTACTTCTCACTGAGAGCTTGTCTGAGTGCAGTACATCAATGTGCTGAAAGAAAATTGCGCGGGCACACATGAAAGCACAAAGCTTACAATCCAACACATGGCTGACTTTACAAGAGCGTGTTGTCAGCACTGGGAATAAAAAGTACCGACATAAGCATCGCAACAATCCGAAGCCACCGCCACATGCAGCCTGACAGCCCGCGCCGCTCCTGGAAATGAGCAGCGCCAACAAAAAAATGAAAGAATCTCACTCGTCAGGCTGTTCGACGTCTGGTGGGAGGGGGGCACTTTGGGTGCTATCAGGAAAATAAGATTAGACTAAGAGGAGGATCAGTAAAAGTGAGACAGGCAGCAGAATAACCCAACATGGACCTGATTTGCGTTTAAGAACGTGTCTTGAGGTGCTCTGACAGCTCGTGGTTTGCTGGGTGAGGAACGATCCTTCTCCAGCTGTTTAGTCTCCTCCATCCTGCCCACTGCACAGTTTACAGTTAGATTCATGCTGATAGGAATCTTCACTCCCCTGCCCCCTTCTTGTATCGCTGCAATTTCTGCAAACCAATTAACGTAATCCTCCCTTACATTTTTGTTGGTAATTTGTTTGTTCAAAACTGCGACCCACTCCGAAACCCATCTCGGCAATTTCCCACCCTATTTCTATTTTTACCAGCATGGCCATCACTGGGTTTATCGCTCCCTATGAACTGCATCAAGCTAAAACCAGCGTTAAAGCGATAAACTCTGATCGCTGCTGCAGATATAATCAGCAAACTCTCACCCTCAACCTTCCAACTGCTAATCCTTTTCCTTTTTCGCATGCGGAGCATCATTTATTCCTGCACCGTCTCAGTTTCAATCAGCTAAATATGAGCAAACAACTGCCCTTAAAAAAAAACAATCAGGATCTTTACCCCATTCCTGATTTAATAATTAGCTTCTTTGATGTACCCTGCATCTTTCTTTGTCAGGAAAGATGTTTAAATAAGCATATTCAGTGTGTGTAAACCAGTGTGTGAGACAACTCAGGAGAAAGCTGCCTCACTTATAACCTTATCATGATGGGCGTTTCTGGAAGAGCCATCACATAAATGTCAACCGCGTACTGTACGGCGTATTCACAGCGGGGCGTGTTGTTCTTGCAGAACGTGTATTACACCAGTACCCAGCAGCTCCACATCGGGCTGCTCAGCCCCACCGTCGACGACGACGACAACAAGTGCCTGGTGGACGTGAACGGCAGAGCGCGCCTCATCGAGTGCAGCTACGCCACAGCCAAACGCATGAAGCTGCACTGGCTCTTCACTCAGGTAGGACGACACGACAAACACGCGTTCAGATGGAGCTGAAGGTTAAAAAAAAAAAAAAAAAAGTGTTCGGTTCTTTGTTAATAGTCATCATCATTTCAGGTTATTTATTTAATGGGGCAGGAAAGCCAATTGTGGAGGTGGAAGCTAATCATGCAAAAGCTTTAATTTACTGTTTGACTTGAGTTCTCCATTATCCAGCATCTGGTTCACACATGAAGAGTCAAACATAACAGTTGATAGTTGCATGTCTTCAATAGCAGCTCTTTGCCTGCCAGAACACGCAGCCCCTCACAAAATGACTTATAAACGCAGGTGAATAGGATTTACTGCTATGCTTTTGTTTCAGAGTTAAATAGATTTAAATATAGATTTTTTCCACGTTTACCCAAATATGTGCAGAATCTCATGTGTTTTTCATGTTCGATGGTTGTATCAACATGTCGAACAGGTGACTCTCTACAGGTGTGTCAGAGTGGATTTACAGTGTAATGAAAAGGTTACTTATGCTTGAACTTATGTGGCATATATTCTCACCCCGAACCTTTAAGTGTTTTTTTTTGTTAACTCTGTATAATTCAGTAAGAAGGATAGGGACATATCAGCAAGAAGTGCATCTGTCTCTAAAATATGGCATCTATTATTTACACAGTTTTGACTCCATGCGTGCAAAGTGTCAGAAATAGATTGCCTTGATGCAGCCATAGCAACTTTGAAGAGCACAACCCAGTAGAAATTAGATATGAATCTTTTTTTATCTTAATTCAAACGTTGCACCTTTCTGCACAAAGCCTGATTAACTGAAGATATTCTTAATCTCCATCTAGTGAATTGTCAAACATTTGCTTGATTTCTTTGAGTTACCGAAGCGGCCTCTCATTAAGCATGAAAAAGTGATTCTGATAAGACTTGACTTGAAGAAATGAAATCTGTGTTTGCATGTACAAGTTAGTTATGTCTTGGCAGGTGTTGTAAAGCTGAGACAAGATCCTTGATTGGAAAAGCAAACATATGCTTAGTGGGTGGGACTGTACAGTTGGGGCTGCTTGTGTGCTTGTGGATATGCACGGTGGATTTTTCTGGAACCAACATATATTTCTGTACTACAGACACTCATATACAATTTTCAGTCGATTCTTGGAGGACCAAGGTGTTAGCAGAAATTGTAAAACTCAGAGCAAGATCCAGATTTGCAAGGATGTTTTTTTTTTCTAACTGATGCTGCAGACTATAGATAGATGCTGCAAATGACTAATCCTCCCTGAATGCTTCGCATGCAGGATATCTGAGGACAACAATTTGCAGATGCTTGACGTCTGATTATCTGTCCAACTTTACCGTTGGAGTATAGTATTGCAAAGTGCTCTCTCTTTACTGTGGATGGCCTTGTCCACGGACACTTGCTCTTTGTCCGTGCTGTCGCTGTAATGAGAAAAGCTGCAGCCTTTTTTTTCGAGAGCCACTCATCCAAACATCCTCACACTCGACACTGTACTTCCTTGGGTCCTCGGCAATACATCGGCCAAGTGTGAGGTTGATTGGATGAACAGTCGATACCTACGTCATACATACAGACTGGATCAGTTTGCTTTATGAGTGATGAGTTATGAGATTCACCATCCATACAAACACAATAAACATTCAAAAGAATAATACACAGAGACTAATCCATTTACATTAGATTGATTTTAAACAATAGAGAAATGTCTCTGAATCTTGTTATGGGGACATTTATGACATTTTTTCCACTTCAGCCCCGGACATTTTGAATCGATCCGTCTCTGTGTTTCTGTTTGTTTTCCTCTTTTAAATCAATCTCTTCAGCCAGAGTATTCCCCTAAAAATATTGGTCCTGATAGAAAACAAAAAAATCCAATATTTTGTTTTCCTGTTGTTTTCGCCTTGAAACCATGTTGACTTTATCTGTTGGTCCCAATGAGGCCGGTGGTGGGAATCAGCCAAAACACCCAAAGCTCCGAGTGCCTGGGCAGCTCACATCACAAATCCATTCACACCGACGCGGTTTTAAAGGAGGCGCGGCGTATTGTGCACACAAATTGTTCTTCTGGGGCCCAGCTCATGTTTTGACCAGCCTGCTTTCATTTTCTTTTCAGGGAGGATCCATTCAGAACAGGAAATCAAAGCGATGCCTCGAGCTTGTAGTGAGCACTGACAATGAGTTCGGCTACCAACTGGCTCTGCAGAAATGTACTGGACAGAAATGGTTCATCACCAACGTGCTGTTTAGCACGTCCTTATGATCGTCTGCTGAAAGGAACACCGGAGCGTACGACGCACACCGGACAACGGAGTTGTTTCTTTTGTGTGTGTGTGAGCGTGTGTGTGCAGCGCGTGTGTGTCTGTGCGTCAGAGAGGAAGAGCGATGCATGGTTGAACATGTTCATTCTGAGCACCACGGTGTCCTCTAATGAGCAGTCGACATCACATCGTAAATGTTAAACATTTTATTTTGCCTACAGGATCAGCCATAGTTGGCAGATATTTTGCATTGCCAGATTTGCAAAGGTAGTATATTTCGTATATTTTGTGGTAAATACAGTACAGTCAGATTTTCGTTGACTTAAAAAATGATGTAATGGGTCCAATATGTTTTTTCTACTTTGTCCGTAATTGCTACTGTGTAGCAAGCTTTCTGAAACCTGTCCCTGCTTTAAATATTTCATTTAGTGTCTCAGGTTTGTAGGTTTATTATGCGATTCAGCTGTACAGAAGTGAGAAAATGTTGAAATAAATCTGAAAATTATAGATTATTTTCTAAATGTAAATATCCCAAAATGTTTGTAATATATAAGTAAAATAATTGATGGAAACTGTTGAGTGCAAGTGTCTTTTTTATGCGTTATTCAAGGCACAATCTGTGATTTAACCCTTAAGAAGGACCAGAATCCTCCATCAAATAAGTTCTTAAAAAATGTCTGTTTTGCTCAGTTGCCTAATAGCTTCAAGATAATACAGGAAACATTTAACTGGTTATGGAACAGCATCAAATTAATGGTGATTCCTCTGTGTGACCTACATAAGAAAATGAGACCATCAGGGGGAAGATCGTGTATTTCTATAGTTGTATCGCTATATGCCTGCGGATTCACACTAAATGATTCAGTCTATGTTTACGTTTTCCCATTTTAAAAGCTAAAAGAAGAGCATGTGCAAAAACACAAGTCAACCTTGTGCAGTCATCGAAGAACGGAGAAAATTGCAGGGTCTTATTTTTTTCCTTGCAACACTAAAGTGTTGCAGTATTAACTACAACAGCCACCACCACCCGCCTGCCTCACAGCACTGGACACAAATGATAAGGTAACATCACATTAGCCTCATAGTATAATTGCCTAAGTCATTTTTTTGGCCAAACTGAGATATTTGCATAATTTTAATCTCCTATCCCTGCTGCATCTTCCTGTCTTTCTGCCCATGTCGTTAGCCAATCACAACACATTAGAATCCAGAAACACTATCTGTCCAAGTCATTTATTTGACGTAAGCAGTTTTGATACGAGCAAAATGTCAGAGAGGAAAAAGCGGCCGACCACAAATTTGTTGTCAGTCAACAGAGGGATTATGAACTGTGTATTTAAAGATAAAATTACCTTTTTTCTTCAAGGTATGATACATATAGTTCACATTTATGCAAAAAAATGATAATGGGACTATTAATTTTTGCGTATTTGTTTGCACATTTGGTTGAATGTACTGATAAAATATATATAAATATACACCAATAAATATTAAAAAAAACATCTGTGTGATTTCTAAAAATTGTGTTTTTTATTTTCTTAAAACATTGAAATGTGATGTAAGCAATTATGCTTTGGAGCTAATAATCAGTTAGGATCTGAAGGCCTCAAACCCTGAAAATGAAGAATATTTAGATGCTTGTGGTTAAATAGAAATAATCTATCCTTGTGTTTCTGAAGAAGAATTCTCTGCTTATTTTTATCTTCTTCTTTTTCTTCAAAGCGTCTACTTTGGCTGTTACAGAAGCACAATGTTACGTTGGTTGAGTTCCTCTTTAAGGGGATGTTTCTTTTATTGCGTTTTTTTCCCCCTTGTGCTGCATGTATTGTGTGTTGTTCCCATTTGCATGTGTTTTCTTCAGCCGCTGCATGTTCAGCACTGGAGGCCACCACAGATTTGGCCTTTAAAACGGGAATCTTTTATTGATCACCGTACACATTCATGAACGCGCTCTGCATTCAGAAAGCAAGGAGCCGGGGAAGTGATGTAGTCAGTTTGTTCTGACAAACCCGGGGTTCAGAAGCCCAGAAAGTGGACTGCTGTGTTCTGACTGTTGTTTGCACCTGGGGAGGAGGCGAGTGGCGCTGCCTGTTTTCAACACGCCAGTCCTCATTTCCATCCACATTCAAGCACAGCTCCGCGAGACCATGGCATTAAATATACATGGAAACCCACTTTCATCAAAGGGATCTCCCTCACTAACACGTCTTTAATATATGCAATAAGAGCACTTCTGCATGCGCAACTTTTGGAATGTGAGAATTTCCACAAAACCATGTTGCAATGCTCATCCCTTTAGCTGACCTCTTATTCTGATACCCTGCTGGTACATTCTGTAACCATATTTTCAGCTTTAAACTTAGATAGAGACTCTCTGTGTACATTTGTTCAATATTCTAGTATCATGCATACGTTTATCACCTTTGTTGATTTAGCACAAAACCATCTTGTGCCACAAAATGACTTGCAAAGAGGGTTTTTTTTTACTCCAGAGAATTTAATTCCTTGTAAAAAGCTGCCTGAGCACGAGTCATATGACATATCTGAGAAAAGTGCTGGCCTGATAAAAAGGTCTGTCTTGTCTTTCCTCTGAGATCTATCTGATATAAAATTACAGTCATTTGGCTTTTTATTCTGGCTTTTTACAGGCACATCACCTGCCTTTCAGGAGCAACTGTCATGAAAATTGTATTCATATAAGCAATTTGTCAGGAGACAGGTTTTTAATGGAAACTGTTTCTTCAATTAGCTTTACATAAATCCACCAGTCTGCTTTCAATTTGTGTATAATGGAAATTGGAAATAACTACCTGGACTTCCTGGGTAAAAATGTGTGGAGGAAAAAAATAAATGACTGTGATTCCCAACAGGTTTGTGGTTGTCCTTTTTATACAGTTCTATTATTGTTGTTACTTAGCTATACGAGGTGCACACCTCTCCGTCAGTGGGAAAAGGTTTTTTCTGGCAAAAAAAATGATATTCAACGAAAATAAATTTAATATATTAAAAGAATTATCTGCCAATTCTTTTGCGACCAGCTATGGCAGACAGGAAATTGGCACTTAATTTGATAAATTTTCAGAACGGGTCTAGTGGTTCCTGTCTCTTAATAGATTCTTTTTCTTTTTTTTCATTACTGTGAGCGGTCTGAACACACCGGGCCCTGGCTTGTCCATTAGTGTCACCGGACTTGCAGACTGCACCGAGTAATTACCAGTTTGAGGCGGCAGTCTTATAATAACAAATAACAGGAAGAGCAGCGCTGTGGCTTCATCAGGCCGACAGACAGAGGATCACTCTGAGCCCGTCGTGGAGGGGGCAGTCAGTGCCCAATATTTAATTGGCGTGCTAAATATAACAAAATATTTGCAAATATAACAATAAGAACAAACAAAGCTTCTCACTCTATTTTTATCTACCTTTATAATTCAAATGTGTGCCTCTTGTGGGAAAAGGCTCCAAGAAGCAACCTATAAAGCCTTGTCGGTATTTTCTGCCTCTGGCATAGAGACATAAAACATTGAGGATTATATTCCTGGCAGAAGGTGCAGGGTGATCAGGGGAATCAGCTGAGTTTTGAGTACCATATGGCCAAAGGAGGCAGCTTGTCAGAAGTGAGAGTATGTGAACAAGACCCAGGGAGAAGGCTCCCTGTGTTTCCTCTCCTCAGGTGAGCCACGTGTCGCTGAGGGGATGCCGTCAATCGCCTGGGATAAACAGGACAGCACACAGAGAAATGCAAGCTGGGAAGAGCCTTCTTCTCTGTGAGTTGAAATAAACGTATACGGTGCAAAGATGAAGTGACTCTTCACTCGCAGCCTACAGAGAGCCGTCGATGTTGGAGGAAATGTTAAGCGGTGAAACAGACTCACCACAACAGCGGTGCACGTAGGTGTGATTTGTGTTCGCCCCACGCAGCAAAACGGCTTCACATGTGGATAAATGTCACTGTTAATTGTTTTCTGTGAGAGTGAATCTGAGTTGTAACTGCGTTTCCATGGCGACACGTCCTAAACTGCACATTCTGAGAGATCCCTCCTGAGCACCCGACCATCGGTGAGCGCATTATCTGAGACGACCTAACAGAAAGTAATTGCCCACGGATGCGCATGTAACTTTAATCTTTGCTCTTTTTAAATCATGCTTGAATGCTTTGACCTATGCAAACGAACTGGCTGACAAATGTATTTGTCATTGTGCATATCTGTTCATGCTGTGTGAGAAATAAAGGGAGTGTAATGTTGAATCAGGGATCTGCTCCAGCGGAAAAAATAAAAAACTCAATGAAAATATTGAATGCGAAAGCTAATCCATTTTTAAGTGGGCAGGAGGTTTTCATGGTCATGCAGGTTAAATATTTACTTTTTTACTTATTAATTTAAAGTTATAACCATTCAAAATAGATATTAGATGTTCAGATTTAATCAGTGACTTAACATAATACCTGTAGGATGCTTATGTTTATTATATTGTTCAGAGCAAGTACCTTTTATGTTCTCAGGGTTCCCAGCAGTATGTATGTACATGGGCAACGTTCGTATTTGCCATGCTCTTAATTCTATGTTCTCATTGTTAATGTAAAATGCATGTTACATATAAGTATAAACACATGAATTGACCTGCCTGTTTTCCATTTCATCTAACATATTATTGTCATTTGTTTCTGAATGTATCTCTCCAATGTCCAGATTCACTCTGGGCGGCAGGAGAGCATCAGCTTACATGGATTCTTATATACTGCGTCTACAATTACAGTGTTTTGTTCTCTAATCCAGTGATCCGTGATGCATGCTGCAACCAACACGTATCGAATTTTGCTCTAAGTGCAGTGCACTTTATATTGTATTTTACGTCGCTACTGTTGCTGCACTTTTGGCATTTGTATGAATTGTTTTGTTTCTTTAGTATATTTGTCTTCTGTGTAGTGCCATGGGACTACAGATGTAAATCACGCATATTTAGATTTGTCTGTTATACTGATGTCCAATAAAATACTCTGTCCTTTTACAAAAAACATCACATTTATGAATTTATTGCATACTTCGCACTGGGAAGGAGTGGTGAGTAGCAGCCTTAATGTAGCTGAGCCTTTCTATTCAGGTGACATGTACTAGCAGCAGCCTGATCCTTTTTGACTTAAAAGGAAGGGAACTTTAATTAGCGCCATTAGTAAGAGCTGTATTTACCTACTATTTCATGTCAATATGGCTCCTGTCAAAAAGGTCCTGCATGTTGGCTTGGGTTTAATCCACCACAGTACCCATAATGTTTTATTGCTGCTTGCCATACTAATAAAAAACAACGTCCTCTGTGGGTCAGATGGTCATGTTTCATATCAGATAAAAGACAGATGTGATGTGCGAGTTAATATAATACATATATCACCTGGGTAAGGAAGCATTAAGCTATGAGCTCTGGTGATTTCAGGGCTCATTTGACAGTTTCCCACATATTAAGCAAATCCAGAGCTGAGGAATATCTATTTTTATTTTTTTTGCCCCAAAAGTAGCAGGAAACAGATGCCCTGACTGTGTGGGAGTGTGCCTGTGTGTGTGTGCTCCAATCTCTCAGAAAACTCTCTTATTTCCCTCCTGGCTCTCTCCCTTTACTTTTGCTTGGTACATAAAGTCCTAAAGCTGCTGCACATCAATTTTTTACTAAAGTCAAAACATTTTTAACATTGCTGCCCTGGGCAACATTGCATCTAATTGTATTTTTCCAGTTTGATTTTGTCAATAAGCATAACATATTAAAAATTCACTTTCCTTTCTGTCTGAACACAAACTCACACAAAACACAAATAATAATGTTCAATTGACATGACAGAACATGATTCATCTCATACTGTAAACATAGAAGCGACTAAAAGTTTCTTGATTAATGAATAATAAATACACAAATATTGACTTAAAAGCCTTATGAACTGATTTTTGACCATCTGGGAGCAGTAAAAAAACAGTAAAAACATCCCTCTTATAAATATAATATGGTGTTAGCCAATCGTTTGTATCCCCTTGATAAGTCAAATGCTCATTATGTTCGTTTGAGTTTTGCTCTCCACCAACACCTGAGCTCTTCATCGGATAAATGCTCCACTTTTTAACTGGCTAGGCGTAATTAGTCTAGTTGAGTGTTGGGTAGGAAGCAGGTGATTTCTGTTTAGCAGTTTCTCAGCAATATAACTTTGTTCAAGAGTGTGCCAGATTGGGTTTCCTTACATTCGATACCCAATAGAATCAAAGATGCCATGCTAGTCAGTTTTACAGGGTAAAGCAACAAGCGTGAGTATCCATCTTTCATCTTTTCATATGACTCAACACTGAAAAGCTATTTTTAAAAGCCATAAAAATCCATGTCTGCGGAGCTGGATCTCACTATACTTTACTTGTACTACTCTTGTAATTGTCAATAGCTGAAATGTTAACAAGTGAGAGGATGTAGACTTTGTGACATTTTATCCATTACAATTAACCCAGTTTTAACAGTGATGGATGAGGTTCCATGAGGAAGCCTATAAATCAGGTTGAACAGTAAAATGGGTATTGACTTTATGATCTGCGCTCTATTTTCTTGAAGTAAAATCTGTTGCTTCTGTGGAAAGTCTGACTGCTATTTCTCTTTTCACTGTCACCATATCATACTGATCATAATCGTTACTTAGTGTGAATAAAAGCGGAGTCAAACATCCTGAGAACATTATGCTTAATGAATCCTTTTCTTCTGGTGATGTCCCTCAGACCTCTGGAAAGTGACAGAATGATGCCGTAATTCATGATTTGACATCCCGTTCATTTACTGTATTTTTCCTCCACTAATCTCTTTCTCACATGTTCCATCTATTCAATTGTAGTGTGTAGTATATAAGCTCTATTCATGTATAATCTCTGCTGAATGCAGCCACCCAGAATTCCTAATACACTATATTGCAGAAATAGACCTACTTTACCTTGAAGTGCTATTCAATTGGCAGCCTGAAATGAGCTAATCCCAGTAAACGTATTTATAACTCAATATCGATCAATCAAGTGTGATGTATACAAGTTGTATTTGATATGTGTAAGTTTGATAATGAATTCAATCTGTTTTTATTGATTTGTCAGTTTGAATCCAGAGAGATACACAATATTGCCAAAAAAAGCTGGGAAGACCTAATCATCTGAATCAACAACTCTAAACACCTGCTAAAGATTCCTGAGGCTTTTAAAAACTCCCAGCCTGGTTCATTACTCAAAACCGAATCACGGGTAAGACTGTCGACCTGACTGCTGTCCAGAAGTCCATCATTGACACCCTCAAGCAAGAGGGTAAGACACAGAAAGAAATTTCTGAAAGAATAGGCTGCTCCCAGAGTGCTGTATCAAGGCACCTCAGTGAGAAGTCTGTGGGAAGAAAAAAGTGTGGTAAAAAACACCGCACAAGAAGAAGAGGTGATCGGACCCTGAGGAAGATTGTGGAGAAGGGCCGATTCCAGACTTTGGGGGACCTGCGGAAGCAGGGGAGTCTGGAGTAGAATCATCCAGAGCCACCGTGCACGGGCATGTGTGGATGTGGATTTCATTGGATGAAATATGCACATTTTTTGAGATAGGGATTTTTGTTTGATGAAGTTGTCACAATGCAGTAACAAGTATTGCTTCCTCGTATCCAAACCCAGACCCGTCCTGTAGCTCACCAGATGGAGAAACGTGATTCATCACACCAGAGAACTCCAGCTTCCACTTCTCTGGATTCCAGTGGTGGAGTGTTTTACAACATCAGATGCTTTGCATTGTACTCTGTGATGTACAGATGCAGCTGCTCGGCCATAGCAACACATTCCATTAAGCTCTCTCAGCTCTGTTCTTGAGCTGATCTGAAGGACACATGAAGTTTAATAGTGATTGAGTCTGCAGATTCTCAATATGTGATCACCTGCTGACTCCGCTCCATCAGTTTACATGGCCTACCACTTTCTGTCATTCCCACATCCATTTCTTTATAATACAGTTGACAGCCTACTGTTGAATATTTGGTGATAGAAAGACCTGGTTCTGATTGTTTGAATGGGTGAGTTTGGCAATACAGTGTATTGTGATGAAAATCTGAGGCCCATTTTCCTGCCATTCATCCACTGCCATTACCTCAGCATGTAATAAATGGCTGTATGTTGAAAGGCTCTGTACAGAAACTGAATTCCTGGAATTGAAAACATAGTAGTTCTTGTCTTTTTCATTCAAACTAATTTCTGCTAATTTAAGAGAAGCTGTTTACTGTGACAGCCCAAGAGACATCTGTGCAATAATGTTGATATGCCACCCGTGACGTGATGATTTACCCCTAATTTTGGAAAAAAAATTTCACATATACACTGACCTGAGACATGTCGCTGAGTGATATGTCCGGAAACAATATTTACAATTAATAGTAATTAATAGCTGCGTTCTAAAAGAAAATGATAGTCTGCTTGAGTTATGTGTGAAAGAGTGTAACAAAGCTTTAGAAAAACAGTAATATTAAGTTTAAAATTAATCATTAGCTCAACCAAGGTATAAAATCCTTGTGTTTGAATCATTTTTTGGAAGGTATTTGTATGTTTAATGTTTGAAAGTCCCCTCACATGCTGACCTAGATGCAAAATATATCATTTTTGGTAAACAGCATATGTCCCACAGATGGAAAGCAATAACCTGACGATATGAGCTAAAATTAGAGAGGCTGAATCCTATGGCCACCTGGTTCTGAAATTATCAAGGGTACACAGAACACAATAAGGTATAATCCATCGCATATTGCAGGAGAAATCCATCAATAGCCTATTTCTGAACTTGCACAATTCTGTAAGAATCAGGTTGCTCGCCATGCTGAGACACAAAAGAAGGCTTCGATCTAACCATGAAGTAATATCTTCTTCTCAAACCACTTCCCTTGCTTTGATAGTGCAGATATCATTAATCTAGGCACAATAATGTATAACTACAGAGAGGTTTTCAGGCTATGAAGAGAGAAACTTCTAAAAGGTAGCACAGCGAATTCACGAGCATAAACATAATTTAGCACTGAGTAAACAGAAGACAGGTGACAGCTGACAGGTGTAATGACAGTAACCATGATCTGCAAGCGTAACCCCATGGAGGACAGAGGAGGCCAGAGGATGATGGCGTTCTTGGTGGGCCGTCAGCTCAGTCGACGTGTCCATGCAGCTCAGCTAAAGTCTGCGCTAATTGGAAAGTGAATGAAGACATGTCAAGGCTACATTTGTGACAATGGGAATGTTTCTGAAACAAAAATGGAGCGTAGCATGTGCTGTACGGCTGTAGCATACACACACACACACACATCAACTGTGTTTGAGAGGTTAGATCAGATACCACCAACACCTCTGAGCAACATTATTTATGGCTTTTCTCTCCCTTCCAACTTCAGTCAGTGATTCCCACTCCATTACTTTCACGGCTGCAGGTTATTGTAGAATTTCATGAGTAAAAGGGCGCTCAAACGGCTTAATTGTGGCCGTAGTGTATGTTTTTGAATGTTGCTTGTTTTACTTTTATAAACGGTAGCCGCAAGCCCTATTTCTTCATTGAGGCTGCAGATCGCACATAAATACAGCACAGAAACGTGCCTCCGAGCTCTCCTTCACACAGAGCCGTCCTCGCCGCTAATTGTGTAATTATCTGCCGCTTCTGTAAAGCAGACGACATAATCGCAGAGAGCTGCTCCAAAATGATCGCCTCTCGTGCATCCACATCTGGCATTTAGTCTTTATTTTTGTTAACCATGGTGAAAACAATCAGCGTTTTTAAATTGCGTTTGCATTCGAAATGACGCATAAATTATATCTACAAAGGGAACACGGAATTACATGATTTGTTATGAGAATTAAATGCTGGTTTCAAACTGACTTTGTCTGTTTCATTGCCTGTTGCTGCTCTGTTATATTACTATGGCCAACATATACAGCCAACAGAACATTACTGTCAATACTGAGTGCTGTGGTTTCCCCCATTTACAGATGTCTAGATTTGGTTTCAATTTGATTCACTAAAAGCAAAGGGTATTCACCAATGGAAGCTCCATAAAGATAATTAACAGTGTGAGCATAAAGAAGCAGCATCAAAACACCAGAACAGGCTGTTCATTGATTGATGATCACCCAAACCACAGATCTGAACACGTTGGATGACTCCCCATTTAAAATGGAGCCACAAAGTCATTTGGGAGAACTCCAGCCAGCAAAGGCAAAACAACAAAAGCAAAGCGGCAGACAGTGTGTTGACAATGTGACGGGTTTGTAGATGCCTGAACTGTTTGAAATGCTAATGAATTAAACAGCATGAGCATTTTCACAGTATGCCAGCAAAGTCAAACTACAGGTGAACAAACAGGTGCATCCACAGAAACACAAAAATGCCCAAAGGCTCGGACATATTGCTCACGTTTTAGAGAAGAAAAAGAAATATGTTGAAGGCCATTAATTAGTGGCTCCACAGTTCAACACCGTGCTTAAACCCTTTTTTTGCTTCTTCACTCTTGATCGTTACTCCTTGACTTACAGGTCCACAAGTTAATGTAGTTAATTTGATTGTTTTTGGCACAGAGGGTCACGGTGGCCATGAGCAAGGACAAGAAGAACGGTGGGATTGATAGCCGAGGTGAACAACTGCTCTGCAACTCCTGCGCCACACACCGTGGTATCAGACCTTGGTGGTGAAGAAGGAGCTTAGCCACAAATCAAAGTTCTTGATTTACTGACCAATCCGCGTTACAGCCGTCACCTACACAAGCAGCTAGAATGAGATGCTGCTGCGAGGGAGCTGGTCATTATCTGAGTGACAGGATGAGGAATTAGCGATTTCCAAGGACCTTGACATCCAGTCAGCGCCCCTCCACACTGAGATAAAGCAGCTGAAGTGATTTCAGCTTCAAATTGGAATGTCTCCTGGTAGAAGGAGACAAACTCAGGCGTAACACTTGCCACTGTGTCCATCCTTATTCATTCACCCACATAAAAGTTGAACTCAAGTGTAATCCAGACCGTCTATACTGCCGACTTAAAACTAAAATCTGTCTTTTGAGTGAACACTATTAACCTTCACGTACACCTGTTTATATTGTAACCCTTAACAGCCTCCCCTGATAAATAGTCTCTATGGTAAATTTCTAAATCAGAAATACTGTATACTGTATGTTTGATACATACCTCGTCAGTCGTGAACTATCTTTGTATATTCTGGGTGTAAAAACAGGTCAAAAATAGTGGTCAAATACTTTGAATAGCATGGAAAGGTTCAATTTGTATTTCAGCTGTGACCATGAACAGCTCCATATGTAATTATTTTAAAAATTGCCACTTTGACCTGCTGCATTTCTGTTGTGCAAACAGAGCATGCTTGTTTCTACCCCATGCCCAGTTTATTCAACTAGTGCAGTAGGTGGTTGTTAAAGGACGGACTCACGTTTTTTAAGTTGGTCTTAAAACAACAAACAGGTGCACATATGAACAATGAGAATTTCCTAAAATGTCTCCTGTTCATACTGAGTAATAGAAGATTCCTGATGACAAATGAACCCTAAATCCAGAGAAAATCGTTTTTGTTTTATCTGAGATGTAGATGATGCTTCAGTTGGTCCCATCTACTCCATATCTGCTCGTTTACAGTCCTTTTAGCATCAAATTTGCTCTTTGGGTTTCCACAGACAGTGTTTCCCTGTGGAACCCCAGTGGAGGTATAATATAAAAAAAAACGATTTTAGTTTTAAAAAGATTCACTTTTAAAGATATCTACTTTATTTTATTAATTTGAAAGCTTCATATTAGCTGCAGATAAACCTTTAAATACATGCATACATTTTGCACAAAGAAGAATCCCATTACTTGCAGTGTTGGTTCATTATGGGATCTTCTAATAGTAAGTATGCACAAAACAAATAATCATGGAAAGAAAAACTATATCAATCGATTCAAAAACTTGACTGTTCTTTTAGGACAGACATGAAAAAATGTCCCTTAGCAGTGCATTAATATAAATATATTTCACCACAACCTATTTGAAAAGTAAATACTTTATATTGTGGGTCTTTAAAGTTTTTTAGGCCCAGATCACTTAGCTGATAGAGAGATAGAGCAGAGTCATATTGTATATAATTGTGCTGCATATTAAACTGCACCTACAATATTAGTATTCTATTAGTATCTAAACTATACATTCTGTCTTTGTAAATAATAATAAAATAATTATCTTTATAATTGATAATTTCATGACCCACTGAGGGTCCTGGACCACCTGTAGAAGACTCCACTTTAAATGTTGCATGCATCATGATTTGAGCTGTAGATAATGTGGTCTTTTTTTACAGCCGGTGAACAAGTAGAAAGCCACTGACATGATGCCCTGAATCTGTGAATAGAGTAGACAGACTGCAAATTGTTGCGGCTTCGTGTCATGAATGGCTAGAGTGGAAATTGTCTCCACTGACACAAAAGCAATGCGGTGTGACAAAGATCAATTTTACCTTTCAGCACGGAGTCACTTGATGTCAAGAATAAAAGTGTGATGGATGAGGACTATTTTTTAGAATAAAAAAACATAATATGAGCTCCTGATCAAAGAAGAAGTAGACACAGGGGCTTTAGGGGCAGCTAAAATTAGAAAAACCTTGAAATCCGTCAACCAGCAGGTGAATCATGCTCTCACCACGAGGGCTCTGTCTGCCTGTTGCTGCATGCATTGAGACATTATTGGCTAATCCTTCCACTTCACATACAGTATCATGCATATCAACATCTTTTTTGACAGTTATATTTGGATTAATTCAAGCTGAAGAGGCTCATTAAAGAATCAATGAAGCATACCAAACTTGGTGAGACTCGTAAGCTGCTAATCGACGGAGGCAGACTCAGTCAAAACAGTAAAATGGGTAGGAGGTACTGAACCAGTTTTAGACGAGGAAGCAGTTTGGGGCCAAATGGATAAGTAGAGTAAAGAAAATAAAAAACATGGTCTCAATAAGTAAGTAAGTGAATCATTTCTATATTCTGCTCTGTTTGCTGCAAACTCTCCAATATGCTGCTATTACAGTTCTCATTTGCCCTTCTCTTTTTTTCTCTGAATATGTTTTGCATCCACATTTAACTTAATATTCATATGTAAATTGTGCAAGTAATTATCTCTTTGAGGACAGAATGGAGCAAACATGGGGTGCAACTAAAAGGTCCCGGGGAGGTGAGCAATTATCTCAAGTCATCAGCTTAATTGCTCTGTTCACAGTGGATCCTTTAAATTTCAAAGAAACCTTTCATATCCTTTTCTAAAAGTTAGGAAGTAAAAGGCAATGTTCGGCTTTAAAGCTGAAGCTGGAATGTCTTCAAGCCAGCTAATTCTGCGATTTTTAAAAATTAATTTGTGGAAACCATAGTTACATAATGAGAGTGTCCCCAAACAAAACGTGAATATAGCTGTCCTGGTAAAATTAGAGACGTCTTAGCAGCTGACCTTGATAGTGGAACATGAGCCAGCATGCATGCTAATTAGATCTAAACACAATGTACACCTAAGAATGATGGGATTGTCTGTTTTTATGGAATTTGGTCCTAAATCATACATGTTTAGAAAAGTTTAGGAGATCAAAGTCCTCTAGGGATGATAATTGTCTTCAATCTTTGGAATAACTTAATTTGCCATGCAATTAAATTTTTCTAGAAAGGTTATTCTAAAAAGAACTACCTGCCTGTTTACCCTTTATTCACATTAAGGGAATGTGCAGTCATATCATGTCTGACATGCACTTTGTCATTAACAAAATGTCCAGGATGTGGAACGGTCTTGTTGGAAAATGCTGTTTCTCCCAGCCTGCCCATCCTCTGTGTAGATGACCTATGAACTCCGGAGAAGAAATCACATCACAAGGAAAGAAAATCACAGCAGCCATAAAGCTTCAAGAAGAAATGAAACAGACAGGAGTGCGAGCGCCGGTGCCTTACAGTTATGTTTAGTAAAACAAAGGCAACAAAGGAGACATTTACTCACACAATTGCACACCAGGAGAGGTGGGTGTACTGTTGAAACAGTATTTGACTGTCCGTGACTATCCGTGAGCCAACATGTCTCAGTAGAATTATTTACCCCCACCCACCCTCCTGATGAACCAGCTCCAACAAGAGAGATGGGTCTAGTTGGAACCATATTTTTTTTCCTGAAGAGACACAAATAGTTTCTCAGCAGCAACCTGATTTGTGGCTTTCACAATGTCAGCGATCTTATAATTGCACAGTTCAGTATATTTTATCGGTTCTTAGTTATGCATTGAAAGGGAGATTAATGTCGAATGGTGTTGAAAAGCAAGCTGGTTTCAAGAGGAGGGTGTGTGAAAGAGAGCTTTCTTATTGCGGTGTAATGGCTAAATATGATTAACAATTAAACTACTGTAGTACTCCACATTTGACCGCTGTCCTACCCACAAATATAACCCATTTTCCACTGCCCCAAGCTAATCAAAACCATCACAAGAAGTTGTAAGTTTCAATGTTCCAATAAAACCAGAGGAGTGTTTAGTCTTTTTTCTCTATAATGCAACGTGCAGGTCTATGAGGCCCTCATAGTTCAGGTGTTTACTGCACTTTGACTGTGTATAATGTGCTGCAGGCAATACATTGTACTGCTCATAGCCATGTAATATTTAATGTGTATGTGTAGTTCCACTTTCAATTGTTGGGAAATAAGGATGTTGTGCTGTTTTATTCCTTCCCTTGCATCCCCTTTACGGCAGAAAGTGTTGGGTAAAAGCAGAAAAAGACAGCAGTGACGATGAATGTCTTCAGGCATAAAGCATCAACAAAATGAGGCCACGGGTGCTATGACAGTGCCATGCCACACCAGCAGTGACACAGCACAGAGGACAGGGTGTGGAGCTTTGACTTGAACGCTATCCAAAGTGACAATTGCCTTCGTATATATATATATATATATATATATATATATATATATATATATATATATATATATATTGTCGATTACGTCACTGTTTCCACGGCTCGCTTGTACGTCCTTGACTTTGTGATGTCATGCAGCAGCCTGGTTCCCAGCGAGGCTCATGGAAACCTGTAGGCACCAAAAAACAACCTGCTGCTTCACAGAGCACCGTAGAACCATCATGTTAGAGCTATAAAAACTTCCCAATCTCAGCTTATAATATTGGACCTTTAAAAGGAATGAAGTTAAAGAGTGACTCCATGTAAACCTAAATTGTTTTTTTCCCTTTACAAATGTATTTCCACTACATAGATTTTTTTAAGGGCAGACTTGGCGATACAATCTTAATAAATCCTAACTTAAGTCAGTCAAAACTAAACCCTAAATGAAGAATGTCTTAATTGAGAAGCTTTCAGATCATGTATGCACTAAACATTTAACAACCAGAGGATGTTAACTCATGCTGACACTAGACTGCAAGGAAATAATTAAGTTACAAGCTCTTCCTTTGTTATTGAAAGAGAATGAGAACACTGAGGAGGCCCCTGATCTCCTGAGCATGAACATGTGGAATTGATTTCTAGACTCTTTGAATCTACAGTATTGATTATTAGCTATGCCAACCAGGGATGGCTTCACACTGGGAAAATCTCATGTAATTAATTGCAGGTTACAAGTTGCATCAAACTCATTTATTTCACCATGCTCAGATGGTAATTTTTCCATGTCATACAGTATACCATTTTCTTGTTTTTCTTAAAAGATTTTATGAAGTGGGACAGTGAAACACTAACTGCAGTCATGATCAGGAAGTTGTAGGTGTAGACAACATAGTTACCTAAAAGTTGTAAATCAGATGTTAAAATACTAGTTAACTACAGGTAGGATAAACTGTTGAAATGTGTGATGTTGGCAGAAACTAATGAAGAAGTGCTTGGATAATAATGGAAAAAAAAACTAATGACAAAACCTAAACATTAAAAAATCATTTGTTCTAACAAATTATTATTAATTAACAATGTAAATTTTTACTATAATCAAGAGTTCCGTTCTGTTTATAATCCATTAAGAACCTGTTTGGAATTTGCTGGTCCTGCTTGAGCTCATTCTGATGTGGCTGTGCGTGTCTGAAACAGCAGGTTGGGAACTGCTAATATATTTGTAACTGTAGCAGCTCTAAAACGGTCTTGGTAGTCATTGGACGCTGGAAGGAATTTGGATTCCCATCTCGTGCCCGATGCTCTGAAAAGGGCCTATGTAGATAAATCTCCGCAGCTGCAGGTGAATTCCAAGTACAGCTCGACTCTGATCCGTGCTGACAGAATGAAACTGCAGTCAGGACTGCAGAGCTTCCCCGAGCTGACTCGCTTACCCGCGCAGACGAACAGATGAAGAGATAGACGAGCGCTCAGCCCTCTGTGCTGAGCAGACAATCTCAGGCCCGGTCACGTTACCTCAGCCTGAATGGAGTTTGTCTCTGTGCTGAGCCGTCACCCTGTCACTCCGCTGGGATCCGTCCCTGTCTGAGTCTATGCTGGGAGACATCTGTCAACATGTGTAACGCACTCCAGGAACAAAACTAAAGCATATGCCACGTGGGAGTTCACTATCAGAGCCAATACGTCTCAACCTACACAGACGAAAAGAGGAGAGAAAAGGAGAGAGGCATAAAAGGAAAAACTTGCAGTACCAAATAAATTAATCAATCTTTAGTGATGATTCAGAGAAAACCCCTTTAAAAGAACACTAGTCTCAGTCTAAATTATATGTGCTTATGTTTCTGCATGACTAACCATAATTTGGTTCAGACTTACATGAATTCATCTTGATGCATTATGTGCCTTTATGTATATTATATGTACAGTATTGTAAAGCCCGGCAGCTACAGTATGTTGCTAATTTTCTAAACGTGGTCTGAAATGGTAATAAGGTATCCTAGCAGAAATTCAATAATGTCAAAACCCATGCTGACATAAACTAGCATCAGCAATATTGTAAGAATAATGAATATTCAGCAATTCGGTGAAAAGACCTTTTCAGAGGGATTGAATGATGATCTAACCCTTTCAACAGCCTTAAATCTCTGCACTTTTTCAAAAACTTCTGTCTGGTTCAGTGTATTGGTTGTATTAATAATGCTGAGTGGCTTCTATAAAATGGCCCTGCGAGGCAGAGTAAATGCCAATACAGCCAATCAATATTTATACGATTATGGTGTTCAGCCCTGTGCATCTTTTCAGACACCCAACTGGGAGGATGAGAGTGTGCACCAGAGAACTGTCTATGAAGAGTGTTATTTAGTTGTTTATTATCATCACTTTAAACATTGCAGATGAACAAAAAACATCTTCAAGAGACACTTGGATGAGAGGATGAGTTAGCTGAAATGAGAATGTGGAAATGACACAGAGTACACAAGAACAAGCCCATAAGCTCCTCAATGTTCTCCATATTTGCTCTTTAATAGATGCATGACTGATGACTCCCCTTGGGATAACATCCTCACTCTCTGAGTAAAACTCTTGAAGTCGTTTAGTCTTTTATTCATGTATTTACTTATTAAGTTGCATAAAGTAGAGCGGTTCAATGATATAAGTATTTGTTTTTCTTTCTCATTAATGTTAATAGATTTTCTTCAAAAACACAGCAACACAGAAAAAAAAAACCTTTTTAAAAATTTGAAGAAATGATAGCATGAAGTGTAAAAAGTGCTGACACCTAACTACATTAAATATGAAATAATACATAATTTTGTTGAATGCAACAATGACTCATAACTTTGTTTATGATATTTTAAACACATTTTATAACAACAAGCACTTCTACATAATAAATGTGTAAGAAAATGTGATTTATATATTTTATATGTCATATTAATTTATTACCAGATGTAGTAAGTCACGGGCCATAAAAGCATTCTGTATTATTATAAAGTCTCAGTATGTTATCAGACAGTAGATTTCTTTTTGTATTATACGTTTGATAGTGTGCTTAACTCAATAAGCTCAACAATCAGCTCTCATTAAAAAGCAAATAACCCTATATTGTCTACCTTTTTGTTTGTACTCAGAGTACAGCGCTCCAGTACAAAAAGAACAAAACAGTACGAAACCATTTTGATAAATGGCTTTATTACTTGTTTTGATGTTAAGGGGGGATGCTTTTCTGTGGCCTTTTACAGTTATTTCTTTGTCCTTATAGAATGGCTGGAGCAGATTTCACCCAAGGAAAACAATGCATTATATGGGCTAGTTCTTCTTGTATTTGTCCAGACCTGAGGAAATTGTCTTTCCCACAATGATACCTTAGGGCTTCATAAAGTGCATTGTCACCTGGATCAGTGGGCAATCCAATCTTGGGAATGGGCACCTCGGGAAAGGTAAGATAATTTTAATGTCCAAGGGACAATTTGGAATACAGAAAGTAGAGGGATTGTACTAATTAAAATGGAAATACAACAAAAAAGACAAAACAGTGTAAATTACAAGTTCATATCATGAGTTCATGCTTGTTAGGATTAGGATAGCAGATTGAACAGAACAACTCCTTGTCTCTCATCTCCTTTTACAGAAGCTTAACCTATGTCATGAAGTATACAAAACTCAGCATGGAGGAGATGTTGAGCAGGAGATCCACCAAGTCTTCGACGTGACCCTCTCTACATGAAAGGTCCTACTGACATTCAGAATCAGGTTATTGTCCCTAGGTCAGGCCCTCTACGTCCTTCAGGTAGAACTTCTACTCTTACAGTACCTTGCAGAAGTATAACTTTTTGACCTTTTGCTACATTTCAGGCTTGCATCATAGAGAAATGAAAATTGGATTTTTTGTGAAGAATCGACACCAAATGAAGTGGAATGAAATTAATATGATATTTTAAACATTTCTTAGAAATGAGGAAAAACAAACTGAAAATTGGAGCATCCAAAATTATTCTGCTCCCATGAGTCAATACTTTGTAGAACTACCATTTGCTGCGATTTTAGCTGCAACTCTTTTGGGGGTATGTTCCTCTCTGTTTTGCACATCTAGAGACTGACATCTTTGTCTATTCTTCCTTGTAAAAAAGCTCAAGCTCAGTAAGATTTAATGGAGTTGCTAACATCAGTTTTCAGACCTTTCTACAGATTCCCAATTGGATTCAGATCTGGACTTTGACTTCCTTTCTATCACCTTGAGTTTTCAACCATTCCAGTGTAGATGTAGCTTTATGTTAAGGATCTTTGTCTTGATGAAAGGTAAACCTCTGTCCCATTCTCAGGTCTTTTGCAGACTCCAACAGGTTTTCTTCCAAAATGTCACTATATTTGGTTCCATCCATCTTTCCATCAAATTGAACCATCTTCCCTGTCCCTGCAGAAGAAAAGCAGCTCCAGACCATGATGCTGTGCTGTACTTTTACTCTACTGCAATTAATGAGCACCAAGTTCACATAGGTCCTTTTCCAGTCCAGGTGGGACTGGGCGCTGGATTTGTGCTATGGTATCACCCGTCTGTAATGGTTCCACTGTGCTGGGAAGTGATCATCTTCGCTGTAGAGTGGCGTACAGGCGTGTAAACTGTCATAGTTCAAAGTTCTTGCCACATGCTTTTTGAAATTTCCTTCCTGGAAATCAACTTCTACTTTCTTTCCATTGTCACCTTTTGCCTCTTTTGCTGCTCTTCCTGCATTGAAGGCAGCTGCTTTATAATTGCTCATGTCTCCCGACTAAAGCCCTAAATTGTAGGCTGCAGTATGTCTTTATGGTGTCCCTGATGCTTCTGGTAATCCAGAGTTTGTAGTTGTGGAATGATTTATGTCTAGTTCTGGGTACAGTTGCTTCAGTTGTTTAAAAAAATGATTACAGTGAATCCATTGATGTCATCCGTGACGTTGACAGTGGTGTCCTTGAATGTGCTCCAATCTGCGTCATGTACTGCAAACTGCAGGGCAGCTTCTTATTGGCCTGACCAGTTCCTGACCTCACATTTCACTGGGGGCATGGGTCATAGTGTGTTTACATGCTTAGACCTCAGCAAGAGAGTCACATGGTCACTTTTCCAAAACATGGGTAGTGATTGTATTCCATAAGCATTTCTGGATGCTGTTTATTATTGTTGCACAATCAATATGAGGATAGAAGTTAGATATAAGCTTCTTCTTATCTTGTGATAATGATTTATGTAGAAACCCTGGTTGTGGTAGGAAGTGCGGTCTGCACTTGGTTGTCAAAAACTCTGGATCAGGTTAACAGGAGCAGTATAGCACTTTAATATTCACAGTGTCACACCAGCCAGTATTCTTCATTAAACATACCCCTGCTTTTTTATCCTCTGTTCTGTCAAATCGATATAGAGAAAAAGTGTAATCTCAGAATTTAGTCAAGCTTTAATAAAACAAAGAACTTATCAATCAATTAATCAATCGATCACCTTTATTTATCACATGTGATTACAGTGTGGTCATAGAAAAATGTGATTGTTAATTACTTCAGTTGTGTAATGAAACATTGATAATAAGAGAAATAATTAATTAGATATAATAATATGCAAAAAAAAGAATATTTTAATATTTGTCTTCTTGCTGTTGTATGGTAAAAGGCTCACAGATTTAAGCTTCATAATTAGTTGGCAAGAACAGAAAAAGCTCATTTTCAAAATGTCAATGTATTCAATGTGTTCTTTAATACGAAAGTAGAAAGGCAAAAAAGGAGCTAAATTATATTTAAAGGTTCTCTATCATGAAAATGACAATTTTCATTCATTTTATGACTATAGAGAAGGTCTGGGTGTTAAAAATATAAAAATAGAAATACTGTCCTAGGCATCAAATACTCAATTCATGGAAAAAATGCACACGGCTTAGATTCAGAAACTTTGCCTTAAAAAGGCTCATATGTTTATCTCTGATTTTATGAATTCACGTCTATACACCACCCACCCACCTATTCATGGCCATTCAAATCACAGACAATTGGAGGAGAGACTCATGAATATTAATGAGACAGAACCAATTCTAGCGCTCCAGAGAAATGTTTGAGAGGGGGGCTGTAAAACTCAAATGAGATGATTTGGGGAACTTTAAACCGCAAATATATCAAGTTAGGGATATCAAATAAAACCCAGAATGGCGCACCATATGGGACCTTTAAACCGCACTGTAAGCACACCTACTGTAACTCAGGATAAACAAGGGCATTCTTCATGATACAAAAATGCTTTTGTGATGCGTCACATTCAATGTGGTCCCCACCACTTTTGGCTTATTACAGACAATACACTTTAACTTCACCCCAGGGATTACTCTCTTCTCCAACAAATTTCATGCTAAAACCATCAGGCCCCCAGGTAAAGCCCAGCCAGAGTATACGCATAGTTGGAGTCAGACACGGGGCTTGTCACAGATGACTCAGACAGTCCCTCAAGCCCAACACAATCTGGCTCACAGGACAGCCACCATTGCTCTACCTCAGCATATTCATGCAGGGTGTGCTTGGAATATTAAACACACAATCAGCATGAGCAAGTTTGGGAGTCCTGTATGTTAATTCTGGGCCACACACCCCTCTGCCATGTATGACCCACTCCACTGGCAATAAATAAGAGCCAATTAGATGCCAAGCAATGAAACCCTGATGTAATAAGTGAGAGACATGTCAGCGGTAAACCTCTCTGATGAGAACAGCAGGAGCAATTCAGGAAATGCTTTAAGATTCTTTAAGATTCGATTCTTTAATGGATAATTTTTTAGTTGTTGACCTACAGGTAAGGAACTCTCATAACCTCAAAAGTGTACATATGTCCCTTGTATGTGCACATGATGTATGGACATAGTGTAAAATAAAAAAGGCAAGGGGATCTAAAATAAGTTTTACTTTTACAGTATATACGATAGAGTCGGAAAGTAAATCTAAGAACGAGTTTGCAACAAAAAGTCAAATTTATTCAATTTTAATTATAAATTCACTTTATATTACTTTACAGGTAAACAAAAGAAAACCTATTGTGTTGGTGACACCATTTTTCATGAAGTCATGATTTGTTCTATGAATAAAAATGTCTTATTTCTCTCAAATTTAAATGCATGTTAGTGTGGCCAAGTGTGGCATATCAAGATGCTGATTAGACAGCATGGTTATTGTGCAGGTGTGCCCTGGGCTGGTCACAATAAAAGGCTGTTTTATCACAACCAGATGCCACAATACTTGAGGGGGCATGAAACTGGCCTAAATGTAGAAATGTCCACCAGTGCAGAATGAAATGAATGTTCATTTTAATACCAAAACCCATCATTAATGTTAGTTTTTATTACAAAAATTATACATTTTATATGTATATATAGAAACACTACACATATACATAAAAGAAAAATAAGATAAGAATAATAAGTAAACAATAATCATGTCCAATGTACCAAGGTTGTTATAAGAAGTCAAATCAATTTAAAATGTTTCTGAAGGGTTTACATTTTGTGTTTTGCAATAACTTCTGTGCTATGAGCTCAAGTGATGCCTTCTGTTTGAGCAGTACAAGAAAGCACTGTAGCACCATCTCCTGGCTCCAATAATCATTAAGCATTAAGTCAAGCTTCAATGTGTCATATGTCAGCTTTTTACTTCTTTTATAAATTACATTTTTGAGTTAGTTATATATTTAAAAAATCATAATCGTAATACACTTTTCTGGAGACACTCACAATGGTTTATATCTCTTAATAATAATATGAAATCCTAATTATAAGTCACCCCATAGAAAGTCATATAGTTAATATTTTCTCTTTAGGTTTCTATGACTCTGCGGCCATTTATCAGCTTTGACTGAGCAATTCATACCCCACATTAGAAAAAAAATTATGGAATTAGCCACTATATTTTAACTTTAAAACTATTAAACTTACCTTAACTGTTCTGTCTGTTGCTCCTCTAAATAATAGTTAAACAAAAAAGAGTCACACTCATAATAACTAAACCTGTAAATTACCTCATGAAGATGTGAACAAATCACTAAGTTCCTTTTCAGCACTTTAGCTTCACTCACAAAATGTAACTACTCTATTGATCCACGTATTCCTACAACCCTCAGCAGTAACATTTTAATAGGCTTTTTAAATGACAAAAATCTGACGATTAGAGACAGACATTATCACCTTGTTCCATTACCTGGCACCAACCTGCCCTCAAACACAGTGATTGTAGAGACAGATGAAAGAACGAACATTTATCTAGACTCATTTTCTTCAATCAACTTTTATGAACTAGCTTCATTGATCTCTTCATCCAAAACATCAACTTGTCTTTTGGAGCCTATACCCTTGAATTGCTTAAAGAATTTTTTTTCTTTTGATTAGCACTACCTTGCTGGAAATGCTCAACAAGTCCTTGGCTATGTACCACAGTTGTTCAGAGTAGATGTAATTAAACCTCTCCTCAAAAAACGTGTACTTGACTCTGGTAAGTATAGACCTATATCCAACCTTCCCTTTCTCTCTAAGATCCTGGAAAAAGCAGTGGCCAAACAGCTGTGTGACTTCCTACCCAACAATGGTTCATGTGAGGATTTTCAGTCAAGATTTAGAATGGATCACAGTACATAGATGGCACTAGTAAAGGTTTTCAATGCATCAGGGTTTATTTCCATTCTTGTTCTGGTAGACCTTAGTGCTGCACTGGACACAATTGGCCATCAGGTCTTTTTACAAAGACAA
Organism: Eupleurogrammus muticus; assembly: GCA_036785175.1. Taxonomy (NCBI): domain Eukaryota; kingdom Metazoa; phylum Chordata; class Actinopteri; order Scombriformes; family Trichiuridae; genus Eupleurogrammus; species Eupleurogrammus muticus. Next base: position 14,450,430 of record JAYKQN010000002.1, on the reverse strand, counting down.
GAGTATCCTTTTAGCATAAAAGTGACTTCATTAAGCTAGTTAAAGCCCTATCTTTCAGGTCATTCTCAATTTGTTCATGTTAATAATGTTTCTTCTATCCCTACAAAAGTTACACACGGGGTTCCACAAGGCTCTGTGCTCAGACCAATACTTTTCATACTTTCTATATTCCCATCAGATAAATTTACTGGGAAACACCATATTATCTATAATATTATACACTATATTAATAATCAATAAAGCCAAAAGAAGCCAATCAGCTAGCAAAACTTCAAGCATGTCTTAAGGACATAAAATCCTAGAACTGCAACTTTCTGCTACTAAATTCAGACAAAACTGAAGTTGTTGTGCTCAGGCCTAAACTGCAAGAAATCATTTTTAATCAAGATATGTGTTTCTCTGCATATATTAAACATATTTCTAAGACTGCCTTCTTTCACCTGAACGACATAGAGAAAGTCGGGACACTTCCTGTCTCTAAAAGATGAAGAAAAGCCTGTCCATGCATTTGTTACTTCCAGGCTGGACTACTGTAATTCATTATTGTCCTGCTGCACAAAAAGTCCCTAAGGACTCTCCATCTGATCCAGAACACAGCTGTGCATATATTAATAGTTATTAGAAGAAGGGATCATATCTCACCTGTATTAGTTTCTTGGCACTGACTTCCTGTGAAATCAGGTTTTCGAAGTTATCCAGTTATATAGAACATTGCTATACTGCTATAGGTTTGGACTGCTGGGGCTTCAGGACATACGTCTCCTTCCTTCTTTCATCGGTCTTTCCGGAGTCCTGTCCTGTCTTTTCTCATTCATACAACATGCATGCATGTGCATCTCGTCACTTCATCATCAACATACACTGCAATTCAATATATTTCTATTTAATGTTATATTTAGACATTTCTGTTTGAATGTATTGTATTCCATCTTGTGCACACATCATCTATTGCATGCTCTGTTACTCATTTAGGATTTTTTTTTCCTTGTATGATGTGAGGATCTTATGTTGCTGTTGTGCAATCTGTAAAGCCCATTAGGGCAAATCTGTGATTTGTTATTTCTGGCTACGTGACATGACTTTTGGTCATGGTCCTCGAGTGTAGGCTATTCTAGTATCTTTGGGACCATAGGAGGGAGATTCACCTGATAATTTCCTTGTACATGGATGCCTTTATCGTTGCCTTTATCCATGTAAGGCTTTGTGCCCCTGCAACAAAAAAGAATTCTACAGTATTATACTCCTACTCTGATTGAAGCTAAAGTTGGTTCAAGATTGATGCTACATGTTGTTACCATTTGGCAGAGTAGTTTGTCTCTTACCAGAGGAATATATTTTCATCTTCATTTCATCATTCCTAAGCCTTTTAGAAAAGTTATCCTTAATGCTTTGCCTGTCTCAGGCCGACGATAAATGTCACAGTTTTATCATATGCTGAACTTACTGTTGTCCTTTTGGAGAAAGAATTATGTAGTTTGGTCACTGCTTTATAGTCATTATTTATAGAATAACCTAATTAACTATGATATATTATTTGTTAATGATGGAGTTGTTGGTGCCCCTTTAATTATTCAAAACCGCGATCATTAGAATATCAATAGATCTATGAGATTAGAACTGGTCTTGACAAATTGTGGGTATATCTGCCTTGTTCATGTCCTGTCAACTGAAAAAGTGACACTCAATCAAGTTGAAAGGATGTTTTACTTAAGGGGGATTGGACACTTTAAAGTGCAAAGGAGTGATTGCTTAATAATTTAAAATTCAAACCATGACTTGAAGTTAACTTGGGTAACAGCTGAGCTTTTGATCTTTTCAGATGAATGATATGAAATACAAATGGACATTTTCTCTGAGATCTTTAAGGACTGGTCGTCCCAGTTGCCTTAAAAGTTGAGGATCAGCAAATGTTTCCAAGGTCAATATTCTTAAAAGTAACCATCAAGTCTCACAAATTTGGCCAAAATACTTTCTGAGGCGACATTAAAACTATCTAGACAGTACCACAGAAAGTTAACACAGCACTGCTGTTATCTCAAAACAAAATTCATTGAAGGCTTTCAGATCACAGGACAAAACCTCCCATGTGAATTAATAAACAGTTAACTACTGATTCATCTTTATAATTATTTGAGTTTTATGCATGCCCCACGATTGGCTGGCGACCATCTGGGGTGTATCCCTGCCTCTCGCCTTAACGCGCTGGGATAGGCTCCAGCAGACCCCTGCGACCCCGAAAGGGAATAAGCGGGATAGACAATGGATGGATGGATGGATGGAGTTTTATGCATGTAAATGGGGAAAATTGGCATAATGCTTTTAACAACAACTCTGTAAATGAATCTGAAAAACTTAATGTGTAAACACCAATTCACTGAGCAACATATTTTAGCATCATTTGCGTTATTAAGATTGTAAAGGTGACTAATGTGTAAAAATGTGTTTTGCAATGTACATCTTTCTATTAAATACTTGAAGTACAAACAAGGTTCAGCCAGCATCATCAGATGATTGAAACCCACATCAAACAGAAACAAAGCAAAACCACTATAGTGTGATGACAACTTCACACCGGCTCCATCTGAAGCCATACTGTTTTTCCTTTATTGACACACTGGGCTTAATTAACATGAAGTGGAATGTTTACTATTAAATACTGGCTTCATTTTGCTTTTGATGAATGATTGACGCCCTTCAGGGATGTAGCAGCAAACAAATTTGAGCTCCCTTCATTAATCAGGATAATTATGAGATAAATATGACGGGACAATCATTGCAAGAGATGGGTGTAGGTACATGAGAATGTGTGTGCTCACACTAACCTGTGAAGGAGTTATTCTTTGACTTCTCCCAATGGTGAGATAATATGCACATATAAAAGGGGTCCTATATTGACACCCATCCATCCAATTTCTACACCTGTTTATTTGTGTCAAAGGAGTTACTTGTAAGCAAGTGGACTTCTTCTTGTAGCTTGAAGACGTTTCACCTCCTATCCAGAAGGCTTCTTCAGTTCTGGCCTGATGCTGGAAACCAGGAGCTTATATCTCTGGATCACCAGGTGAAACAACACTCTCATAATGACGGTTGCATAAGTCACACTTCAAGGTGTGACTTATGGAATGAGAGTCGTTGTGGTCACATTATCCAGAGAATGAGTCCTGCTCTGATCTCAAGGCAGGCTGGTATGTAGCAGATAGATTATGATGTAACCCACCTCCTCTGTTCAAAATTGATCTTTCTAAATGGACATAGATTGCCTCTTTCACCTGTCCTCCTTGTCTAAGACTAGGTGGACAGGTCACTACAATGACCTGGATGAGTGAGAATCTACGACACCTGTTTATTCCTTACTAGGGTCAGGGGGGGGGTCTGCTGGAGCCAACTCCAGTTCAAGGCGAGAGGCAGGGATACATCTCAGACAGGTTGCCAGTCTACCTTAAGGCATACACATCATTCACTCACACCTACAGGAAATTTAGAGTCACCAAATAACTGTGGAAGGAAGCAGGAGCACCCAGAGAAAACCCACTCAGACACACAGAAAGGTCACAGGTTATGAGGCAACAGTGCGGCACTGTATTGCCCCCTATTTTGACATTAATATTTAACTTGATTTATTTATAAGGTACAGTTATTTGTTAGGTACAAGTACTCCCAAAAGAGGGGCAGCTACTCGGAACCAGGGGCAGTTACTATTAACGTTCCTTTTGTGTTCTGCTAGATTTCAGCAACACTACAGAAAAGGCCAGAGCACAAAAGAATGAGTTCATGGTCCTATTTAATAGTTTGTGTTTTAGCATGAACAACAAAGATTTAAATATGTATATAGAAGAACTGAAAAAGGTGTCTTTTTTCATAAAATTCTCAAAATATATCAATTTGGGAGAGTAACATCACACTTTAGTTCAATAGATCACAACTTCTGAATTTATTTAACCTTTGACAAGAGAAAAAGAATAATAAAGAAATAGGCTTATCTTAATTTAAAGGGTCACAAGCCACAAGGGTTGATAACCACTGATCAGATACTTATTTACAATCAGATCCCAGCATATACTAAATACACTGCTACTTTACCACCAAACAGAATATAGATTCAAAGTGTCAAACAATGCTCTGTCTATGCAGGCCAGAGCATGGCAGAAGTGGAACAGCCTCAGGGGTAAGGAGCATTTGGATTGTTTTTGGATTAACTTTACAGTCCTGGAAGGCGCTAGAGTCCCTCTACCAACAAAAACTGTATTTAAGAATACATTAGTCCAAAGTGCAAATATCATTCTCAGCAAAGTGAGTAATGAGATCTCGCCACCAGTATTGACATGAACACATTACTGTGTTTAATGTGGCTTGTTTAACTGCTTGTTTGCTTTTATTCTGCTTTTTATGCTGCTGTTTCTTGTCTTTTGGTAAGCTAAATATACATTTCCACCCAAGTGGACACTAAAAATGTATTCTCTTCTATTTCTATTTTTTTCCATTCCATTATATCCTATAGATTTGTTATTGCCTATAACATGAAGTTACTTACAGGCAATATAAAAGCTAATAGTAGCTTTTTCTAAACTATATTATGTCTTATCTTGATGTGTTTGTCATAATGATACATGCTATAAGTGCTCTTATCTTACACAGAGAGGAGGTTCCTGTGCTCGGGCAAGGCACAGTGTAACCGGAGCTGCAAAGAGGCGTCACCAGTCTGGTCTTGGCCTGCAGTCATTTACTGGCAAATGGAGGAAGTGACTCATTTCAGCTAGTCAACTTGAACAATGACACAGGTGTGGTAGTCTCTGTAACACACATAGTCCAGTGAACTACTTATGAAACTGTCAGCCCTTCAGGCCCTGTACTCTAATATTAAGTAGTCAGAAATGCTAACAGTTGAGGGCCTTGACATGAAGTGAAGATGGTACCAGATTATGACCCCAGAATATTCCCTATGAACATACAGACTAAAATATCTGTAAAAGGCCCTGAAGTAGAGGAAATATGTTGACATTTGGCCTAATGGTGGTGCTACATGAAAGGTCAAGGGATCACCATAAACATCAGGATTCATCCTCTGGGGCTCATGAATATCCACAGTGAATATTATGGAAATTACCTTATTAGTTTCTAAAAGGTCAGGTGGGAACTAGTCATTAGGAATCCTCTGGGGATTATTAATATTTATGCCAATTTCATGTAAATATGGCCCATAGTCATTGAGGTGTCTTTAGAGGACGAAAAACAGGAGGGAGATGTGTAATCAAGCTGTTATTAGAAATATTTCAAAACTGTGTTTTTTTTGTTTTACACAGTAGTGGATAAAGTCCTCAAATCCTTAAGTAAAAGTATAAATACAATTGCTAAACAGATTCAATTACTAGTCTTGAGTTCAAAATCTTAATGTAAAACGGAGGTTTTATTAGCAAAACGTGTTTAAAGTACTAAACTTTACTCTACACACACATCCTGCACATTAAGTGTGCATTAGCTATGTACGTGTACATGTGTGTATGTGCGTGGATATGTATGTGCGTATTTATATGCAAATATGTGTGTATGTATGTAGGTATGTACGTGCATGTATGTATGTATATATGCTTTGCTTATGCATACCTTTTTATCTTTTTTTTTCTTTTTTATTGCTATTCATCAGTATTTTTTCTCCATTCTATGTCCATAATGCATACTGTGTATGCGGATCATCAACAAATTCTACGAATTTTGTACACAGTGTTGTGTATTTTTATAGCTTTTATCTTCTTTAGCTTTTATTTTCATGTCTTTACTCTGTACACTGCAGTAACAGACAAATTTCCCCGTTGTGGGACCAATAAAGTCTTATCTTATCTTAAAGTGAATGCAGAGGGTAAATTATTATAGCATATTACACTACTAGTTTTAATCACTAAATACACCAATATAAATTTAAGGCAGTATGCAGTGGACATGCTCTCCCTCAGTATTTAAAATCTACCTTAATGAAAGCATAAAAAAAAAAATCTCTGTGTTGACTCAACAAGAATAATATTAAAGGGTATTCTACAGGGGAATAAATATTAGAATGCCACAAAATTATAACCTAAATAAATTATCTTCCATTATCTTTAGAATTATCGTCTGTTGTGGTTTTACTTTACAGGAACAAAGATATTTCATAAATTTGTACATATAACTGTTTCGAGAATGCAAGAAATTAAGCGTTTGAAGTTCATGGGATCCAAATTTGATGCACCTTTGGGGAAGTTGTTCATTAGTTGGAAATGTTGAGGTTCTCTTGCCAAAAAAGGTTTGGAAGTCTGTGTTTGGTCCGTCATATTATGTTTATCACTATAACTAGGATTTCATCTTATTTATCTTTAAAGCGTGTATATTTCCCTTCACACTGAGGCCCCATTTGTAAGGACCATGCAGTTATGGGATGAGCAGCACAGCTGAAACGGGAATTTCCACTGGAAATCAGGACATTAGTATTTTACACTTCATTCATTGAACAGTCAGGAGCCTCATGAGGAAGAACCATACGCGGCCATGACAGCATGGCTCCTCCTGCTCATGCTGGTAACCAGTCTTGACCCATTTTGCTGTGAGATGGCCTTTCATTCCTCCAACAGGTTTTTTCATTTGTCACTCTAACACGTTTAACCCACCTAAGCAGTACAGTTGACCTTTTTCACAGCAGCCATACTGATATAAATAGTAGGTAAACCCAGTGATACTAATTCTGGACCGGTGTCATGCACTTTTCTGGGTTTTATTTATAGTATTGATGACATGATAGAAGTACATAAATACAACTCAGGGTGTATGTCTGTCTCATAAATATTCACGGGCTTCTCTCCTGATTTTTGCACGTGGGCCGTGTTGGGAACCTCTGCAGGCAGAGATGCATGATATCTCAAAGTCACTCTTCAGTCTTCAGTCACTCATACTTCATAACTATATTAAATAAAATTTCAAAGTGGCTATTTGCATGACACAGGTCCTTGGTTTTCCTCTCACCAGGCTGGTGACTAGCCCCATGTTGTCTCAACACCAGCAGGAGAATCCTCAGCACTGTTGCTAGTAGACATATGGCTCTGGAGAAAAAAAAAGATTTCAACTTTTTTTTAAAAAAGGTCTGGTTGTGTTTGTGGTGCTTCAGATATCCACTGTACTGTGCAATGGTGATGGATGCTGACGCAATGACCCTGGTGCTCAACCAATCACCTGTATGCAGTTCCTTAGACTCCTTCCATAGAGCTTGATTTCCATTATGCAGTACAGTATGGGACAGAAGGATAGGCTTATTTTAGTGTTTCCTTTACCAACTGTACTGGTCTATGGTACCTGTTACTATGTTGAGGTACCTAGCACACAGGACTGATACCCTTGGAGAGGAGCCCCAGTGTAAGGCTCCAGCTACACTAACCTAGATTTTTTTTTAATCTCCTTCCATGTTGATCAAATATCTCTGACTACACTGAGACTTCAACAGGAATATTCAGACTTACTAAATCTGATATTTTAGAATCTCTCCACTTGTTCAAAGGCAACTTCCTGGATATGTTTCGTGTTGGTGTGGTTCAGAGGCCGAATTGGATAGAAACGTATGTGGATATAAAAAAACAGACTTGTGTAGGTGAGGCCTTAGACACCTACACGCATTACACACCTCGCCCATTAATGAACTGAGCCGTACCTTCTGGTCAATACTGACAGGGGAAACAAGGCTTTGGGTTACCAAAATGGTTACGGGCACCATGGGACCAATACAATAACCATATCGTCCTGTATCGCATAGTAGAAATGGAGCTTAACTTTCACCCTCTTCTCAGCCCTGCTGCTCATCCCATAATTGTATGATCATAGTGTCAAGATAGTTATGATCAGTCCAACACAGATTTCCAAACTTTGTTGGATAAGTTCAGTTTCACTGACCTCATTTCGTTGTGGGTGTAAATTTCTTTGTCAGACAACTGTAAGAATATGAGAGTGTGTCATTATGACAGTCGAAGCCGTGAATCACCTCCACGCAGGCTGTCTGTCCATGTTGGCGTCTACACGCTCAGAACCGCCCCACGTGACTTAAACGTAGCCCTAAATGTTGTTTTGCCATGTCCCGACATATCTAGGCTCAGATGTTGTTACTGCTCCTGCGCTGGAACGTGAAACCAGCCCCGTATTGCGAAACGTCCCTGTGCTTTTTATTCGGGTTTTTTTTTTTTTTTGGTCCGTGACGTCGGCAGGGTGGGCTGATGACGTGTGATCCAGCCCCGCACAAAAAGCGGCTTCCACATGACGTAGCCAGCCAGTCAGCAGTCCTCCGTGTAGCCCGTCGCGTTGCTGCCGCTCCGACGATAAAACTCAACCTTTGTCGGGTTTAACACGACTGCTCGTGCTCTTTTCTCTCTATTGTTATATTTTTTTATATCTTAGTCGACAAGACAACCACTAAGCTGACGCTCCTTTTGTAAAGGTAAGCGGTGTCGTGTTCTTTTTTTTTTTTTTGTTCTTCGCCCGGCTAGCGTCGGCTAGCTGACCTGGTTTTTTTAAGTTCGTTCCGATTGATTATGTTTTAATCAGAAACTGTACGTGCTCCTCTGGATAATGGACGGTGTCATGTGGCCTTGCTGTGAGGCTACGGGTTTGGCCGAAGTGGTCCGTGTCCTCGGTGGAAAGCGGGCTGGTTTGTCAGGAGTTGTTTACAGCTCGTTAGCTGCTGGCTCACCGGCGGCCTACAGAACAAGATGTCGCTGCTTCTGGACATCCGGTGTCTGAACAAAGACCCCATAAAAATCAGCTGATGTGGTTAAACGTGACATCTTGATTTTTATAGCGGAATTAAATTCGATTTCGCTGCATTGTATAAATACATACACATTAAATATCAGTTGTGCTTATATAATAAATCACTATTTTCATTTTTTTGTGAATTACGACTTCACGCATAATACATATATGGACTGATACGGCGTTTTTACCTTTGTATTAAATCGTGATATTGGATAATCCCAGGCTCCACGAGGATTTAATTGGCCTATCGTTTTGTTCGGTACGTGTAGCGCTAAGCTCTCGTGAGGAATCCGTTTCCTGGAGCGCTGCCCTCCGTGATTTGGGTTAGCCTATACGCAGCTCCAGGTTACACAAGGTACGGGTTGCTAACTCGGGGGAACGCGAGGTGATGGCTACAGCACGTTAGCAGGAAACGCCGGATCGGTTTAACGTTGCGGGAAAAAGACTAAATCCAGCTACAAATTGACGTTTCGCCGAACCACGATGTGCTACGTTAGCGTCGCCTAGCATGAATTCAGTGGTACGGACACGTGTAGGCGCTCGCGGCTTAAAGGAGAGATTCACAATCGATGTGTCAGATCTGCGTTTAAGCAACACTCCGGAGCCCAGACGGACACTGAAATGGCTTTTCCGCTCCGTGATCACTCCTCAGGCCGTACGGGCTATTAAAGGACCCCGTTCAAATGCGTTTTCACTGTACGCGATTGGGCTAAAAATCTGATATACATCTATATCATATTTCCGTCTTTGTCTTCGGTCACTCTTTCCTGTTGCGCTGCAGTATTATAGCTATGAGACTTTGAAACTAGAAAGACTGCAATTATTATACGTGATTTAACTCATTTAAGCAGCTTTATATTTCCCTAAGGTAAACTTTTACTTTTCGCACAGGAGGCGACTTGCATCTCCATCACTTGTGTAGTGTGTTCTGATTGTATTGTCTGATGAGCAAGAGGAACCATTGCATCTAGAAAAACCTGTTTAATACTCTTTTAAGGCTTCTGGCAGCCTTTAACAATTGTAGTCAATCTGTTAACAGTTTGGCAGAAACAAAATGGGTTCTGTTTTTGTACATTTCTCCACCATTTTATTTGAAATGCTCTGACTGGCCTTGGGTTTGTTTGCCTTTTTACTGCCATTATCGGTCAGCTGATTTGTTACTGATGCTGTAAATCTCTCCACTTCCAGGTCGCTTTTTCCCGCCCCACCCTCAGAACATTATTCTTTTCAAATATTCTTTGTCAAGCCGCCAAAGTGGAGAGTGTCGTCGCACCGGGGGGTCCTTCTCGTTTCAGGTATGAAACATTTGCCTGTCACACACATCCGAGTTATTGACAATCTCCCCGATAGCTTTCAGTCAGGAATTGGCCTTCACTTTCAGTTAAGATATTTCTTTTCTTTTTTTATCGCAGTGTGGGGGGAGGAGGTGGGGGTGCACCTCAGCACTATCCCAAGACTGTCGGCAACAGGTGATTTTTCTCTTTTCTTTGATACCAATAGTTACACCTGCATAATAATGCCTGTCAAATCTCTGCACTGGCCTCAAGTAACGTTCCCTCTATGATCCTTTTTGTATTGACACATTTGGGGGCAAAAGGGTTCCTATGATAAATGGTTTCAGAACATGGTTTGTGGTAACCATTATCAGGTGGTGCTGGAAAGTACAACAGTCTATGTTGCTCTACATTCAAACCACTAGTTGGCAACAGTGATGCTAGATTTTTGTTCTTGAACTAAAGACAATAGTAACTTAAACTAAGCTGCGTTTAGGCTAATGACAAATAAACAGTACGTTTACTGAAATTACTACAGCAAATGAACAGGCAGAGGGAAGTTGCACCTGGTCAGCCAATCAGTGCTGCTGAGATAGGACAAGTGGGCCAATCCAATCGTTGCAGTCTGCATTGCTGCAACATTTTTGAAGGTGGATATCAGGCATAGGGTTCATGACAAGGCTAATGTCGGTTTAACACGCGACCATAAATCGCCTTAGGACAGCTGCCATGTTTTCCTTGTGAAGAATCCTATTATAACATTGGCTGTGTTTTTGTCGATTGCAGCGAGTTCCTGGGGAAAACCCCAGGATCTAGCGTTCAGAGATGGGTACCTTCTCGAAGCACTAGACGAGATGTCAGCTCCTCCAATGACAAAGGACAAAATGATGCAATATTCAGGAAAGTGAGAGGGTAAGTGTCCATTCAAACCTATATTTAATTCCATTGTTTATCCATGATCATTGCACAGTATTTCTCAGATTGGAAAGATAAATCATGAATACCAGATAATTATGGTGAACAATGTTGATAAACATAATTGTAATATTCATAACCTCTTCCTCAGCATACTTAATAAACTGACTCCCGAGAAGTTTGACAAGCTATGCTTGGAGCTCCTCAATGTGGGTGTAGACTCGAAACTTGTCTTAAAAGGAACCATCTTATTGGTAAGTATTCCCATAAATTCTACACGTGTATAATTCCTCAGTTGCCCAGTTTTTGGAAAAATGTGTAATTTTTTTTTCCTCTTTAGATTGTTGACAAAGCCCTCGAAGAGCCCAAGTACAGTCAGTTGTATGCTCAACTATGTCTACGCTTGGCAGAGGATGCACCAAATTTTGAAGAGACGGCAGAAAATCCAGCAACACAAAAGCAGAATACGGTAAATTTTATAAAATGTCACTTGTGATGAGACAAATTATATTTTCTGCAACATTGTCTGAATTAATTCTCCTCTCTTTTAGACCTTCAGACGCCTTCTGATTTCTAAGCTTCAAGATGAGTTTGAGAACCGTACCAGAAATGTTGAAAGTATGTGAATTTTATATATGGTGCAACTGGCAGGTTTCATATCTTATTTCAGTCCTATTGCATGAATGGTTCCTCATCTTTGTTTTTCCTCGTTAGTCTTTGACAAACATGACACCCCACTCACCTCTGAGGAGGAGGAGCAGCGTAATATTGCGAAGATCAAGATGCTGGGCAACATCAAATTTATCGGGGAACTTGGCAAACTCCACCTTATCCACGAATCTATCCTTCATAAGTGCATCAAAACAGTAAGTTCTGTACATGAAAATGAATTAAGCTACCATTCTGGATGCACCTGGACGGTTAAGTTTCCCAAGAAGCTCGTATTCATTGTTTATGTATTTTAAGCTCTTGGAGAAGAAGAAGAGAGTCCAGCTTAAGGATATGGGTGAAGACCTGGAATGCCTCTGTCAGATAATGAAAACAGTGGGACCTAAACTTGACCATGAAAAAGCTAAGGTAAGCGTTGGAAAGCATCAGCTAATGTAATTAAAAATATATATATGTAGCTTTTTCTTATACAAAATTTCCTCTTCCAGTCTTTGATGGATCAGTATTTCAGCCGCATGCGATCCTTAACCAACAACAAGGAACTGCCTGCAAGGATTCGCTTCTTGCTGCAGAACACGGTAGAGCTGCGGGAGAACAACTGGGTGCCTCGCAAAGCGTACATTGACAACGGACCAAAGACGATCAACCAAGTTCGTCAGGATGCTGTTAAGGTCAGTAATGGTTAACATTGTTTTGTTTTTTTTGTTTTTTTTATATAGACACTCTGCCGCTGTCCCTGTTTTCTGACTCTATTTAAACTGTGCAGGATTTAGGGGTTTTCATTCCACAAAATGATGGAATGAGGACTGACTTGTTCATGGAAAACTCCTTCCTGCCAGCAAGGATGCTCAAGTTTGACAAGGAAACTCTCGGTGGGCTGGCTGATATGTTTGGACAAATGCCTGGTATGTCACTTTTCCCCCTTCCCTAATCGCCTTATTGCACCATGTCCTTGATGCATTACAGGGATTAACCTTCTCTTTAAATGTTGTAATGTTGCTTGTCTTGCTTTTAAACAGGGTGTGGTATTGGAACAGGTCCAGGAGTCATTCAGGACCATTATTCCCCTACCATGGGCCGTCACCGCACAAACCCTCTCTACAGTGGCCATATTGGAAATGGCAGCAGTTCCCATCAGCCTCAGTTTGAGGCAGCAAGCAAGCCTTTCATAAAACCAAATCAGGTGCATACCATGTTATATTTTGAGATAATTTGTGAGGCCATTTTTTATTTCATAGTTACTAAACATGGATGTTGTGAAATTGTATTTAAAGGGGCAGAATTCACCAGTTTTCAACCACAAACAGAACATCTCGGTGCAGATGCAGTCTAAGGATATGGCTCCACGATTCATCAAGAAGGGGAAGCTCAATGCCGATGAGGTACAATCAGTTGAACTGATGAGCAACTATTGTGTATTTCATCTTTAAAATGTTAACAGTTGAAACTCTTCTAAAGAGAGATGAGATTTTTCTTGTATCTGTTGAAGCTTAGTAAAAAAGCCTGACCAAATTTTTTTTTTATTTTATCAGATCAGTAGCGTTAATCTCTAACTTTACCTAAAAAAACCTTTCCAAAAATGTCAAATTATCCATAAAATGTATTTTCCCCATTATTTTTACATGTATAGTAATCAAAGTGTTTTGGCAATACTACAAATGTTTTGTCTTCTCCCTTCCAGATCAGTCTGAGGCCAGCACAGTCTTTCATCTTGAATAAAAAACAAGTGCCAAAGCTGCAGCCACAGATGACTATGATCCCTTCAAGTGCCCAAGGTTCTCCACTCTCACAGGTAATGTTATCACATTTAAACAAAACATGCTCAAAACTGTAGTTATAAGTAGTGGTACATGTATTCATTTGGATGGCTTTAGTCTCCACAGCTTGGCCTGAAAACCAACCCTCCACCGATTCAGGAAAAACCTGCAAAGTCCACTAAAAAAGCGCCTCCTACAAAGGAAGAGTTGTACAAGATGACTGTAAGTTCTTTATGCTTTGCATTGCCATCATTCACAACATGATGTGTAGCTTGATTCTAAATGGTTGACAATTCTTGTCTTTAAGGAAACATTGGCGGCCGACTACCTGAACAGCAAGAACATCGACGAGGCAGTGGCTGCTGTGAGGGAGATGAAGGCTCCAAAACACTTTTTGTCTGAGATGATGAGCAAGATTGTTATCTATTCCCTTGATCGCTCAGATGAGGATAAAGAACATACAAGCACCCTGATCCATACACTCTGCACTGAGAGCCTCATCGCTGGTGAAAACGTGCTGCAGGTCAGTCTGCTAACTGAGAAGTTCATCTTTAGAACTGTACTTTAGTACCCACATTCACAATGAATATCAAACCCCTATTTGGTACTAAAACTTGTCACGTTTAACAGGCTTTTCTGAGTGTTCTGGACCAGTGCCCCAAGATAGAGGAAGAAGTCCCACTGGTGAAGTCCTACCTGGCACAGTTTGCAGCGCGCGCTGTCATCGCCGACCTAGTCAGCGTTGCAGACTTGGCCCATCAGCTGGAGAATGGCGCTCACTTCCCACTGTTCCTGCTCTGCCTGCAGCAGATGGTCAAACTGAAGGATCGTGATTGGCTGTCTGACCTGTTCCAGCAGAGCAAAGTCAACATGCAGAAGATGTTACCCGGTATGTCTGAAGCCACCCTGTACACACGATTCTACCCTAGGTGTGCAGGAGAGTTCTGGATCTAGTTTGTCCATCCCCTTCACAACTAATATTTTTCCCCCCTCTTGTAGAAATCGACCAAAACAAGGATCGGATGTTGGAGATCCTGGAGGGAAAAGGTCTCAGCTTTCTGTTCCCCCTGATGAAACTGGAGAAGGAGCTTCTGAAGCAGATCAAAGTTGATCCCTCTCCACAGTCCATCTACAAGTGGATCAAGGACAACATCTCTCCCAAACTCCACACAGACAAAGGCTTTGTCAACATCCTCATGACCAGGTAAAGCAATGTAATGGTTTATAAACGCATGTATCTTTACTAGGTTAGCCATTTTTTTTTTCCTAGACTATATTTTACAGGATTATGACTTCCTCTCGTCTCTCCTGCCAGCTTCCTGCAGTACATCTTGTATGAGATCAACCCTGACGACGATGAAGAGCAGCTTTCAGCACCCAGCAAGGAACAGCAGGACGAGGAGAAACAGCTGCTGCTGTCTTTCAAGCCGGTGATGCAGAAGTTTCTGCATGATCACATCGACCTGCAAGTCAGCGCCCTGTATGCCCTGCAGGTCCAATGCAATGCCAAGCAGTTCCCCAAAGGTGCGTCCCACACAAGCAGCAACATGGTCCTCCAGCCCACCCCCAAAAAAATATATAAAAGTAAGGAAGTTCTTGTGCAGAAGCTTTTAGAAATTTAAAGGGTCACTCTCTTCTTCCAGGCATGTTGCTGCGCTATTTTGTCCACTTCTATGACATGGAAATAATTGAAGAAGAAGCCTTCCTTTCATGGAAAGAAGATGTCACCCAGGAGTTTCCAGGAAAAGGAAAAGCATTATTTCAGGTATGTGTGTAAAGCACTTATTAAAAAAAAAAAAAAATTTTATTTTCCCAGATATGTAGGTAATTATAATGGCTCATACTGAAGGAGATGCTGTTTCTTTTATTGTGAAGGTGAACCAGTGGCTGACCTGGCTGGAGACTGCAGAAGAGGAGGAGTCCGAGGACGAAGATTACTGAGGAACAGGCCAAAGCCATGTGTTGTCAGGATGCAACGAATGATATATTTTTTACTTTGTAATTTGTGTCTCTTCGTGCTCTTTCTTGTTTGAGCCCAACTCCCTAACCCCCTCTTGTTGACATAAATATTTCCCCGACCGCTGTTACAATTCATTCCACTATGAAATCTTTTATCATATTTAGCCAGCATCACCAACTTATTTTATTTATGCTTTTCTAATTTTTGATTGAATCTGATGTCCTACTGCAGATGTTCTACACATTTCAAATCGGCTTGGGTTAACGTTGTCAATGACGGTAGTATTTTTGCTGGAAATTGCACCAGCACCACACTGACCCATTTTATCACCTTTTTACATCTGGTAGGAGTCACTAAGTGCTGCCATAACTATTTACTTAAAAACTGTTTACAAAAAGAGAAAAGGCTCTAACCCATTGCAAAGAGACTTTGCTCATTGTTTTATCTGAACTTGTTAATCAGTTTTTAGATGCACTTTGCTCAACATCATGAGTCGTTGCAATAGTAAGATACACTTTTCCTTGATTTGTTTAAAAAAAAAAAAAAAAAACGATCCTGAGTTGCAGTTGGCTGCTATAATTATAATGGTTTCTCGTGCTTAAAAGCGGCCCATTCGGTCTGAAAATTCTTAATCTGGATTTGATGACGTCTGTAACAGTAATGGCCGGTTTTATTTGCACAGTGTGATTTCAGTTTCCCATAATTAGTTTAATGAATCAAGAGTTTTTTTTCTTTTGTGTATGAAACTTTTGTGCTGTGGAATGAATCTGTGTGGCCTTTTTTTAATTTATCAGTTCATATGGATATACCTCTAATGTATCTCGGACTATACTTGAATGTCTCAGTTTTAACACATTGAGACAGCCAAAGCTTAGTTTCCTGTGCTACAGTTGTTCACCATGTGTGGAAATTTGTCATATTTCAGCCATATTTGTCAAGTTTTTAAATTGTCTTTTTATCTTCATGAAATTACAGAGAATGTACTGTATGTGTACACCTACGCGTTCTTTTGGAGTGTCACTGTAATGTAAGTGCTAGAAGTTGAGTGTACAGCTACAGATCAACCTTGAATAAAGTTAAACAGTTCATTTCATTGTCCTGGAGTAGTGTTTTCTGGTCTTACCATTTGGTTAATTCAGAAGAAATGACCATTTTGTCATTTATCCGTTAACTTAAATCTGTGGTGCTCAGAGCTTGGATTAAATTCACCAAATCTACACACAATACCCCAGATTTCAAGTTCCTTTAAATAAACCACATTACAGATTTTTATGATCCTCTAAGACAGATGTTCAGATTCCAGTCTAGGCTGCTGAAAGACATCCAGAGTTGTGCCATAGCTGCTACTTGGCTGTAGGAAGACAAACCAATCTGAGGAGCCACAGCACCCTGGAGCAGGTTTCCATCAAGGATGTCTGTATATTGTTGCATTGTGTTCAAAATAATAGCAGTCTAATATGCCTTACCAGATTAACAATTATTTTTGTTAGAAAAATGTGAACTATGTGGTGAAAAATGGTTAATAGGTGAAGTAGAGTCATAGAAACCCAACAGACTAATGAAGCCCATGCTCCTGCATCTGTGTAATTGAATAATTAATTGAGTCATGTTCACAATAATAGCAGCATGGAGTTTAATTAGTGAGGTCATCATTCAGGGGCAGATATTTAAGGATAAGACAGACATTGAAGACTCCAAACTTCTTCCTTTTACACATGATGGACGACACTGCTCATTGGGACCTTAAAACTGCAGAAATACTTCTGTACCCATCGGTAGATTTGTGCCTCATTACAATCCGGTCTCAGAGGTCTACGGAAATTTCCATGGACTTCACGGCCTGTTTTGTGCTCCGACATGCACTGTCAGCCGTCAACTTATGTTGAGAGGTGTGTGTCTTTCCAAAGTTGTGGAAACACATATTTTAATGGTGCGTTGTGCCTCCAATGAACATCCTTGATATGAGTGTCAAATAGTGAAATAAATATTGAGGTAGATGTTTTCATTTTATTTTGCAAACTATCAACTTTCCTCACTTTGTCATTATGTGTGCAGAGTTTTGAGGGGAACAAATATTATATACAATGTTAATGCATAGACAAGTTGTTTTTTACTTGTCTTGAATTACAGACTTTTGAGGTCTTATTTTATTACATCATAGGGATGCAGCATGTTTTGTTTCATTTCAGGGTTCTGTCTTGGGTCTATACTAATAATTAAATGAAATATTGGCATTTTTAAAGGTAATTCGTGCCACTGTTATACTGATCACATCCTCGTGTCCTTTAAGCCTGATGAGATTGTCGACCTGTTTTTGATGTTCCTTCAAGGACTGAATTGCTGACAACTTTTTTAACCACTAAATGAAGTCCTTATCACGGCTTCAGATAGCAGAGAGCGGAAACTAGTTCAGTATGTCGGCTCTCATCCTTCAGCTATACAGTTTTATCTCACAAGTAATCATTTCCTTCCCCGCCTATTCCCTGTGATTTTATTAGGTCTCATGGTGGGAAACTGCCACAACAGATTGCCCAAAAAATCAATTCTGGCCTGTGTTCAACACGTGAACTCTTCCAGGAGAATAGTTTTTATCTTCTCATGTCTCTTTTTTTTACATTTCGACTCTTGTGAAACACTTTGTGACCTTGCTCTGTGATAATTAACATAATTATCTAATTTATTTACCATCCTAATTTAGCATATTAACGTTCTATCATTTGCTTCTTAGTTTTAAAACCTAATTCAATCTGGAGATTATAACCAACCAAAGTTGAGGACAATTTATAATTTAGCCAAGACGATAGAATTAGAGGCAAAGTCAGGGAATTAGTATACATCAGATATTTGTACCAAATTGTGCGCCAAGAAGTGGCTGATACACAGCAAAACTGAAAACTTTTTTAGTTTTTAGGATTTATCCCCTGAGGATCATCATTTTCTGTAATCAAGATTCTTGTACTTTCAGAATTTCCATGTGATGTTACTTTATACTTTGTACTTCACCGCATTTGACAGCTGCAATTACTTTTCAGATTAAAATTGAAAGTTTATTTAAAAAAGCTCACATTTTCTTTACTTTTATAATTGCTCTGTGCTAACTTATTACTTTATTTCTAGTTTTACTGAAATAAACGATCTGAATACTTCTTCCACCAGTGTCTGTAATACAGACCAAAGTAACAAACCCACAGTTTACATAATCTATTTTTATTTGACAGCTTTTTGAAGCATCTTCCCGTTGTTGGGGCAGTGTCTCATGTCACTGTCTGACACAGAAAATAGAGGTTTACACCTTTTAATTCAATTCAAAACTTGATTTCATCTTTTAACAAAACAAATTTAACAAAGCACAGCATCTGTGAAAAGACATTTCCGTTAGACGTGAGGAATAATACAACAAAACACTGTGCTAAAAAAAACTACTTTCCTAAGCTACGGACAAAAATCCCTGCCTGTAATAGAAAATTAAAATGCAGATACGTTTTTTTTTTCCTCAGCATTACATAAGAAAAGTCTGTTCTGGAGATCTGAAGATTTAATCGCTGTCGTCGTCATTGTTGGATCCCTCTGGTTCTGACCCATTGTCAGAGTGGCGAGGGGAGCCCTCGTTGTCTGATCCTGCCTCAGATCCCCGTTCTGATCCCCGGTCTGACGCTGCGACCGGCGAGCCGGCCCGGGACTCGTCCGATCCCGACCGGCTCCTCTTGCTCTCGTTGTCCGACTGCTCCGAGTCGGACTGCCGCTGCACCCTGCTCTTCTTCACTGGACGGTCACTGCCGGAGTCGTCGTCCGAGCCGGCCGAGCGGGCAGGGCTGCCCGCCTCGCTGCCGGAGCGGTTCCGACCCGCGTCCGAGTCGCTGTCGGACGCGATGCGCTTCCTGTGGCCGCCCTCGTCGTCAGACCCCGATCCGCTGTCTCTTTGGTGTCTATATGGAGGAAGAATGGCATAGGGCCAGTGACAAATGTTTGACAAGATGAGAGAGTCAAAAACATGAAAATACAGTTTTAAGAACCATTTATCGGTTTCTCAAAATGTACATTTTGTGTTCATGTTGGTTTCATTTTTACCATTTTTTGACTTGAAATGTCAAAAAGAATGCTACATTTTTAATTTTTAATACATCGAGAATATAGAACTTTTTGATAGATTCTCAGTTTTGTATTTCTTAAAACTAAAAGTTAAACTATTTGGTGGAGTTACACCACATGACAGTTTTGGCATTGACTGTTGATTCATTAACACTTAAAGCACATGTGTTAATGCTTTTACCTGTCTTCCGCTATCTTCAGGCCATCCTCGTCTGAGGAGGACTCAGAAGAGGAGATGATAGCCTTAGACTTAATCTTTCCTTTGAGAGAAGGTGGCATACGCTCAGGCTGGGGCTGAAAATGATTATTTATAAGATTATTCTTCAATCTACAGAAATTAATAAGATATAAACACAGTAAAACACAATCTTGATGTGAAGACACAGCAGAACAAAAGAAAGACCTTTTCGATCCTCTTGCGTTCTTTGGGTTTACGCTGCTTCTTGGGCCGCGGTCCTCCCTCCTCGTCATTGCTGTCATCCTCTCCTCCTCCTCCCTTAGCAGGTCTAAAACAGGATAAAGTTTGAGTATGTAACATGACTTATTCAGGCGTCAACATGAACTACATATGCCTTCATTCATGGCAGCAGCAGATTCACCTCCTCCTCTTCTTGCGAGACTTCTTCTCTCCATCCTCACCCTCCTGCTCACTCCCACTGCCAGTCTTTCTCTTTTTCTTCTTCCTCACTGGCAGATCCTCATCAGAGTCGTCATTGACAAACTCATCCATGTCGCCTCCTTTCTTGCGCTGAGAGGGAGTAAAACAGCTCCGTTATTCAAGCTGCGTTCACAGCAATCTAACGCTTCGGTCGACCCGGCTGACACTTACGCGTCCTCCGCCACCTCCCTTCTTCTTTTCCTTGGCCATTTCCTTGGATCCCTCTGCGAAGGTGAGCAGGTTCTTGGTCTTCTCCACGTACAGGGCTCTCTGCTCCAACAGCTTCTTCTGTTCCTCAGCCACTCTGCTTCTCTTCTCCTCCTGGTGATGTTCAAGGGCGACAAGCCAACAAACTAATGAGAAGCAGGTTATTGTTGCTCGAAAATAGGGGAAAAAATGATGTAAGGAAAAACATAAGGCTTAATCATTACCATGACTTTTGTTGTATTATTCGGCAGCACTATAAGTACCTGTTCTTTTTTCAACTGCTCACGCAGCAAGTCCCTCTCCTGTTCTTGTTTGGCCCTGAGCTCCTTCTCCTCCTCATCCTGCTTTCTGGCCCGGGCCACATGGTACTGAGCCTGACTCAGCAGGTCAGAGCACTGCCTGCAATGCCACAGCAGCCCCAAAACACATTATAACACTCAAGACATGGGGGGGTTCAAACATGTGGCAATTGATACAGCTACAGGGCTAAAGTGGGTTATATGGGTAATGTGGCTATAAATCTTCTTTAAAAACACACACTAAATAATGTAATAATATTGTATGTGCATGCTTGTAACAAGGATGAATTCAGACTGACCTGGCCTCAGACGCAGCAAGAGCGAGGTCGAACCTCATCTTGTCTCCAGCCTTGCTGAGGTAGCTGAAATACCTGAGCGCGGGACGAGAAATTTCAAGAGATGAAATTGATGGATTCAGCACCAGGCGTCAGGGGATCATAGATCAAAGCTAACGCTACTACGCACCTGTGAGCCAGTTCAAGTTCTTTAACGGCGCTGAGAACAGCCTTTAAGTTGCTCTTCTCGTCTTTCAGCACCAGCGTGGCCAGCCGCTGCAGCACCAGGGCCACGTTGAACATCAGCACCGTGTCGCTGGGTGCCACGTGACGAGCCTTATCGGAGACACAATGTTAAACTCCCAACATTTAATAGATTCACACTGAGAAATAACGATTCTATTTCCTTGTGTTACCTTCAGCAGCATCTGCTTGCACTCCTGGAGTTTCCCACATTTGAAAAGGGCCCGCGCAAGGTACAGCAGGACCTCGGTGTTCTGATATTTGTAAAACTTCTTCAGGCAGTTCTCATACTGTGGAACAGATTTTCAACACATCAGAAAATGAAACTTAATTTCTTCATCTCATTCATTTCTAAATGTTACCGTGTGAGGCCCTTACCATCTGCACAGCACTGATGTACTGCTTCTGCTCCACGTAGATGTGAGCCAGATTTAACCAGACATCGCTGATATCTGCAGTGGCCTCCCTCACCTGAGCAAACACATCACGAGCCTCTCTGAAGTAGCCCTTATGGGCCAGGACGGCACCTGGGCACAAAAAAAATAATCTTTAATACATCAGATACATATAGTAAGACGTGTTTTTATATAAATAAAAACAGAATGAGGTTCAACAGACCGATGCCATTGGCAGCATAGAGATTCTTGGAGTCGTTTCGCAGGACTTGTTTGTATATGGCCAGGGCTCGATCCTGGTGTCTCTTTTCCTGTCAAGAAAAAAAAACAGTATTACTCTATTCGGGGATCTGTTATTTCCCTTCACACAAACACATAAAATGTCAGTTATTCACAGCTCTTCGGCTGTGGGTCAGGAGGTAGAGCGGCCACAGGGTTGGCGGTTCTATTCCTCGTCTCCTCCTGGCCGTGGGTTGAGCGTCCTTGCGCAAGATGCTGAACCCTTAAGTTGTTCCCAGTTCTCAGACCAGTGCCTTACATGACAGCTCTGCCACAATCGGTGTGTGTATATGTGTGAAAAGGTCAATCAATGAGAGGCAAAACTGCAAAGCGCTTTGATCCAACAAAGTCAGGAAAAAAGCGCTAAGTGCAGTCAATTAACCATTTACTAAACACTAACTACGGTCTCTCACCTTTTCCCTGTCTCTGGTGGGCTGGTGCAGGGTCTGCAGCCACACGTTGCCCAGAGCCAGCATGGAGTAGGTGTCGTTCTGTGTGGACGGCTGCTTCAGAATACGCTCAAACTTCTTCTGACCCGGCCCCCACTCCTGTTTGGCCAAGTGAAGGTTCCCTATCAGTGACCAGGCGTCTGGGTGATCCTGCAGCAAACAGAACAAAGTGGACATCAAATAATGTTGAAGTTTGGCATTACAATTCATTAAAATTGCAAAGTCAGACAGAGTACCTGATTAATCTGCAGGGCCTCTTTGAACCAGTCAGAAGCTTCATAGAAATTCCCTTTGTCACGCGCCATCGCTCCGAGACGCAAATAACCTTTAGGCCAAAAGATACAAACTGTCTTTCATAGAACACACACCACATTTTTCCACAGTATGTTAAACACTCCACATGCTTACAGTCCACATAGTTAGGATGCTCTCTCAGGATGTTTTTGTAGAGTTTCTCAGCTTCGTGGAATTCACACATGGCCTCGTACAGGCGAGCCAGGTTGTAGGAGGTGGTGACAGAGATGGCGTTGTAGTAATGCTCGTCATGCTCTCCTTCAGCCTTGGCTCGATCCAGAGATGCTAGGAAGTATTTCTGGAGAAAAGGCAGCATGAGTCAACTCTAAAATAACGCTAATGTTTGAGTTACGCTACATCTACAATATTCTTCACAGTTAGATAAATTGCATAAATCTACCTACTGAAAAGATATTTCTGTTGCGTTCTCTAACCAACCTAGACACACAAATGTTGACATGCAGTGCGACTAAATTTTAACAGCTCTCTTCCTTGTGAATTTTAAAGTCAGGCTAATACAAGTGTTGCTGTTTGATGGCGGGTACCTTGGCCTCCCCGAGGTTGCCCAGCCTGAAGTGAAGAGCCCCCAGGTTGTTGAGGATCTCAGGGGGCACATCAGCCTGCACCTTCTCCTGCAGGATGCGTGTGGCGGTGCCGTAGGCGGACAGTGCTCCTTGGATGTCGGTCTGCTCTAGGATCTGAGCCAGCTCGATCCACGCCTCCACGTCGTCTGGGTACTGCTCTGTCACCTTCTTCAAATGGCCCTAGGGAGCGAAAACAATATAAGCTGTAATACTATCCAGATCAGAACAGTGATGAGAAAACCTCCGCAGGATACGTACTTTGGCGATATCTCTCTTTTCCTGATCGTCCGACGTTGCATAGAGAGAGCCAAGAATTTTCATCGTCTCGTAGTTGTTCGGGTAGGCTTTTAGCACCTTTTCGAAGCACTGCGCTGCGTTCTCCTTGTCTCTACGATACACATACATCTGTCCCAGGCCAAAGAAGGGCAGGACGAAGGTGGACGAGGCAAACTGAGTGGCCTGGTAGTAATACTGAAACGCCTGGTCATAGTCCTCCTGAAGGAACAGAAACAGCAGATACATCAGACATAATATATTGTATCCTGATAAAAGCAACAAACCTAATTCATATAAGACATTCAACATGTTTTTACAATGAAAACCCAAATTAAACCAGATCAACATTACAATATAAAAGGTACACAAAAAATATAATATACCACTCAAAGGTTTCGGGTCACCTGGGCAATTTTGTATTTTCTATGAAAGGTCACACTTTTATTCATCAAATGAGTTGCAAAATAAATTGAAAATATATTCAAGACATGATTTTATGTTGTTTTTTTAAATTTCATTTGCACAAGGATTTTCTAATCATCCATTAGCTTCTACTGCAATTAGCAAACACAATACAACACTGGAGTGTTGCTTGCTGGAACAGAGACTCTATTCACCTATGTGGATATTGCATTAAAAACTAGCCATTTGCAGCTAGAATAGTTATTTACCACATTAACAATGTATAGAGTGTATTTCTACTTAGTTGAATGTTATTAACAAAATGCAATAAAAAGATATAAATCTGTAACAGAGTGGGGGCAGAAGCATAAAACATTGAGCTCTATCTCCTTTGTTTTCGATCCAGGAGTTAGGAGCAGCTGGAAGGGCCCTGCCTGATGATCTGAGGGGATGCTCTGAGTCATGTCATGAACACAGAGATTCATGTGATCCTACCTGCACATGAAAGGAGCGAGCTAACTGGTAGCAGCTCTCCGCCTGCATGGCTTCGACTTCTGTGTTGTGGAAAGCATGGAGGGCCAGGTGCTGCACTTTGCTGTAGTCCTGATAGTGAACACAAGACAGACAGGAGTGAATAATAGTCGACTGTTGAGCGAGTACTTCACAGACCACCGGACCAGTAGCTACCTTTTTGAAGAAGAAGTGGTTGGCGAGGTGGTTGAGCACCATGGGGTTGCTGGGGTCGATGGTGTACGCCCGCGACAAGAGCTGGACTCCGTTCTTGATGGAGTCCGACTCTTTGCTGTTCAGCTCTAAAACCGCCAACCCCACAAGAGCCCCCACACACTTGGAATTAAGTTCTAGGGCTCGGCCAAAAGCCAAACGAGCTTTCTCCAGCTTGTTGAGCTTGACGAAACAGTGGCCCATCCCCAGCCTTACCTCAGCTAGTCAGAGACAGAGAAGGACAGACAAAAGAATTCAATGAATTATTATCAACCTATCAATCAATTTAATCAATTGATACGACCATCAGCAGAATATGAACTAATTGCATTGATAAACAATGGCTTTGATTTATTTTTTCAAGAAAAGATTTCCAAATTCTGATTCCCAGCTGCTCATATCTTTTTCTTTGTTTATACTTATCCTCTTTACTCTTTTTTTTGAGTAAAAAATTGCTATTTTCCTTTTCAGCATCAGGTGTTAACCCCCAGTTTGTGCTCTCGTAGGTGGTGTGAATTTAAAAAAAAAAAAAGATATGGGTCTGTGTGAATGGGCTTTCAGAAAAACGATCAGTTGCTTTTTTCTACAACTCCACAAGAATAAGATGACATGGATGACTAAGAACCTTCAAGTCCCAAATATCTTGTAACAATCAGGCTCTAGCAGTAGGAGTAGTTGTAGTCATTGTAATAGTAGTAATGTCATATCTTGATGAAAGTAACATGTTTACCTGGACAGCCTGGGTTTGTACGTAGAGCTTTTTTGTAGTATGCCAGTGCTCCTCTGTAATCCTTTTTATTGAAGGAGATGCAGGCCTTTCCTGTTAAACAACACAGGTTTATTTAACTCAATGAAGCAGTTACAGTAGTCAATGATCTCTCTTCTTTTGTACACAACTTGCCAAGCAGGGCAGGGATGTTATTGGTGGACTGATTGAGGACGAAGTGGAACTGAGCATCTGCCTGGTCCATCTTGTCTCCTTCCAGGAGGCAGAAACAGGCTCGACCCAACAAATGGTTCTGATTGAGGCAAGAGATGTTTTATTTACTTCAAATACAGGAGCCATAGTGTTTTTTTTTTCCCGTATCACGGTGCAGTCCGACATGTCTTACCTGATCGTACATGATGATCTTATCTGCCATCGTATAGAGCAGCGTGGCCTGCGTGATGAGCTCTTTCTTGGCATCTTTGTTCTTCTCTTTACGGGCTTGCTGCACATAGTAAGCGGCCAATGTGTCCAGACAGGTCATCTGGTCTTTCTCATGGTCTCTGTAGTCCAGGTTTCCATCGATACGAGCCGCCTCTAAAAGCTTGACAAAATCCTCTGTTTTGCCCTGTTTGTAGTACTCCAACTGGAAAAAACAAGACAAACTCTTTCACATAAGATGTATATACAAAAATTCTATCTACATTAAAAAATAAACAACTAGGTAACCAAGAGAAAACTATTTGCTAGCAAATAAAATGCTAAATATTTGCTGGTTTAGCTTCTTGCTTTTGAGAATTTGCCATTTCTTTTTTTTTTTCCATTTTACTTACATATTTTTTTCTTCAACATTTATAAGGTTCAGACAAAATAAAATCAACCAAGTAATATTTTCTCACTGTAACTTCAGTTTGCGACGTACCGCCAAAGCGATCCATATATGCAGCTGTGTGTGCTCCTGCTTCAGGATACTGATGACCTCGTCTCCCTCTGGCAGCTGGTCAAAGTCGAGCTCAATAACCTGCAAAGTACCATTCAATCACCCGAATACATCAGGGTCTGATGAAAATCATAACATGTTTTAATACAGTGTGACATGAATTAGAGCAGGGTGTATGACACAATGTGCATTTGTCAAATACTTTGGAAGCCAATTATGGATAAATGCGGTGTTCATTTTACATATGTGATGCTAAATCCTCCAATAATGCACAAAGACAGAGTACACTTCATAATGCTATTATTTTGCTAAGCTTTAACTAATATAACACTTTTTTTTACTTTCAGTACTTATGTACATTTAAAATGAGAAAATTACTTTTTAAATTGAAAACTAACAATATTCCTATAACAGACTTCTACCAAATACATATTTGATAACACAGCTGTACTTTTACTAAAGCTTGACGTTAGTACTTAAGAGTCAGAATTTCACATAATGGGTTTGTGGTGTTTTATATTTAATCTATTTATACACTAACAAGACATTTGACACGAAAATGGACCTGAATGTTTTTAACACCGTGGTAACTTAATATTAGAGGGTTATAAACAGCAATAATGCTTGTAACCTTCTCTTCTATGTGTTTCTCTAAACATCGCAGGTGTTTGTGTTTCGGGTTAACATCCAGTGTTTTATTTGTAATCTACGGAACATTTAGCTAATGTTAGCATCGTTAGCATCACAGCGAGGTTCAGTCAGTCAAACATTGAGAATAAAACAAGGCAGCAGATTAGACGAGTTGTACCTCGTCAGTGTCCCGTAGCGGGATCTCGATAGAGCCCCGAGACATCTTGACGGAGGGAAAATCCGCGTCCAGCTTGTTTTTGTATTAAAACAACAAAAAAACTAAATCCGTCGCCAGGCGGTTGTCTGTGTGCAACTACTTCATGCCTCCGATAGGAAACAAGAACACGGATGGTGCGGCGGCAAAATGTGTCCGGGTCATGTTTAATATTTTCTCCCGTCGCCTGTTCCTCCTGAAGGTTGGAACACAAGATGCTTTCTGGTTGTTCACAAAAATAACACGCGAAATATTTCTTCTTTTTTGGTAATTACAGGAATACATGTATTTTGTTTTAGACTTGTAATTAAAGAAAGCCGCAAACATTGAAATAATTCTCAGTTTTAGTAGAAACATGTATTTTATTTATTTTATTTTTGTTCAAAATAAAGACTACTAACAGATCAACACCACCAAAAGTGGATCAAGGATCAATCCATGGTTATCTTCTGCACTTGTATTTCTGGCTGTTTCCCATGTTTATTTGCATAATTTGTTGGGCTAAATAGAATTCTTGGCAGAGTCAAAGTGCATGGGTGTGTTAAACCTGTGCATTTAAATAGAAATCCATCCTGTGCATGATTGTCACAGTCCCCTGCAGGGCAGCATTTTGGCAGCAGTGGGCTGTGCAGGGCGAGGGAGGGGAGGGGGCTGTCAGCTGGTTTTGATGTGAAGCGGTGAAGATAAAGCATGAGAGCATCTTGAAGACTTATTGTGCTTCCATTGCGCTTAACCAGGAAGGCGGCAAAAATAATGGTGAAAATGGGACTCATCATTCCACTTTTTTTTCCCTTCCTGAAGAACTGTCCTGGGCTGAGAAGTAAGAATTCCTCTTTACATTTTATTTTTTATTTAATACATTTTGTTTGATAGCTAAATGAGTGCAATATAAGCCATATGTATGCATTGTAATGTCATTGCATGGTACACATTATTAAATGGAGCGCTGTGCATAAGCATTTAACACATAATGTCTGAATTCAGACTGTAGGAGGAGATTATAGGACAGAGACAGAGAGCCTCACAAAAATATGATCAATCAGAGATGGTCACTACTTAGAAATGTATTGCATATTATTAGGTTTTATTTCTTTTGTTAGTGATGGATTTCAGATGATGTACATGGATGTAAAGATGTATTTGGTCTTTTTTTTTTTTTTAAATGTCATGTAGCCATGTGACAGTCCATCAGCATCTTTGCCCTCCGGAGATTCAGTAGCAACAAGAACAATGTCTGAAAGCAAAGATGGTAAGTCTGAAACCTTATTCATTAGAGTATCCAATGAGTGTAATATTCTGATTTGTCATTCTTTTCTCTCTCAAATTGAATACATACATACAGAACTGGATTTGCATCTGTTTAGGGCCTTATCCAAGAGGCTTCCTCAGTTTGGAGACTGCGGTCTGATTAGTCCACACTAGTATGACTACGAACAGAGGAAGCCGCTCAGATAGGAGGCGATATGTCAAAAATGCAAAACCATGACCTTCCGATGCATTTTGAGAGAGAGTATCTATTGATTAAATGTATTTATGTGTGTATCCCCACATATTCAGAATGGGAGTCTCCAAGCTGCGGGACGAGGGAAGTTCTTGAGGACACTGAGAACACAAGAGGACTCTCTGAACATGAACTCCTTGACATCATGTATAATGCGTGCAACACCGCCAACACAGGTACACACAGACTGAGTTGAGTTCATTGCAGATGATAGGGCTAAATGATTTTGAGTTAAAAGTTGAATTTCGATTTTTCTGGCAGATATTGCGAGTTTGATTTCATTCGTGATTTTCTTCAAATCAGGTTTCAGTGCACAACAGTATTAATAAGCATCACAGAAACTTACATCATACCATTAAAATACAACATAAATGTCCCAACTCTAATGCAAGAATGGAAATCAAAAGTCAAGAATTGATTTGAAATGTCATCCCATTTATTAAAAAGAAACATTCTGTACATAAGATAAATCCAGTGCTTGTAGAACAGAAGTTACTACAACTTAAGTAATAAAACAGCATCTATGGCTTAACCTAAACAAGTGAAGGTCAGGAGGCAGCATGCACATGTAAAGTAATTGACATAATGTTTTTATGTTTAGGAAAACAGCAAAAAAAAAATCACAGCTTTGACAATCTGAAATCAATCATTATCTTCTAATGCAATTATCAAACACAATATATCATTACACACTGGAGTGATGGTTGCTGGAAATTGGTCTCTCTACACCTATGTAGATATTGCATTAAAAACCAGACATTTGCAGCTAGAATAGTCATTTACCACATTAACAATGTATAGAGTGTATTTCTGATTAGTTCAATGTTATCTTCGTTGAAAAAAAAACTTCTTTTCTTTAGAAAATTTTTGGCTGACCCCAAACTTTTAAACAGTAGTGTAAAAGGATAGATGGATAGCTCCTGCTCCTGTCTGGTTTTCAGAAGAGGTGTTGGCCTCCACCCTCACACAGTACCTGCAGACCATGACGTCCCAGAGCCCGGAACAGGACCGACTGGCCGCCCTGCGACGCCTGCTCGACCCCGACTGTCAGGACCCGCTCGTGAGCAGGGAGACGTTCCACTCCACCATGAAAGAGTGGATCGCCCAGTGCAGCCAGGACAGGTGAAGCGCTGCCCACATGTGTATGTTGAAGCGGTGGTTAAGCATCATATCCAGGCCTTTAGCGCTTGATATAGGTATATTTATGTGTGGCTTAAAAACCTTCTACTATGTTTAACTATTTACAAAGAGATGGTTACCAAACATGGTAACATGACATATCAGAGGAACTCTTATCATCCAATTAAGTCTTGGATTTTGATATAATCCGGTTAGGTTATAATATAAGAAACAGACAATGAAAAATGGACTAAACAGTGCTTTACAATTTTGAACTTCTTTCATCCATGCATTCACGCAGTCACTCACAAACCAGTCAGAAGGATCTTCAGCCATTCATTACAATTAAATGTAGATGAGTCACATAACCATGCTGTGGGAAAAAAAAGAGCAATGTTTAATGCTCCTCATGAGGCTGTAGCATGTGTCGAGAAAAATTATCCTTCCAAATAAAATAAAGGGAGATGACCTGTGAGAGTCAAATTGTATTATTATTATTATTATTATTATTAATATTATTGTTATTATTATTAATATTATTGTTGTTATTATTATTATTATTGATATAACTGAAGAGAAGCAGTAGGACATTTCAAGGGAAATAAAGTGTACAGAGTCGATTCCAATTTAGTTGCTGTAATTCTGTTAATCCGTGTTCACCACAAACTGTGAGAACAAACGGCTCCTCCTGTCTTCCAGCACTGATGTGGACAGCAGGAATGCATACTGGCCTGACTCCTCTAAAGTGCCGGTAAATGGTAAGTTGTCACAGTTTTGGTCCGACATCTGAGAATGTCTTAATCAGACAAAATGCAATTCATTAATCACGAGTTCCTTTTCAGGGCTGGATTTTTCGTGTTCTCAAAGTAAAGCCACGTCATCAGAAAACCACCAGTGTTCCTGGTTAGTTGTAGTGTTCAATCAATTTGATCACAGTGTGTGAATAACTACTGTCGTCAATGCATTTGAACATTTTTCACCACTAACTGCTTTTTTGGCCCCAGCGATGGCAACGACCTGTCGGCCGCGGTGGCCGAACTCAAGCAGGCCCACCGCAAGCTGAGCGAGCAGAACAGCAGCTTGTTACGGACGGTGGCCCAGTGTGAGGACGTAAACCTGCAGCTCACGCTGGAGATCACGGAGATGCGGGCCAAGCTGGCCAGGTGAAGCATTTCACACCTTCTCCCCCATTCATGTCTCGTCTTCTCACTGTATTATCATTTTCACTCAGATAATCCATCTCAAAAACACATTTTATATCACATTCTTTTACATACTTTTCACATTATAATGCTATGGAAATCTACAAAAAACAAAGACATATTACGTATGAAACAGTCCATAAAACTGCATTAAAGAATTCCAGGTAATGTGATTTTCCTCTAGGTCTGAGGACTATGAGAGCTGCAGTAGAATTAAGAAGATCCTATGTTTTTTGGTGTGTGTAGTAGCCAGCGCTCAGCAGTGAGAGCCAGATCCCTGATGGAAGAACTCGAGGAGACCCATCGGGCTTTTAAAGAAGCTCAGGACAGAGCCAGCCGCACCCAGACCAGCTGCACCAAACTAGTATACCACACACTGAACACGCTCCCAACTATGCTATGGAGAATTCGCAACAAAAGTCAGATGTTTTATAAGTAAAAACCTTTCTTGGTCCTCAGAGCAATGAGGTTGAATGCCTGAAGCTTCAAATAAGGCGGCTAGAGGACAAGGTAATCCTAATCGCTCAATGTTTGTGCCTCGCTTGTCCAAAAGTGAAGCTGATGTGCCTTTAATGTCATAAAATGTTCCCCATGTTCCTACAGAATGAAAAACTCACCTTTGAAAGGACGTGTTCTGAAGATAGCATCAACAAATTGAGGAAAGTTAACTCAGAGCTGAGGGTAAGAACAGACTCATAAAACTGTGTCTGGCTCCCTGTTACGAGTTCGTACCGGGAGTTAAAGTCAACTACAAAATGTTCACAGGCCGAACTTGAAGAAACCCTGGTTATGCTGACTCTGAGAGACAGAGAAATCACAAAGGTTAGTCAGAGCATTTCAGAAGGAAATCCGTCAGTTTGTGTATTCATTTTTTCACTTAACTTTGTGTTTTTTTATATTTGCCCATGTAGAAAGACATTCTCATGGATAAGATGAAGAACTCTCATCTGGAGAATCACAACATCATTGAGGTGTGTATTTGAAACTTTGACACAGAGGACATGTGAAATCACAGTTTCACACATGTTTTATGATGTATAAAATACTTTGATTTGAACAACAGTTTGTGTTTGATTTGTTTTTTCCACATACGTCTACTGTTTCCTCCTCCTTTCAGAAGCTATTAAGATGCATTTTACACTTTTTAGCCCTACTACTAATCCTGAAAAAAGAAACAAATGTTAAATTTAAAGTGTAAACCCATCATCTGATGCATTGTCAGCATAGCATCATAATGTCAGAATATGTAACAGAAAGATTTTAAGAATGATAGGTCCTTTAAATATTATTATTGTATTCAATTTTGTCTGTTTTTATCACGCTACCTCTGTCCTGTCGTTACAGGGTCTGCAGACAGAGCTGATGAGGTTACAGGAACATTCACAGCAACTTCTGTTGAGGTATTTATGACCAGCGTCTACATCTGCATTTGTGTTGTGTTATGGCTGTACGGTACATTTAACCAGGGGCGTAGCACCAAATTCTGGTGTCTGTACACTTTTTATGTCAGTGGGGCCCTATCAAAGCACGTGAGCAAAAAAATACATTTAAAATGAATGAATAGTGGAGTTTTAAGAGATAATCAGATCATATTAAACTGATGACTGACTCTTTAATTTACCTCCTGAATTGGACCAAACCTCCAAGAGGGGGCCCCCAGAATGTCTAATAATTTCACATCATGTTTAATTATAACAGACATAAACTGGAGGCCAAATTCATTCATTCATTTTTTTTTTATTTCACGGGCCCTTCCTGTACTCAAGTAGTCAGCTCCACTTTTCCCCCTGCTACCACGCCCATGCAAATAGCTGACCTACACATTTTGGTGTGATTTGTCCACTAATTTCTAATGACAGGTATGACAGACACTGTAGTCCCCAGAGTCTCTACAGTCGAGATCCTCCCAACCTGCGTTCCCTGCAGAGCGAGATGCAGGACATGCAGCAGGTAGGACGTGTTATCTGTCAGCAGGTTGTCGTGCGTCGTGCCCCGTGTTGACTGGGACCACTTCCTTTGTCTGCAGCAGCTTCACCACAGAGCTCTGGACGACATAAGCCTCCCGCCCCTGCACACACACAGCGATGACATTCAGAACATCATCCACAGGATCAAGTCGGCAGAAATAGCTCATCTTCTGCACAATAAGTATCCGGAGAGGGTGAGGGGAGAGTATAGAAACTCACCAGAGGACGATGCATATTACTAATGCACTAACGCACATATCAAGTGTCTTGTGTCTTCTCACACGCAGGATTCTGCCTCCGTAGAGACACTCGAGCGGCCTTTTCCTCACTGGCAGCAGCAACAGGCAAGCATCAAGCAGCAGCTTGTCAATGTGTATGTGAGTTTTTACCTCCCTTTCTCCTGTTATGGTAACAGACTGGATTTGGTTGATGTTAGTCTCTGTTCTGAGACTCTTCCGTGCACTAATAAAAGGGGTGTCTGGTTCTGACAGTTCATTTATGGGCATCTTTATTACGTAACCCACAGGAATTACTATCTTCTGTGTGTAAGACTCCACCAGGGATAAGTGCAGCTTTAAAACCCCTTAGTAACTACAGACATAACAGTGTGTAACAGAGATGTTTATAAAGCCACAATGGTGGTTCTCAGCCTGCAGGAGCTGGAGCTGCAGAAGTGCGTGTGGGAGGAGAAAGGGGAGAAGGTGGAGGAGCGGTCCAGAGCCCGGGAGAAGGAACAAAAGCAGAGCCAGACCGGGAACCAGACCACGCACCCAGAGGCCAAGAAGGTGGCCATTGTGAACTGGTGGAAAGTCCTCAGCGTGCAGGGGGCTAAGGCCTGTGCAAAAGAAAACCAATCAGGCGAGGAGCTCCCTGAGAGAGCCGAGCTCCAGCAAGCAAATCAGACCATCTCTGATATGAGGGAGCAGGTTTGCCAGCTGCAAGCCTCTCTCAAATCCGCACAGGAGTGTGTCACTGAGCAAAAGGACAGCAGCAGAGTCGTTCTCATTCACACGGGCACCAACACCGAGCAAGAAGCAGCAGATGGAGCCGCGGAGAAGCTGGTGAAGGATCAGAGGGATGCGGCGGTGGCTACAGACCCTGTCGAGACCCCAGATGGTGCAGCCTCAGAGCAGGAACAAGCCAGGCTCCGGGTGACCGCTGACGGACTGCTGGCCACCCTCAGGAGGATGGAGGCGATGGTGAACAACGCCCTGGCCACCGCCGAGCTGGTGAGAGAGAGCGAGCAGAGGGTGAGCCAGGTGAGGGCGAGGATGGAGAGCATCACTCAGAGGGTGGAGGAGGCTCTGGGGCGAGCGGCCGACACCGACAAGCAGCTGAGCAGCCGGGAGGCCGGGATCACAGAGACGGCTACAGCTCAGGTTCGTCTGCAGCGCCTCTGTCCGTTTTTTTATTGCAGTAGCGATTAAAGCAAATGCATGAGTTTGATTTTGATCTGAAAAGGTCCAGTCAGATGTTTGTTTGAGATTTAACGTCAGATTTTAAGAAAAGGTAAATGTTAATGAAAAGGTCCAGTCAGATGTTTGTTTGACTTGAATTCATATGAAGTAGTGAGGAAAAGTTGGCCGAGTTATTTATAGCCCAGAATCACACACCAGGCATTTCAGTCTGGTACTAATATTACTTATTCTTGTCAAAATGACACCTTTGTTCTTGTAGGATAATATTATGAATAAAAAAACATATAATGACTTAATTATTGTATCATTACAACCTTATTCTCAAAACATAATGTCATTATTCTCATAACATTACAATCTGTTTCTTCAAAATCATTTAAGGACTTTATCCTGTGAATCTCTAATTGTTTTCCTCTCAATACTCGTATTGGTCAGATTTAACAAAAAGTTTAATGTTCAGCTGCAGAGGCTTTACATTACAGTAACATTTCAAGAAAATACACAATTTTGATGTGAAAAGGCCCAAACAGACCTTTGTTTGGCTGGAATTCATATGAAATAGAAATATAAGAAGATTAGCCAAGTTAACTATATAGCCCCAAATCACACACGTATCACTGTTTGGATAACAATGTACAATCTATAACACATAATAACCTTTAGATTTAGGTTGGATACACTGTGTTAAAAAATCTCTGTTTGTCAAATCAGGTGTAACTTAAAATATCATCATTAATTGTTTGATGTAGTTCTGATTCATTTCATAATTTTGATTTCTTCTTGATCCTTGGAGATATATTAATTCAGTCATAAGAACTAATTTTCTCACGTGGAGCTTATAACACGTCCAGCATTAAAACTCAGCCAAAAATAAATCCTGCACTTGAGGTTTGAAGTTGAGGTTGTGACCTTACTTGGAGTTTTATTGATCTTTCATCCTTAAAACTGAACAAAAAAATATTTGCATATAAAATAAATGTTTCAAAGCAATTGCTTTCACATCATGCAATGACTCATGACGAATTTTAACATAAAAGCGCGTTTAAAAGATTTGCATAACGTCCTCTAACAAGCAGCATCACCTGTCAGCTTGTAAACCTGTTTTTCTTGTGACCCCTGAACACGGAGGATCCGTGTCTCTGAGCTGAGAGCAGCTTGCACAGTGAGACCTCTCTGACTATTTGTCCTTTTTTAAATGCCGAGAGGTTACGCTCTTTGGTATTTACTTTGCATATACCGCAGCAAATATCAGAGAAACATCCAAAAGATAAACATCATTTTTGTTTAGAGGACTTTTGGTTTTCTGATTTCCCCGCATCTCATGACCCCGTAGATTGGACTGATGACCCTGTGCCCCCTCAGCAACCACCGTTGTTAAAGAATGTGCAAATATTTGTTTTTATCCATAACACTGAAGGGCTGCGTGTGTGTGTGTGCATTCTGTCATAAGTTGACTGACTTGATTTTATAATAATATTTGACCAGTCAGTAAAAATTGTTTTGGTGACGTAATATCATTTTTTTTAATCAACTTATTTCTAGCTTATTTTTGTTGGTAGTGACAGCACAGACACAGAGCTGCTGTCTCTTTAAACATCTCATATGGAAAGAAGACATCAATCTGTTCTGTTTGTCTGTGCTCTCCTGAAGCCTCCAGGTCCTAAACCGTCAGGTGACCCTGCACCAGACGCCGCTGACTTTACGGCTAAGTCTGATGCGGAGGCTAGAGGCAGAGACAGAACAGAGAGCCCACCGCCATCTCCCGTTCTCCCAGAAGTCAGCGGGCCTTCACAGCTACCCATGAACGGTATGATGGCTGCACAGCTACGGTTGTGTTGTCGTGGCTGCACGCAGATGAATTGAAGCAACTTCCTTTTTCTATTGGTAATCCCAGGGGGCGTCTGAAAATAGACACAGCAGATATTTACATTGCATACAACAGCTGGTACAGGAGGGGGGGGGGGCGGAAGAGAGAATAAGCGCCTAGGGAGTGTATGCTATCTATCACAAGAAGCCACTGGGGAAATTAGGGGAAGTCTGAATGTTTTTTTCTTTCATGTAAATACAGGGAGTATTTTTAGCTGTGTACAATTTTTTAATTGACAACCCACTGACGACAGTCACTGTTTTTCTGAGCTTTTGTCCCTGCTTCTCAAGAGCTGAGGTTCAGCCCCTTCCACGTTTACACGTGAATTTTTTTTTTAAGTGCTTATAGCGACTTTAAACAAACACACTGTGTAATCTCAGCTGTGCAGTTCAGTAAGCACACAACACATTAGGTGCACTAACTTTATTCACGAGTAAAAGTGGAAAAAGGATGAAAGGACGCATTACAACGGAGGATAAGGAAATAGTTTGGCGTTTTGAGATCTGTCCTCTTTCTTTGCTGTTGAGAGTTAAATGAGCAGAAAAGTGCCGCTCCTCTCAACACGAGGCCTTCATGTTCTCATTTTGCTGAAAGCTGCCAGATTCATTGGCTGCTTTTCACTGCTAATCGTGTTGCTACAAGTCTTGGTCAGAGGGAGGGTCACTTTTCCTCCATCCCGTCAGGAAAGGTCGTGGCAAATGTTTCCAAGTTGTCCTTCCCCAAGAGAGCGGCTGGATGGCTCAGAAGGCCACGTCGTATATCTAATTGTTTATTTGTGGTGTAGAGCAGTTTGGAGCATGCAGGGCTGGCTGAGGCCCGCTGGGTGGCCTCACAGGGGGAAATTATCATTTAAATGAAGAGGCAGGAGTCGTCTCCATGACGGCTTATTTCTTTATTTATAGCCCCCGGACTAAAGTTGGTATTGTGCAGTCATGTGGGTTTTTTTGTTTATCAAATGAAGCTGTAACTGCACGGCTGCAAAACGCTGTAAACGTTATATGTTGAATATCCATCCATCCATCCATTGTCTATCCCGCTTATTCCCTTTCGGGGTCGCAGGGGTCTGCTGGAGCCTATCCCAGCGCGTTAAGGCGAGAGGCAGGGATACACCCCAGATGGTCGCCAGCCAATCGTGGGGCACACACACCATTCACACACCATTCACTCTCACACTCACACCTATGGGCAATTTAGAGTTTACCAATTAACCTGAGCATGTTTTTTGTATTGTGGGAGGAAACCGGAGTACCCGGTGAAAACCCACGCAGACACGGGGAGAACATGCAAACTCCACACAGAAAGGCCCCAGACCCAGGCCCAAGGCGGTCTTGAACCTGCGACCTTCTTGCTGTGAGGCAACAGTGCTACCCACCGCACCACCGTGTCGCCCGCATGTTGAATATCATCATATTTAATATTAGCCCTGCAGAATCCAGCTTGACGTCACTGTACCTCAAGTTGATCATTTACAACTTGAGTGCTCCATTACTATTGGGAGGAAGGTTCAATCACACATCATCCACCTCCTCCTATTTCTTTATTCATCAGTAACCACATAATAATTAACTTCAATGGGATATAAAATGCAGCTATTACAGAGCTGTAGTGGTAATGTTAGAATAATACAAAAAAATAAAAGTCAAAATATCTTGAGAAACACTATTTTATTATTTGTAAATGCAAAATTATTTGTGTTTTGTGTAAAATGTGATATTTTTGATGAAACCTGTCACTTTAGGTGTTTAAGTCTTATAGTGATATTATTTATGCATGTAAAAATTACAACCTTGTTTTTAACAAACAAATATATTATTACTTAATTGTCGTAAAATTGCGACTTAATTCTCCAAAGATTGTCTTTATTTTCATAATATTACAAGGTTTTTCCTCATAAAGGTTACTTTATTCTCTGAATCTCTATTTATTTCTCGTTCAATATTCACAAAAAACAAAAAAGGTTAATGTTCATCTGGTTAAACTTGTACAAGATAAAACATCTCGAGAATGTGGCAGTAAATTAAATGCTAAGGATACACGACGCATGCACACACATACTTAATAAAAAATGTATCCACAGAGCAAATGGCCTCCATTTATGTAGCTCGTTTATCTGCCTCTGTGTAAATAAACCACCACTACGACATATTAAATGAACTATAGACGTGTCACTAGAACATTACAAAAGAATAAAACTTTTTCAGGCTTTAAACAAGTAAGATTGGTGCTGATGAATAAAGATCCGCTGGAGACTAAAAGTAAATAATTTAGAAAAGCGGTGGGTTTCTGATGCTCGTGCAGC
Organism: Eupleurogrammus muticus; assembly: GCA_036785175.1. Lineage (NCBI taxonomy): Eukaryota > Metazoa > Chordata > Actinopteri > Scombriformes > Trichiuridae > Eupleurogrammus > Eupleurogrammus muticus. The sequence goes on along the minus strand of JAYKQN010000002.1, from coordinate 14,412,059 downwards.
GTGCGCGGTGCGTGCGTGTGTCTGGAATGTAAACAGTTTGCTCTTTGAATCTATAAATGAGAGACTGGGGCAATCAGGGCAAAAGTAAAAACAAGAACCTATGCATTGGCCAGGGAAAATCTGTCATCCTATCAGCAAATGCCTTTCACATTTCCAGATTTTTTTTTTTCCCACAAATCTAATCATTTATCTAGAAAAAATCTCCCAATGAAAGGCTTCATCCGTCACACATTTTCTAAACCTAACAAATCTTGGAGTGGATTTGAGAAAGTAAAACAACATTAAAAACACTGAAGTGCACACTCTGTAACCTGCATCCTCTCATATGTACATGCAACGGGCGTCATTAATCATCCCTAACAATTCATGTGTGTCTCTCCACTTTATAACTTCCTGTGACATAATGGCGTCTGCATCGTTTTATTGCCTAATATCGCTATAATGCTGCGGACGGCTTCCTGGGAGCGCACAGAGCAGCCCACACGATCGCTTCCACTTGGGCCAAGAGCTCAACCAGTGGACAAGCACCTTGTGTACTCGAGACAGTTGCCAGGTTATTGTTGCCCCTAGTTATAGAGATGGGGTGGGGGATGGGGGGATGGGGGGTTGGTGAAAGAAAAAGAGTTACAGTAGTTCTAGCCATTAGATGAACATCACGCTGCCAGCATCAACCTCACAGGACACAAAACTCAATTAATTTCTCCTGAATTGTTTCCTCTTTTAGTTTCTCTTTTTTGTAGTTCCCCCCCCCCCTCTCTCTCTCTCTCTCACCCTCTCTTTCGCTCTCCCTCTTGTTTTGTAACCGCCTCCATGACATTTGCATTGCTTTCTTGTTTAATGCAAATCATCACCTTTTCAGTGTCTGACTGTGCTCTGCTCCAACAGGTGACACAGGACCAGGCGGCTGTGACGAGGTGAGGCTCCCTAACGCTCCACGGGCGGATTTCTCTCTATAAAGGCAGAACCGCATGCTTGCTTCTATCGCTTGTGTTCGTTGGAAATGTTGTTTTTTTTGTATGTATGCAAAGTTTCCTCTCTGTGCTAATGTAAAGGTGAAGTGAAACTGATCCCTTTGACTTTGGGGCTTTGGGCAAGCAGTGATACTTTTACTGAAGGTAAGTGTTCGCAAAGAGGTTTTGGTAGTTTTACTTAAAGAAACAAAGAATATGAGATTGGCAACACTTCCGATGCCTAAAGGAAGAAAAAAAATGTTTATCTTCAGTTTTAATACATTAAAAAATCAGATGTTTTTGTGCAAATTTGCATCTGTGACAAGCTATTTCCTTCACACTCTTGCAACTCATTTTAATACAAACTGTGAGATTCTGTAATTCGCTGTGATTGACAGCTGCGTTCACCCAGACATTGACTGACATACACCCCCCCTATCTATCTATCTATCTATCTATCTATCTATCTATCTATCTATCTATCTATCTATCTATCTATCTATCTATCTATCTATCTATCTATCTATCTATCTATCTATCTATCTATCTATCTATCTAACACTAACTCTAACTCTCACATACAGACCGGCTCCACTAACAAATCAAGCCCTGCAGGAAAAGCAACAGACTTTGCTAACTTTCTTCATGATTTTAGCTGAGGGATGATCCGTGGAGCAGCCTGAGAACATACACAGACACACACACACACACAGACACACACACACTCCACGGCAGCCCAAAGAGGCATACAGAGCCCTTCTCCTTAAATGGTCAAAGCTCCCAGGAGTGAAAGAGAGGCTGCTGCTGCTGAAAAAAGAAGACAGAGGGAACAGAGGGGACGGGAGAAGGAAGGAGAAGCCCTGAGGATAGAGGAGTTTTCTGTGGAAAAGGCTGAGAGTGACAGTTTGGCTGCGGGAAGCCGGTGTGAGTGGAGGGATCGGCCCGGCGGAGAGAGTGTGTCTGCACGGCACTAGCGGTGGACTCAGGTAACGTGCGTGCTCCCTGTGGACAGGTCCAGAGGGCCGGCTGCGTGGGGCTGGGGGGTCTCAGCGTGTGATGGCTCTAGGTGGACACACTTGGATCCTGGAGACGTGGGAGATGCAGCAGCCGTGTCAGCGTCTCTGCAGCAGTGTCGATCCCGTGCCAAAGGGGGTGTTTTTTTGGACTTGCTGGAGTGTGCTTACATAATCTAGTTTGCCTGAAAGTGAAACTCTTTTGTTTTTTCCCCCTGTTTTCATGTTGTGTGTGTGTGACGATATGTGGATAAGTTTTAAAAGTAGGTGTATTCTTCTGTTCTCTCGGCAGAATCTTTTTTTCTTCATAATCCCCTGTCCTGTTATCTCATATTCTAGCTCTGTGGCAACCACTTCCTCTGCTGGCCCTGTACTCTGTGCTTCACACAACCAAATTTTAAACAAATCTGGCACGAGGGAGAGGGCTTATGTAACAGAAGAGGAGAGGAGGGTGCCGGTCCCCTCTGCTCCCTCTGAGGCCTGGCTGCAATGAGAGGCAATTTGGACTTTTACTTCCATGTTGTGTAGGAAAACGAACGGGCTGCGTGTACACAGGCTTGCATGTTCTGTCCTGTCCCCCCAACAGGAAATAATCGGAGTGATTGAATTACTCTGCGGTATTTATCTCAGTGTCATGGTCTGCCAGGGTCCTGCTGCACCCTCCAGCATCTCTGTTTCAGCCAGGACAAGTAGAATGACTTTTTTTCTGCCTTTTATGATCCGGTTTAATCGCTTGAAACATGCTGTCAGAAGATGTGTAACCATGCTGAGCTGTTGGTTGCTTTGTAGAAACTTCTTCACAGGCCAGGAACAAGCCTGACAGTATTGTCAGATGTAGCGCCTCAAAGATACATGCACCTTTCCTTTTTTTTAACTTTTCTATTGATTCTTTTTTTTTGTGAGGCAACACCATAGCAGTAGTGAAAGAATAAAACACAAAGTGGTAACACTAAAACAAAGACTATGTCCATGTCTCTGATGCAGGTGGTTGTTCCCAAAGTTGCTCTGAAATCCAGGGATAATTAGATAATCACGTTAGAAATATTTGGTGAGTCATTCCCATGTTTATACATGCAGACGAAGCTAAAAGTGGATCCCCTTCGCTCCGACATCATGCGAGGAGACGCTTCACACTCTAAGGGACGAGGTGATTTTGACAAAAGACACATGCTCAGCAGTTAAACTGTAACTCAGAAGCAGCAGCAGCGTGTGTGTGTGTGTGTGTGTGTGTGTGCAGCCCAAAGCCCAGAAAGAGACAAGGAGTCAGCCCTGTTTAACAATATTCCTGCAGTCAGGAAATATTCTGGCTGCTCACTGGGAGACGGCTAAACAAGCCATTTCCTCCCCGGCGACTCGCAGCCTTTCTGTCCCTATATGTTCCCAAGAACTTGTCATGTTTGTAATGACACAGAGCAGCACACTGCGTGTTTTGGCTTTGTTGTGACTGAGGAATAGACCCTCGCAGAGTGCATGCCATAGCTCTGAAATAAGCATTGATTCATCACACCTTCCCTCAGCAGGCGTGCACGTCGACAGTCGCTGGCAGGAAAACGCAGACACATCTGACCTCTCCATGCCTAAAGACAGTTTCAGAAGATGTAGTCAGATCTTTTACTTGAGTGAAAGTAGGAATACCACAGTGCAAACATGCTTCATTGCAAGTCAAAAATCCTGCAGTAGCAAAGTAAAAGTAATCACTAAGCAGCATGGACCATTTTAGAATGATAATGGACTGTAATTATTGATGCATTAATGTGTTTATACTTTGAATTTTGAATGGTAAAAAGGGAGCTAATTTTCATTGTTTCATATACTGCTAGGTAGCTTAACCTATAAAAATCATATCATCATTTATTAGTTGATTTAATCTAAATCTCCAGTAACTAAAGCTGGGATGAAGTAGCAGTATAAAGAAGCAGTTCAATTAGCTTGAAAGTACCTAATACCTAGTAAAGTACCTTGAAAAGAGAGAACCACTGCCTAATGTAAATTAATTGGAGGTGCAGAAGTCAGAAGTCTGTGAACACGGTGCAGTGTTTTTCCCTGTGCGACTTTCAACAGGTTACATTTGCTTTGCCTTCAAATTTGCATAAATTTGTACTGACAAAGTTAAGAGACGCGAGTTCACACAATGGTTCAAGCAAGTCGCGCATGCATAATATTTGACTAATTTATGTCCTGTTTCTCTTTACCTATGATCCATCACGTACTGTAACTATGGGCGGCAGGTTGTACTTTTGGCTTGGGTTTTTATTTAAACATGAGCAAGCTGGTCTCAGAATAAAATAAAATATTCTAGTGTACAGGCCCTTGTTGATCCCCAGCCCCTGTCTTAGCAACTGGATACTTGTCATATGTACTTGGCCTATTTTTTTTCTTTGCATCACTAGATAATTGTTTTCCCAGTTTGCTTGTCACTGAAATTATTTATGAGTTGTGTCATATTGTCTTCTCTCACCTCTGTGATAGCCTGTGATTCATTGTTGGAGTTACAGAAACTATAGTTACAGATATAGTTTCTGTAGCTTCATGTCAGCCCAGGGGAGCAATTTAATTTATTTGTAGGGTTTTATCACAGCACGACACTTGCAGCAAAACACACACATATATATATATATATATATATATATATATATATATCATATATATATCACTTCATAACTTTTTTAATGGCCTAAATATAGCAAATGTAGATTTCTATCACTTGATTTTTTTTCCCTGGTGCTCCCTGATAGCCCACTAGTTAGAATACATGCGTCAGTGCCATATTCTTGTTTTTATTCATTCGTTGCACGTCATTCTTCATCTCACTCTTCCACGTCATCTACTGTTGCTACCTAATAAAGGCATAAACAACTTTTTAAAAACATATGTATTTACAAAACTCTATTTTTGGTGAAAGGTTCTTGAATCTCAGAAGCGACTCTAGTTGACGTCAACAGATTCAACCCCAGTGATGGGAGAGAATGAAAACAGTGTCGCTCACTGATGTCACAGCTGATTAAATACTTCTGAAAGGTCCCATGTCATAGAAAGTGAGATTCAAATTGCTTTTTGATTATAAGGAAGGTCTGTGTTATATAAATACTCTCCCTTTTCCCAAAAAATCAATCCACACAGTCCTGTATTCAGAAACTTATCTGAACATACATTTGGGAAGATTTTGGGGATTAAAACTACACATATGTCCTACAAAATATGGAGCTTTCAACTTTTCCTTAGTATAGCAATAAACTTTAGCCGTGCTTTATCAGAAATGACGTTTTCTGAATATCGTCATCAATGTGTTGCATATTTTTTCCTCTGTAGCTGATAATAAGAAGAACAACTAAGAGTTAAAGGAGAGTTTCCCTCAATACTTACTAACCAACTACATGTATGTCTTCTCATCATCTGCCTACACGTGTTGATGGGCTTGCTGCTGCAGGAAGAGGAGAAACACTTGCTGCAAGGATCTCTACTTGATCAAAGTGAGCGTACAGACAAGGAGTCCAGTGACACCTCCCGAGCTGCTGAGAGACTCTTTATTTTCCCTCACACCCGTTCCCGCCCCCCGCTGCTCCCCGCCATGCCCACGCTGCCCGAGGAGGAGGAGGACTCCCCCGAGGAGCTGGACAGTTCTTCAAGCTCTCCCAGTACGGTGAGTGAACGTGCTGTCACTTGCTGAAGCACACAATGTATTCGCTGCTTTTATGGAAAGAAAAGCAATAAAATCTGCCACTGAATAATCCATTTGGCCCCGGTGAGTAGAATGATGATGATGATGGTCGCTTTCAAATAAAGTCTCCTTTTAGAACTTGGCTGCTTTCAAGTCATCAGTAAAAGCATTTGATTAATGCAAAAAGGTTTTTAAAATGCATGCACATCCATTACAGAGGACAGGGGCGGGACAGGGGTATAACTGAGAATTACAAAAATACAAAAAGGCAGCACACAGAATCCTCCCAAAAATATTCATGGCTGTTTCAGACAACAGGCCTTCTGACATAACAGGTACAACACATACCACCTGACAGGTCATGTGAGAAACCAGGAAGTGCATAAACAGTGTAATTAAACAGCATAGAAATAACTATGACACACTGTTTAATAGGCTCCATATAAACTTTAAAAGCGTTTGAATAGAAATATATAAAATCAACATAAAAGTACTTTCAGAAAATACATCATAAAGAGAATATTTTTTTAAAAAGCTCCATAGTAAACTTCAAGATCCTATACTCATTAGTCAAACTAGTAAAATACCAACAATTCCTGGAGCAGGAGCAGAACAGCTTGAGTATCAGGTGTAAACTGCCATAATGAAATGCAATATTAAATACTACTCTTATAAATAACATGGTAGTAATATTAAATAATCATAGAAAAAAACAATGCAGCACGAGACAAATAGGAGTGTTGACCTCACAAATCAGGTCGGATATATCAACGCACCCATGAACAGAAAAATACAGCAAAAGATCACAGGCTGAGGATATATTGCGAAAAACGGAACAATTCTGACAATAATACATAGAATATCGTAAATCCATGCATGCTCATGCAGTCTCACACACACACACACACACACACACACACACACACACACACACACACACAGATACCCGTAGTCAAAGACTGTCCAAAGAAAGCCAGCACATAAGTTATTCCAGAAATGGCCACAAATCAACGTCTTCATTTAGCCCTTTTGGAGCATTTGATTAATGCCTTGCAATGAAAGGCACAATGTTCTTTTCTACAAGCTTGTTTTTTTTTTTAACTCTGCTTCCCAGAAATAACCAGACCCGGCCTAGCAGTGGCCTAACCACCATGAAAACAGTGTGTCCCCCTACTGCCCCCATCCCCAAACTCTTACGAACTACCAGTACTGGATATTTGTAGGTTGTATGTGTACTGTAGGCTAATAGTAACATAAAAAGAACTAAAACTAACAGCCTACAGTTACCCACTCAAATAAGAACAATACTCATCTGAACTAAATCTGGGCCAGTAGAACACTTAAGTACAACTTAACTCAAAAAAAAGCTTTCTTTGAGAAAATATACTATCCAGTTAGTTTAACCTCTTAAGATGCATCCTCTTTTTCAGTCCTATCTGTGAAAACTGTACGGCCAATTTCTAAGTAGCACAGTTCCCACATGTAACAAATCACATGTTGTTTAATAACCCTGGCTATTGGCTCAGATTTGGACAGCCTCATTTCCATTGGGTCCCACTGTTGGCCGTTGAAGTTTCATCCCCGGTCCTCATTGGCTTTCAAGCTGCCATCTTCTGTCCACGTGGCTCGTGCATTGGTGTCAAACGATGCTAAACAACTGTCAGACTATATTTTTTGCATTGTTTGGACATAGAAACCAACAAATGAAGCATAGCATTGCCATAAATACACAGTACATTGTGTCTTAAGAGGATAATACTCACCACACCAATCCACATCCACGGCAGCCAGCTTGCCCTCCTGTCATTCATCCAATCAGGAGGGCTAAAGGGGAGGTTAGCCCACCCAGTCTGCTCGCTGGGCCCAAAGAGGACATGCAGTCTGCATTCAAGAGGTTTTTGGCTTCATGCATCACTGAGCAATGTGCATGAAATGAACTGGCCCTCACCTCCAACGCTGTATCCATTTCTCTTGACGCATCCATAGGCCAGACACATCTGTCCGAGCAATAAAACATGAGCTTGCAGATTCGTCTGGCTCCCAGGCTCAAATTATAGTTAAATTGTTATTATTATTATCAGTCATCTAGGACATATTTGACCTTTTTTTTAGCTCTGGGATATTTTCTCACGTGACATTTACAATACAGCACAGCACTAATTTTAATAAACCTGGATTCCTAAACCTTTAAAGCTCATTTTGCTATTTGAGTATTTAAAGATGTTGCATTCAGTAGCATCATGGTTTTACACTGAACCGTGTCCTGGGTGCTTAGGTGAATCCACACACCTGACTGTCAGCGTCCTGTCTCAGAGACACCACAAGTTCAGTTCTATTCACCAGCACATACTGCACATGTACAGCACTGTGTGGAGGTTTAAGGGGCTATGAGTAAAAGTAAAAAATAATGCTGTGCAGAATAGTTTTGGTTTATCAATTAACTTCATACAAAGTGCAGTGCACAAAAAACAATTGATATTTGTCTCCAGTTCCCCTTGGTTCACCTGCTCACAGTTTGTCCAGGTAGTTTGGAGGCAGGTTTTTTTGGTGGACTTAGGTGACTCTGTGGTGTCTGTATAATCTGTTGCAGGACATTTAGTTCTTTTTTGTTGCTGTAGATAAGTCTTCATGTGTCTGGCTGTGGGGTCATGGGGTCGTTACGCAGAATATATTTGACACTGATGCTGCACTGATGGTTTTACATAGATAAGAATCTAAACACGTGGAGTCCCTAACAGTGCATTGTATACAGCATGTATATGAGGGAGACACTATATAATATCTGTATGGGTAGATACCAGCAAGTGTAAGCATTTGATTATATTTTTCTTTTTAAGTTATAAGAGCCTAAATCGATTAGGGGTCCAATTTGTTTTATTTTTATTTGTTTTTAACTGGCAGAATGAAGTTTAAGGCCCCTGAACATGCCAGATTCAGACTTATTGTAGTTAGTTAACAAAGTGTTAAAAATGCGGCTGTTTGCAGGAGCGAATGAACACACATGCTCGATAAGACATCTCTGCAGAATGTAATGAAGCAGCGTAATCTAATCTGCAGGCCATGTGCCTGCAGTATAAAAGCATCCACCTCCATTACAGTGCAGCCGCGGCCTTTGTGCAGCCCGTCTGCAGCTTATATGAGGACGAGCTCGAGGAGGAGAGCTCAGGGAACTCGTGTTTGATGTTCATAGCTTTGATGTTGGGACAGGGATTTTTACAATAAGTAGCTTTTTATTTGAGAAGTTGTGAAGTTTTTGCAATTCAAGGTTTCAAAGTAGGTAGTTTTAAAAACAGCGTACAACCTACAATTTCAGCATAATTAATCTGAGTGTTGATTTGTTGTTCGTAATTAATGAAATTATTGCTCATTTCTTTAGGTCTCTATATCTAATAAATGTCTAATTTTAGGGTTTTAAATCTAAAACAAAGCTTCAGAGGTACTTGAAGGCAACACAAAGCATACACAATGCACATAAAATATGTAAATAAAGGAAGCAGATTGATGTGAACCTGTCTTCATTCTTTCTCTACATGTCATACTTGGATTAATCCGTACAATATATCTTTACCTGTTTCATGCTACATGCTTACACTAGATTTTACTCTAAATCAGTTTTCACTTCTTTTTTTTCCACAGGCTACACCAGGTGAAAGTCGAGCTGTGGTCATGACCGCTCCAACCATCATCTACCCGCTGCAGGCCACTATTGTCCAGCAAGACGGACTTCCTCTGGAGCAGGCCAGGTACTGGCCTCCCATCCTGAACACACACATTCTTTCCTTTCTTCAGCCGTAGACAGGAACAGTAAGTCTGTATCGTTGCTGTTTTCTCTGTCAGGCCGCACAGTCCCAGAGCTCGACTGGTCAGGAACTCGTCCGGAGGCCCCCTCACCACGGTCGGTGCGTAAAAGCTGTGCTGGAATAATCACAAGAACTGTAACACTACAAGTTTCTTTCTCACATATTTAGTCCTGGAGTGTAGGTGGTGGACTGTTTAGGGTTAAAGTGTTTTTTCTTTTTTTCATTTTCACTTCCATTAACATAATTAAATCTACCCATCTTTCAAAAGTGCCTTCTTAACCGAACTGTGCCTTTAATCTGTTTTTAAGTCTTGCCAAGGACCATTGAAACAAAACACTACTGCTTTCATGCTTTGTGTTCACGCGAAAAACCACCGAATTTAGACTAAGTTTGGTCTTCCGTGTCTTGAGAGATGAATCTGCCGGCGCGTCCTCCCACATGCCTGAGATGCTTTCGCTACTTTGATTACTTTTGATGTTTAGCTTGTTGCCCTTTTTCTGAGCCGAGGAAGAGAAGAAAAAGCATCTCTGACTTGGCCGACTCTCACCACCTGATTTACTGGCTCACGTCCATTGGATGAGTTATTCCCTGGTATGAGACGTTATACTAGAAATCTCACTTAAATATCCATTAGATACGGCTGCTCTTCGAATGACACCATTCCAAAAGTGGATTTGTGTTTCATTGTTGCATATCATGTCCAGCATATATATTGATAACCTCATGTTTCCAGCATGATGCTGACTGATTAACAGAGCTGTTTGTCTATAATTGCATAACATCACATTCTAACACACAGCTCATAGATTCTCGGAAATTTTTAGTAGACAGTGTAGAATAAAACCATGTGTGTGTGTGTGTGTGTGTGTGTTGTATTTCTCAGACAGCACGGGTCAGGTGATCGACCTGGTGAAGGACCAGCTGCCTGAGATGCAGCTCTCCGAGGAGGATCGACAGAAGAATCTGGAGCTGCTGGAGGAGGCCAAGAAGGTCAGCGACCGCTTCCTGACGCGCCGCGGCCGCCGCTCCACCAGCAGCCTCACCGACTCCCCCACAGGTCACTGGAAAACAGCCCAAGCATAAAGACAATGTGTTGCTTTTGTCAGATTGATTACCTTTATATTTATAATCTTTGTGACTGTCTAAGGGTTTCTGAACATGGTCTGGGCATAACTTCTCCTCAGGTCTTTCTCCGAGTCCGACACCATCAAATTCCCCATGTTCTTCTAGAAGCAGCTCACTCACCATGGCCCCACAAACTGGTATTTATCTATTTATTTATTATTATTTCTACGTCAAAATTTAATTTCTTCCTGGGCAAAATCAGTATTATGGCAGATTGTAATAATCATATAAATGTTATCATATTACATAACTGCCTTTCTATTATTATAATTGTGTCTGAATAATTAAGACTAATAATTAATTTATTAGTTGCTGGTGTTTGCTAAGTTTTTAAAATATAATTTAAAAAATATCCTGATATACAAATGATTGTTATATTGCAGTGATTTTAGCATCTAATTATAACAAATGATGTAGGGAAACATGAAAAATTGTCACAGTTTTCTAGAGACTCATACAAGGATATGCTGGTTATCACTATTAATAATTGTATTTATTTAATGTGAAAAGTAACAACAGGTGTATTTCAACAAAAGGAAAATAAGAAAAAAATGGACATTTTCCTGTTTTTAAACATGTTTTGTGGCCAGGCAAGAATAGATTTCAGAGTTACTGAGGTGTATTTGAATGCAGTAAAAACCTGATCAGCTTGTCTCTGTTAGGTATAAACATTTATTCTCATCTCTCATTAAAGCACACAAGTCTGTGGAAGCTCTCTAGAGGCCACGGTAATTAGGTTCAGATAAGGCCTGCGGGCCCTCTAGTGTGACAATATCAAAAACAATATCACCTTTATAAAGTTGTGCACTTTCCCCACTATTAAATACAGGAATGAACCAAGAATTGCAACTTTATGAAAATCACAATATAGCCTTAACAGCAGCCCTTCGAAATGTTCAAATCACAGGAGACAGTATTTGTTAATTCATCGATGTCCTAACATGCTCATCATATTCTACAGAGTTGAATAAACTTAAATGAAGATAACTTTCAATTAGAATAAAAGAGTCAAAAATAATCACAGCTATATTTTTTAAAGCATCCAGTCCTACTTTCTTGTTGCTTTTCCTCATTGTCAGAATCATGTATTTGCTCTTGCAGCTGTTGGACCCACAGACACAATCCACGCCAGCTCCCAGGCTGTTGGTCAGGTACGCACATTACTGTCACTTTTACTGACCTTTTAAATATTTTCATTTTGATGAGTTCTTGGAGATTAAATTGACTATATTCAAAAAATAAGCTGATTTGGAATACGTTTTATTCAATATTAGACTGATTGCTCTTTACCTTGCATTGTAAATGATTTCTCCCAGGCTGAATTGAACAATTGATCAATCACTGAACACTACAGGATTTTCTGTCTTCACTTATAGCTTCTGGAGGTTCCTTCAGTGAGGGAGCAGCCTGATGTGAAGACCCAGGATCAGGAGGTCAGATAACACATTCCCACCCCCACATTTCTTTTATGATATGTCATTTTTACATGTGGTATTTTACTTCTAAAGCTACATGTTTACTCACAGCTGGGCACATTAATACCTGTTCTATGCTTGCTACAGGGCAGCAGGCTGTTGGTGGATTGGAAGCCCACCGAGAAAAGGAAAGTGTCCTCTGGGACTCTGACGCCCCGCTTTGCTGTTCAGAAAGAAAACTTTGATCCCGGCGCACCTAAAAGTCCTCCGGCAGTCAATAAAACAGACGAGAGAACTGGTCTTGGCCGAAATCCCAACCAGGCCCCGGCCACAGGCGTCCCCAAGCCCGTCCCCCGCCCCCCCACCCAACAGGCCCCCTGTACAGCAGAGATCAAGACGATTGGGGCCTTCCCTCCACTAATGAGAGCCGTTTCCTGGGATGCGGTAGGCGGCCTTAATTCTAGAAATGGAGCGCCGAGTTTCCCTCCTGCAGCGGAGGACAAGCCGAAAGACGCCGTCTTCAAATCTTCAGGGTACAAGGACCTCCCAGTCCAGCCGGGCGGTGCACAGAAGCTGTCTAAACTCAGAGAGGTAAAGCACGTTGCTGTCACTGCTGCCTGCAAAAGTCAGTAAAGCGCTGTGGGAACGGAAGACAATGTGTGTTTTTGTGTGTGCAGGAGCACAAGCTGATCCGTAACCAGAGCATAGTCGGATCCAAGTTACCAGACTTGAGTGAAGCTGCTGAACAGGAAAAAGGTAACAGCCCTCTTTGGCCTCCGGTCCACGTAAGACACGGCGTGTTCTTAACAGTGCAGAACATCGCCAGGGGTGTGGACTTCCTGAATCTCAGGGAACATCTGTTCCAGTCAGAAAATGATGATGAACTGTTCTCGGGTCTTTTTTCCCTCCGTGCCATCTATTTACTGGCAACCACATAACGGCAAGAGAAATGCAGTTTTCTATCAGCAGATGGCATGATTGCTAAAGCGTGTGAGCGGCAGACCACCTGTGAAGGGACTGAATGATTGTTAGTGATGTGGCGGCGATGTAGACTTAAGACTGACTTAAAAATGAGGCCTCCAGGTCTTAGACTTGACTTGAGAGGCTCCTATTTTGACCTGATCTTCTGTCAAAGATGCATTTGTGCAGTTTGAAGGCGGTGGTGGTGAGGTCTGACGCGTGCAGCCATGTGTCTGCAGGTCCCTCCGCCTCCCTGAACTCAGCCAGCAGCGAGGAGATGAAGGAAAAGTCTGACTCCATGCCGACCATTTCAGATGTGATGCTGAGAAAACTCAAACTCCACCGAGGTCTGCCGGGCTGGTGCGTCTCAAACCAACATCTGCTGATGTCAACTTTTGACCTTTCTCTCTTGTTTTTTCTGCCTGACTGGACAAAGAAAAAGACAAAATAACCTTCCTTACATCTCAGTCATACTGTGTACAAACCTACATTACTTACCTTACTAACACTTCCTATTTGATTTCATTCCAGTGCACCCCCACTTACTGAAAAAGAAGTTGAGGTTGGTATCTGATCGGTACTGGTTGATGAGTGATTTTAAAACTTTATTAAAGCTAAATAAAATTGCTAATTGAAACACTTTCATGATGAGGCATTGACAGTTGGTGCATACTGCAGTTTTTTATTTATTTATTTATTTTTGCGGTGATGCATTGCCTGGTCTTGTCATCAATTTAATAAGATAATTTTTTTCATGTTTAGAGGCCTTTCACAACACTCACACATTATATTTAAAACACAATGAATCCGACATGGGCAGAACAATAGTCCTACATGTATTTTTTCATTCTTGAAAAATTCATTCAAGAAACACTATTAATAACTTTAAGTAGTACAAATTCTATCAGTTGATTTATGTCACATCTCCCTTCTAAAAGTATTTAATTTTATATTATTGTTCCCATTCCATTAAGTGCCTTACAGCAATTATCTGTGTGAATGAGTTAGAATACAAAGGCTCATGGAGTTTACTTCACCAGTGATCTGTTTATTTAAAACATAAACTGTCCTGAACATTTGCCCCAAGTTTGCAATAACCTCTTTTGTTGCCAAAGCAGTATATTACTTATGGTCATAAAAAAAAAAAAACCCTGGCTGCCTGGATCTGGCGGCGTTGTGTCAACAGGAAAGGGGTTTTCTGTTTCTGATCAGGCAGAGATTTCCTGTGGAGACAATGCAAACATTAATGACGCTGTCAGGACGCTCCTCTCACTGCTCCCAGGGGGATGTGATGCGTCCACATCAGAAAAAACACACGCACTGGCTTTGATCAACACAGTAAAACATCAGGAGGTTAAACATTAACCAATTAAAAAAAAAAACACACACATATTAGCACCAAGTCAACAATCGCACTGGTTTAACTCTCTTGCAGAGTGTTCTATGGAACACATGACAGTGTTCCAGTGAGTTGGTGTCCTGCCGTCGCCAGTAGCTCGGCGGCGTTTAATGTGTTGTTTAAAGCACCAGTTGAGTGTTACATTGCAGCTGCTTCCTCCCCACAGAACGCATTTATCCAGCTGTCGCTGGCATTTCGTAATGACAACTACACTCTGGAGACCCGGCTCAAGCAGGCGGAGAGGGAGAGAAACCTGACTGAGGAAGACACGGAGAAAGAACTAGAAGAATTCAAGGGCGCTCTGAAGGTGAGTTTCTCGAAAAACAGCTGATATTAGATCAGTTCACTGGAAACAGAAAAAAAATTCCCCCCTTATCTGCTTAATGTTTCCTGGAAGTGTCCCAGAGTAAATGTTTATCTTGTCCGAGTAAAAGTCCAGTGGCAGGCATAAACGGGACGCTCATGCATATGACTTTACCCCAAGAGTGTGATGATGATGATAATAAAAAAAAGCTGTTGTGTGTCTTGGAGATGACTGCACCACAGTGGCAGAACCTGGAGCAGCGCGAGGCCTACCAGCGCCTCGTCGAGACCGTAGCCGTGCTGCACCGCCTGGCCACGCGGCTGTCCAGCAGAGCCGAGATAGTCGGAGCAGTTCGACAGGTACACGCACACACACACACACATGCACACACACACACACATGCACACACACACACACACACACACACGCACACACACACACACCTCTTTATTCTTTTTGGTTTTTATCATGTTTAGTGGCCACAGAAATGTCTGCTTGGCAGCAGTTTGTATTTGTTGGTGAAAGATTGCATCTTAGCCAAAGCAAACATTACAAAAATATATATGTGTTTCAGTGACAAATCATGTTTGGTAAGATGAGGAAGTAAAAAAAAAAATCAGAAAATATGTCAATTTTTTTTTTTTACAAACATGAAAATGGTCAAATGGTGTAACTGAAAAAGAATTATACATTTAAAATATCAAATCCACCTGAAATATAAAACACTTTTATGAGAGTTAAACTATCTGCTACCAAGTTTTTAGGGTTACACCACATGACAACTCCGGCATTGTCCCATTTACCGCTTTTGCAGTACAAAGGTCTGTTGCAATTTATGCACAAACCACGCGAATAAATGAGCACCCTGTTATGTCTTTGAACAGCTTTCCATATCTTGATTTAGCAGGGATTTGTTTTATTTACTTTTAAAATGCCAACATTTAGGATATGGCTATCCACCAATTTACATGTTTTTATGCAAATAATAGCTGCCTTGATGATATCACCTCTGGTGACATGAAAACACACGTGACCACACACAAAAGGCCTGAAACTATCTACCAGAGAGAGAAGCTTCTCTGCCTGGTGTTAAGTTACTTTTTTCAATTTGTAATTTTTAAAGTTGTGATGAAATATATTCAAATCTTAAGTCTAAAATTGTAGGACAACTACTACATCAACATGTTGAAACTCTCTCTGTGTTTAGAATGTTTTCACTGCTTTTCATTTGGCAACAGGAGAAACGTATGAACAAGGCCACTGAGGTCATGATGCAATATGTGGAGAATCTGAAAAGGACGTACGAGAAAGATCATGCTGAGCTGATGGAGTTTAAGAAGCTGGCCAACCAAAACTCAAATCGCTGTTATGGAGGGTCTGTTGACACTGGAGGTAAAACCACACTAATTCACTTCGAGCACAGGGAATGAAACTCACCTAACATGATCTCACGACAATTTTCCTTCTGCAAAGGGTAGAAAGTAGAAAATCATTTTGATGAGGTGGGTCATGTATAGGTGATGATAATTATAAAACATGCACCTTTTGTCTTACTGGCAACGTCCAGAATCATCCAGAATATCTTACTGGAAGAGCTTTAATGAAGCTTTGTGAGTGATACTAGCATGAAAATAACAGTTGTGGAATCTGTGATCTTTATTAAAGACGATGGAGTTCCTCGGCCGTCAAGATCAATGTCCCTCACCCTTGGAAAGGTAAAAAAGTACTTTATGGTTTGGTGTTTTCTTTCCTTCTGTGTGTGTGTGTGTGTGTGTGTGTGTGTGTGTGTGTGTGTGTGTGTGTGTGTGTGTGTGTGTGTGTGTGTGTGTGTGTGTGTGTTACATCATGTGTTTTTCCCCCATTCGTTGCACCGACACTGCTGTGTATTCCGTCTCCTCCCTGCCTGCAGGCTCTGCCCAGGCGCAGGGTGAGTGTTGCAGTGGTGCCTAAGTTTAACCTGCTGAATATCCCGGGTCAGACCCCAGCCACAGCCGGCCCCGGCCCCAACCCCAACCCCGGCCCCGGCTCGGCGTCAGGCCCCAACACGGGACCCACGGCTGGTGCTGCTCTTCCTGTGCTGGTAGGTCTTCCTGTTCCTGGGATGAACTCCAATATGAGATATCAAGCCTCCCCAGATATGACTCACAGTTTCTCGTTTTTAAAGCAGAATGAGCATGTTTGTTAAGAATTAACAATGTATTTAGGAGTTGTCTTAGTGCAATTACCTATGAAATAGACAGCTAATAGCTTATAGGACAGAATTATGTATTGATCACCTAAATTACAAATGAATAAAATACATAAACACAATTACTAGTATAATTCTGAGGCTTTTGTACTTTTATACGACGTTGTAGTTCTGCCCTGCTACATCTCAGAGGGAAACATTATATCCTTTCGCTGATTAGAGTATAACAGCCTGGTCATGTCCTTGTCATGTTTCAGATGTCTATGAGCAGAGAGAAATTTGACCAGAGAGACATTTTCTCTCACATGGTTCTCATTAATTTTAAAGGAAATATTTTAGAATCATCAACAATCTGGATATAAATTTATACAGCAAAACTTGTTTTCTTTTTTCCTACTCCATTAATCATCTTGTAAGCACCCAGATTTATCTTTTGACCCTCGATTGGAAATCACTCAACTAAACTACTTTACAGAATTAAGTAGCTCAAAACTAAAAGGCAGTTAAATATTTATGCAGCAGTATTTATTACCTTTATTCTACTATATTACTTTTATTCTTTTACATGAGTATGGTTTAAATCAGTAACTTTTACTTGTTACGGTGTAATGTTCTATATTGGTGTTGGTAATTTTCCTTCCTTCTTCTATCCCTGTTAAATTGTGGATTATTGTTCAAAGAATGATAATATTCCTCAGTAATATTCAACACTCTCCTCTTCAGAGTGAAGCGAATGACGTGAAAGGAAACTCTCCAGAGGTGGCACAACTTGCAACAGAATGGTATGTTTGCAAGTGTTTTACACACATGGGCGCATTGCCTGATCCCTATGAGTGCCATGCATTCCTTGAAACAATGGGCTAAGAAAAGAATGAACTTTCTAATCACTCTTATCAAATGCATTTTGTGCTGCGATGGGACCTTTGGCTTGTTTGTGTGACCTTCAGGATGTGTTTTACAGAGCAGGGAGCCCTAGTGAGGTGCAAATACCTTTGAAAGCATAAGAAATAATCACAACCTGCTGCGGCTGATGGATATGCTATCCTGGGCCCTAATCTAAACATTTGTGCAAGAGTTTGACAAAGTCCAGGAACACGGCTCCAATCATATCCTGGTTATAAAGTGAGCTTGAGTAGAGCTCTCAAGTGAGCTAGATGTTCTGTGAGAGGACGAAAATAGCAATAACAAATGAGTAGAGTGGCAGTTCCAGGTCTGTATTCTCATGTAAGTTCCCACTCAAAAGACAGTTTGTCCATAATAAGACAAGGCCTTGGTGCCGTGTTGTTCCATATAGTCCGCTGCGAAGGTGGACGGTGTCCGAGGCTGATCGTAATTTTCCTATCTGAAACAATGCAGTGGAAAGAGTGCGTCGGAGCAGGAAAGTGAGCCGGCCAAGCCTGCAGTCAACTTAGAGGAGCTCAGAGCCGAGATCAGAGCCGAGATCAAGGCAAAGATTGAAGAGGCGGCGTACAATAAAGGGTGAGGTGTTCTCTCCTGCTCGTCAACCACGCACAGACACACATAGCAGCGTAGTTGTCCGTCAATCAATCACCACATTTATGGGACCCGTCGTTCACATTGTCAAACAGGTGAATCTTCTTGTGTATGTAACCTTTAGAAACAACATTACAGTCAACAAGGTGACAGAGTAACATTGTATTAGGATTCACTACTGTCTACGATCAGATGTCCCTGTTAACCGGAAACATTTCCAACATAGCTTGCAAGATGGACTGAAGCAGAACAAAGCTCTTCAGGAAGAAAAGCACGAGGATGAGGACGCTGTGGAGAAACTGCTGGAAACAAAAATTAAGGACGAAGAGAGTGGAAATAAAATAAAGACAAGCAGGTAAATTGAATCTGTGTTAAATCGGTACTCTGACAGAAGAGATAGTAATGTAGGATGGCAGAAAGCCCTCCAGATATTAACACTGAACGTTCATGATCACACATGTCAGTATGATCTAAGATGTTGGTATAGTTCTATCTAAAGGGGAAAGGAACATGTTATGTACACATGTATAAGTATTTTTTTCTTCTGTATGCTGTATAAAGTCTCAACTTTCACAGGAGGCTGGAGGAGGTCCTGGTTCTTTGTGGGCGGTTTTGGCCTAAGATCACCTGGAATAAGCGACTTCTCTGGATCGCCCTCATGTTTTTCCTGGTGATGTGCGTTGTTATCAGTATTTTTACATTCTTCAGTGACTACTACAACAGACGCGAGGACACGTAAAACAACTTTATCCCAGGCAAGGCGAAGACACTTTTGAACCAAAGAACCCCACTGCAGAGACCCTCGGTCGACCTCTGTCTCTGTCATTTAATCATATCACCACAGTCGGACTCACTTGAATCCACGACCCTGACTCACCGGGGTCAAGGACATTTTGGGAGGTTTTTGTGGAAAATGTTGGATTTTGCATGACTAACAGAATTAAGTTATAATGTTATTTGGATTGGAAAGGGGGCAGATTGTTTGCTGCAGTGACAAAGAAAAAGATCATTTCTATTTAGGGACCAGTTACAGTATAGAGCGTATATAAAATATTGTGATTTTGGTACATTCAATGACAAATAATATGGCACTTTTGGAAAAAAAATGCTGCAGTAGATTACAAAGAGTACATTTGTCTGTTCTCTAATGTTAACGTGTGATCTCTTAGGTCCACTGGATAATAAAGCTCCTAAATAATAATAAATTCAAAGTTAAAGTCATAGAAAATCAAGAAATGATTTATTTGTTGTTGTTTTTTTTAATTTCTATACTTGGTATTTATAGATTTTAAAGTATAAGCACATTCCAAAGTAGTTCCTAAAGTGCAATATTTTTGCAATTGAGGGTTCTCATTTGTGTCATTTTGGATTGTGTCTTCAGAGCACTGAATGATTTTCTTATTGTATGAGAGCACTCAGTAGATGGCATGAGGCTTATTTTTATCTTCTTTGCACATGTGTGTTTACCTATGTTTCTCTGTGGATCCCGTGTTCTGCCACTTCACCTTTAAATAAAGGTGCCTAAAAACACTCTGTTGTCATTTCCATTGCTAAACATGAGGTGTTACCAAAAAATATTTGTGTTACTGTACACATTTGCAATACAGAGGACGGG
Organism: Eupleurogrammus muticus; assembly: GCA_036785175.1. NCBI lineage: Eukaryota > Metazoa > Chordata > Actinopteri > Scombriformes > Trichiuridae > Eupleurogrammus > Eupleurogrammus muticus. Next base: position 14,392,138 of record JAYKQN010000002.1, on the reverse strand, counting down.
AAAGTATAGTTGAGACATTATAGGAGCTATGCTCATTCACTTTCTTCCTGAGAGTTGGATGAGTTAACGTAAGGTAAATTAAATCCACAGATTTTTAAATTGAACCCATAAAGTGCACCCTTGAGAGACAAAATCAGCGTTTTTCCCGTCACTCCCAATCGTCATTTATTGTGCCCACGCACCTCATTGACACCTCACATCTGACAGAAAAACACGGCTGCGTGCAGTCTTTGCGTCATTTCCTGCCACCAGGACTTAGGGAGAGATGTTTTTGTGGAAGTGGGATGTTGTGTGCCAAAGGATCATCAGAGGAGACCAGAGATCATAAGCTTGTTCATGATTGAGCAATGGCCCATGGGAGGAAATCATCTGCACAGGGTGCCCATGTGTCAGATGTTAGTAACAGTACAAATCCACTACTCTACGGAGGACGGGCTTCAATCAGATGTATGACATTATTTTTGTAAGTCTTGTACTAAAATTTCATGGGCTTTCTCAAACTCTATTTTCCACACACAACAAATGTATTGTAATTTCTGTATCTCTGCGTGGTGCTGACAGATTTCTCTTTCAATCTCTGTATCTCTTGGGCGCTGCTCCTAGAACATATAATGACCCTTAATGACCTGTAAATGGTGCTTCCCTCTTCCTTTTCCTTTACTTTCTGGCAATGACAGAGTCGACACAGCGCAAGCAAACGGAATCACCTCTATTTAACCCTGCCATTTGGCTCACAGACATTCATTCACATCCATCTGTCTGTACTCTGACCAGTCATGAATGTAATCTGGCTTTGTATCATGTCAGGGCTGTCAATTACTGCAGTCATCGCTGATCAAAATACTCACACAAGCACCATCAGAGGTAAGCGATTTGATATTTGTATATTTGTCTGTTTATGTAACTTCTACTAATTGCTATTATTGTGGCATTTGAGTATTTTGTGTTTTATTACTGCTTCTACAAATAGAGTAAATCTGATTTTGACTATGTCCTGTATGCTGTTTCCAGTTTTCCCCCCTAATAGTAGAATTGCAGGGGTGTTCCAGGTTAGCTACATGGATTACCGCAACCAGCCTCAGTACGCCTTCAATGCCTCTGAAGCTCGGAAGCTTTGCTCGAACCTCGAAGTGAACATTGCCTCAAAAGCACAAGTGCAGAAAGCTCTGCGGAGGGGTTTAGAAACTTGCAGGTAGATTGTGCAAGAACAAGTTCCAAAAGAAAACATGTAGAAATCCCCACTGAATTGTTGTCAAGTCATGTTCTGTTTGGTTTTGGTCGAGGTTTGGATGGATTGATGAACACTTGGCAGTCATTCCCCGCATCAAGGCGCTTTCTAACTGTGGCCAGAACCAGACGGGCTTGGTGACATGGAGAGCCTCCGTTACACAAAAGTTTGACGTGTTTTGCTTTAATGAATCAGGTATGATATATTTTCTTTCACCACTGGACATTAAATAGGACATCAAATTGAAGACCTATAATATACTTTTAAAACCCTGGCTTTGTGTTTGTTTATGAGTACTGCAGATATAGACTGTTGAAACATTTGTGCAAATGCTGTACTGAATATGTGCTTTTGCTGCCAGAAAATCATTCAGGAATGCCGTTTGAATATTTTCCACTTCGTGCTGTCAATAGAGCTGTGCTCTCAGTGCATTCACTACAATTTATGGTAAAATAAATTGATTGAATTCTTTGAATTATTATAAGTCACGTTCATTTTTTTTCATACTCAAACTAAATATGTGCAATGCCTCGGTTACCTAAGGGAAGAATTAAGAGAAATATTTAAAATGTGAACTGTATAAATATAAATGCAATAATAGGCACTTAATAATATTGAACTTTTCTTTATATGCACAGATAACACTGCACAACTGACGGATCCAACAACTCTACTCCCTACTGAATCAACACATTCTACGTCTCCCTCCTCCCTCGATACCATCACTTCATCTTTTACCACTCCTCCCTCATTCCTGAAGGAGGCGGACAGCGAGGCAGGGCCGGCCCCATTCGTCAGTGCAGCACAAGGCTCCAGAGGTTTCAGAACTTTGTTATCTGACCATATTCAGTTCATTCTGCACAGGAAACACAGGACTTACAAATAACATGCGTAAAAATACTACTTAAAGTGAAACTTTATTGAAATCTATCTTTTTTGCCATGTTTGCATTCTGTGTCTGTTTTGTATAACCCTTTCATTTTTTTATTGTTTCAGCAAAGGCACTGCTCATCACCTCGACCTGTGCTGGTCTCCTTATTGCACTGGTTATCCTTGCATACATCAAATTGTGAGTTGCTTTTTGTTTGTTTGTTTTAATGAAAATATTTCAATTGTGGATTAAATAACTAAAGTCTGAATTAATCAATTAAAAGTAAATTGCTGCTTATTCAAAGAAACTACATACATTGACAGTCGATGCTGACAAAAAAGAACCAAAAGAACCACAGACAAAGTGGAATTTCAGACTCTGTTCTCCTGTTAACCATTAAGTGCTTAGTATGACTTGTTTTATTCTCTCTGTGAAAAGGAAAAGGAGCTCTGGGAAGTCTGACATGAAGCAGCAGGAAGAGTATATGGAGACAGAAGAGTGGACGTGTGTGAACAACGAAAAACAACTCAAGAAAGCTGCACAGGAAGATGAGAAGATAGAAATTCATGACAGTCAAATGTAAATATTTTGAAGAAATAAAGAAATTAGTAATATTCCTTTATGGGTAAAACAAGATTCTTGATGTGTGTTAGTAATGTACATACAATAACATATGATATATGTTTTTATTTTTTATTTTCTGTCATTAAATGTTGTTAAATGCAGTAATTTGTTATATTAATGCCACATATCAACAGTTTAGCCACTAGATGGCAACATTTGCCTATGCCAAACACTTTGCTGCTTCGAGGATTAGATATACATGCTATCTTTTACAGTAAAGAAAATCATGTATCATTGTGATTTTCGGTATATTCCAGATCTATCTTTATGTCAATATATTTACAAAAAGTCACTAAAAAGAAGCTATTTAAGGAAGAGACAGAGGAAATGTCCCAGCCATCATTTATCTCTGGTATCAGATTTGTCTGAACTCTCTGTCAGCACAAGGGTCCTTACACCTGCTGTTCAGTGTATACAGTAACTCAGGTTTCAAACAGTTTCTGTGACAAATCCCCTGTCACACAATGTTTAACTGTTTAAATTGAGTGTGTAAAAGTGTTTGCATCTGCTTCACATGCCTGGCACTCCACAGCTTGTCTAAATGTTTGAGAAGCCGTACAGTCGACTGAGGCACGTGTCTTTCCTTTACCAAACTCATTGTTGTCAGCATGTGACCAGCTTAGCATTGCTTAATTTTCAGGCTATTTTTTTTCTTTCAAACTAAATGTAAATAGTTTATAATCCAGAGGATTCTGTGTAATGTGTCGTGCATTTTACTCGTTCTGTGAGTTCATAGTGTCAGACTTCACTGCATCAACTATGAAGCTAAGTTCATTGCACAGTGTCTCGTGTCTGTAGGCCATGCGGATCTGGGCTACGTTGGTCCGACGGATATCGTTCCCCTCAGGTCCATCTTTCAGATAGTTCACCCCTAAGAAGCGTTTTTTATCCTGTAAATAAACATAAATGAGTTAAAAATATGGATATGCTTTGTTTCAATGCTAGTGAAATTTATTGACAGAAAAGAATGTAAAAAAAAGTGGATTGAAAGTATGACTGTACCTGGTGAGAAAGTCCACTTTGCAGCACGCTATTTCTGGCTATTTCACACACATCACAGGTGCTGAGCTTCCATAGCTGAGCTGCTATAGCGTACTCCTCCATCAGTGGTTCCTACAGTCAGGTCACACAAACAGCAGATAGGTCTTAGATTTGGCCGCACTGAACAGCTCTTATCTCCTGTTTCTTTCTGTTTACCTTGGTGTAGTGGAACTGCATAGGGTCATCGGTGGACAGGGACACACACAGGCCCTTGTGCAGGAACTCTTTCAGAGGGTTTTTGGAGTATTCCAGAAATAGGCTGTTGTTGCTGAGTGGAGACATTGCAATTGGCACCTGGGCCAGGTAATAGAGATACTGCAGCACAGGGCTCTGAGAAAACACACGGGTTATAAAATACATAATCTCCAGCTTTTTATGTTTACGTTGCTGCTTCTAATTGGCTGCACAGGCATTTAAAACTATTGTATTATATATATATATATATATATATATATATATATATATATATATAAACAAAGGCTGCTACAATGTTTGGATCCTTTGAGTCACTATTATACTTCCGGAACTCACGATTTGGTTCTCTGTTATTAAAACATACAGTAAGAATTCTATCCATCAGAAACAATTAAGAATTAAAAAAAACACGTATTCTCTCTATTTTTTTGTACCGCTGTTTCACTGTTTTAAATTAGTCCGTAATACTTCTGAATTCTGCAGATGGCATTAAATTATACAGTTTATTTCCGCAACAGCAGGTTAAACAATCTCAAGTACCTTTTTCAAGTTGAGACCATGTGAGATGTTGTCAGCTGTGAGAAAGGCAGAGACCAAATGAGTGATTGATCCGGCTTCTCCGCAGTGGGGACGGAACTGGAAGGTGCTCAAGCCACGTTCTCTACAGAGGACATAAAAGGATAGAAAATAAATACAATAAAACAGATTAATCAACATACCATAAAAGTGGTTCTAGGCTTATTCCTTTTCCTGTGATTAATGAACTACCTTTCCCCAGTGAACACTAGATCATTCATCTCCCAGCAAACTAATTTCCCTTAATGGAGTACATGTTTTGAAAAGGAGGATTTAGCGCTTACTTTCTGAGATTGTTGAGGACCATGATGTTTGCATACATATGGAACAGGTAGTAGCTGTATGGAGGGTTGTCATCTGAAGTCCACTGTTCTGGCTTTGGGCTCCTGAAGGAGAACATGTGATCACTGTGTTTGGACTCATCATCCACACTGTCAAAGCCTGACACCTAGACAAAAAGATTAAAAAATGTTGTACTATTGAAGTAGTCTAACAAATTATGGCAGGTATTTTATTACTAATTCTACTAACTATTTTATTACTGTTCATTTCAACTGATCATTTTGACCTTTGAATTGCTTGATTATTAACAGTGAAAAGTGATTTATTAGCAGTACAAGAGCCCTAAGATATGGATTTATCTAAGCTTGGGTATGATTAAGTAGATTTGAGGTAATTGATTTTTGTTTGTCAAGACAATTAAAGGCACTAACTGCACACCACAATTTATGAAAAAAAACAATATGATGCATCTTAAAATGTGTAATATCTTACGTATTTGAGGAAAACATGAAGTTCTTTGTGCTTCTGCGGGTTAACAGTGGCCTCAAAGAGAGGAAGGAATATGTTCTCCAGCATCTTGGCAAAATTAGGTACCAACTTCTTAGACTTAAAAATATCACTGAAACACATAAAAACATTTCCTCATGGAAATTTCAAGGATTTTGCCAACATTGTTTAAAACAGTTCTCCCTTGGGTTGCAGCACTCACTATATTCTGGGCACTTGGATGATCCACCTCATGTTTGGAGAGTGTACTTTGTGGTGAATAAACCACTTAGACAGGCTGTCCCACTCCTCTGGAGAGCGTCCGTAGATGGAGAGGCGTGGCTCTGCATGCTGGTACTTACTCTCCTCCAGGTCATGGGCCACTTCCTTTTTAAGGGAGAAAGAGAGTCTGATGAACTGTCTCTGCATCCATTCTGACTAAAATAGGCATAGATACATTTACCTTTATTAAACGAGCAAAATACTCGCCACCAAGGACATTGTCAGTTTTCAGGAAGATTGCCCTAAGTTCACTGGCGCCGACGGGATTATACTTTGAATTGAATTTATCAAACCGGTGGAAGGTTTCGCTCCCCTGTGAAGTTTGTACAGACACAAAACATCATTTAAAACTCATCTTTTTTTTTACACCAACAGCGAAATGAAGTGACAATTAGACACAGAGATTATTAATAAGAAACGAAAAATATTCCAAATGGAAGAATAATATACAAATATTTCACTTTGATGTCCTATCAATTTTTGTCTTCATGGGAACATAGTAAACAGCTTTTAACAAAATTGAGAACATTTTCTGATTTGCACTGCCATTTCAACGTCGATGAAGCAAGAGGCTAAGCATACTATGAAACCATGTAGCCGAAGCATGTCAGACAGTGCTATCTTCTTCTTTTCTTACAGCATGTACATCCAAGGAGTCTACAGTAAGGTCATAGGGGTCCTTATTGAGGCTGTGGAAAACCTGCTGAAGAGTCATCTTTTGTCCAGCCTTTTCCAACACCACACGGTCTGCATCAGTCTTATAGGTTTTCTGAATGAACGTCAACAGGTGTTTCTGTGACATGCAAGCAGCTGCATGGATATGTGTATCCACCTGTATGAAAGAATCAACGCCTATGTTCAATCTACTGGCCAAATAACAACAAATATTGTTCTTATCTTTTTTTTATATATTCATAAAAATCTTGAAGTGAGGCAAACTTTGAAATAATCTACCATAATTCCTGCAGGGAAAATACAAACCTTCCTAACATTGTAGAAATCTCTGTGAGGCACACTTTTCAGTTCTCTTAGCTCCGCCATCTCATTAAGCATTTCATGTAGGTAGAACTTTGAACTCAAGAAATTTAGTCGTCTGTGACAGTAGGTTTTCCTGAAAATCAGAGTCAGAATCTGCTGAGCAACTCTGCAAAGTGTCATTAAGTTTCTTGTTTCATTAATATTTTTTCCAGCCATTATATAGCAATAGTAATGTTTTTTTTTTTTTTTTGGGCAACTTACGTGGGTCCATCTGCAATCATTGCCAGCACATGACTGAGGTCTATGGCAAACGTCTGCAAGTCTGGGTATGGAAGGTCATGTGGCTGGTTTTCTCTCAGAGCTTCAGCATTGTCATAAACATACACTATTCCATCCTTCATTTTCAGCTCATAGTTCAGGTTTTCTGGGATGTTCTCTATACTGTAAGGATCCTCCCCTTCTGTTGGACACAGGCATATATCTGGAGGCCAAAGCATGGTTCTGTTACTGTCATATAAACCAAAATACATCAAACGCTAGTGTGGGAATTCAACTACTGCATACACCCTTCACACCTGGTAGAACCTCATCTTCTTCGCTCCATCTCATGTTCTCAGCACTGCGGAGGAATTGGGCTGTGGTTCTGCAGAATCTATGAAAGGCCAGTTTTGAGTATTTTTCACAAATGAGCAGAGCCTTAAGAAGACTTTTTGCTGCCTGCTCATAGTCCTCCACTGTAATCTGAATGGGTGGATGGGAATGACAGAGAAATCTGTTATATATATATATTGTACTGTACACATATATGCCACAGCCTTACATGTTGTGAATGTTTGAACTATACTATGAACTATTTAGAATTAAGTTCAAACAGTTAAAATATACATAGTATGGTAAATACAACTCTGAAAGCATTCATCCATCCATCCATCCATTGTCTATCCCGCTTATTCCCTTTCGGGGTCGCAGGGGTCTGCTGGAGCCTATCCCAGCGCGTTAAGGCGAGAGGCAGGGATACACCCCAGATGGTCGCCAGCCAATCGTGGGGCACACACACCATTCACACACCATTCACTCTCACACTCACACCTATGGGCAATTTAGAGTTTACCAATTAACCTGAGCATGTTTTTTGTATTGTGGGAGGAAACCGGAGTACCCGGTGAAAACCCACGCAGACACGGGGAGAACATGCAAACTCCACACAGAAAGGCCCCAGACCCAGGCCCAAGGCGGTCTTGAACCTGCGACCTTCTTGCTGTGAGGCTGAAAGCATTCATTTATTCGCTAATATATGAACTGACATCCCTTGCATTTTTAATATTATACTGTATATATATTATACTGTTCCTGTTATTGGTACTTACTCCTGCACAGTAATCACCACTAATAGTCACTCTCTGGTAATCTGGACAGTTTTCTAGCACAGATGAGGAGGTGGAACTCGGGGACATAAATGGCGTTACAACCGCTGACCGCGTCCAATCTGTATTCACTAGACTCTGCAGGGACATCGACTGTGAGCGAATCATCTTTAAGCTTTTCTTCCTGCAAGATTAGCAACATATCGATTATAAATCACAAAATATATATATATATATAAATTAAACAAATGTATTTTTACTCCAAATCACGATTCAACCAAGTGTTTTGTAGCTACCTCTTGGTTCTCTCCTCTGACTGCTGCTCTGCCAGCTCCTTAAGGAGTTCATGGTCCTTGGCTTGCTGGAGGACGATTGGGCAGTCCTCAGGCAGGGTAAACATGGATAATGCATCCTTATTGTCCTCCTCTTTCAGTGCTGATGCATATACCTTCTCTGTTAGCAGTTGCGTTTCCTCTTCTGCCTGAGTTAGAGTTACCTTTGGAAATTGACGAGGCATGTCTGCAGGAGGAGAGAAACTACAGTAAACTGCCTATGGTCTCTGTTCTGCTAATTATGGAAGATCGAGAAGAATCACCTTTTCTTAAGAAAAATAACAGGTCTGAAGATTGAAAAATCCCTAAGTCTTTACCTAAGTTCAGAAGAATACATGTGATACAATGCACATTTATGTAACCTGGAGAGAAATACATACACAGACAGAGGTTATACACCCTGCTTAACTGACATATAGAGCTCAAAAGATAAGACTATACATTTTACTGTGAGTACCCTGTGATCACATGGGACAGACAATGACTGATCGATTGATTTAACCCACATTTTATTGTCTCTGTAAAACTGTAGAATCATAAAAACTGCATATAACTAAAACTCAATCAGGAAGTCGAATTCCACATTAATTGCATTTAGAATGCATTGGCAATGACACTGGCTTTACACTAGTAGAGAAGAAATTGTGTGATGCCTTTTTAAAACTCCTTTAACAGTTAATATATTAACATTTAATGTATTAATTCTATTTTACAGACATTTAATATTCTTTGTTTTCTTTGTTGTTTTGTGTATAAATAAAAAAAAGTCATTATTGTTGTATGTATGTATTATTAATAATAATGTATAACTATCAACAGAGACTAATGGATGCTGTAATGGAAACACAAGCTAGTCCTTTCAAATATGCATCACCACCAAACTTGCATGAAAGCATTTTGGTGGTGTACCTTTGTAGAAATGTGACTCCTCCTAAGCTATTATTGATATGTTAATGTTATTATACATGGCAGTCATAATACTGCATAGTAATACTGTTGTAACCCCGTTTATCGTTTGGTTGCAAACGACACTCAATTCCAGCTGTTTACAGCCATTCACCTGGTTTACTGACACACATGGTGCTGTAGCTCTGTCAAACAGAGAAGTGTCTGTTTCTGCAAGGAGGTGACCTGGGCGAACTGACAGTGTCTTGTTGATATTCTCCATGATGTAGGGCACAGTTCTGCTCATTGGAGTGTTGAAGCAGAGGAAGGCCATGATGCACGGTGTCATCTTAGCCAATTTTCCACTCTGCCATTGTGCTTCCAGGAAGCTTATCATTCTGGACACACAACACTTTCCTCACAACAGCTGTGTACATCACCCTGCAGTTGAGCTTTACTGCACTACAGTCCCACTATAAAGAGGGTCAGCACATAAAGTTGTATTGATCTGGAGATGGTAGCTTTATGAATTATTAACCATCTCCTCATACACCACAACATCATTTTATTTTACCAAACTTGTATTTATTTGATGCACTTCCTCACACAGTCAACAAGTGGCTGCTTCCTCCCCCACACACATACACATGGTCACACACAATGCCACAGACCACCTGGCTGCTGGTCTCTTCCTGTTAGAGGTCTCCAGGCTACTGGAGGTCATGTGACTCAGATCCTATTCTGTTGCGGTGCCACAGAGAGGCTGCCCTGACTCATCATCATCTCATCCATTATATATACTACAGTATACATGTATAAACTATTATTCCTTGTATCTTGTTCTTATCTGTTGCTCTTCCTATGTTTTTTTCCATTTTTACTCTTTTTCCTGTACTTGATGCAAGGGTCTAAGGACATGGATGGTGTGTTACTGTATAGACTGTTAACACCCCCTATAATCAGTGATTTGTGATTGTGGTCCTAATGAATGAAAATTGACTTGGCTTCTTAAGAAGACATAACATTCACTTAAAATCATGAGACTCACTCTAACTACTTGCATAGTTTTACATTTTACCCATACTGCTACCCTAACCTTTGTGTGGGGAAAAGATTCACAGTTTTAGACCTTTGTCTTAAAATAACAGATATGCTTGCTGTAATCATTCCTCTTGTTCATACTGGACATTGTTCCCTTCAAAAGTGCTTTCAGTGCAATTGAGCCAAAATCCACAGTGTGTCCACACTAAATCATCTTTGTATCTCTTTAGACAATGTGTTCTTGTGGAGATGCTGTTAAAAAGTATAGTTAAAAAAAAGTTACATTGTACAAGAAAAGGGTGTGTAGATCATTTCTCCCTTCATTAGCATTGTAATCGTCAGTATGAAGAGGACAAATGATTGTGGATTGAGTCTTATTTGTCTAATTCTCTTTATGTTTTTTTCTCAACAAGTTTTTAATATTTATTTTCTCGCTTGTTGTAAAACAACATCATTTCTGTATGAAAGGGGCAACACAAAGGGTGTTATTATTATTATCACAAATATGAATTATTGCTTTAAGACAGACTAACCATGAAACGTTCACATTCAGGAGTAACAACAGGAGTTTACTACACAGGTGTTACCAATGATACTAATTACAGGTTCTGTTCCATTTGGTGTAGCAGAGCGTTTCCAGTGAGTCAACATGTACAACAGCAGCAACCTGACTGAACGAAATGGAACGAAACCTTAATTAGTATCATTAGTTAAACCTGCGTTAAGTTCTCATCTATATCGTGTCGATGTGGCTACTGTGAACATAGGTCTTTTGGCGACTCGAGCCACCTGCTGGACAACAGGTAAAAACAGTTCTTTATAGGCTCTAAATAACGAACGCTCACTACAGTGTCGAAGTAATAACGATAACGCAATAAAACACAACCCTGTCGTTGTCTATATTCTGACAGCCAATGTACTGAAGTGCTTCTAATACCAGTAAACGACGTTTGATAGTTAAGTTCAATACATGCAGTACTACTACTCGAGTCTCAAGTAATATAATATATGAATTTATCTTCTTCCAAAGTCATTCTCTGATAAGATATCTGCATTTTGAGTGTGGCGTTCAGGTTCCTTATACACCGCTGTCGTAGCGGGGCGTAATGATGATCCCGTTCCCCTCAAACCACCCCACAGCCGGTGTTAATTAGATGGTAATCAACGGTTCTAAACGTTATTAGTTTTGTATTACCGGTCTGATTAGCTGACAATATTTGTGTGAATCATTACCGGCGTCAACTCTCCGCTGAAATCATGCTTCTCTTGGCTCCAGCCACGTTTACTTACCGACCTCAAAATAACGTAGGTAGGTTAGCGTCAGCTTCTCTTCTCCTGCCACTGAAGTTGGATTTAGTTAGATACTTTAGCCTAAATTATGAATGAATCCACTTCACGTTTGAGTGTGGACTGTGTAAAGTTTACTTTAAAACTCCATCTTTAACCTTAAAATTAGTCTTTTCTTGACTAACGATACGTCTTCCCTCGTGTGTTACCATAGTAACAAGGGACGGCATACACCGTCATAATAGCGTTAAGCTGTTATTCTGTTTTACTGTCAAATGACTGACTAGTATTTACATATCAACTATTTTTTCATATCATTATGACAAACTTAGACATTCACCATCACTGTCATTATGTGTTATTTAAATCTTGGTACTCGTGAGTCAAAGGGATCCACCTGATGTTGACCTTCTTCATATTTGAGTTTTACAGTGATGGTGCACGTGAGTACGCACTGCTGTTGTCTATTCTCCACCAGAAATGCTGAGTAATTTTCCTGCTGTTGCATCATGAAGTAGAATAGTCTGCACTGTCACTATTTAACCTTTTATCTTATGTTACACTTCTATGGCATTGATCAAATTAGCTCCTACCTTCATATCTGGATGTCTCCATATCTGATGATGTCTTGGACTCAAGAAGTTGGACTTAAGTAGTGTATAGTTAATTCAATCACTTCTGCATGTATCTAGGTCAGACCCAGTGTAAATGAGTCTATGGTCGTACAGAGCTACCGTCTTTTTTTCCTGACTACTCATCTCTCTATTTTAAGGAGTCAGCGGTCAACTCATGTTGACAGAGCTAATGAGAATAATATGTCAAAACTGGCAGTCAACAAAGACACGGCCTCAGAGTGGCCACAATCTGCAGCCTAGACATCTCTCTGTCTCTCTCCTCATAAACACACACATTTAGCCATGAACACATAATTCATTCTTGCAAATACGAACAGTGTACAGACATAGGAGAGACTCCACTTTACCTCACTGGCGGAGTAGACACAATACCAGGTTGATGCAGAAGTCCTTGTCAGTCAGTAAGTCGCAAGCTGCTGTGATAAACTTCTTAAGTGCTTCTAGGCAGACAGGCAGATTGAGAGGAATTCAAGCGTTTGTCGATTTATTACTGTTCTCGTGCTTATGAGTGGTAAATTGTGCCTGAGCACTGACCTTGATTTTCTCCCTGTTCATCTGAAAATACAGAGTCCTGTTCGGGTGCGCTATTAAAAGTCAAGGCAAAAATGCCCTCAGAAGACATAAGACTATTTGATACTCTCAAATTACCTCTCATACTTGTGTGATAGGAAAGACGATATGAACTCACTCATCTCTCATTTGTTTTCTGTTTATAATGCAGAGCTACACAATGTGTATCAGTTAGATCTCTATAGTTGTCACTCACTACCCATCTATTTATAACCACCACAGTGACCAGTGTGATCTTTTGTGTCAATGGTGAGACCACTCCTTTGGCAGTCAGTAAGGTAAAATAATCCCCACACTCAATGGTTCTGGTGCCCTTTAACCTGCCTGTGACAAATAATGGCCTTGCTCAGCCTGTTCCCACCACGATCTGGAGCCAGGTAAATTGGATGTATGGTCAAAATTACGAGCTGTGAATATGTATAGTGCAGCATCTTCCGTGGTAACTTAAAATGAACATTTCTAACTGAAGACATGATAATGGTTTTTTTTGTTAGCAACAACTTGCTTATTTTTCACATGTGCTTTCTGGTGAGCTGCAGCTTTTCAGGTTACATGATATGTAACAATATGAGTCAACATGGCATGTGCTGCATCTCAGAATTCAGAAATAATTCCTCAGGCAATGAATCAATAATTTCTGAAATGATAGAAATGTTTACATTGTTAAAAATCTTTTCCCGTTAAAGTTTTTTTTAGGGGGTTTTACCTTGTATGATGTGAGGGTCTAAGGGCAGGTGTTGCTTTTGTACAAACTGTAAAGCCCATTGGGGCAAATCCTGCAATTTGTGATTTTGGGCTATACAAATAAATAGAATTTCATTAAATTGAATTGTTTACAGTGATGACCCCTTAACTCCTAGCACCTCATTAAAAGAGCAGATAATACATTTCATTCAGGAATTCAGCAACTTCTCATCCATCCATCCATTGTCTATCCCGCTTATTCCCTTTCGGGGTCGCAGGGGTCTGCTGGAGCCTATCCCAGCGCGTTAAGGCGAGAGGCAGGGATACACCCCAGATGGTCGCCAGCCAATCGTGGGGCACACACACCATTCACACACCATTCACTCTCACACTCACACCTATGGGCAATTTAGAGTTTACCAATTAACCTGAGCATGTTTTTTGTATTGTGGGAGGAAACCGGAGTACCCGGTGAAAACCCACGCAGACACGGGGAGAACATGCAAACTCCACACAGAAAGGCCCCAGACCCAGGCCCAAGGCGGGTCTTGAACCTGCGACCTTCTTGCTGTGAGGCAACAGTGCTACCCACCGCACCACCGTGTCGCCCCGCAACTTCTCATTTATTGTTAAAAAAGACAGATCTATCTAAGAAATATTCTGGTGTAGCTCTGCAGAAAGCATTATTCTGCACTGATGTGGAGAGTAACCTAATGGTGACCACTTTGCACTGTGCTAATGTGGGTGTGTGTGTTATTGTGTTTTTTTGTGTTAAACTGACTGGAAATGTGGAAATGTAGACTTGAGAAGGATCATCATTCATTATTTCCCCTGCGTTAATCCCATAGGAGCCCTTCCGAGGCCATTACCCGGCCTGAACACTCACAGCTATCTCATACACAGCTGAGTTGGCTATCTTCTGCTTTTTTATCATCCTTTCTGGCTTTTCTCAATCACTTCACTGTTGTTATTGGCAGAGCCCCCCAAGTTAGTGCTTTGTCAAAGTCATATCTGAATGGGAGGTCAACAGCACATGAGAAAGCCATTTACCACATTGCAGAGAGAGACAGAGACAGAGAGAGACAGAAAGAGAGAGAGAGAGAGAGAGAGAGAGAGAGAGAGAGAGAGAGAGAAAGAGTATGATAATAAAGGGAAAGAAGGAGGCTCACTCTTTCCCAAGCAAGGACTTGATTGCTGCTTTATAAGAGGTGTGTCTCCTCTTCTCATCTTTCCTAGTGGCCAGGGCCTGGAAAAGAGTAAACATAAAAGTGAAGGAAGAGGATGCACCCATGACTGCAAAGCCTTTCAGCCAAAGCCTTTTCAGCTATTCTCTAATGCGTAAGTTAGCATATGAATTCAAATAAAATCTTTACAAAGTCCTACTATAGTGAGTAAAAATAAATAGATGACAAAAATTTCTGAATACATATTTAAAGATAGATACTAAAGACTTATTCAGTGTTTCTAGACACTTTTGTCAAATAAGTCCACTCACCTCCTCCAGCTCTCCTGTCTCTTAAGTGCGTATAAACTGTGCACAAGTTCCCTCAGAAAAACATCCCAGTCGTGCTGTGCTCTTGTTGTGGCTAGAGTGCTGTGTATGATATCTCATCCACCACGCTGCAAAGCACAATGCTCCATCCTTAACTCTTTCATTGCCACATTAGTACGAGATTATCAACAGAATGTTACAGTCGGTCTTCATTGTCATTTCTCATGGATATCCTGTTCTGTAGCGAGATGTTGTTTTGTTTGTTGTATTTACCTGTTTTACTTTTTCAAATTAGCTTTTTGTGTATGTAATATTTTATAAATATAAGTATTCCCCTGTTCTCTCTTCATTCTTAGAGACCGATCATGTCCTCTTCTGAATGTTTTGTTCCATTGCAGGACTTGTTGCTGAAACATGTCGCGAGCAAACTACAAATGATGCAGCAATGTAAGAGATTCCCTTTTTCCCCTCTTGAGATACACATACAAAATATTGCAGTAGTCTTTACTAGGAAGAGTAATCTATTTAAAAGCATAAAAGCCCTGCTCTCACTCACTTGTGTGTCTTTAACTACAGCTTATCAACTACAATACACATACTCGAAGAACGTTAACCCGGATTTGCCTCATCAGTGTACATCATGGTAAATGTAAGTGCCTTTATTTATTGCATTTTTATTGTAATAATAAAAGTAAAACCACATAATATCTGTTCCACTGATAACATCAATGTAGTAGAGGCTCACAGTCAAACCAACCAGCAGTACAGATAGTTAAACATCTCACACAGTTTCAGGACAGATTTACTGCTGTGGCCATAAAGAGAAAGGGGTCCACAATCCCTGACCCTCGCTACGTTTAGATTAAGAGGCTAATCCTCTTAGATCAGATTATCAGGGTACTTTTTAGAGGTATCTTTAGAGTACTGACCTTTACCCTTGGAATGTATCACTTTGATTCACAGCAGGTTTGTTGACTGATTATACATCTCTCCTCTCGTCTTGTCTCGTCTCCTCCCCTCGTCTTTTCTCCTCCTCTTATTTCCTCTCCTCTACATCACTCTACTCTCCTCTTATGTCCTGTCCTGTCCTCTACTTATTTTTTGCCATCCTGCTAGAAAGCACAGGACCTAAAATATTAATTTCGGTAGCTTTCTAAACATATAGTAGAAAAAATTAAGGCTTAGGCTTAGTATAATTCCAATTGGATTTTATTTTACTTTACAAGTTGACCTACAGGCTGATTGGTTTGCAGTAGGGAGTGACATACTTACATATGTAAAGAGTACATTGACTAGGCCAGATCTACATCCATTTAAGTGTATTCTGAGACTGGTTAACTAGGATGAGAAATTCTTAAATGGATGCAAGAGGCATTTTAACTATTATGCTTTTGTGCAGAAACATCAATTTATATTCAAAATATTTCTTTGACCAGCCACTAGATGGCATGTTTTGCATTGTTTAGTTTGTCCACCCATTCCATTCAGTCATTTGTGTGTTTTCTCTGTATGGCTCGTATTATTTCCATATAATAAGCACTTTAGTATACATTGTGCTAACTGGATTTTGCCATAGGCTATTCTTTCAGTAATGTATAAACCCCCAAAACACAACTAGTAAGTACCATATTAGACTCATTTCTGAGTAAAATGCAAAAGAACAGGTTGTGAGAAGCCAGATAGGCAAAGCAAGAGTTTGAGTAAGTGATTTTTGTTTTATATATCTTGTGCCCTTAAAACTGTTAAAACCTAAGCTAGTCCTGCTTATACTTAGTATGCATGAGGGCATTAAACCACAATTTGCTTACTGTATTGGTATTATAGTGATAAAAGTGTACATATCATTGATTATCACACATTTATTAATTTTCATCTTTGCTGAGTAAATAGGCCAAACTTACATCTGAAACATCTGAAGGATTACTCACAATTATCACCTATTTCTGCTGTTCCTTTATCATGATGATCACCATTTGGAATTTGCCTGCTGATGTAGTTGAACAAATCATACCAAGAACAATAAAAAAAGAACTTTGCAGTTTTACACATCCATGGTCACTAGATGGCAATAGAGAACGTGCAAAAAAGTCTTCATGCTTTCCAAATAACTCAATCATACCACAAAGTTTTGAACAGCTGTAATTGGCTTTTCCGGTGAGTTAAAACAAAAGAATGAACAGTGTTTAGCCAATATACAACACAATGTCAATGCTATGTTTTACCAATGATTGCACTGAAGTGCTGTTGGCTCAGGAAAAGACTAAAGTCATACTAACGTGTATTTAGTCACAATTCCTTCTTTTATTTCCAATATGATCTCAGTAAGAATTGTTTATAATAGCAAGTTGAATATCCATTTAATGCTTACGAAAGAAGCTAATAGTCATGCTAGTAATTACCACAGGGGATACAAAATAATAGAAAATAATATCTTACTCCAAAGAATTAATTCAATTGACATTTTACCATTCAGCGAATTCCTTATTTGACCCATTGTAGTAAATCTAGGTATGTGATAATGTGTCGATAGGGGATGAGTAAGCTTTAACGTTACCACCTTAACACCTTTTGGACTTTCCTCAATGGGTCCTCATAGCCCATTTCATCTCTGTACAATGTTCATCCCCCGTTTGGAAGTTGTGCATTTTGATAGATGTGTGATTAAAAAAAAACATGCTGCCTAAAAAGTGAGCTGATGTATTTATGTTTTAGGTGGTATGGTCTCGACCCCACCTAAATATGAAAGATGTGATACAAGTGATAATGTGTCAAATGAGGAGATCTGCAGCTCTTTCGTGCTGTTCGGGGGTTTGCTCGGGGGTTTGCTTGAATGTGAAGGTCATGATGAGTTCTTTTTTGGTGCAGTTTTCACGATGCTCTCACAGGAATGTTAGACCGGAACCCCCCGCATCGTTCTCCTCCTATCCCAACCATCTAGCATTGAATACAGATGGAGCTCAGGCCTCAGCCTCTTCTGATGACTTTAGGGCTGCTCTGTGGTATGGGGTGGGTCAACAAATAATAACCATGAATGAATGCATCTGGCACCCTATCTGCCCTTTTTTTCCAAGGGGGGGGGGCATCATAACTACGGGAATGTAGTAGGAGGAGGGCACACTCTAATGAGAAACCTGTAATCACTTAACAGAGACCAGGTGCTGCGTGTCTGCTGTAGCAGTGCACTCCAGACAATAGAATGCTGCAATCAAAAGCAATGGAGGTCTGGACAAAGTCTAGATTTTGTATGCAAAAAGTTTATTAAATGACAAAAGTATTGCTTTGACACAAATAAAATAGAACACATTTACAAATATATAATATACTTATAAAACAGATATCCTATTACCACAGTTTTGCAAAAGAATAATGACAAATAGCTACAATGCCCATATATATTTCTTCCTGTACAAAAATAGTACTTTAATGTAACCTCTATATAATATTTAAATAAAGGAATTCATATATACATATACCTGCAATAAAAAACAAATATAGATTGCACATATTTTTGTACGAACAACAACAATTTCAAGTATATTTCAATCCATTGTGGACTGGCACATATATCACAGAATCTAAGGCATTTTCCCTTATACAGTGTCCAAAACTTTAATATAGACTGAAAGCTTTAGAGCGCTGTAGCCTAGCCCCCTGTTTGGCCTTGTGATGAAGATGTCTTTTCCTGATGATTCATTTGACTTTAAGTCCAAATGGAAAAGTGCAGACAAGTACTGACAGGTTGATGGAACATGGTGGTATAATCCTTAGAGGATAGTATTTATTAACGTCCTGGCCTTGAGGAAGAACTGTTTAAGGTCCAAGAAAGTTCCCTCTTTAAGCCAGAGGATGTGTCCACTTTGCCAGGTTTAAGCACTCTTACTGCCCCTCTGCCAAAGCAGAGAACAGCACCTGTAGTTGCTCCACGCTGTGCCATCCAGTGTCTTTAAGCCAGCTGCAGTTGTTTGCAAACTCTCCATCGCAGAGCAGCAAGGCTCTACTCTCAGAAAAACTCAGTGCAGCCAGTCTTGCATATACTCAGTCTTCATGCCTGGAAAAAATGTGCTGGAGAAAACTTGGCAAGAGTCTGAGGCATTTGGAGAATTTTAGAACAGAGCAGAGAGGACACTAACTCTGAACTACTCCCTCGCTTTTGTTCACAACTCCTCTTGCAAAGTCCCGCTCATGTCCGTCTGAGGAGAGACTCAAGCTTCTGAACTTGAGAGACCGTTTTGCTCCACATGGGCCTCAACCTGCCCTCATCTAGCCTCAGTGTGACTCTGTGTGCTGGAAGGGAGCGACGCCTCCGGCCGTATCCCTGTGGGCTGATCTTGTCGACAGGGGCACTCCCGATCTTCAACTTGTTATTGAGCTGGTGCAGGCGGTGTGCCAAGTCATGCACTGTGCAGGTGCCCAGCGAACATCCTTTGCTTCTTGACTGGTTGGATGAATTTTTAGATCTCTTGGTTCGGACATTGATGTCAGTGCTAGAGTCACAATGGGAGAGAAAAGAGGACATTAATATGTGCTGTTCATTTCTAAATTGTTTTCGGTGGGATGCAGACAACATTTTAATGAAAAATGTTGGTTTTAAGATCTCCAGAGTAGTAATAAGTGCTCTTACCTGGAATGAGGCAGCAGGGTATCCCTGATATCTTCTGGGCTGACAAAGTGCTGAGAGTCGGCTGTCTTCTCTACAGATACACTGTCAAGATCCCGTCTCAGTCTTCTTTCTAGCCATATGCTTAGCCTAAGGAAGGAAAAAAAATTATTAATCTTAGGGAAATCATTAAGTAGACAGATAGTTTCTGTCACGGACTTGACAAACTGTCACATATTATCAGTTAACTCACCTTTTTTTCAACTTTGGATTCACTTCAAGTTCCGCACAGTGTGCTACTGTCACCAGCAGACAGCCATAGAGGAGGGACTGGAAGATCAATTTCATTTTGTCTTTAGCTCCTGTGGAGAGTAGAAAATAAATGTTATTCATTTATTAATTTTTAACTTTCCTACTGTCCGTCTCTGTATGTAAACCATCCTCATACATTATGCCCATAAGTACCACACTGTTGCTTGCTTACACAAGAGTCCAAAAGCCAAGTTATTTGCACTTATCATTCATTTATTTAAAAAGTTAAGCTAAGGTCAGATTTTGCTCAGTTAAGTAAACCTACAACCATGCTTTGGGCCCCTGGCCAGTAAGTGAAGGACACTGTCTACCAATGTAGTGTCCAAAATAGGCACAGCTCAAAAGTCAAACAAAAAATTAAATGCTATTAAACTCAGTGGGCTGATTAAACACAACAAAACTATTTGAAACAACACACCATATGATGTAGTGTTTCTATCAGATGTGTTACACCTTAAAGGCAATTCCCCCTCAGACACGCATTAAGAGCTGAACTGCTTATATAACCAGACAGATAACCTGTCCTTGTCTACACACTTGTGCCTTGACCTCAAAAAAGCAAGGATAAAGCCATCAGCTTGTTACACAGCAATCATAACAGTGTCTTCTTTAAAAGAAAGTGTACGCACCTGTAATTCTCTGATAATTCAGTTAGATGAGAAAGCCCTTCTTGTAAAAGAGTACTCCACAGGTTTCTTGAAATTGCCACTGGTACTGTAAGGCAGCTGTGTCACTCTGCTAATAGCTCCTACACACCAGACAGGGAGGCTTTATACAGGAGGTGGGAGGGGCTCATTCACTGTCACACACTCTCTCATCCTTTTCTCCCACCCCATCCAGTAAATGAGGCAACACAATTCATATTCGAAGTAAATGTAAATGCATATTAAAAGAAACATTTTTTTGGTTTTAGGGCACCATGATGCATGTATGCAGTGTAGCATTGTAGTCTTGCTTTTACTGAGTCAAGACATTCTTTCTTTTCAAAGCACAGTATTAATAATGCCTAGTTTTAAAAGGATAAAATGTAATTTATAATTAAAGTGTGTATGCCTAATAGCAATAATATAAATGGTCATCAGTTAAAAAGGTTGAATGCTACACTTGATGTCCCAGTCAAATATGTATTTTTTTATTTAATTCTGTTAAATTAATAATGTATTTTTGGAAATCTAAATAGAAATAAAATCTTTATATATACATGTCTTAGTTAAACTTTATGGTCAGTTCACTATAGTTTTTGTTAATGTTCTTTTCAGTTTAACTGGCTAATTGTGTGAAGTAAAACTAGAGGAATGTTTCCACAGTCTATTTTTCAGGGCACTCCCTGATACAGTGAAGTTCCACGCCAGCTTGAAAGTACATGTATGATAAATTTGAGATCTGGTAAGAGACACCCATTGAGTAACTTATTAAATATAATAAGAATGCCCAGGTGTAAAGCTAATATACTCAAAGTATTTATTTGTACAAGGCAAATATTTGACTTCAGACTAATCATATAATTTATTTTTGCTGTGTGGATGAATGCAAATGGAATTTTAAAATTATCTAAAAATAAATCAAGAGTCAGAAAATGAGCTCATGATGTATGAACAATATTGGTTTAAACATTTTTGAAATAATTCTGCTCATCTGTTGCTGTTAACAATTCTAGGTAATATAACTTCACATTTCACCATAGGAATGCATACAAGAATGTATTTGATGATAATGGGAGAGCCATCAAGTCTGCCTGTATCTCAGAGGATATCACCCCCTACATTACTGGACATGATGGCCAGTTCAATGAGTCACTCGGCATGCAATGCAGCATGTGTTTAGATTTAAGCTAAATAACTGAAAGAAATGCAAAAAAAGAACGATAATTCAAAACAGAGCTTTGGAAAACAGTTTATTCTGAAAGGCTCAAAATAACACCCCTGTTAGTCTGGTTTTTAGTGATTATCCTTCAGAAGAAACAGGCACAGAACATAAATAACCCATTAAGGAGGTGACAACTTTTTGTTTATGATCATTGTCCCACAGCTAGTAAGGAAATATTTCTGTATATACAAAGAAAATATCTGAGATTTACATATTGTTATAAAGAGATAGTCTACTTCAGAAATGTTGTGTATGACATAATGGGAGAGCCATTTCAAAAAGAATAAAATCATGCAACCTCCCATTCAGTGTATGAAATTCTGTAAATACCAGTGAAAATTTTTTTTTCAGATTCATCAGAGTAAAAATTCCACCAGCTACGATGTAAATTAGTTTTATGAAGGCTGTCACAATAATGCTTTCAGTTTTGAGTTTCCTTTCAGTTTCGATGCAGTTGAAACCTGATTTTCTTTCAACATGAGTTTAGGCATACTTAACACCTGACCTTCCTCTCTATCATATTAGGATCCTATTATTCATCTTATTGTTTTTTGTCTCTGACACGGAACCTTTCTGAGTTTATTTATATCCCGTGCGACCTCATTCCACACATGGTTTCATATTTTAAGATAATAAAAAAATACATAAATGCCAAACACATGTGCTGTAAACCGGCAAATATTTTGTAAGCACTTTGTAATGATAATTGCCTCCGGCAGACAAGTAATCCCCTTGACAGAGTTTACAATGGGAGATTGTGCAATCATGATAATGAAACACTGCCTTTGCTTTTTTGCCTCCTTATATAGAAATCGTTTGCTTGTCCCCCATGAAGTTGCTGTCATGTGACTGACAGTGTTAGTCCTACCTTTGGTACGTGTGGCAGGAAACCTGAGCAATTAAGCTCACACCTTCCAGGAAAAAGAGAGTATCAAGCTCAAAGGCACACATTCAAAAGATGATTTATTAGATGATAATTATCCTAACACTTTGACAAACCTGGAAATGTGTGTTGAGTGAGGTCCCAAGACTTCCCTACCATTCTTGTGTAATGATAGAAATTAGGTGAAAACTCTGTATTTCTTAATGTTTTGGCTCAGGTTCAACTATTCAACTTTGTCTTCATATCCCCTTTCTAGCAAGTGAAAACAATACGTGGGATAGAGAATGGGAGAGAAAGAAAACACAGAAAACAACAACAAATAAGAAAAAAGAGAGCTGAACTTGAGTCAAAACGCAGTGGAAATGGCTTGCTGTGTTCCTGCTATTGTTGACAGTGATGGTGGTTTTTGTAATATTCCCTGTGACAGTTTGGTCTATAAATTTCCTTAAATATTCTGTATTCACCCCAACCACAGCGGTTTGCCCTGTCCCTCACACCATTTGTCGGTTCATAGCCATGTCCAGTTTCAGGTTTTGAGTTTAGATTGACTCCAAAAAACGAAGGATTGTCTTTGACAGGATACTCATTTTTATGGCACTTTTGTTTTTGCAAAATGTGAGTGTTGTATTAAGTTGTGTGAAAAAAACAAAAAAACAAATATGTAAGTCTATGGAATAACCATTTAAACATTTAAGTTATATTAAGAAAAACGAATCTATCTGGGTTCACAAAGTGTATTTTCATTTGTCTATAATTAATATTCTGTTAAAAATGTCCTGAATAACAATAAATTCTAATGATAAATTCTTATGATAAATCTGAATTAGCATTTACTATTAAAAATAGGGTGGCAAGTATAAGGAAGTTTGGTATTATTTTTTAACCTTATACAAATCTCATTCATGATTAATACAACACTGCTGCAAATATTTTGGATTACCCCACTACTTATAAGTTACTATTGCATTTATTGTTGTTTATTTATTTAGACTAGACATATCCTAGTACTTTGAGTTAACTCTTCAAATGGGACTTGGTGCTGCCAGGGATTCTCTAACAAATCCATTAATGTTATAATATCCCTTTTGTTGCATTAACCAAGCAGTAAACATAACTAGAGGACAAAAGATTCACTGTTATAACAACACAACAGGTTTCCCGGGTGGCTATTGTTGCATACCCGCAATTTTAGGCTAGAATAGTGGAATACGGCCTTTGCTCCTTTGGTGCGTGTTTGTCTGCATCTGACATTAGAACGGGAGGGGACGGCGGGGACCCGCTTTACCGCCAGGAAAGACGCTGTTTTGGGGCACAGTGCTGGATCTGAGAAGGCCCACGCCCATGGATGCCTCCAGCTCCCGCACGCAAGCGCACTAACACTCCTTCTGTCAAACATGGCTGTGCTTTGGAAGAAGGAAAAATGCTGAATTGTGTTGGTTTATCTCGGGAAAAGAAGCAGACATGGCTAGATTCGCTGACTATTTTATTGTCGTTGGATACGATGCGGAAAAAGCCGGTAAGTTTGGCGGCACGGGGGCGAAGCTGAGGTTTGTGTCCAGGCCGTCAGTCAGTGTGTGATGGTGTTGATGCTAGATAGCTTTGCGCTTTTAGCCTAACGCTAGCCACACAGCTACCGATAATGGCAACACTTTATTTCCACCCTCTATTAACCCGCAAGTTGCTGAGTATCATCCAGCGGGGATGTATTTACAGATAAAGCATTCACACGCCTGCTTGTTATTTTCACACGACGTTTTGCGTTGATTTGATTTTGATCAATCGAAACTTTTCATGGATTCAAAATCTGTCACATCCTGTCCCTGTTGATCCTGTTGATTGTGCTCATATCAGGGCTGGGATCGGTTTCAGTGGTAGCTAAGAGGACTGAGCTGCTGTATAATGCCCACAAAAAGATCAGATGAAGCCACATTTTGATTGATGCTGTTGTTGATGCTTGTTGATGTAAGGAAAGTCAATCATCGGTAACTTGTAACCAGGATTTGTATTTCAGTTGGATATAGGGGTAACGTAGCTCTGACTTGCTACTTGCCTGTCTGTATTTGTCTTTTCTATCTTCACCTGCTGCAGCCACACTTGTCCATGATTTGTTGTGTTATATTTATTTTTGCTAGAAGAGTGCTCAACTTTTAATGGTAGGCGTAATGCTACACAGCCGCGAGGAAAGGCTGGTCCACTCCCTCTTCCACTGTAGATCTGCAGTGGGACAGGAAGCTCCTCATGCTTCCACTTACATGTTGTCCCTCAGATCCAGCCTCTCATTTCTTCTTCTCATTCAAGATAGTGAGAAGCTTTGCAATCACTTCTAAGGACAAATAGACAGACGCATGAATATATGAGAACCCTTTGGCATTGCCCAGCTGTTTTTTTCCCTTCTTGCCTAATGATAAATAATACTCTGTGCATGACCTCTGTGCAATCTACTGCCACTCACCTACTTGTAGGGATTTAGATCTTTTTCTCAGCGCAACTTGCGGAGAAAGTAGAAAACATTCACTAACTAATTTGCCATAAGGGAACAAATTAAACTTCCTAGCCTCAGTGGCGTTCATCCAGCACCATGTGTGTCAAAGAGGGCCAGAGCAGCTGAATCCTCTTAGTCACCATAGCCTGCTATGCACAATAGGTAAACAGTGTGTTTCATCGACTCTGTGCATCCCAGCACCAACTGACAAATGAATTTTTTGTGCTCCAGGGACAAAATGTCCTGCCGTCACCAGAGGAGTCTGAATAAATTCACAATCGGGGAGTCTCATCACAAGAAACCACACTGAGTTTAAGATTTTTAGAGATGCTCTGATCACTTTTTTTTAACCAGCTGACCCAATTGCTGAATGTTCAGAAATATGTTTAGAAGCTGATCACCCACTGATTGTGGACCTCCACTGTTCAGTCAGCTAGAATGTCAGAATAGAAAGAGCAAGGCCAAAAATATGAAATACCAATGGAAGTAAAGGCTTACAATACAAAATATAACCAACCACTCCTCATTGGATTAAAATGCTTTACAATATGAAAATTCATAATTATTAAAAATTACAATTTTCCAGACCAATTACAATTGGTCTGGAAAAGGGGTGCTTGAGAGGACTGCAGGGGGTCCCAAAAAATAGTTTGAGTGAAATTTTGTGACTTTCATTTTGGAAACCTTTCAATTTTTCTTCTCTGTGTCACAAAATGTAACCAAAAACAGTCATTATTGTTTTTGTTTTTTTATATTATAGTTAACTCAAAACATTGTGATCAAACAACCATGAATAACAGTCTAAAACAGACCTTGTTGTATCAACTTACAAAAAAATTGTGAAATAATGCAAGGAATATTCTATTTCTCTGTTTGCTTGGGACCCGCTTTTAGTCCCTACACCAAAAATTCATATTGTGTTTTACATTGTAAAGCATTTTATTATGCTGCAGAACACAGTTTTATTATGTATTCTTGGTCTACACTTCCTGGTCTGAAAGTGGAGCTGGCTCCACAGTAGAGGTCTTTCAGCCAGAATGTCTTGACCTGGTTTATTGTGTGTGATACTGGCCTGCTTTTCCGGTTGGGAAAAAAAAATCCTGCCTTCAGTAAACAGTTGCTGGTAAATATCTGTATTTCTCCAGCCCAATTTTTATGTGTGTGATGCCATCTTACTCTTCTGGTTGAAAAGCAAAATTGAAGAGAATTCATTAATTTTCAGTTGCTCTATGGCTGCCAGTAAACTCTGTATTATTATTATTATCAATATTGTTGATATTATTATTATTATTATTACAAAGCAGGTGTTATCAAAAATGTCAAACTGAAATAAATCCAGACCACTGACACTATCTTTCTACATGAGTTGCTGTTGCTGCCAATAGACAATACCCAGCCCAATCATGTTATGCTCATATTTTGCAACATGTGCATCACGAGTCATGTGTCTGTGTGTCTGTGTGATCAGTGGATCTAGAAGCAGATTTAGGCCCCATATAGACCCTATCCCATTGCTTATTGATCATTTGGAGCATCCCTGTTCTTTTTAATCCCTTGTTTGCTGCTGATGATGAAGTTGATGTTGGAAAGAGCAAGCATTAGAAGTCAGCCTTCTCAGATTGTGACTGATTCCAGCGCTGTGACAGGCTTATGTCTTGTCTCCTTGTAAGCCTTTTCTAGAATACAAAAATATTCCCCTGGCTGGTATATATTGAATTGTATTTGCTATTAAATGTGGATACAACTTTGTGTGTAGTTTGAGCTACAAGTATGCAAAAGAAATTAGGTTTGTCTCTGGGAAACACTGGGTGATGTGGAGGTAGGAACTCAATACTTAATAGTAAAGATAGCAACTAAACAATGTTAAGTATAGTCAAGGGTAGGACTATTTTCTTGCATTTGCATGACCCAGTTTGATCAACCTGCTTGAGCCCCTCTTATTTTGAGAGTTCAAATGTAGAAAACTAGACTGGGACTGAATATAAATCTGATGTCTGTGTCTCCTGCAAGAACACTTGTGATATTTTCATTGTGAGACTGTTGACCTATTTAAAGGTAAAAATATTGCAAGGTGCGTAGCTGCCATATGCTCAGCTCTTTGATGAAGTGATTTAAAACAAATGTAAATTGTATGTGGCAACTTGTAATTCTGTATTCTGTTGCTGTTCTTAAAGCCTATCATGGGTATGCTTTTTGTCTTTTTATTGCTATTATATTAATGTAGAGAATGTGACCTGAGGAGAAGATTCATCCATTAGAAATCTGCTCACCTCAGAGGTGATGTCATGGGCTACAGACATGATTTCATGTTTTTTATGAATAATGATAGCATGTAAACACCCTAGTTTGATAGATGCAGTCTCTCTGCTGTATTTTACTCTATTTTCTTTGAGGCAAAGAAGTGTTTTTCAGGTTTGTGCAGGCTTTAATATTTGTTTATTTATTTATTAATAAATCATCCATATATATGTGTTAGTTCAGATGATGTGGTGCAAAGCAATAAATGTCAGTGGTATGGTCATTGCAGGTTTCACACTTCTGGCATGTTGGGTGGGGAGGGGGGCAGTAGGAGCATCTATTCCTTGAGGCCTCTGTGGTGTGTGGGTAGGAGCTTGTACACCAAGGCAGCATCACTGAGCCTCTGGCCATATCTATGTATGTAGGCCCAACTTGTCAGCACTCAGCACACAAATCTTTTTGTTATTGAGTTGGTGCAGGCGGTGTGCCAAGTCCTGCAATGTGCAGGTGCCCAGCGAACATCCTTTGGTTCTCGTCCTGGAATTACAATGGAAGAGAAAAGAGGACATTGGTCCATGCTGTTCATATCTGAAGTTGTTTTCTGTCAAATGCAGAAAACATTTTGATGAAAATTTGACAAAAAATGTTGTGATGACCTAATGGAGGCAGTTTGAAGATCTCCAGAGTAGTATGATAAGTGCTCTTACCTAGATTGAGGCAGCGGGGTATTGCTGATCTGATTGCTGGTTGCTGGTCTGACGGAGTCCTGAGAGTCGGCTGTCTTCTCTACAGATACACTGTCAAGATCCCGTCTCAGTCTTCTCTCTAGCCATATGCTTAGCCTGAGGAAGAAAAAAAATATTAATCTTAGGGAAATCATTTAGTAGACAGATAGCTTCTGTCACATACTTGACAAACTTTCACATAATATCAGTTAACTCACCTTTTTTCCAACTTTGGTTTCACTTCAAGTTCCGCACAGTGTGCTACTATCACCAGCAGACAGCCATAGAGGAGGGACTGGAAGATCAATTTCATTTTGAAGATCACTGTCTGCCAAGGAGCATCCAAAATTGGCGCAGTTTAAAAGTCAAACAAAACATTAAATGCTATTAAATTAGTAACAAAACTAATTGAAACAACACACCATATGATGTAGTACCTTAATCAGATGTTTTGCACCTTGAGGCAGTTCCTTCTCAAACACACACAGTAAGAGCTGAACTATTTATATAACCAGACAGATGACCTGTCCTTGTCCATACATATGTGCCTTGACCTTATGAAGCAGTTTCTACTTTCAATGAAAATACACGCACCTGTATTTCTCTGATAATTTAGTTAGATGAGAAAGCCCTTCTTGTAAAAGTACTCCACAGGTTTCTTGAAATTGCCACTGGTACTGTAAGGCAGCTGTGTCAGTCTGCTAATAGCTCCTACACACCAGACAGGGAGCCTTTATACAGGAGGTGGGAGGGGCTCGTTCACTGTCACACACTCTCATCCTTTTCTCCCACCCCATCCAGTAAATGAGGCAACACAATTCATGTTCGA
This sequence comes from Eupleurogrammus muticus, assembly GCA_036785175.1. Classification (NCBI taxonomy): domain Eukaryota; kingdom Metazoa; phylum Chordata; class Actinopteri; order Scombriformes; family Trichiuridae; genus Eupleurogrammus; species Eupleurogrammus muticus. The sequence continues at coordinate 14,363,353 of JAYKQN010000002.1, read as the reverse complement.
AGTAAATGTAAATGCATATTAAAAGAAACATTTTTTTTTTGCTCTAGAGCACACATGATAAATGCAGTGTAGCATTGTAGTCTTGCTTTTACTGAGTCAAAACATTCTCCCTTTTCAAAGCTCCACATAAATCTATCTTCTATCAATTACTGATTATTTTCAGTGTGTTTATAATTATTACTTATTAAATATTACTGTAAATGATGTTAACAACATGGTAATCTTAATAACCATAGAAAGAAGAGATTTAAACATACGTTGTTAAATTTGAACACTAATGTCAGTTCACTAAAGTTTTTGTTAATATTTCTCAGTTTAACTGGCTAATTGTGTGAAGTAAAACTAGAGGAATGTTTCCGAGGTCTACTTTTCAGGGCACTCCCTGATACAGTGAAGTTCCACGCCAGCTTGAAAGTACATGTATGATAAATTTGAGATCTGGTAAGAGACACCCATTGAGTAACTTATTAAATGTAGTTAGAATTCCAAAGTGTAAAGCTAATATACTTAATATATTTATTTGTACAAGGCATATATTTGACTTAAGACTAATCATTTATTTTTTCTGTGTGGATGAATGCAAATGGAATTTTACATTTATTTCAAAATAAATCAGGAACATAAACTCACGATGGTATGAACAATATTGTCTTGAACATTTTGAAAAGTAATTCTGCTAATGTTGCTGTTATCAATTCTAAGTAATAGGCTGTGCAATGAATTGAATTGTCATTGTGATTTTTCAAGTTGAAATTATATTTTTGACTCTTTTTCCTGGAGTGCGAGCACGTCAAAGAGAAAGCAAGTGTGAGTGAGTGAGAAACACACAGAAAATAAATAACTCATTATGTAGGTGACAAGGTTTGTTTAAAATCATTGATCCACAGCTAGTAAGGAGATATTTTTGTATATACAAAGAAAAAAAACTGAGATGTGCATATTATTATGAAGAGATGCGGAGGGGTGGGGGGGGGTGGGGGATTTTGTTCCATATTAGCATCCTATTATTTGTTTTATTGTTTTTAGTCCCTGATACAGAACGTTTCTGATTTGTATTTCATGCTACCTCATTCCACATATGGTGTCATATTTTAAGATAATAAAAACTACATTAATGCCAAACACGACCAGTAAATATTTTTGTAAACTCCTCGTAATAATAATTCCAGCAGACATGTAATTCCCTTGACAGAGTTTACAATAGGAGATTGTGCAATCATAGTGTCCCCTAAGGTCCAGTGCTTGGCTCCGTCCAATTCATTCTGTACATGCTTTCCCTTGGAGAAATCCTTCATCCCCATGGCCTGGTCCATCTCCACTGTTAAGCTAACACCACCAAACTCTACCGCTCCTCCACGACCCTCACCGGATGCTGTGTTCCTGTTATTAATGACAGTGAAAGCGGTTTGTGTTTTGGAGTACAGATTTCCACATGATATTTCCTGTGACAGTTTGATCTATAAATGTTCATTTCGCGCTGTTTGGCTTTTAAAAACAAAAAAAGGACATGATCCATACTTCTTTAATAAAGTATTATATAACCCCTAAATATTTTAAACAGATATGACATATTAACAAGAGAAAATAATCTGCCTGGGGTTACAAAGTGTATTTTAATTTTCAGTAATATTCTGTTTAACAAATATTTGTCCCCACTGACACTAAATTTTAATGATAAATCCTCACAATAAATATAAATCATCTTAAGGTGGCAAGTGTAGGGAAGAGTATTATCCTTTAACCATATACAAATCTTATTAGTGCTTACTAGTGCTGACTTGGTGCTGCCAGGGATTCTCTAGCAAATCCAATGAATTTATAATATCCCTGTTGTTGCAATTTAGACTGAAATAGCATAATACTGTTGTGCCTTTGGTGTGTGTTTAGCTGTACTTGACATTAAAACGGGAGGGGATGGATGGATGCTTTAATTTCCAGGCCATCAGTTGGCGTGTGATAATGTTGATGCTGCATAGCTTTCTGCTTTTAGCCTAACATCATCCACATAGCTAGGTAACAGGAACACTTTATTCCTTACCCCATTGACCCATAAGTTGCTAAGTATCATCCAGTAGAGATGTATTTACAATAAAAGCATTCAACATGTGGCTATTTGCACACAATGTGTTGCGATGATTTGATTTTGATCAATCGAAACTTTTCATGGATTCAAAATCTGTCACATCCTGTCCCTGTTGATCCTGTTGATTGTGCTCATATCAGGTCTGGGATCGGTTTCAGTGGTAGCTAAGAGGACTGAGCTGCTGTATAATGCCCACAAAAAGATCAGATGAAGCCACATTTTGATTGATGCTGTTGTTGATGCTTGTTGATGTAAGGAAAGTCAATCATCGGTAACTTGTAACCAGGATTTGTATTTCAGTTGGATATAGGGGTAACGTAGCTCTGACTTGCTACTTGCCTGTCTGTATTTGTCTTTTCTATCTTCACCTGCTGCAGCCACACTTGTCCATGATTTGTTGTGTTATATTTATTTTTGCTAGAAGAGTGCTCAACTTTTAATGGTAGGCGTAATGCTACACAGCCGCGAGGAAAGGCTGGTCCACTCCCTCTTCCACTGTAGATCTGCAGTGGGACAGGAAGCTCCTCATGCTTCCACTTACATGTTGTCCCTCAGATCCAGCCTCTCATTTCTTCTTCTCATTCAAGATAGTGAGAAGCTTTGCAATCACTTCTAAGGACAAATAGACAGACGCATGAATATATGAGAACCCTTTGGCATTGCCCAGCTGTTTTTTTCCCTTCTTGCCTAATGATAAATAATACTCTGTGCATGACCTCTGTGCAATCTACTGCCACTCACCTACTTGTAGGGATTTAGATCTTTTTCTCAGCGCAACTTGCGGAGAAAGTAGAAAACATTCACTAACTAATTTGCCATAAGGGAACAAATTAAACTTCCTAGCCTCAGTGGCGTTCATCCAGCACCATGTGTGTCAAAGAGGGGCCAGAGCAGCTGAATCCTCTTAGTCACCATAGCCTGCTATGCACAATAGGTAAACAGTGTTTTTCATCGACTCTGTGCATCCCAGCACCAACTGACAAATGAATTTTTTGTGCTCCAGGGACAAAATGTTCCTGGCGTCACCAGAGGAGTCTGAATAGATTCACATTCAGAGAGTCACATCACAAGAAACCACGCTGAACATGAGTTTAAGATTTTTAAAGATGCTCTGATCACGTTTTTACCAGCTGACCCAATCGCTGAATGTTCAGAAATATGTTTAGAAGCTGATCACCCACTGATTGTAGAAAGCTGTCTAATCACTGATTTATCTTATTATTGTTTTTGAACAGCAATACTATGAGTTTATCTAAAAGGTATTATTTGTGGTGAATTTCCCTTCTCCCAAATCTAACCTGGTCTACGGTCTGGCTGGAGGACCTCCTACCACTGGAAGTGAATGCTCATAATACAAATTAAAACCGATCACTTCTCAGTGGATTAAAATGCTTTACAACATGAAAACTGAAAACTGAGTTATTTCATTTTGGTATAGGGAAGAAAAGGGGTCTTTGAGAGCACTTCAGGGGTTCCCAAAAATAGATTTTAACTTGTATTCTTAGCATACACTTTCTATTCTAAAGGTCTTGCAGCCAGACTATCTTGACCTGGTTCATAGTAAAATAAAATCAAAGCAGACAGCCCACGTGACTTTTTTTCATTCTCACCAGCAGCAGCTGAGGGAGTGTGTGCATGTGTGTGATACTGCTAGACTTAGCTTAGGCTCATATGTTTTAACGTGTGTGTGTGTGTGTGTGTGTGTGTGTGTGTCTAGAAGCAGATTTTGGCCCCATATAGACCCTATCCCATTGCTTATTGATCATTTGGAGCATCCCTGTTCTTTTTAATCCCTTGTTTGCTGCTGATGATGAAGTTGATGTTGGAAAGAGTAAGCATTAGAAGTCAGCCTTCTCAGATTGTGGTTGATTCCAGCGCTTTGACAGGCTTATGTCTTATCCCCTTGTAAGCCTTTTCTAGAAGACAAAAATATTCCCCTGGCTGGTATATATTGAATTGTATTTGTCTGTCTTTATTCTGTTTTGATGTATGTAATGAGGCATATCAATTATTGTTTCAAGCTGGCACTCTGTAGAGATGCCCTTGTTTGCAGGTGAACACAACTTGTATGAGAACTAGAAAATCGAGTTATTAGAAATCTACCTGATCACAGTAATGTGCACTGCAACAAATTCTTTCTGTCCCACCTTGCTTGTTAATACAAACCAGGGATCCCTACAAGGGTCATCACCAAGCCACCTGCGCTGTGCTGGGTTTTGCTTCATTGGTTTGACTCAGTTTACATTCCACTATGGATGGATGGGTTGTAAATTATACTAAACATGCAATGTGTGGAGGTTTAAATTCATATTAATTTGAATGACAACTACAAACAAGGCAAATTCCTGTAAAATCTCAACCTATACTTTGCGTGAATTGAATTTTAAAGTTATAACCACTAGAAGGTAAACACTATTTATTAAAAGATAACCTTAAATAAACAGAGCATTGCAATAAATGTGGCTGAACTTTGTGTGTAGTTTGAAGAAGTGAGGTTTGTCTCTGGGAGACACTGGGTGATGTGGAGGTAGGAATACAATACTTAATAGTAAAGATAGTAACTAAACAATATTTGGTATTTTAAAATCATTTTGTTTAGGATTATTTTCTTGCATTTGCATGACCCAGTTCCATCAACTTGCTTGAGCTCCTCTAATTTGGAGATTTCAAATGTAGAAAACACTCCTTTTCTTTTTTTTTTTTTTTTAAAGACTGGGACTGAATATAAATCTAATGTCTGTGTCTCCTGCAAGAACGCTTGTGATATTTTCATTGTGAGACTGTTGACCTATTTAGAAAAAATTATTGCAAGGCGCGTAGCTGCCATATGGTCAGCTCTTTGCGCTTGCTGCAGACTGAAGTGATTTGAAACAAATGGAAATTGTATGTGGCAACTTGTAATTCTGTATTCTGTTGCTGTCCTTAAAGCCTATCATGGGTATACTGTTTGTCTTTTTATTGCTATTATAATAATGTTGAGAATGTGACCTGAGGAGAAGATTCCTCCATTAGAAATCTGCTCACCTCAGAGGTGATGTCATGGGCTACAGACATGGGAATTATTTTATGAATAATGATGGCGTGTAAGCATCCTAGTTTGATGGATGCAGTCTCTCTGCTGAACCTTTATTTTATCCTAGATTTTCCTTTTGCAGTCGGAAACTGTTTTGTCTTTAAGGCAAAAGGTCATATTCACTCTGGCTTACTCTTCACCATAAATTGTAATTTGCCAAGTGAAAAAGAGGAATTTGCCCAGCTGCTTTTCTCAAACAGTTTATTGGCTAGATATCATCAATCTAACTGCTTTTGGAATGTGTTTCACAGCCATATTGCCCAGTTTCTACTCTGTGACTTAATGGTCTGGATTTTCTGGTCTGGAGTCAAAGAATGGGTTATGCAACCTACAAAAAAAATGACCAAGAGCAAAATCCTTCCATCTACGCATAACTATTGACCATGTGATATTGCTGTGTGTCAGAAGATGTGTATATCTAAAGATGCATATGCAGGCTTTAGCATTAAATTAGTTTCTAATGAAGCTGTATTGTAATGGTGAAAGCAGTACACTAATAGTCATACCAAGAATCAGTCCATGCTAGGTTTTATCTACCAAACATTCATGAATTGTCTTTCTGTTACAACTTCTCAAAAAGTGTTTGGTTCTGTGTGCTGGTTCATTTGGCACAGCCACAAGCAAAGCACTTTGGCAAAAAAAACCTTTGAACCTGTGAGAGGTTCATATATTTGTCTGCTTCCTTATTTTATTTTGTTGCAAATACTATGGGAATGGTTGCTAAACTTGTCTGCTCAACCCCTTCATCAAACCATCATCGAAGTGTTTTTCCAGTTTTCTGCTGGTCTTCACAGGTTGGTTCATAGTTCATAATTTCATTCACCAGATACTTTGATTAGCTTCACATACAGCGTTATCACTAAGTTAATTTAATTCATATATATGTGACAAAACAAACTCATTCCCAAACAGAAAATAAGATTATATATCATCTATATAGGTTGTGTTAATTTGATTTATTAATTCCCAAGTTTTTTTAATACAAGTTATCTAGATTCTTTGTCATATTTATCCCAAGTTATTTTTCATTTTCCACATTGCATTGGAATGCATATTTGTATATAATTTCATAATTGATTGTAAAGCCCTTCACCAGTTATTTTAATAATAAATTTTTTTTTCACTTTTATCATTTAAGAATTGTGTGCATGTGTTGTGTGTGCGTTCACTTAAGTTTGGATTAGTGTGTGGAGACCGTGGTCTGGTCCTGGTAGATCCCCCTTGTTTGTCGGGCAGTAGAAACATCACTTACTGAAGGGCTCCACACCAGGAGGGGTGTGCCTGTTCTAATAGTGCTTGGTACTGAGCAGGACCACATTTTTTGCTCCTGATTACGTGGTAGACCACACCTAAGGATTTGAAAAACTTGTCATATGTCAAGGTCCCCCTCAAGCCTCTTCACAGCTTTGCTTCCATCCTCCCCAGGATGCATGAGTAAAATTTTGGCCTTGGCAGTAGACTATCCTGAATCCTTGACCCACTTTTTCCATATTGCCTAGAAGACTATCAGCTTTTCTGGCTGGTGGGCTTTACCCTCCCACCAGCTCAGCCAGTTGTCAAACTCAGATGAGGAGATAAACTCAAAGCACTTTCATGACATGATCATGGTGAAGGAGGAATGATCAGTCTTTCCTGCCAGAGGTTTAGTGTAGAGTCATAATGGGACCTTTAAAGTTAGTAATAGTCGATTTCATAAGCGCTTTGCAGTGAACTACAGATTGAAACTACACATCAATTAACATGAATATTATAGACGAAATTACCTGTAGATACAGGCCAGGATCAACAACTCGATGTAGGCCTAGTTGTGAGTTGTATCTGTGTCTAGAGCGAGAAATTATCTTGTATAGACGAAATTCTTGTTACGGAAAAGCATGTTGAACTGCTGACAGGAGATGGAGAGATGTGCCGCAGGCTCTCTGCATTGGTGGGACACCATAGCAGGTCTCTGTTTGAAGAGCCCCACCCAAAGATCAGGATCGTCTCCCTTCATACTCATGCTATTATCCTCTGAGAGGGTGCTCGACTCTGATTCAGCTCCCAGGCTTGTTCCACATTGTGTTTGGGTACTCGGCTCATCTAGACTGCATGTAAGAATGACCAGCAAACAATGCTCTACAGCAGATCTTTACGTATGCTTTAATCTGAGAGTCAATGTCAGCAAAACAAACCTTCCATAACACCTTTCTCTGCAGTTCCTCTCTTTGACCTAGATTTGAGATTGTGTGAGTGAGTTTGTGTGATTGGGTGGGAGTTTTGCTTTAACAGCCAAATACACAAAAGGTCATCTATTGAGTGTCTGAGACATTTTCCTGATGGGAAAATGTGAATTCTGCTCATTAATATTAAAGAGATAGACACAAAATTAATTTTTTAAGAACTCCAGGGCAAAGCTTTAGAGAAGAGATGACAGCAAATTTATGTTAGGAATATCAAAACTTCAAATAAAACCCAGAAAAAGTGTATTATATGGGACCTTTAAGAATAATTTAGAAGGTTGCAGTGGCTCTCTCTGTCCTTGGAGTCTTAGATTGCTATATGGATATCAGTCTTTATATTATATCATCAACAGCTTTGTTGCTGCTTCTGAATAACTGCAAGTGTAACATAAAAATGATTGCTTGTTACTAAGGTGGCATATGTAATTGTTTCCCTTGGATTTTATATATTGGCTCTGTTACTTGCATTGATTATATTCTTTTTTTAACTCTACATTTGGCAGCTTTTGCTTGGATATAAACTTGGTGGTGAGTAGTATCCTGACCACACCACAATGGAGGAGTTCCTTCCTCTATGTGGTAGAAACTGATAACTAGGGAAACTCCACTAGCTACTGTTCATTCAGTTGAAAATGTATTCATACAGACAGACCTTTGTGATTTCTCTGCTAAAATTATACTAGAGTTCATGGCAAGAAACATTTAAGTAGTAACATTTTAGAGAAAAAGAAATGACACACATGAGGTTCATTAGAATGATTAAAAAAAAAACATTTATAAAGTAGCTACAAAATGGACACAGACATCACTCTGAACACATTCTGACTATCCAGAATGGTGTACATATAAGCAGAGCAACAGATATAACCAAGGCTGTAAAATGACAACATTAGACATAGTTGTATTTTGAATGAACCTTTTTTTGGTACAGAATCATAAGCCAAAAGGTTTTGGGCCACAGACCGACTGTCTATGGCACTGCAACTAGTTAGGAGCACAGCCTGTATTTTTGTTTAGGTAAGTGAAAGAGCAAATGAAGAAAAGACATTTTATTCAAGTTTTTGTTAAGTTTGAAAGTTGAGCAACTTCTAATTTGGTTTCTGATGAAATCCCAGTTGAGAACCACAGTTCTATCTCCATCTGTCGTTTATTTATTGTTCTCTATGGAAACAATTGTGTGATGTATTTTAATGTTATAGCATAGCATGACCTAAGGGCAGTGGCCATCTTTTTGCAAATTTTCCCTCCAGGGCTGCTTTCTGTGGGCTGGAAAGCTTCCTGAATTAGATATTCATGACATCACTAGTTAGCTAATCTCTGATGCCCTTTTGCCATGCAAACCACACTGCAGTGTATATATTTGCATATTATCCACACAGAACATCCAGAGCAGTCAAGTTTGGTTATGTGATGGTTATGGAAAAACAATTGCACTGAACCAACTGAACTCTGATTTTAGTGTGTTATAGCAACAACACATATTAGAGGTAGAATTTACATGTTATTTGCCTAAGGCTGAATTAGCACTGAGTGAGAGAAAGAAAACTGAGGGGAGGCAGTAGTGACAATAATCGTCTATAACATACACAGTGAATAATGGAATAAAGCACCATGTGATTTTATTGAGCCACATTTTCTGTTTCACAGCTGGAAGTTCTAGACTCAGCTTAGACTCATTTGGATGTAATATCCCAAACAAAACTCCTCTGATTCCTTAGAGCATGTTAGTAGACACGAAGACATCATCAATCTCTTAATTGTGGAAATAGGTTGATAAATTCAGTTTTAGGGGTGGATTTTTCCATCAAATATGGGTCTTGTTGGATAAAAGTGACTAAGTGATACCTGTGAACTCTTGTTCCAGAACAGTCCACCTGTGAGCACCACTGGGCCAAAATCACAGGGTCTGACGTGAATGTTACGTAAATTGGCAGAGTCCACTGGTGGCTTGGTCCATATATGGTAAAGTAAGGATTTGATTTAATCAACTGTAACAGCAGGGAGATAAATCAAGGAGATGGATGGAGCTTTTGTTAAGGGGAGAAACATCTGCTCTAATCAAGAAAGACTAACAACTTTTCCTCAGTAGATTTTCGCTTAGTAGTGTGTGTGCGTGCATGTGTGCATGCATGTGTCAGTGCACGTGCGTCTCTGCTGCATACTTTGAGTGGCTTAAGTCCCAGTCTCCTTGCTGAGGACAGGAATGTGACTGCAAAATTTTTAAAAAGTGTTTTTTAGTTTCATAAAATATCAAAACGTTATCATTCTGCTATTTTATGAAATAGCTTTTATAAAGATCCACTGACAGTATTTTACTGGTATCAGCTGGTGCCAGTTTAAAAAAAAAAAAAACGGCATTTGTATTTGATAAATGACTAATCGATTAACACAATAGTTGCTAATACATTTTATCGATTAATCCACGTGTCAAACTCATGGACTGCGGGCAGAATCCGGCCGGACACCATATTTTCTGCGGCCCACAAGAGGTTGCAAAGAATTGTGTAATTTAATGATGGGTGGGAAAAAGAATACATGTTTTTGCTTCAGGGAGGCAAGCCAGTCATGTCTTTTTTGTTTTGAGGCAGTGGCAGTAATGAAGAAATACAATTTGACACCCAACATGGAGCCAAGTAGTCAGTGTTTCCCTACAATCATTTATTTGAGTTTGAGATTTTTTTATTTTTTCGAGCTGAACACCCTCTCTCTCTCTTTCTCTCTGATAAAGGCCTACTCCAAAACAATTTATTCTCCCCTCGCTGCACAAATACGTTCCCTGAGTTTTCACCTGTAGTCATAGAGACGAATGCAGTTAAGTAGATCATAGCAATAAATGATATAATATTTGTAACCAGCCCTTTAAAGGGAGCTATAATGCTAACTGTGACTTTGACACTCTTCACTATATTTAAAAAAAAACAAAAAAAAAACAAAACTGTTTATTGCTTAGGGTTAAGTTGGCATTATCATAAGCCACTTTTCCATTACTGGAACTTAGGGGTGATTTTACGGTGTCAACCCTGTTGGTGCATGTCTCCACTGCAAGAACCTCGCCCACAGGGCTATTAACAGGAACTTCTTATGGGGCTAACATTGTACCTACTCTGGGGTAAAAACTCCATGGTAAAAAAACCCTGTAGAAGTTCCCACAGGAACCATCCCAAAATTTGATAATAAATGGAAAATAAATACTAAACTGCGATATTTTATATCTGACTAATAAGAAGTAATGCCAGTCATGTCCAAGAACTTGCAGCAAACCTTAAAAAGAATTTATGGGTGTCAGGGTATTAGTTTAAGAGTGGTCCACATCACTTGTAAATGATGTTCTGGTACTCTTATTTTGCTAAATGAATAGCACAAACGTTCCTCAATTGTGTATTTGCACTTTTTATGATAAAACCTGTGCATACAAATATTTCATAAATAATCCCAGTGTTTGTCCTGGATTCTGAAAGTCTCTAATGGCTCTTATCAAATGTTGGTTTGTTTAGATTTGCTAGTGTTCCAAATCAAATAAGTTCAAAAAGAGGGTATAAATTTGTAGATGTATATCTCAGATTTTGATGTATTAAGGTGGAAATGAGCCATGGTCTTAAACATGCACACACGTGCCGTGAGCCGGGACTGGTTTTGTTCTTGTTTTTTGAATAGCATCTGCCAAAAAAAATATAAATATATAAATAGACTTGATTTAGGACTCTATCCCCCTTGCGTTTTGCTAGCGGATGTTCAAATTAGCATGTTCCTTTTGAGGCCTGGGTTCTATTATCCTCGCTGATGGAGTTCTTTATAGTTATCAGGGGGGTAGTATTTGAAAGCACGGCTTGTGAGAGCAGCCCTGTGGAATGTGAGGAATTCTGTCATTTATTTTCATCTGCAGTTGAAAATTAGAACTTGGAGCAAGCAGAGCATATGATTTCAATTAGAGGAGCTCTAAAGACCTAAAGAAAATGCAACAGACTGGTGTTCCAGTCTGTTGCTGGTGTTCCTCTAGCCCCAGCAGAGTTAGAAAGGTTGGTTTTATACTAGGTGAGAATGTTGAAATATAAAAATTACTTTGATCATAATTACTTGACTTATACATTATTTGATTGCCTACTTTAATAACAAATGTTTTAAACTAGGCAATAAAGCTGAAAAGTCTGAGAAAGATTTTTTAAATTTAAGTGAATGGAGCACTTAAATTAGCTTCCGGCTTTGATAGCCATGTTGACCCATGTTGTCTGGTAATATACCAGAGGATGCAGTCGCATTGAGAAATATATTATATTTGGATGTAATCCCTTTGTGATTTGTAACTGTAATATAATTAGGTATTTTTCTGAGTGCCAGTTACATTCATTTGTTATTTGAAACATCTATCTTTCTCTCTCTCTCTCTCTCTCTCTCTCTCTCTATATATATATATATATATATATATATATATATATATATACAACTATCCATCTGTTGTAATGTATCTAACTGACAAAGAAACACCCTGGCCCACAGGACCAGGAGCCTTATCATGATTAATTACTCACTGTCTTTGACAAAGGTCTAGGTTTCAATGAGTTGCTGACAGGAGGCTTGAGGCACTCAAAGCAGGAGGGCTGTAGTTGGCCATGGAGAAGCGTATGTCATTATGATGATGTTTGGCAGTTGATTCTCCTGTTTGTTAAAGCAATTCTGCCTTCCTTAAGCATGACGTCTGACCTGTGGCCAAACCGTGATAGAAAGGCATCTGTAAGCATGAGAAGAGTAGTTTGCGGAGTAATGACATTTTCCTTTGTTGATTTAGGATTGCAGAAAATTCATTTCCTCTTCAGTGTGTACAGCAGGTTCACTTTTCAGGGCACATGCCGCATGTGTTGCATACATTTTTCTGACCAACATAGCAATTTGACATAGTTTGAGCACTAGCCAGGAGTTTGTCAAAACATTTCAAAATGTTTTCATTCTTTTTTTCTTTTTTTACATTTTGAACAAGCATTACAAATCCCAAATGCTTGGCTTCGCTGCACACTTATAAACTGTTTTGCTCAATATAAACAGATGATTTAGAATCTACAAAGGTAACACTGTCTGCATCATATAGTATGTAACTCTTCAATGAAGGTAGTATTAAGATGGAATGCTTCAAATTTGTAATTTAGGCATTCATTGACTTGAGTTAGCATAATCTCCATATATGCCTTAGTTAAATAGATTTCAAGAAGTGGGCCATATGTTTGCAATTTTTTACTCTAATTTTCTTGATAAGAGACTATTTGTCCTTGGCTGATAAATAAAAAAAGGGAGTCCTAACCGTCAGAGTGTGACTAAGAGTCTAAAATAACGTTCAGATGAAGTAATTGGGTCAGAAATTGTTCTGTAACAAACTACATATTGTGAAACAGAACTCTTTAATTTGCTGATTTTGGCATTTTAAAGAAGTAATGTCTTTCTCTAATTTGATCAAACTGACATTTAGTAGCTCTTTCCAGATCACTTAATAAAAACGTAGCAGTCATATATCAACACCTAGATATATTTGTGTTGGGGTTTGAGCTCAGGTTGACGTGAATTATTACATTCAATGTAGGTTATAAAGTTTTGCAAGACCCAGCCATATGGCGTCCTTTGGGAAAGTTATTTCACTGCTAAAGCTTGCAATGTTCCATCTTTTAAATATGTGTGGCTGAATATGAAGTTTGGTACACCACCTGCTATAGATCAGTATCCAGGTTGTCTCTCACCCCAAAAGCTGTATCATATACTTGCGTCCTGTATTAAATTATACTGTATAGCAGACTTTGCAGCAAGGTGACGAACAAAAAACTAGAATGTATGTATGTCTGTGTGTGTGTATATATATATATATTATTGTATATTATATCAAGCTTACAAAAATCATATTTACTCGATAAATTGAAGAAGAGAATTTCTTAACAATAAACTACATCAAATTTGAGTGGTAAACATGTGAGAAATTGCTCCTGGTGCCTCTTGGTTCAATTGTTTTAAATTGTTTTTTAAATGATTTATATGATGAATGGCCTGTCAACTAATTGTAAACTAAATTTCCATGCCAAAGTGAGTTAAGTAGTATGACCTTTGATTAAGAAAACGTACCGGAGAAGATGATTTAAAAGTTCTGTATACCTATTAATCTTGTCAGTCTAAACAGCAGAAATTAAAAGTGTGTTGTTATGTTTCTAGCTTACACATCTAACAGAGCAACAGATTGAATTTGCACAAAAGACAACAGTGCAATTTCATGGAGGGGTGGACTTCATCCAATTCTGTAATGAATGTATGAATGTAGTAACATTAAGAGATCCCAGATTTACTGATGCTTTCTAGCTTTCAATAGGTTAGATTCACATGATTTTCTTTTGCCTTGTCAGCATATTTAGGTACATCTTTTTTTATTTCCCACTTCCTTATTTAACAAAAATTGAACTAAACCGTTTTCTCCAAACTATCCCTTTTAGTCCTAGTATCTGAAGTGTATGGATATAGTATTTTTCAAAGGGAGGCACAATTATGAAATTAGAGTCTTGTGAAATGTCTCTGTTATGTGGTTGAAGCAAAACACCCAAAAGAGGGATGTCACAGTCATACTGTTGCTGAAGATTTTTTAAATGCTTTCACTTTTGCCTGACATTTAGTAAACTCTGTTTAATTTATTTTATCTTTATTTTATCAAATTTACAAATGTTGATGTACATGTTAATTTCAACCAAAGCGTTATAATTGAGATTCAAATCACCATTTTTGTTGGTTTGGATTGAATACATATCTCACTATTGGTGTTACAAATATTTTTTATTTTAAGGAGGGAAAGGTGTTCATTAGGATGTAAAATTATGCCCCCACTAGTTAGAAACTGAGCCAGGCGTATTACACATCGCACTTCTTAGGTATTTCTTTGAACAAGCAAAAGAAGAAAAAAAACAACCCACAGGGGTCATGTGCTATTCTTATGAAGCTGCCTCTGCACTGTTTAACAGGTTTCATCTCATTTCATCTGCAGGTTCAGGAGAGGGATGTGGGAAGATCATTCAGCGATTCCCCAAGAAAGACTGGGAGGGAACAGCCTTCCCTCAGGGGGTGGAGATGGTGAGTGATAACGAAGGTTATGGACGTAACCACGGGTCAGACGATCAGACACTGTATTAAGCACCGCGTGTCTATTCTCACATATGGACACTTCAATTACTTGTAGCAAAGTCACACGTGACAAGTTATATTTCCGACTTTACTTATGTCTATGAATTTCATGAGATAAAAACAAATATCCGTACTCAATGATCAGTCTATGATTGGGTAATCACTAGGAAGAATTTCATCAGCCTTAACAGTTTGCAGCTGCTGTCAAACAAAACTTGACATTTCTGCCTTTTTTTTCTTCTACATGCACATATACTACAAAAAATGAATCCCTGCAGAAGGACTTACTCAGTCCTCCTGCATAAGTAAACGGTTGTAAAATCCGCTTATGTGTTTTCTGTGTGCAGTACATACCACGATTTTCAAATTCATAACGAGAACAGACATATATCTTTGGACCAGTTGTAGGTTAATGTGTGATGTGCTCAGGTTGTACAGTGTTTTTCTGGTTAGTGTCCGTCCTTGACTTTCTTGCCAACTTCCCTTTTCCAACCGTTGTCGGTTTAGAATGTTTCGTCTGCGTGATACAGTGTACTGTAAGATACAAAAGCTTTTTCTCTTTCGTGTTGTGTTAAGTGACAGATGACACCCCAGGGAATTCCCATGTTTTTAAAACAAATGTACACTCTGGAGCTTGTGCAGCAGATATTGGCATTTCCTGTTTCAGATAAATTCATAGTAATTGTTTACTCAAGAGTTTGTTTTTGACCCATACTGTGTTCAATAATTTGGCAATTATTTTTTTCAGCATCACTTTTCACATTGAATCTAGCCTACTGTCTGCCTTCATTTCTGTCTATGGTCTTCTGTAGAAAATGAAGCTTCTTAGATTGTCCCATTGAAAACATCACATACTGGTGTTCTCTTCAACACAGCATGATAATTAACATGCAAAAAGTAAGACTTTTGAATTATGTTATTTTTTTCATTTATGATTCAAGCCTGGGCTTTCAGTGGAAGGGGCAGAGTGATAATGAAGGGATTGTTGTACCACAATCTAGTAGCTGCAGCCACAAAGACGAGGTCAAGCTTTTAATGATTAAGCAGAATGGTTATGGCAGTGGACAAGGAGAGAAAACCGCAAAATGACAAGGAAAGTAGACCTTGGATTATGAGAGATGAAAATTAGGTCAAAGAAGTATTTTGCTACTGCAGTCTTATTTGCTTATTGATACTTGTGAAAAAACAGTTTCATAGTTTTTAAAGGAAAATTTAGGTTAATTACCCCACTTGCAGTCTGCTATAGATTTTTACAGCTCAGCCTCTAGGTGCGGCCTCAGTCAGCTTTATCCTTTTATTAGGCATGTAAGAGCTATCGCTGGAAAGGCAAGGTCTGCAAGCTCAGTTTGATTTTTTGAGTCCATTGTTTTGGTCCAGACACAATTATCTCAAATATTGGATAGGTTTCCATGAAATGTTGTACAGACATGTATTGCCTTCATGTCGGAGATATTCCTAATTGTGATGTAACATATTAAGCTGAGATACTGTATTTGAATTATATATACATTGGCGAAAAAATGGTTGTTAGTAGAACTGTAGATACTTCTTACCAACCATCCCTGTAGTTTTACTTTGGGATGATTTAAGAGAGAGCGAGGAGGAGGAGTATGACGTGCAACAGATGAAGTTTGAAATTTAAGCAGCAGTGGTGTTTAAAGATTTGTGCATGTATGCTGGAAAATTTTGTGAATTTCATCAATGAAGTCACTGCTCTTCTGTGTTTGGTTAGAAGTCATAAGGGGGTCAGAGGAGACCGCTAGAGATACTTCATGTTAGGAGCAAGTGATGTAGAGCAAAGCAGCAGGTGTAGAAGCCAACGAGTTGCATAATAAGGGTCAGACATCTACGCCAAGATAAATGAAGAGAGCTAATGTAAACACCAGGCATCCTTTAAAACCTAGTTTGGATTAGGGTTTTTTTTCCTCCCACTAAGGCAAGATCTTTTTCTAGAAAGGCTGATACTTATAATTTACTTTCATCCTCTTATTTAAATGTCATATGGATTTTATTTTTTAGATGAATAATGAATTCAGGTTTTGGTAAATGATGGTCCAAGATTAATAAAGCTGCATTTGAAATCTTGGCTTTGTGCAGACATGGTCAAAGAGATACAATCATACCATGACTCTTTTATGCAATGGTTTTTATAAGGCAATTGAGGACAAGCGAAGCTGTTATTCCAGCACGGATAGACATGTTGTGAGTGGGTGGTGTGAATGGCATGCAGGCATTTTCCTGTGCAACTCTGAGTCTGTTGGTGGCCATTAGGAGTGTCTCCCTCTGATTTTATGCTTGGAGACTAGCAATGCATGATTCTGCAGAACATGGACTCTCTTTGAAGCTGACAAACAAAAATTATGACCGGTTGAACAAAAAAAAATGGGGAAAAAGGCCCGGCAAAGTGTTGAATAGAATTTTTTGAGATGATGGAGATTTTTTTTGTTGTTGTTGAAATGAAGTTGAAACCCTAGCACCAGCCTTTGGCCTTTCGATGACTGTGAGGGATGAATCAGGATGTCTCCCCTCTCTCAGCATCATTGCTCAAGTATCCTTTCATGGTTTCATAGAGTTTAAATATAGAAACTCTGCCGCAAGTTTAGCTAAATCTATTAGTATAGTGTTTCCAGATGTTACTGAAGACCTGCATTGCATTTTCTGTGCCTGTGTGGGGGTGTTTGAATTTTTTGTATTCCATCACGCTGAAGTTATCCCCCAATGCTTCCTCATTATGTGTCAGCTTGGAATGAATTGAGATATAGTACAATCTCTCATGTGCAAACTGCGTTAGCCATGTGTAGCTTCGGAGTAAGAAACCTGAACTGAAACAAGGGGATGTCTGCCTTTTTATTAATCCTTCTTGGCAAATACCCTGCATAGTCACTGAAATTAAGGCAGATTATGTTTTTCTAGAACAAGATCTATAAGCGTAGTATTCAATATTAGATAACTTACTGAGTAAGATTCATATGTTGAAATCTTCCATTTTCCCAATCACAAAGCACCCAGTAGGAGTAAGCAAGGGCAGGAAAAAGGTAATTGTTCCAGATATTTGCTTTCCTACTATTTGGTGTGTGACAAATTTTGATCAAGAGCCAAATGACTGGGATTCCAACTTTGAAGCTTTAATGAAGATACACCATAGTGTTTAACAGACCCACTAAGCAATTTGCATTTTGGCTCTGTTTTGAGCTGGTATGTAAACCATTATTATTTACAGATTTTTCTCTACCCCGTGAAAAAGAAATTGACTCTTTTACAAACGCTAAGGAACACATCTGTAGAAAACAGTGGATGAGGCTGAGCACGAAAAGCATTTTGTGGTCACAACAGGCCCCCAGCAAACTAAATAACCACAGATGAGGAATGCACCAAGAAAAAGCGTTTACAACTTGTGCTAGAAAAAATGTGTTTCTAATCTTTTCAGGCAAGTGATGATGATAGGAACCAGCTCAAATCCTCATCTGTTATAGATAATTCAGGTCGTGTATGGAGGTTAGTACAACATTGAACACGTACATAGTACATTTCCATCCCCTTCAGTGTCCAGGCACTGTCCTCAAGGTACTGTATACTGTAAACTAACAGATGTCCAGTGGTTGTTTGGTGGTCATGTAGAAGATATTTCAAGGTCCCATGTAATGCAAATAGTTGCATTCATGTTTTTTTTCTCTAAATCTAGAGAGTATTTAGGGGTTATATAAAAACTGTCTCATGAACACAAAAAAACAAGAAATGATTTAATGATTTAAAAATGTCTAAGTCTTCAAGTCTTCTTTTTTTTTACAAGATGGACGAAAAACTACCTTTGGTTTCTGAATTGATTTTTGTATATTATATTGCAACTATATAATGGGCTATATTAGGGTTAACAAAAACTTCAAAAGTACATAGAACCTTGTAATGTAAAAAGTATTTTAAATATCAGAATGAATGATAGCTGTCTCAATATTTAACAATTAATGCTACCAAGCACATTGATATATCTGGAGTGACATTTTGTTCAGAATGACCTTATTTGATATGCAAAACATTATTGTCCGACCAGTGGTCTATATTTCTCTTTTTCACATTTACCATAAAGATTTCCTTGATTCTGGTTCACTTATCATTTGTCTTGCTTCTGCTGAAAGACATAATATGCCAAAATTGTTGCCAAATAAGCCAGACATTACTATTGATTTTAATTTATTCAGACGATGCGTAGCTTTAGGAAAAAATGCCTCTCTTTTTCTCGAATGCCCTGATCACATTCACACCTGAAAAATACTCAGTACAACCACAGCTTGACCTGCCAGCCACCGAGCAGCTCCACTGGAGAAGTTGAAGCCTTGTTCAAGGTCTGATGGTAATGAGGGAGAGGCAACTGATCCTGTTTCATGTTCCCCACACACACTTACCTTGCTGGTGTGGGGGTTAAACTAGCAACCCTCTGGCCACATCCTCACTTCACCAACAGTTAGGTCATCTCTGCTTTACAGGGCAAAAAGTAGCCTCTGTAGCAGTGTAACTCGCCTCCATGTCAGGAGTCATTCCTGCAGCACTGTGACAGTTTACCTTGAGAATGCCTGGAATTAGTTTTGTGTTCAATGTTCAATTGCTGAGTTTGCTCGTCTAATTACAAGCATCATTTGTTATATAACATAACATCTGCTACTTGTGAACAACATATTGATATCAAATGTGCAGTAGATATGAGTCCTCAACTTTTCCTCTGATTACTTTTTTCTCTCTTGTGAACTTCTTTTCTTCCTGAACCTTTTTTCTTCGAATAATTTTTAATGGGCCCGATTAATTATAGATATAAAGTTTACATTTTAAAACAACCGCATCAATAACTTTTTAATCCTGTCTGATACAAGTATGAGCCAGATAGTTGAGCTTTCCATCACCAAATCCTGTCGGAGCTTGTTATTTTTTTTTCGATTTCAATGCTTTCCAGCTAATAGAGTTGCAATTATTTACTGGTAACTATGATTAAATTAAACCATCATGCTTTATATATTTATATAGCAAGTTAAATTCCTCCAATTTATAACGGGTTTTTGTTTAATGCTGTTTTTGTTTTAATGCAGTTTGTGGAGGTACAATGGAGGTGCATAAAACAAATTGAGTTAGTATTTAAAAAAGGTGTTTTTTGATCTTTCTCTCCAATTGCTTATTTTATGCCATGCTGGTTAATTTAATTGGAATACAGTAAATTTTTGTTGTTAGTTATATATATTTAATCACACACTGTGGTTCTGATAAATTTAACAATCTAAGGAGATTAGAGCTATAATAAAAGTAACGACTCTCTACATCGGTAATGGATAGCTCTTTATGTTTATGCTTGGCTTGGCCTTCAATCTGTGCATGTGTTTGTGTTGGCTGAGATGAAGAGAGACGTCTTGACAGAGAGGTCAAACACATTCCAAGGCCCCACAAGGTTCAGAGTAGAACATAAGTGTCAGTCCATTACATGTAGCCTGTAGACAATGTTCTGTCAGCACATTCATTTCAGTGGTCTCCACTGTGGGCATATTTCCCAGCTAGTAAACAAAATGACTTTTCTGATTATACAGCCTCAAAAGTAATCTTTACATTTTGGAATGAATGTGTGGAGCTGCAGCAGAATAAGTCTCGATCAGTACTTTCAATTTGTTCAAGACTAAGTATAGCTTTATACGTACTCTCCAGTATATCATTTAGTGATGAATAAAATGTGTTGTTCAAAACAAAAAAAGTCTGCAACTAATTTTAAATATTGAAAAATTGTTTAAGGCATTTAAAATAAACAAATTCCAAATATTTTATATTTAATATAGTATTTGATTGTATTTCAGACTAAACAACCTATTTGAAAATCTACCTTGAGCTCTGGGAACGTTTGTTGGCCATTGGTCCTATTTTTAATAATGGGTTTCATAGTGTTGCTGTATTAAAAAATATATAATGGTGTAAAATTGTAAAATGCTCAGCCGTAAACTGTTAATTGTGTCATTCAGTTACAACTGTATGTATATTTTTGTTTGATTCAGTTGTCCAGAAAATAGTCCATAAAGAAATTTATGTTGTTTTGAAGGTGAAAAAACCTCAATCAACAGTTTTAGACTGGTACAACACAGAAGCTGAAACATCGTCAAAGGATTTGTTGATTCAAAAACTTTGACCTTCCATTTGTCACACATTATCTCTCTGTGACGTATTTTCAGTTTGTTTTCAGAGTCTGAAGGCAACCTGCCCTCATCTTTAAGGGCTTTTAAGCCAGAGGTGTTTGAAAATAGTAGGTGTCAGCTTTATATTCACTGCTCTTTCTGTAGCCCTACATGTTGTGCCTGTGGGTGAGATGCTGCAGCACTGAACAATAGAAATCCTGTAGTAGTCCGGTCCAACACACAATTTGCAGTGTGGGTTTTCTGTTCCATTCAGTCAGCTACGAAAGCAAAGATTTCTCTGACCACATACCATGCCGGTCATTTGCTTTTTTGTCCCACTGCTTATTCAGACTACTGGTGGCCATAATTGATACTGAGAGTAAGCCATTTTATAAGTGGCCTTCACAGTGGTCAAAACATGAAGCAAATGTGGAAGTGCCTTTAAATACAGCTCCACCAACAGTCACTAGGTTTTACAATCCATCTCAAAACTGCACATTTCTCTCAGGAAGTACAAAGCCATTAATTTTTCCACTGGATGCAGTATGCAATGTGTGTCAACGTGTTTAAAGTGCATTTTATGTCTTTCTTTGAGATTCAGAGGGGAGTGACTTGGATTCTATAAACGAAGATGTATTTGTTACTATGTTTGACTGAGATGGAACACTTTGTGGTTGTAGAAATGCCACTATCCAGCTGGTTAATGGTACTATTCTAGGGCATGTTTTGGCAAAACGTATGTTTTACACAACTTGAAATGATTTGGATTGGTTGCTGGAGGATTATGTGGCTGACTACTGTCTTTAAATGAAATATCTTCCAAATAAATAACATTTTTTTTCTTCCCTGTTTCCTTTTTCCCCTTCTTTTTAGAGATGAATATGATGTGAGATTTTGCCACAAAGTTTTCCATAATAATTTGACAGTAGTAATGTTGCTGTGGGATCACTTAGTTAACTTTTGGCTATACTTAAGTGCCTCGCACGATTTTTAAACATATGCAGGAAGATTTGCTTTAATAAAAATAGAAAGATAATTATCAGAAAGTTGATTGCATTAGTATGTATATAATGTGTAGTAAAGCCAGGCTCTATCTGTGCTTTCTGATTTGAGTGCATTTTTATTGAGGAGAAGGGTAGCAACTGTGGATACATACAGTATTCTGTCAGTAAGGATTGAAAGGATAGTAAAGATACAATAGCGTGAAGGATAAAAGCACACAGTAACTGAGAGAGGCAAGCTTTGTCCTTCTTGCCTTTTCTCTCTTTATTTTCTTTGCTCATATAGTCATTGCTCCTCCTGACTCTTGTGGCTTGGCAAAGTTCCTGTACAGAGATGAGAGCAGTCATACCTCCCTGCCATCAGAACATCACTGCCCCTCTTGGGTAAAACAAGAGCTGTAATGTGAGTAGCACCAAATAGGAATGGATGAGTCGTATCCTGTCTGAAAACTGCTGTGTCATGTTTTGCACGTCAAACAATAAAAACACAACCTGTGTGTGTAGGTCTAGTGTATGTGACAGGGTGAATGAGTCACTCCAGGTCTGATGATACAATAAATCGGTGGTTCTCAAATAGTGGGGGGCCGCGAGGCTCAGTTAAGGGGGGTGCGGTAGACCTCGGGGAACATGATTTTTTATTTATTTATTTATTCATTGATTGATTTTTTTTACGTCCTAGAATAAAGTGCAATTCCACCTCCACTTCATTAGGGGGCAGTAGCTCTGTCATTGGCAGACTGCGTGCAGGGAGCATACAACACGTAGTATGAGTATGAAGTGTAGACACGAAGTTTAGCGGACTCACTCTTATAGGCAAATGATAGTATTTATAGTCGCGGGGGGGTGTGTGGGATGTTTTCTTCTGCCATACAACAGAAAATAATTGAGTAGCACTGCATTAAACTCCCGTATGAGATAATGAGGCTACATATTCTGTGGAGTTTCGCATCGACCCTCATAATATAATGAACATGTGCACTAATCAGGAAAAAAAAGAAAGTTATCGGAGCATAAGGAGTCAATAGAAAAGGCTGTTTGAGCTTACACCTGCATCAATTTCTCTCAAAATCCTGCTTCATATATAATTATGCACACTTAAACCAGGGGCTTTGGAGCAGTGGATTTTTTTCCTTTCTCTTCATAACAAAAATGATGATTGATCAGCGATGGTATATTGTAAATGTTTGACTGGCTCACTATAGGATTTGTGTTGCCTATACCTAAAAATCATGTTATTTACTGGTTTTATCCAATTAAAATATCAGAGACACTGGAATTTGTATTGGCTGGCAGTCAAGCGAGATGGTCTGTTTTTATCCAGAAAGGGGCCTAGGAATGTGGCGGGGCCAAAGTACCCGGATGTGTTGCTCTCATCTTTATTGCTCATCTAGGCTGAACAGCAGCTTATAAAGGAACAGTCAAATTCCTTATCTACGTAACCATGCTGCTGTGTGCTCTCAGTGGTGACACAGATACTGTATATATATCACGCCATCTTACATTCCTTACTTGTTGTCTTCTGAAAAAATGTGTAGATTTAAGAATTTATAAAATTCCTTTAGGGGCCTAACTTCCTCTAATGAAGGAATTTGACCTATCTTGAACAGACAAAATATTTGTGTCATTTCTCTTGTTTAGAACTTTGGCTTCTTAAACTCCTCCCTTTTCCCCCGAATGCCTGCTGTAATGAGAAACGTGGCTTTCACTTCCGGGAAGGATGCTTGAGTTATTCTGAAAATGTGTAAACCTCTGGACTTGTTGATAGATAATAACGGGATGGGAAAAAGTAGAAGAGAAAGAGAAATTTGAACAGCATTTCAGAGCAATGCAATGAGTTTTACATCTGACATTGTTTTCTTAGCAAGTGAAATAAGCAATTCGTGACAAAGCTTAACTTAGTATTGCTCATCATCAACAGTCTTCATTAGTCATTTTTAGGCCAGGGGCCAAACCACAAGAGAAGTAAAAGAATGTAGACTAATTGTATCACATGACAGATTGACTCAAGTGACCATAACTTGACATGACGCGCTGCACGTCGTTCTTATAATGTTTGTAAAACTATGAAAGAAAAACTAAACAGTACATTCCAAATAGCAGGATGCCGTTCCAACCAGGGGGAAGAATGGGATCATGTGTTTGTCAGGAAGATCCACACATGAGTAATCAATGCTTCGTGTGCCAGTGAAGCTAAACACATCAGGAAACAAAGCTGGAGCTGTCAAGCAAGCAGGACTTTCCAGGCTGAAAAGCACAATGAGCTCACCAGGAAATGGGAATACACAGGATGAAATGAAGCCACAGTATGCTGTAGAGTGCACATAGATGTAATTCAGTAGAGGCTTTATTGAATTATGTCAGTAAAACATAAAGCTCAGCAGTTCAAGGTAAAACATGAACAGAGACAGGGCGCCAAAGGTAAAATACTATTTCACACCAGTGCAGTGCAAAAAGTGTTGTGGCAATACATAATGTACATACACAGTTTTTCAGCATACACATGTGATATATCCAAGTTCATCTGTCAGAAAATAGATATACATGTATGTGTATACTGGAACACCACACAGTTCCAAAAGTAAGTTCCATACAATAAATGTTCCATACATAAATGTGCATCATGCACAAAGTGGAGAGGATATTGTATATTAAAACTTCATCAATTGATATAGTGTAAGCAACAGGCATTTTAAAGTGGTTTGATTTTACTAACCACGTGAGTTTCAATGCAAGTCTGTGTAATGGTATCACAGCTTCAGCACTTGGCATCATAATTATTGTCTTATCTCAGCTGATTTGTAAATGTAATATCATACAAAATAAAAGAATTCATTGGTTAAACATGTCGTTTAACAGGCGAATTTTGCAGATGAAAAAGGGATTCTGAAAATTTTTCTCTACCTCTAAATCTATAAGAAAAAACACTTTCTACTTGCATTTATTTTATGTCAACTGCATGGATGAATGAATGATTATCCAGCAAAATGCTCCAGGGCATACAGCATGTGAGCAAATAGGAAATTAGACAACAGTCTGTGTCAACTCTTTGGGTAGTGAAGAGTTTGACAAAAACAACCATTGGTGAACTGGTGCCAGTAGCCAGGTGAAACAGGTCGAAGAGCAAAGTTTGGGACACCCCGTCTATCCTGTACATTTCCTCTTTTCCTTCTAAAGAGCCGGCTGGCTCCAGACATCCCTCTACTTGGCTACTGGGGAAAGCTGCTGCTACTAGTAAAAATGTGCTGACTGCTGCTGACAACGTGGACGCGTGAAATAACTTGGATTCCTACACCTACATTCTTATACGTATTCGTGTTGTACAGATTGTAAAACCCCTGAGGCCAGTTATAGTTGATTTGTGATATGTAACAAAACATTTTTCTCTATATATTTATGTCTTAAAACCATTTATGTTGTATTTCAGTACTTTCTGGCATTCTTGTTGCCTTTCAGCTACTTCAAAAGGTCTTGCCAACAAGTCTTTGTTGTAATGGTTCCATTTTGTGTTGGCACTGCAGACTGAAGTTTTCTGCTGTATGCTAAGGTTTCATTTGAGTAGAAGTAGTGGGATGTTTTAAATTTTGTGGGAAAAACAGTTGGATTCCTCAGAATCGTCTTAGTATCTGACAGCATAATAACACATTGTTGTAATGCATTACAGTGCTATCATTCATGCACATTTGTAGCTTTCCTAGATGGAGTGCAGGGATCTAAGAAAGGCAATTTTGTGTTGTCAAACCATGTTGATCTTTGTGGGTTTGAGGAACAGCTTAGCCTCTGACAACTGGTAGATGACTTTAAAACCTTTTTCTCAGCTGAATTTACAACGTAAAAACCATTAGCGTAATTAGCGAAATTTAAAAGATGAATACAGCTAACCAACCAGCAATCTCTTTTTATTTTCAGATTTTTTGTGAAGACAGCTGCATCCTGATACAGCTGTTTTGTCATTGCCCAAACAATATCCTGCTCAATATCCATGTTTTGGTGTCGATATTCGCTATAGAGTGTGAACTGTTTAAAGTGTTCTGTATGTAACCGTGCCTCCTAACCATTTATTGGGTCTAGTTGTGGACACTCACACACATCTTCTATGCTCAGTGGAAACACGCTATACATAAAACAATGCTTGTGTAGTGATTCTTCATATAATATGATGACTTTGGGGAGGCGTTGCACGTCACATTTATTGTACATCCCTTGTTATTGTTTTAGAACTCTGTATGAAGAGCTCCTGTGGCCTGGTGCCAAAATTCCTCTATTCTTATCATTGTTATTATAATAACAGGAGATCTATTAGTATGCACATCAATTTTCTTTTTTACTACTCTTGTCCAGTTGTCAAACATTTTGCAAAATACTTGCTTAACTAGAACTAACTAACTGTATAGCTTTAAGTTGCAGATTTATATATGTCACTATTCATAGTTTGTGGGGTTGCTGGTGGGAATCTTGTAATAACAATAATATGTACTTGTTTTTGCATAAAAGTTGCTCCTCTTCACCTGTTGTTCCAACATAAAACACCCCTGAAAGATGAATGACTTAAATGTGTTTTTACCCTACACTACATAGATTTAATCTTACTTCTCCCACAGCTTTTATGTTCGGTCAAAAGAAAAGGAAAACTTGTTGTGGTTTTAACAGAGCTGATTAACGGCAGAAGAGAAGCCGAGGTTAATGGTGAATAACTTTGCCAGGGCCCCCACAAGGCGGTGGAGGAAGCACCTGTTGCAGAGCCAGGTCATTATCAGCCATTATCTTACTGCGCTCTAAAGGCCGGGGCCTTAGATGTCTGACGCAGGACAGCCATTGTGCTGATCTACAACCTCAGGACAAAGCTGTTTACCCTGTTCTTTCATTCATCACTCCATGTGCTCACAAGTGTATTTTGATGTTTTTGTTTACCTTTTTACCACTGAAATAATAAAAAAAGAAATCCATGTTTAAACAATTTTAGCCTAAATAGGTAAAAAGGCTGTACCAATGTTGTACTACTAATCAGAACTGATTAGAAAATGTGGACAAAACACTTATAGTTACAAGTATGTGTCAAGTGTCCAAAAAGTTCAGTTTTGAACTCCTTATATTTTTAATAATTTCCACTTCGTAACTGTACTCAGAGCTTCTGTGACTTAGTGGCTTCTTGACAATTTCCAATTAATTCAAACCTTTCCTAGTGGTACTTTCACTTAATATTAAAAAAAATGTCATCGTGGCAGACAGCAGTGCTTTGCTAACACATATACTACACACAGTAGGTCGTACAGCCTGGTCATAGTCCTATAGGTGAGGACGCAGGTGAGGTGCTCAATGGCCATAAACAAGCTGCAGGAAGTCCATGTTTAGAGGTCAAATGTGACCATGGCCCAGTGTCATGGTTCTGAAAATTGAAATAGAACAACCAAAGCACAACTCAGACTCAGACCGCCACAATGCTACTTGATCTGTAGTAAACACCTAATTAGATTTGAGAATTAAATACAACTTCACAAAGCCTTGTTTACAAAGTGTGTCTGTATTCTTGTGGCATTTATGAAATAGTAGAAATTATTTGTTGTAAAAGATGACCAGTACTCATTCTTTCAATTCAGATGAGTCCTTGTTCTTAATTTCACATCCCCATTAATATTCAATATCAAAAACTGTTCTAAAACGGTGCTTAAATCCCCCTTCCTTTACTTTCACATCCTTTTAGAGTTGGTAGCTTAGGTTAGAAGGACCATGGCTGTCACAAATGTAATAGCTGATGTCATGTGGAGTGCAGGGAAAGACATTGTTTGTAATTCAAGTACAGCACAGCTAGGTAGATTTTTTTTTTTTGCATGTATTTTGTTTTGGAACAAGTCTTCTTATCCATTTCTCATGTAGGCAGTAAAGGTCATTGTCACTTATCTACCCGTATCGTGGCTTCATAATTCATAATGGTTTACGCTGCAAAGCTGACTGCACATTCTTGCGAGATCTCGGGTTTAATATAAGATACTTTACAGGAATTGTGAAATTGTAGTTAGGATGCAACATTGACAAGACTTTAATCTTGTCTAGAAAACACAGGGTGCTGCCCTCTCAGGCTATGATTAACTCAGCAGTACAAGCAGGCATGTTCATACATGAAAAACTAGAGCATTCTAATAGCTAATGTAGCTAGAGCGTTTTCTCATATTTGTAGACCTGTTGTTTTCCACAACAGCGTATGGCAGACAAACTGAAACCATAGGGACCAAGTGTGACATTTGTTACATCACAAGTGTTCTCTGTAAAGCCAGATTCATCACAGAAAGAAAGAAATTAATTTATTGGATTAAGGTAGTTTTGACACTACTCCTGACATGTTGATGTAATTCTCAGCACTATAACTTCCATTGGTTTCTGAAAGGGTATTTTTCTATTGACTGTATTTCACAATAGATCTTGGACTCAACTATGATTAAACCCATTACGCTAGGAAGATATGGTGTTTATTCACACAACTGTGATATAACGAAGTCCATTTCATGTTTCAGACTTCCATGCCAGCTACAAACATCACACAGGTGTTTGAGGTTTAGAGACCAGGATGAATTAATCTGACAGTGGATTGATTTAAGAGCAGGAATGTCCAACTCTCCAAAGGGTCTTTTTTTTTTTATTTGCCTCTTAAGCATTTCTGTTTTCAAGTTGCATGTGGTGAACTGGCCATATGCTTTTAATTTATGCTGCG